>OX377623.1:8921588-9491343 GCA_947397865.1 Polietes domitor
GAGGGCAATGAGGGACAAGGAGGGACAAGTACGGACCAGTAGGGACAAGGAGGGTCAAGGAGGGTCAAGGAGGGACAAGGAGGGACAAGGAAGGAAAAGCTGGAATAAGGAGGGACAAGCAGAGACATGGAGGGACAAGGAAAGACAACGAGGGACAAGGAGGGAAATGGAGGGAAAGGAGGAAAGGAAGGACAAGGAAAGACAAGGAGGGAAAGGATGGAAAAGGATGTACAAGGAGGGACAATGAGGGGCAATGAGGCAAAAGGAGTGACAAGGAGGGGCAAGGAGGGGCAATGAGGGACAAGGCGGGAAAAGGAGGGGCAAGTAAGAGCAAGGAGGGACCAGGATGGTCAAGGAGGGACAAGTAGGGACTAGGAGGACAGGAAGGGACAAGTAGGGACAAGCAGGGTCAAGGAGGGACAATTAGTGACAAGGAGGGTAAAGGAGGGACAAGGACGGACATGGAGGGACAATGAGGGACAAGGTGGGACAAGGAGGGATAAGAAGGGACAAGGACGGGCAAGGAGGGACAAGCAGGGACATGAAGGGAAAAGGAGGGCCAAGGAGGAACAAGGAGGGACAAGTACGGACCAGGAGGGACAAGGAGGGAAAAGAACGGGCAATGAAGAGCAAGGAGGGACCAGGAGGGGCAATGAGGGACAAGGAGAGACAAGGAGGGACAAGGAGAGATAAGTACTGACCAGGAGGGTCAAGGAGGTACAAGGAGGGACAAGGAGGGTCAAGAAGGGTCAAGGAGAGACAACGAGGGACAACGAGGGACAAGGAGAGACAACGAGGGACAACGAGGGACAAGGAGGGAAAATCAGGGAAAGGAGGGAAAAGGAGGATCAGGTAGGGAATGGAGGGAAAAGGTGGAACAAGGAGGGACAATGAAGGGCAATGAAGGAAAAGGAGTGACAAGGAGGGCCAAGAAGGGACAATTAGGGACAATTAGGGACAAGCAGGATCAATGAGGGACAAACAGGGACAAGGAGGGACCAGGAGGGATAAGGAGGTACATGGAGGGGCAATGAAGGACATGAAGGGACACTGGGGGACAAGTAGGGACAATAAGGGACAAGCAGGATCAAGGAGGGACAAGGAAGGACAAGGAGGGACAAGTAGGGACAAGTACGGACCAGGAGGGACAATGAGGGTCACGGAGAGACAAGGTGGGACAAGCAGGGATAAGCAGGGACAAGGAAAGACAAGGAGGGAAAAGGAGGGAAAAGGAGGGTCAAGGAGGGAAAAGGTGAAACAAGGAGGGACAATGATGGGCAATGAAGGAAAAGGAGTGACAAGTATTGCCAAGAAGGGGCAATGAGGGGCAAGGAGGGACCAGGAGGGACCAGGAGGGACAAGTAGGCACAAGAAGGGACAAGCAGGATCAAGGAGGGACAAACAGGGACAAGGAAGGACAAGGAGGGTCAAGGAGGGACAAGGAGGGACAAGCAGGATCAAGGAGGGACAAACATGGACAATGCGGGACAAGGAGGGAAAAGGAGTGACAAGGTGTGACAAGGAGAAACAAGGAGGGACAAGGAGGGACAAGTACGGACCAGGAGGGACAAGGAGGGATGAGCGGGGACTAGGAGGGTCAAGGAGGGGCAAGGAGGGAAAAGGAGGTACGAGCAGGTACTAGGAGGGGCAAGGAGGGACAAGGAGTGACAAGGAGGGAAAAGGAGGATAAAGTAGGGGCAATGAGGGACAAGCAGGGAAAATGAGGAACAAGGAGGGCCAAGGAGGGACAAGTACGGACCAGGAGGGAAGAGGAGGGACAATGAGGGGCAAGGAGTGACAAGGAGGGACAAGGAGGGACAAGGAGGGACAAGGAGGGACAAGGAGGGACAAGGAGGGACAAGGAGGGAAAAGGAGGGACAAGGACGGACAAGGAGGGACAAGGAGGGGCAAGGAGGGCCAAGGAGGGACAAGGAGGATCAAGGAGCGACAAATACGGACAAGGAATGACAAGGAGGGACAGGGAGGGACAAGTACGGACCAGGAGGGAGAGGAAAGACATCGAGGGACAAGGAGGGGAAAGGAGGAACAAGGAGGGGCAATGAGACAAAAGGAGTGACAAGGATGACCAAGGAGGGGCAATGAGGGACAAGGCGGGAAATGGAGGGGCAAGTAAGAGCAAGGAGGGACCAGGAGGGTCAACGAGGGACTAGGTGGGACAGGAAGGGACAAGGAGGGAGAAGCAGGATCAAGGAGCGACCAACAGGCCCAAGGAAGGACAAGGAGGGGCAAGGAGGGACAAGTAGGGACAAGCAGGTTCAAGGAGGGACAATGAGTGACAAGGAGGGTAAAGGAGGGACAATGCGGGACAAGGACGGACATGGAGGGGCAATGAGGGACAAGGTGCGACATGGAGGGATAAGAAGGGACAAGGACGGGCAAGGAGGGACAAGCAGGGACATGAAGGGAAAAGGAGGGCCAAGGAGGAACAAGGAGGGACAATGGGGGGCAATAAGGGACAAGGATGGACAAGTACGACCAAAAGGGACAAGGAGGGACAAGGACGGAAAAGAAGGGGCAATGAAGAGCAAGGAGGGACCAGGAGGGACAATTAGGGGCAATGAGAGACAAGGAGAGACAAGGAGGGTAAAGGAGGGACAACGAGGGACAACGAGGGACAAGGAGGGACAAGCAGGGACAAGGAGGGACAAGGAAGGACAAGGAGGGAAAAGCAGGGAAAGCAGGGAAAAGGAGGATCAAGGAGGGAAAAGGTGTAACAAGGAGGGACAATGAAGGGCAATGAGGGAAAAGGAGTGACAACGAGGGCCAAGAAGGGGCAATGAGGGGCAAGTAGGATCAAGGAGGGACCAGGAGGGTCAAGGAGCGACAAGTAGGGGCAAGAAGGGACAAGAAGGGACAAGGAGGGACAAGTACGGACCAGGAGGGACAATCAGGGTCACGGAGGGACAAGGAGACACAAGGAGGGACCAGGAGGGTAAAGGATGGAAAGGAGAAACAAGGAGGGAAAAGAAGTGTAAATGAGGGACCAGGAGGGGCATGGAGAGACAAGGAGGAAAAGGAGTGACAAGGTGTGACAAGGAGAAACAAGGAGGGACGAGCAGGGACTAGGGGGGTCAAGAAGGGACAAGGAGGGAAAAGGAAGGAAAAGGAGGGAAAAGGAGGAACAAGGAGGGACAAGGAGGGTCAAGGAGGGTCAAGGAGGGACAAGGAGGGACGAACAGGGACTTGGAGGGTCAAGGAAGGAAAATGAGGTAAAAGGAGGACAAAGGTGGGACAATGAGGGACAAGCAGGGACAATGAGGGACAAGGACGGACAAGGAGGGTCAAGTACGGACCAGGAGGGACAAGGAGGAACAAGGAGGGCTAAGGAGGGACAAGGATGGACAAGGAAGGAAAAGCTGGAATAAGGAGGGACAAGCAGAGACATGGAGGGACAAGGAAAGACAACGAGGGACAAGGAGGGAAAAGGAGGGAAATGGAGGGAAAGGAGGAAAGGAAGGACAAGGAAAGACAAGGAGGGAAAGGATGGAAAAGGATGTACAAGGAGGGACAATGAGGGGCAATGAGGCAAAAGGAGTGACAAGGAGGGGCAAGGAGGGGCAATGAGGGACAAGGCGGGAAAAGGAGGGGCAAGTAAGAGCAAGGAGGGACCAGGATGGTCAAGGAGGGACAAGTAGGGACTAGGAGGGCAGGAAGGGACAAGTAGGGACAAGCAGGGTCAAGGAGGGACAATGAGGGCCAGGATGGACCAGGATGGACAAGTAGGGATAAGGAGGGAAAAGAAGGGGCAAGGAGGAGCAAGGAGGGACCAGTAGGGGCAATGAGGGACAAGGAGGGACAAGCAGGGATAACGAGGGACAAGGAGGGAAAATGAGGTAAAAGGTGGACAAAGGAGGGACAAGGAGGGACAAGCAGGGACAATGAGGGACAAGGACGGACAAGGAGGGACAAGGAGGGACAAGCAGGGACAAGGAGGGACAAGTACGGACCAGGAGGGACAAGGAGGAACAAGGAGGGTCAAGGAGGGTCAAGGAGGGACAAGGATGGACAAGGAGGCACAAGGAAAGACCAGGAGGGACCATGAGGGCAATGAGGGCAAGTAGGAGCAAGGAGGGACCAGGAGGGTCAAGGAGATTCAAGGAGGGACAAGAAGTGACAAGGAGGGACAAGCAGGATCAAGGAGGGACAAACAGAGACAAGGAAGGACAAGCAGGATCAAGGAGGGACAAACAGGGACAAGGCGGGACAAGGAGGGACAAGGAAAGACAAGGAGGGACAATGAAGGGCAATGAGGGAAAAGGAGTGACAAGGAGGGCCAATGAGGGGCAAGTAGGAGAAAGGAGGGACCAGGAGGGTCAAGGAGGGACAAGGAGGGACAATAAGGTACAAGGAGGGACAAGCAGGATCAAGGAGGGACAAACAGGGACAAGGAAGGACAAGGAGGGTCAAGAAGGGACAATGAGGGGCAATAAGGGACAAGCAGGACAAGTACGGACCAGGAGGGACAAGGAGGGAAAAGAAGGGGCAATGAAGAGCAAGGAGGGACCAGGAGGGACAATTAGGGGCAATGAGGGACAAGGAGTGACAAGGAGGGATAAGTACGTACCAGGAGGGTCAAGGAGGGACAAAGAGGGACAATGAGGGTCAAGGAGGGACAAGGAGAGACAACGAGGGACAACGAGGGACAAGCAGGGACAAGGAGGGACAAGGAAAGACAAGGAGGGACAAGGAGGGACAAGGAGGGACAAGGAGGGACAAGGAGGGAAAAGGAGGGTCAAGGAGGGAAAAGATGGAACAAGGAGGGACAATGAAGGGCAATGAAGGAAAGGAGTGACAAGGAGGGCCAAGAAGGGGCAAGGAGGGACGAGGAGGGTGAAGGAGGGACAAGTAGGGACAAGAAGGGACAAGGAGGGACAAACAGGATCAAGGAGGGACAAACAGGGACAAGGAGGGACAAGCAGGAACAATGAGGGACAAACAGGGACAAGGAGGGACAAGGAGGGACAAGACGGGACAAGGAGGGACCATTAGGGATAAGGAGGTACATGGAGGGTCCATGAGGGACATGAAGGGGCACTGGGGGACAAGCAGGGACAAGAAGGGACAAGCAGGATCAAGGAGGGACAAATAGGGACAAGTAAGGACAAGGAGGGACAAGTAGGGACAAGGAGGGACAAGTACGGACCAGGAGGGACAATCAGGGTCACGGAGGGACAAGGAGACACAAGGAGGGACCAGGAGGGTAAAGGAGGGAAAGGAGAAACAAGGAGGGAAAAGAAGTGGCAATGAGGGACCAGGAGGGGCATGGAGAGACAAGGAGGAAAAGGAGTGACAAGGTGTGACAAGGAGAAACAAGGAGGGACGAGCAGGGACTAGGGGGGTCAAGAAGGGACAAGGAGGGAAAAGGAGGGAAAAGGAGGGAAAAGGAGGGAAAAGGAGGAACAAGGAGGGACAAGGAGGGACAAGGAGGGTCAAGGAGGGACAAGGAGGGACGAACAGGGACTTGGAGGGTCAAGGAAGGAAAATGAGGTAAAAGGAGGACAAAGGTGGGACAATGAGGGACAAGCAGGGACAATGAGGGACAAGGACGGACAAGGAGGGTCAAGTACGGACCAGGAGGGACAAGGAGGAACAAGGAGGGCTAAGGAGGGACAAGGATGGACAAGGAGGGACCAGGATGGACAAGGAGGGATAAGGAGGGAAAAGAAGGGCAAGGAGGAGCAAGGAGGGACCAAGAGGGAAAAGGAGGAACAAGGAGGGACAATGAGGGCCAAGGAGGGACAAGTACGGACCAGGATGGACCAGGATGGACAAGTAGGGATAAGGAGGGAAAAGAAGGGGCAAGGAGGAGCAAGGAGGGACCAGTAGGGGCAATGAGGGACAAGGAGGGACAAGCAGGGATAACGAGGGACAAGGAGGGAAAATGAGGTAAAAGGTGGACAAAGGAGGGACAAGGAGGGACAAGCAGGGACAATGAGGGACAAGGACGGACAAGGAGGGACAAGGAGGGACAAGCAGGGACAAGGAGGGACAAGTACGGACCAGGAGGGACAAGGAGGAACAAGGAGGAACAAGGAGGGTCAAGGAGGGTCAAGGAGGGACAAGGATGGACAAGGAGGCACAAGGAAAGACCAGGAGGGACCATGAGGGCAATGAGGGACAAGGAGGGACAAGTACGGACCAGTAGGGACAAGGAGGGTCAAGGAGGGACAAGGAAGGAAAAGCTGGAATAAGGAGGGACAAGCAGAGACATGGAGGGACATGGAAAGACAACGAGGGACAAGGAGGGAAAAGGAGGGAAATGGAGGGAAAGGAGGAAAGGAAGGACAAGGAAAGACAAGGAGGGAAAGGATGGAAAAGGATGTACAAGGAGGGACAATGAGGGGCAATGAGGCAAAAGGAGTGACAAGGAGGGGCAAGGAGGGGCAATGAGGGACAAGGCGGGAAAAGGAGGGGCAAGTAAGAGCAAGGAGGGACCATGAGGGTCAAGGAGGGACAAGTAGGGACTAGGAGGACAGGAAGGGACAAGGAGGGAGAAGCAGGATCAAGGAGCGACAAACAGGCCCAAGGAAGGACAAGGAGGGGCAAGGAGAGACAAGTAGGGACAAGCAGGGTCAAGGAGGGACAATTAGTGACAAGGAGGGTAAAGGAGGGACAAGGACGGACATGGAGGGACAATGAGGGACAAGGTGGGACAAGGAGGGATAAGAAGGGACAAGGACGGGCAAGGAGGGACAAGCAGGGACATGAAGGGAAAAGGAGGGCCAAGGAGGAACAAGGAGGGACAAGTACGGACCAGGAGGGACAAGGAGGGAAAAGAACGGGCAATGAAGAGCAAGGAGGGACCAGGAGGGGCAATGAGGGACAAGGAGAGACAAGGAGGGACAAGGAGAGATAAGTACTGACCAGGAGGGTCAAGGAGGTACAAGGAGGGACAAGGAGGGTCAAGAAGGGACAAGGAGAGACAACGAGGGACAACGAGGGACAAGGAGAGACAACGAGGGACAACGAGGGACAAGGAGGGAAAAGCAGGGAAAGGAGGGAAAAGGAGGGTCAGGTAGGGAATGGAGGGAAAAGGTGGAACAAGGAGGGACAATGAAGGGCAATGAAGGAAAAGGAGTGACAAGGAGGGCCAAGAAGGGACAATTAGGGACAAGCAGGATCAATGAGGGACAAACAGGGACAAGGAGGGACCAGGAGGGATAAGGAGGTACATGGAGGGGCAATGAGGGACATGAAGGGACACTGGGGGACAAGTAGGGACAATAAGGGACAAGCAGGATCAAGGAGGGACAAGGAAGGACAAGGAGGGACAAGTAGGGACAAGGAGGGACAAGTACGGACCAGGAGGGACAATGAGGGTCACGGAGAGACAAGGTGGGACAAGCAGGGACAAGGAAAGACAAGGAGGGAAAAGGAGGGAAAAGGAGGTTCAAGGAGGGAAAAGGTGAAACAAGGAGGGACAATGATGGGCAATGAAGGAAAAGGAGTGACAAGTATTGCCAAGAAGGGCCAATGAGGGGCAAGTAGGAGCAAGGAGGGACCAGGAGGGACAAGTAGGCACAAGAAGGGACAAGCAGGATCAAGGAGGGACAAACAGGGACAAGGAAGGACAAGGAGGGACAAGGAGGGACAAGCAGGATCAAAGAGGGACAAACATGGACAATGCGGGACAAGGAGGGAAAAGGAGTGACAAGGTGTGACAAGGAGAAACAAGGAGGGACGAGCAGGGACTAGGGGGGTCAAGAAGGGACAAGGAGGGAAAAGGAGGAACAAGGAGGGACAAGGAGGGTCAAGGAGGGTCAAGGAGGGACAAGGAGGGACAAGGAGGGACAAGGAGGGACAAGGAGGGACAAGGAGGGACCAGGAGGGGCCAGGAGGGACTAGGAGGGAAAGGAGTGACAAGGAGGGACAAAGAGGGTCAAGGAGTGACAAGGAGGGACGATCAGGGTCTTGGAGGGTCAAGGAGGGAAAATGAGGTAAAAGGAGGACAAAGGAGGGACAATGAAGGACAAGGAGGGACAATGAGGGACAAGGACGGACAATGAGGGACAAGGAGGAACGACGAGGGTTAAGGAGGGTCAAGGAGGGACAAAGAGGGACAAGGAGGGTCAAGGAGGGACAAGGAGGGACAAGGAGAGACAACGAGGAACAAGGAGGGACAAACAGGGATAAGGAGGGACAAGCAGGGACAAGGAGGGACATGGAAAGACAAGGAGGGATAAGGAGGGAATAGCAGGGAAAGGTGGAAAGGAGGGAAAAGGAGGGAAAAGGTGGAACAAGGAGGGACAATGAAGGGCAATGAGGGAAAAGGAATGACAAGGAGGGCCAAGAAGGGGCAATGAGGGGCAAGTAGGAGCAAGGAGGGACCAGGAGGGTCAAGGAGGGAAAAGTAGGGACAAGTAGGGACAAGAAGGGACGAGGAGGGACAAGGAAGGACAAGGAGGGTCAATGAGAGACATGGAGGGGCCAGGAGGGACTAGGAGGGACCAGGAGGGATAAGGAGGGGCAATGAGGGGCATTGTGGGTCACTGAGGGACAAGGAGGGACAAACAGGATCAAGGAGGGACAAACAGGTACAAGGAAGGACAAGGATGGCCAAGGAGGGACAAGTAGGAACAAGGAGAGACAAGCAGGGACATGGAGGGACAAGTAGGATCAAGGAGGGACAAACAGGGACAAGGAAGGACAAGGAGGGACATGGAGGGCCAAGGAGGGATAAGGAGGGAAACAAGGGACCAGGAGGGACAAGGAGGAACAACGAGGGATAAGGATGGAAAAGGAGGGAAAAGGAGGGAAAAGAAGGGGCAAGGAGGAGCAAGGAGGAAACAGAGGTAAAATGTGGGACACGGGGGGCCAAGGAGGGACAAGTACGGACAAGGATGGACCAGCATGGACAAGTAAGGAAAAGGAGGAAAAGAAGGGGCAAGGAGGAGCAAGGAGGCACAAGGAGGGACAAGGAGGCCAAGGAGGGAAAAGAAGGGGCAAGGAGGAGCAAGGAGGGGCCAGGAGGGAAAGGAGTGACAAGGAGGGATAGTGAGGGGCAATGAGGGACAATGTGGGACACGAAGGGCCAAGGTGGGACAAGTACGGACCAGGATGGACCAGGATGGACAAGTAGGGATAAGGAGGGAAAAGAAGGGGCAAGGAGGGACAAGGAGGGATATTGACGGACAAGGAGGGAAAAGAATGGGCAATGAGGAGCAAGGAGGGACCAGGAGGGGCAATGAGGGACAAGTACGGACCAGGAGGGACAAGGAGTGACAAGGAGGGTCAAGGAGGGGCAAGGAGGGTCAAGGAGGGACAAGGAGGGACAAGCAGGGATAAGGAGGGACAAGCAGAGACATGGAGGGACAATGAAAGACAACGAGGGACAAGGAGGGAAAAGGAAAGACATCGAGGGACAAGGAGGGGAAAGGAGGAACAAGGAGGGGCAATGAGACAAAAGGAGTGACAAGGATGACCAAGGAGGGGCAATGAGGGACAAGGCGGGAAATGGAGGGGCAAGTAAGAGCAAGGAGGGACCAGGAGGGTCAACGAGGGGCTAGGTGGGACAGGAAGGGACAAGGAGGGAGAAGCAGGATCAAGGAGCGACAAACAGGCCCAAGGAAGGACAAGGAGGGGCAAGGAGAGACAAGTAGGGACAAGCAGGTTCAAGGAGGGACAATGAGGGACCAGGAGGGGCAATGAGGGACAAGTACGGACCAGGAGGGACGAGGAGTGACAAGGAGGGTCAAGGAGGGCAAGGAGGGTCAAGGAGGGACAAGGAGGGACAAGCAGGGATAAGGAGGGACAAGCAGAGACATGGAGGGACAATGAAAGACAACGAGGGACAAGGAGGGAAAAGGAAAGACATCGAGGGACAAGGAGGGGAAAGGAGGAACAAGGAGGGGCAATGAGACAAAAGGAGTGACAAGGATGACCAAGGAGGGGCAATGAGGGACAAGGCGGGAAATGGAGGGGCAAGTAAGAGCAAGGAGGGACCAGGAGGGTCAACGAGGGACTAGGTGGGACAGGAAGGGACAAGGAGGGAGAAGCAGGATCAAGGAGCGACAAACAGGCCCAAGGAAGGACAAGGAGGGGCAAGGAGGGACAAGTAGGGACAAGCAGGTTCAAGGAGGGACAATGAGTGACAAGGAGGGTAAAGGAGGGACAATGCGGGACAAGGACGGACATGGAGGGGCAATGAGGGACAAGGTGCGACATGGAGGGATAAGAAGGAACAAGGACGGGCAAGGAGGGACAAGCAGGGACATGAAGGGAAAAGGAGGGCCAAGGAGGAACAAGGAGGGACAATGGGGGGCAATAAGGGACAAGGATGGACAAGTACGACCAAAAGGGACAAGGAGGGACAAGGACGGAAAAGAAGGGGCAATGAAGAGCAAGGAGGGACCAGGAGGGACAATTAGGGGCAATGAGAGACAAGGAGAGACAAGGAGGGTCAAGGAGGGACAAGGAGAGACAACGAGGGACAACGAGGGACAAGGAGGGACAAGCAGGGACAAGGAGGGACAAGGAAGGACAAGGAGGGAAAAGCAGGGAAAGGAGGGAAAAGGAGGATCAAGGAGGGAAAAGGTGTAACAAGGAGGGACAATGAAGGGCAATGAGGGAAAAGGAGTGACAACGAGGGCCAAGAAGGGGCAATGAGGGGCAAGTAGGATCAAGGAGGGACCAGGAGGGTCAAGGAGCGACAAGTAGGGGCAAGAAGGGACAAGAAGGGACAAGGAGGGACAAGTACGGACCAGGAGGGACAATCAGGGTCACGGAGGGACAAGGAGACACAAGGAGGGACCAGGAGGGTAAAGGAGGGAAAGGAGAAACAAGGAGGGAAAAGAAGTGTAAATGAGGGACCAGGAGGGGCATGGAGAGACAAGGAGGAAAAGGAGTGACAAGGTGTGACAAGGAGAAACAAGGAGGGACGAGCAGGGACTAGGGGGGTCAAGAAGGGGCAAGGAGGGAAAAGGAAGGAAAAGGAGGGAAAAGGAGGAACAAGGAGGGACAAGGAGGGTCAAGGAGGGTCAAGGAGGGTCAAGGAGGGACAAGGAGGGACGAACAGGGACTTGGAGGGTCAAGGAAGGAAAATGAGGTAAAAGGAGGACAAAGGTGGGGCAATGAGGGACAAGCAGGGACAATGAGGGACAAGGACGGACAAGGAGGGTCAAGTACGGACCAGGAGGGACAAGGAGGAACAAGGAGGGCTAAGGAGGGACAAGGATGGACAAGGAGGGACCAGGATGGACAAGGAGGGATAAGGAGGGAAAAGAAGGGCAAGGAGGAGCAAGGAGGGACCAAGAGGGAAAAGGAGGGAAAGGAGGAACAAGGAGGGACAATGAGGGCCAAGGAGGGACAAGTACGGACCAGGATGGACCAGGATGGACAAGTAGGGATAAGGAGGGAAAAGAAGGGGCAAGGAGGAGCAAGGAGGGACCAGTAGGGGCAATGAGGGACAAGGAGGGACAAGGAGGGACAAGGACGGAAAATGAGGTAAAAGGCGGACAAAGGAGGGACAAGGAGGGACAAGCAGGGACAATGAGGGACAAGGACGGACAAGGAGGGACAAGGAGGGACAAGCAGGGACAAGTACGGACCAGGAGGGACAAGGAGGAACAAGGAGGGTCAAGGAGGGTCAAGGAGGGACAAGGATGGACAAGGAGGCACAAGGAAAGACCAGGAGGGACCATGAGGGCAATGAGGGACAAGGAGGGACAAGTACGGACCAGTAGGGACAAGGAGGGTCAAGGAGGGACAAGGAGGGACAAGGAGGGACAAGGAAGGAAAAGCTGGAATAAGGAGGGACAAGCAGAGACATGGAGGGACAAGGAAAGACAACGAGGGACAAGGAGGGAAAAGGAGGGAAATGGAGGGAAAGGAGGAAAGGAAGGACAAGGAAAGACAAGGAGGGAAAGGATGGAAAAGGATGTACAAGGAGGGACAATGAGGGGCAATGAGGCAAAAGGAGTGACAAGGAGGGGCAAGGAGGGGCAATGAGGGACAAGGCGGGAAAAGGAGGGGCAAGTAAGAGCAAGGAGGGACCAGGAGGGTCAAGGAGGGACAAGTAGGGACTAGGAGGACAGGAAGGGACAAGGAGGGAGAAGCAGGATCAAGGAGCGACAAACAGGCCCAAGGAAGGACAAGGAGGGGCAAGGAGAGACAAGTAGGGACAAGCAGGGTCAAGGAGGGACAATTAGTGACAAGGAGGGTAAAGGAGGGACAAGGACGGACATGGAGGGACAATGAGGGACAAGGTGGGACAAGGAGGGATAAGAAGGGACAAGGACGGGCAAGGAGGGACAAGCAGGGACATGAAGGGAAAAGGAGGGCCAAGGAGGAACAAGGAGGGACAAGTACGGACCAGGAGGGACAAGGAGGGAAAAGAACGGGCAATGAAGAGCAAGGAGGGACCAGGAGGGGCAATGAGGGACAAGGAGAGACAAGGAGGGACAAGGAGAGATAAGTACGGACCAGGAGGGTCAAGGAGGTACAAGGAGGGTCAAGGAGGGACAAGGAGAGACAACGAGGGACAACGAGGGACAAGGAGAGACAACGAGGGACAAGGAGGGAAAAGCAGGGAAAGGAGGGAAAAGGAGGGTCAGGTAGGGAATGGAGGGAAAAGGTGGAACAAGGAGGGACAATGAAGGGCAATGAAGGAAAAGGAGTGACAAGGAGGGCCAAGAAGGGACAATTAGGGACAAGCAGGATCAATGAGGGACAAACAGGGACAAACAGGGACCAGGAGGGATAAGGAGGTACATGGAGGGGCAATGAGGGACATGAAGGGACACTGGGGGACAAGTAGGGACAATAAGGGACAAGCAGGATCAAGGAGGGACAAGGAAGGACAAGGAGGGACAAGTAGGGACAAGGAGGGACAAGTACGGACCAGGAGGGACAATGAGGGTCACGGAGAGACAAGGTGGGACAAGCAGGGATAAGCAGGGACAAGGAAAGACAAGGAAAGACAAGGAGGGAAAAGGAGGGAATAGGAGGGTCAAGGAGGGAAAAGGTGAAACAAGGAGGGACAATGATGGGCAATGAAGGAAAAGGAGTGACAAGTATTGCCAAGAAGGGGCAATGAGGGGCAAGTAGGAGCAAGGAGGGACCAGGAGGGACAAGTAGGCACAAGAAGGGACAAGCAGGATCAAGGAGGGACAAACAGGGACAAGGAAGGACAAGGAGGGTCAAGGAGGGACAAGGAGGGACAAGCAGGATCAAGGAGGGACAAACATGGACAATGCGGGACAAGGAGGGAAAAGGAGTGACAAGGTGTGACAAGGAGAAACAAGGAGGGACAAGGAGGGACGAGCAGGGACTAGGGGGGTCAAGAAGGGACAAGGAGGGAAAAGGAGGAACAAGGAGGGACAAGGAGGGTCAAGGAGGGTCAAGGAGGGACAAGGAGGGACAAGGAGGGACAAGGAGGGACAAGGAGGGACAAGGAGGGACAAGGAGGGACCAGGAGGGGCCAGGAGGGACTAGGAGGGAAAGGAGTGACAAGGAGGGACAAAGAGGGTCAAGGAGTGACAAGGAGGGACGATCAGGGTCTTGGTGGGTCAAGGAGGGAAAATGAGGTAAAAGGAGGACAAAGGAGGGACAATGAAGGACAAGGAGGGACAATGAGGGACAATGAAGGACAAGGACGGACAATGAGGGACAAGGAGGAACGACGAGGGTTAAGGAGGGTCAAGGAGGGACAAAGAGGGACAAAGAGGGACAAGGAGGGTCAAGGAGGGTCAAGGAGGGACAAAGAGGGACAAAGAGGGACAAGGAGGGTCAAGGAGGGACAAGGAGGGACAAGGAGAGACAACGAGGAACAAGGAGGGACAAACAGGGATAAGGAGGGACAAGCAGGGACAAGGAGGGACATGGAAAGACAAGGAGGGATAAGGAGGGAATAGCAGGGAAAGGTGGAAAGGAGGGAAAAGGAGGGACAAGGAGGGAAAAGGTGGAACAAGGAGGGACAATGAAGGGCAATGAGGGAAAAGGAATGACAAGGAGGGCCAAGAAGGGGCAATGAGGGGCAAGTAGGAGCAAGGAGGGACCAGGAGGGTCAAGGAGGGAAAAGTAGGGACAAGTAGGGACAAGAAGGGACGAGGAGGGACAAGGAAGGACAAGGAGGGTCAATGAGAGACAAGGAGGGGCCAGGAGGGACTAGGAGGGACCAGGAGGGAAAAGGAGGGATAAGGAGGGGCATTGTGGGTCACTGAGGGACAAGGAGGGACAAACAGGATCAAGGAGGGACAAACAGGTACAAGGAAGGACAAGGATGGCCAAGGAGGGACAAGTAGGAACAAGGAGAGACAAGCAGGGACATGGAGGGACAAGTAGGATCAAGGAGGGACAAACAGGGACAAGGAAGGACAAGGAGGGACATGGAGGGCCAAGGAGGGATAAGGAGGGAAACAAGGGACCAGGAGGGACAAGGAGGAACAACGAGGGATAAGGATGGAAAAGGAGGGAAAAGGAGGGAAAAGGAGGGAAAAGAAGGGGCAAGGAGGAGCAAGGAGGAAACAGAGGTAAAATGTGGGACACGGGGGGCCAAGGAGGGACAAGTACGGACAAGGATGGACCAGCATGGACAAGTAAGGAAAAGGAGGAAAAGAAGGGGCAAGGAGGAGCAAGGAGGCACAAGGAGGGACAAGGAGGCCAAGGAGGGAAAAGAAGGGGCAAGGAGGAGCAAGGAGGGGCCAGGAGGGAAAGGAGTGACAAGGAGGGATAGTGAGGGGCAATGAGGGACAATGTGGGACAAGCAGGGAAAAGAAGGGGCAATGAAGAGCAAGGAGGGACCAGGAGGGACAATTAGGGGCAATGAGGGGCAAGGGGTGACAAGGAGGGATAAGTACGTACCAGGAGGGTCAAGGAGGGTCAAGGAGGGTCAAGGAGGGACAAGGAGGGACAAGGAGGGACAAGGAGGGACAAGGAGAGACAACGAGGGACAACGAGGGACAAGCAGGGACAAGGAGGGACAAGGAAAGACAAGGAGGGACAAGGAGGGAAAAGCAGGGAAAGGAGGGAAAAGGAGGGTCAAGGAGGGAAAGGAGGGAAAAGATGGAACAAGGAGGGACAGTGAAGGGCAATGAAGGAAAAGGAGTAACAAGGAGGGCCAAGAAGGGGCAAGGAGGGACGAGGAGGGTCAAGGAGGGACAAGTAGGGACGAGGAGGGACAAGCAGGATCAAGGAGGGACAAACAGGTACAAGGAAGGACAAGGAGGGTCAAGGAGGGACAAGCAGGAACAAGGAGGGACAAACAGGGACAAGGAGGGACAAGACGGGACAAGGAGGGACCATTAGGGATAAGGAGGTACATGGAGGGGCCATGAGGGACATGAAGGGGCACTGGGGGACAAGCAGGGACAAGAAGGGACAAGAAGGGACAAGCAGGATCAAGGAGGGACAAATAGGGACAAGGAAGGACAAGGAGGGACAAGTAGGGACAAGTAGGGACAAGTAGGGACAAGTAGGGACAAGTACGGACCAGGAGGGACAATGAGGGACAAGGAGACACAAGGAGGGACCAGGAGGGTAAAGGAGGGAAAGGAGTGACAAGGAGGGAAAAGAAGTGGCAATGAGGGACCAGGAGGGGCATGGAGAGACAAGGAGGGAAAAGGAGTGACAAGGTGTGACAAGGAGAAACAAGGAGGGTCGAGCAGGGACTAGGTGGGTCAAGAAGGGAAAAGGAGGGAAAAGGAGGGAAAAGGAGGAACAAGGAGGGTCAAGGAGGGTCAAGGAGGGACAAGCAGGGAAAAGAAGGGGCAATGAAGAGCAAGGAAGGACCAGGAGGGACAATTAGGGGCAATGAGGGACAAGGAGTGACAAGGAGGGATAAGTACGGACCAGGAGGGTCAAGGAGGGACAAAGAGGGACAAGGAGGGTCAAGGAGGGACCAGGATGGATAAGGAGGTACATGGAGGGGCAATGAGGGACATGAAGGGGCACTGGGGGACAAGAAGGGACAAGCAGGATTAAGGAGGGACAAATAGGGACAAGGAAGGACAAGGAGGGACAAGTAGGGACAAAGAGGGACAAATACGGACCAGGAGGGTCAATGAGGGACAAGGAGACACAAGGAGGGACCAGGAGGGTAAAGGGGGGGCAATGAGGGACAAGGCGGGAAAAGGAGGGGCAAGTAAGAGCAAGGAGGGACCAGGATGGTCAAGGAGGGACAAGTAGGGACTAGGAGGACAGGAAGGGACAAGTAGGGACAAGCAGGGTCAAGGAGGGACAATTAGTGACAAGGAGGGTAAAGGAGGGACAAGGACGGACATGGAGGGACAATGAGGGACAAGGTGGGACAAGGAGGGATAAGAAGGGACAAGGACGGGCAAGGAGGGACAAGCAGGGACATGAAGGGAAAAGGAGGGCCAAGGAGGAACAAGGAGGGACAAGTACGGACCAGGAGGGACAAGGAGGGAAAAGAACGGGCAATGAAGAGCAAGGAGGGACCAGGAGGGGCAATGAGGGACAAGGAGAGACAAGGAGGGACAAGGAGAGATAAGTACTGACCAGGAGGGTCAAGGAGGTACAAGGAGGGACAAGGAGGGTCAAGAAGGGTCAAGGAGAGACAACGAGGGACAACGAGGGACAAGGAGAGACAACGAGGGACAACGAGGGACAAGGAGGGAAAATCAGGGAAAGGAGGGAAAAGGAGGATCAGGTAGGGAATGGAGGGAAAAGGTGGAACAAGGAGGGACAATGAAGGGCAATGAAGGAAAAGGAGTGACAAGGAGGGCCAAGAAGGGACAATTAGGGACAATTAGGGACAAGCAGGATCAATGAGGGACAAACAGGGACAAGGAGGGACCAGGAGGGATAAGGAGGTACATGGAGGGGCAATGAAGGACATGAAGGGACACTGGGGGACAAGTAGGGACAATAAGGGACAAGCAGGATCAAGGAGGGACAAGGAAGGACAAGGAGGGACAAGTAGGGACAAGTACGGACCAGGAGGGACAATGAGGGTCACGGAGAGACAAGGTGGGACAAGCAGGGATAAGCAGGGACAAGGAAAGACAAGGAGGGAAAAGGAGGGAAAAGGAGGGTCAAGGAGGGAAAAGGTGAAACAAGGAGGGACAATGATGGGCAATGAAGGAAAAGGAGTGACAAGTATTGCCAAGAAGGGGCAATGAGGGGCAAGGAGGGACCAGGAGGGACCAGGAGGGGCAAGTAGGCACAAGAAGGGACAAGCAGGATCAAGGAGGGACAAACAGGGACAAGGAAGGACAAGGAGGGTCAAGGAGGGACAAGGAGGGACAAGCAGGATCAAGGAGGGACAAACATGGACAATGCGGGACAAGGAGGGAAAAGGAGTGACAAGGTGTGACAAGGAGAAACAAGGAGGGACAAGGAGGGACAAGTACGGACCAGGAGGGACAAGGAGGGATGAGCGGGGACTAGGAGGGTCAAGGAGGGGCAAGGAGGGAAAAGGAGGTACGAGCAGGTACTAGGAGGGGCAAGGAGGGACAAGGAGTGACAAGGAGGGAAAAGGAGGATAAAGTAGGGGCAATGAGGGACAAGCAGGGAAAATGAGGAACAAGGAGGGCCAAGGAGGGACAAGTACGGACCAGGAGGGAAGAGGAGGGACAATGAGGGGCAAGGAGTGACAAGGAGGGACAAGGAGGGACAAGGAGGGACAAGGAGGGACAAGGAGGGACAAGGAGGGACAAGGAGGGAAAAGGAGGGACAAGGACGGACAAGGAGGGACAAGGAGGGGCAAGGAGGGCCAAGGAGGGACAAGGAGGATCAAGGAGCGACAAATACGGACAAGGAATGACAAGGAGGGACAGGGAGGGACAAGTACGGACCAGGAGGGAGAGGAAAGACATCGAGGGACAAGGAGGGGAAAGGAGGAACAAGGAGGGGCAATGAGACAAAAGGAGTGACAAGGATGACCAAGGAGGGGCAATGAGGGACAAGGCGGGAAATGGAGGGGCAAGTAAGAGCAAGGAGGGACCAGGAGGGTCAACGAGGGACTAGGTGGGACAGGAAGGGACAAGGAGGGAGAAGCAGGATCAAGGAGCGACCAACAGGCCCAAGGAAGGACAAGGAGGGGCAAGGAGGGACAAGTAGGGACAAGCAGGTTCAAGGAGGGACAATGAGTGACAAGGAGGGTAAAGGAGGGACAATGCGGGACAAGGACGGACATGGAGGGGCAATGAGGGACAAGGTGCGACATGGAGGGATAAGAAGGGACAAGGACGGGCAAGGAGGGACAAGCAGGGACATGAAGGGAAAAGGAGGGCCAAGGAGGAACAAGGAGGGACAATGGGGGGCAATAAGGGACAAGGATGGACAAGTACGACCAAAAGGGACAAGGAGGGACAAGGACGGAAAAGAAGGGGCAATGAAGAGCAAGGAGGGACCAGGAGGGACAATTAGGGGCAATGAGAGACAAGGAGAGACAAGGAGGGTAAAGGAGGGACAACGAGGGACAACGAGGGACAAGGAGGGACAAGCAGGGACAAGGAGGGACAAGGAAGGACAAGGAGGGAAAAGCAGGGAAAGCAGGGAAAAGGAGGATCAAGGAGGGAAAAGGTGTAACAAGGAGGGACAATGAAGGGCAATGAGGGAAAAGGAGTGACAACGAGGGCCAAGAAGGGGCAATGAGGGGCAAGTAGGATCAAGGAGGGACCAGGAGGGTCAAGGAGCGACAAGTAGGGGCAAGAAGGGACAAGAAGGGACAAGGAGGGACAAGTACGGACCAGGAGGGACAATCAGGGTCACGGAGGGACAAGGAGACACAAGGAGGGACCAGGAGGGTAAAGGATGGAAAGGAGAAACAAGGAGGGAAAAGAAGTGTAAATGAGGGACCAGGAGGGGCATGGAGAGACAAGGAGGAAAAGGAGTGACAAGGTGTGACAAGGAGAAACAAGGAGGGACGAGCAGGGACTAGGGGGGTCAAGAAGGGACAAGGAGGGAAAAGGAAGGAAAAGGAGGGAAAAGGAGGAACAAGGAGGGACAAGGAGGGTCAAGGAGGGTCAAGGAGGGACAAGGAGGGACGAACAGGGACTTGGAGGGTCAAGGAAGGAAAATGAGGTAAAAGGAGGACAAAGGTGGGACAATGAGGGACAAGCAGGGACAATGAGGGACAAGGACGGACAAGGAGGGTCAAGTACGGACCAGGAGGGACAAGGAGGAACAAGGAGGGCTAAGGAGGGACAAGGATGGACAAGGAAGGAAAAGCTGGAATAAGGAGGGACAAGCAGAGACATGGAGGGACAAGGAAAGACAACGAGGGACAAGGAGGGAAAAGGAGGGAAATGGAGGGAAAGGAGGAAAGGAAGGACAAGGAAAGACAAGGAGGGAAAGGATGGAAAAGGATGTACAAGGAGGGACAATGAGGGGCAATGAGGCAAAAGGAGTGACAAGGAGGGGCAAGGAGGGGCAATGAGGGACAAGGCGGGAAAAGGAGGGGCAAGTAAGAGCAAGGAGGGACCAGGATGGTCAAGGAGGGACAAGTAGGGACTAGGAGGGCAGGAAGGGACAAGTAGGGACAAGCAGGGTCAAGGAGGGACAATGAGGGCCAGGATGGACCAGGATGGACAAGTAGGGATAAGGAGGGAAAAGAAGGGGCAAGGAGGAGCAAGGAGGGACCAGTAGGGGCAATGAGGGACAAGGAGGGACAAGCAGGGATAACGAGGGACAAGGAGGGAAAATGAGGTAAAAGGTGGACAAAGGAGGGACAAGGAGGGACAAGCAGGGACAATGAGGGACAAGGACGGACAAGGAGGGACAAGGAGGGACAAGCAGGGACAAGGAGGGACAAGTACGGACCAGGAGGGACAAGGAGGAACAAGGAGGGTCAAGGAGGGTCAAGGAGGGACAAGGATGGACAAGGAGGCACAAGGAAAGACCAGGAGGGACCATGAGGGCAATGAGGGCAAGTAGGAGCAAGGAGGGACCAGGAGGGTCAAGGAGATTCAAGGAGGGACAAGAAGTGACAAGGAGGGACAAGCAGGATCAAGGAGGGACAAACAGAGACAAGGAAGGACAAGCAGGATCAAGGAGGGACAAACAGGGACAAGGCGGGACAAGGAGGGACAAGGAAAGACAAGGAGGGACAATGAAGGGCAATGAGGGAAAAGGAGTGACAAGAAGGGCCAATGAGGGGCAAGTAGGAGAAAGGAGGGACCAGGAGGGTCAAGGAGGGACAAGGAGGGACAATAAGGTACAAGGAGGGACAAGCAGGATCAAGGAGGGACAAACAGGGACAAGGAAGGACAAGGAGGGTCAAGAAGGGACAATGAGGGGCAATAAGGGACAAGCAGGACAAGTACGGACCAGGAGGGACAAGGAGGGAAAAGAAGGGGCAATGAAGAGCAAGGAGGGACCAGGAGGGACAATTAGGGGCAATGAGGGACAAGGAGTGACAAGGAGGGATAAGTACGTACCAGGAGGGTCAAGGAGGGACAAAGAGGGACAATGAGGGTCAAGGAGGGACAAGGAGAGACAACGAGGGACAACGAGGGACAAGCAGGGACAAGGAGGGACAAGGAAAGACAAGGAGGGACAAGGAGGGACAAGGAGGGACAAGGAGGGACAAGGAGGGAAAAGGAGGGTCAAGGAGGGAAAAGATGGAACAAGGAGGGACAATGAAGGGCAATGAAGGAAAGGAGTGACAAGGAGGGCCAAGAAGGGGCAAGGAGGGACGAGGAGGGTGAAGGAGGGACAAGTAGGGACAAGAAGGGACAAGGAGGGACAAACAGGATCAAGGAGGGACAAACAGGGACAAGGAGGGACAAGCAGGAACAAGGAGGGACAAACAGGGACAAGGAGGGACAAGGAGGGACAAGACGGGACAAGGAGGGACCATTAGGGATAAGGAGGTACATGGAGGGTCCATGAGGGACATGAAGGGGCACTGGGGGACAAGCAGGGACAAGAAGGGACAAGCAGGATCAAGGAGGGACAAATAGGGACAAGTAAGGACAAGGAGGGACAAGTAGGGACAAGGAGGGACAAGTACGGACCAGGAGGGACAATCAGGGTCACGGAGGGACAAGGAGACACAAGGAGGGACCAGGAGGGTAAAGGAGGGAAAGGAGAAACAAGGAGGGAAAAGAAGTGGCAATGAGGGACCAGGAGGGGCATGGAGAGACAAGGAGGAAAAGGAGTGACAAGGTGTGACAAGGAGAAACAAGGAGGGACGAGCAGGGACTAGGGGGGTCAAGAAGGGACAAGGAGGGAAAAGGAGGGAAAAGGAGGGAAAAGGAGGGAAAAGGAGGAACAAGGAGGGACAAGGAGGGACAAGGAGGGTCAAGGAGGGACAAGGAGGGACGAACAGGGACTTGGAGGGTCAAGGAAGGAAAATGAGGTAAAAGGAGGACAAAGGTGGGACAATGAGGGACAAGCAGGGACAATGAGGGACAAGGACGGACAAGGAGGGTCAAGTACGGACCAGGAGGGACAAGGAGGAACAAGGAGGGCTAAGGAGGGACAAGGATGGACAAGGAGGGACCAGGATGGACAAGGAGGGATAAGGAGGGAAAAGAAGGGCAAGGAGGAGCAAGGAGGGACCAAGAGGGAAAAGGAGGAACAAGGAGGGACAATGAGGGCCAAGGAGGGACAAGTACGGACCAGGATGGACCAGGATGGACAAGTAGGGATAAGGAGGGAAAAGAAGGGGCAAGGAGGAGCAAGGAGGGACCAGTAGGGGCAATGAGGGACAAGGAGGGACAAGCAGGGATAACGAGGGACAAGGAGGGAAAATGAGGTAAAAGGTGGACAAAGGAGGGACAAGGAGGGACAAGCAGGGACAATGAGGGACAAGGACGGACAAGGAGGGACAAGGAGGGACAAGCAGGGACAAGGAGGGACAAGTACGGACCAGGAGGGACAAGGAGGAACAAGGAGGAACAAGGAGGGTCAAGGAGGGTCAAGGAGGGACAAGGATGGACAAGGAGGCACAAGGAAAGACCAGGAGGGACCATGAGGGCAATGAGGGACAAGGAGGGACAAGTACGGACCAGTAGGGACAAGGAGGGTCAAGGAGGGACAAGGAAGGAAAAGCTGGAATAAGGAGGGACAAGCAGAGACATGGAGGGACATGGAAAGACAACGAGGGACAAGGAGGGAAAAGGAGGGAAATGGAGGGAAAGGAGGAAAGGAAGGACAAGGAAAGACAAGGAGGGAAAGGATGGAAAAGGATGTACAAGGAGGGACAATGAGGGGCAATGAGGCAAAAGGAGTGACAAGGAGGGGCAAGGAGGGGCAATGAGGGACAAGGCGGGAAAAGGAGGGGCAAGTAAGAGCAAGGAGGGACCATGAGGGTCAAGGAGGGACAAGTAGGGACTAGGAGGACAGGAAGGGACAAGGAGGGAGAAGCAGGATCAAGGAGCGACAAACAGGCCCAAGGAAGGACAAGGAGGGGCAAGGAGAGACAAGTAGGGACAAGCAGGGTCAAGGAGGGACAATTAGTGACAAGGAGGGTAAAGGAGGGACAAGGACGGACATGGAGGGACAATGAGGGACAAGGTGGGACAAGGAGGGATAAGAAGGGACAAGGACGGGCAAGGAGGGACAAGCAGGGACATGAAGGGAAAAGGAGGGCCAAGGAGGAACAAGGAGGGACAAGTACGGACCAGGAGGGACAAGGAGGGAAAAGAACGGGCAATGAAGAGCAAGGAGGGACCAGGAGGGGCAATGAGGGACAAGGAGAGACAAGGAGGGACAAGGAGAGATAAGTACTGACCAGGAGGGTCAAGGAGGTACAAGGAGGGACAAGGAGGGTCAAGAAGGGACAAGGAGAGACAACGAGGGACAACGAGGGACAAGGAGAGACAACGAGGGACAACGAGGGACAAGGAGGGAAAAGCAGGGAAAGGAGGGAAAAGGAGGGTCAGGTAGGGAATGGAGGGAAAAGGTGGAACAAGGAGGGACAATGAAGGGCAATGAAGGAAAAGGAGTGACAAGGAGGGCCAAGAAGGGACAATTAGGGACAAGCAGGATCAATGAGGGACAAACAGGGACAAGGAGGGACCAGGAGGGATAAGGAGGTACATGGAGGGGCAATGAGGGACATGAAGGGACACTGGGGGACAAGTAGGGACAATAAGGGACAAGCAGGATCAAGGAGGGACAAGGAAGGACAAGGAGGGACAAGTAGGGACAAGGAGGGACAAGTACGGACCAGGAGGGACAATGAGGGTCACGGAGAGACAAGGTGGGACAAGCAGGGACAAGGAAAGACAAGGAGGGAAAAGGAGGGAAAAGGAGGTTCAAGGAGGGAAAAGGTGAAACAAGGAGGGACAATGATGGGCAATGAAGGAAAAGGAGTGACAAGTATTGCCAAGAAGGGCCAATGAGGGGCAAGTAGGAGCAAGGAGGGACCAGGAGGGACAAGTAGGCACAAGAAGGGACAAGCAGGATCAAGGAGGGACAAACAGGGACAAGGAAGGACAAGGAGGGACAAGGAGGGACAAGCAGGATCAAAGAGGGACAAACATGGACAATGCGGGACAAGGAGGGAAAAGGAGTGACAAGGTGTGACAAGGAGAAACAAGGAGGGACAAGGAGGGACGAGCAGGGACTAGGGGGGTCAAGAAGGGACAAGGAGGGAAAAGGAGGAACAAGGAGGGACAAGGAGGGTCAAGGAGGGTCAAGGAGGGACAAGGAGGGACAAGGAGGGACAAGGAGGGACAAGGAGGGACCAGGAGGGGCCAGGAGGGACTAGGAGGGAAAGGAGTGACAAGGAGGGACAAAGAGGGTCAAGGAGTGACAAGGAGGGACGATCAGGGTCTTGGAGGGTCAAGGAGGGAAAATGAGGTAAAAGGAGGACAAAGGAGGGACAATGAAGGACAAGGAGGGACAATGAGGGACAAGGACGGACAATGAGGGACAAGGAGGAACGACGAGGGTTAAGGAGGGTCAAGGAGGGACAAAGAGGGACAAGGAGGGTCAAGGAGGGACAAGGAGGGACAAGGAGAGACAACGAGGAACAAGGAGGGACAAACAGGGATAAGGAGGGACAAGCAGGGACAAGGAGGGACATGGAAAGACAAGGAGGGATAAGGAGGGAATAGCAGGGAAAGGTGGAAAGGAGGGAAAAGGAGGGAAAAGGTGGAACAAGGAGGGACAATGAAGGGCAATGAGGGAAAAGGAATGACAAGGAGGGCCAAGAAGGGGCAATGAGGGGCAAGTAGGAGCAAGGAGGGACCAGGAGGGTCAAGGAGGGAAAAGTAGGGACAAGTAGGGACAAGAAGGGACGAGGAGGGACAAGGAAGGACAAGGAAGGTCAATGAGAGACATGGAGGGGCCAGGAGGGACTAGGAGGGACCAGGAGGGATAAGGAGGGGCAATGAGGGGCATTGTGGGTCACTGAGGGACAAGGAGGGACAAACAGGATCAAGGAGGGACAAACAGGTACAAGGAAGGACAAGGATGGCCAAGGAGGGACAAGTAGGAACAAGGAGAGACAAGCAGGGACATGGAGGGACAAGTAGGATCAAGGAGGGACAAACAGGGACAAGGAAGGACAAGGAGGGACATGGAGGGCCAAGGAGGGATAAGGAGGGAAACAAGGGACCAGGAGGGACAAGGAGGAACAACGAGGGATAAGGATGGAAAAGGAGGGAAAAGGAGGGAAAAGAAGGGGCAAGGAGGAGCAAGGAGGAAACAGAGGTAAAATGTGGGACACGGGGGGCCAAGGAGGGACAAGTACGGACAAGGATGGACCAGCATGGACAAGTAAGGAAAAGGAGGAAAAGAAGGGGCAAGGAGGAGCAAGGAGGCACAAGGAGGGACAAGGAGGCCAAGGAGGGAAAAGAAGGGGCAAGGAGGAGCAAGGAGGGGCCAGGAGGGAAAGGAGTGACAAGGAGGGATAGTGAGGGGCAATGAGGGACAATGTGGGACACGAAGGGCCAAGGTGGGACAAGTACGGACCAGGATGGACCAGGATGGACAAGTAGGGATAAGGAGGGAAAAGAAGGGGCAAGGAGGGACAAGGAGGGATATTGACGGACAAGGAGGGAAAAGAATGGGCAATGAGGAGCAAGGAGGGACCAGGAGGGGCAATGAGGGACAAGTACGGACCAGGAGGGACAAGGAGTGACAAGGAGGGTCAAGGAGGGGCAAGGAGGGTCAAGGAGGGACAAGGAGGGACAAGCAGGGATAAGGAGGGACAAGCAGAGACATGGAGGGACAATGAAAGACAACGAGGGACAAGGAGGGAAAAGGAAAGACATCGAGGGACAAGGAGGGGAAAGGAGGAACAAGGAGGGGCAATGAGACAAAAGGAGTGACAAGGATGACCAAGGAGGGGCAATGAGGGACAAGGCGGGAAATGGAGGGGCAAGTAAGAGCAAGGAGGGACCAGGAGGGTCAACGAGGGGCTAGGTGGGACAGGAAGGGACAAGGAGGGAGAAGCAGGATCAAGGAGCGACAAACAGGCCCAAGGAAGGACAAGGAGGGGCAAGGAGAGACAAGTAGGGACAAGCAGGTTCAAGGAGGGACAATGAGGGACCAGGAGGGGCAATGAGGGACAAGTACGGACCAGGAGGGACGAGGAGTGACAAGGAGGGTCAAGGAGGGCAAGGAGGGTCAAGGAGGGACAAGGAGGGACAAGCAGGGATAAGGAGGGACAAGCAGAGACATGGAGGGACAATGAAAGACAACGAGGGACAAGGAGGGAAAAGGAAAGACATCGAGGGACAAGGAGGGGAAAGGAGGAACAAGGAGGGGCAATGAGACAAAAGGAGTGACAAGGATGACCAAGGAGGGGCAATGAGGGACAAGGCGGGAAATGGAGGGGCAAGTAAGAGCAAGGAGGGACCAGGAGGGTCAACGAGGGACTAGGTGGGACAGGAAGGGACAAGGAGGGAGAAGCAGGATCAAGGAGCGACAAACAGGCCCAAGGAAGGACAAGGAGGGGCAAGGAGGGACAAGTAGGGACAAGCAGGTTCAAGGAGGGACAATGAGTGACAAGGAGGGTAAAGGAGGGACAATGCGGGACAAGGACGGACATGGAGGGGCAATGAGGGACAAGGTGCGACATGGAGGGATAAGAAGGAACAAGGACGGGCAAGGAGGGACAAGCAGGGACATGAAGGGAAAAGGAGGGCCAAGGAGGAACAAGGAGGGACAATGGGGGGCAATAAGGGACAAGGATGGACAAGTACGACCAAAAGGGACAAGGAGGGACAAGGACGGAAAAGAAGGGGCAATGAAGAGCAAGGAGGGACCAGGAGGGACAATTAGGGGCAATGAGAGACAAGGAGAGACAAGGAGGGTCAAGGAGGGACAAGGAGAGACAACGAGGGACAACGAGGGACAAGGAGGGACAAGCAGGGACAAGGAGGGACAAGGAAGGACAAGGAGGGAAAAGCAGGGAAAGGAGGGAAAAGGAGGATCAAGGAGGGAAAAGGTGTAACAAGGAGGGACAATGAAGGGCAATGAGGGAAAAGGAGTGACAACGAGGGCCAAGAAGGGGCAATGAGGGGCAAGTAGGATCAAGGAGGGACCAGGAGGGTCAAGGAGCGACAAGTAGGGGCAAGAAGGGACAAGAAGGGACAAGGAGGGACAAGTACGGACCAGGAGGGACAATCAGGGTCACGGAGGGACAAGGAGACACAAGGAGGGACCAGGAGGGTAAAGGAGGGAAAGGAGAAACAAGGAGGGAAAAGAAGTGTAAATGAGGGACCAGGAGGGGCATGGAGAGACAAGGAGGAAAAGGAGTGACAAGGAGAAACAAGGAGGGACGAGCAGGGACTAGGGGGGTCAAGAAGGGGCAAGGAGGGAAAAGGAAGGAAAAGGAGGGAAAAGGAGGAACAAGGAGGGACAAGGAGGGTCAAGGAGGGTCAAGGAGGGTCAAGGAGGGACAAGGAGGGACGAACAGGGACTTGGAGGGTCAAGGAAGGAAAATGAGGTAAAAGGAGGACAAAGGTGGGGCAATGAGGGACAAGCAGGGACAATGAGGGACAAGGACGGACAAGGAGGGTCAAGTACGGACCAGGAGGGACAAGGAGGAACAAGGAGGGCTAAGGAGGGACAAGGATGGACAAGGAGGGACCAGGATGGACAAGGAGGGATAAGGAGGGAAAAGAAGGGCAAGGAGGAGCAAGGAGGGACCAAGAGGGAAAAGGAGGGAAAGGAGGAACAAGGAGGGACAATGAGGGCCAAGGAGGGACAAGTACGGACCAGGATGGACCAGGATGGACAAGTAGGGATAAGGAGGGAAAAGAAGGGGCAAGGAGGAGCAAGGAGGGACCAGTAGGGGCAATGAGGGACAAGGAGGGACAAGGAGGGACAAGGACGGAAAATGAGGTAAAAGGCGGACAAAGGAGGGACAAGGAGGGACAAGCAGGGACAATGAGGGACAAGGACGGACAAGGAGGGACAAGGAGGGACAAGCAGGGACAAGTACGGACCAGGAGGGACAAGGAGGAACAAGGAGGGTCAAGGAGGGTCAAGGAGGGACAAGGACGGAAAAGAAGGGGCAATGAAGAGCAAGGAGGGACCAGGAGGGACAATTAGGGGCAATGAGAGACAAGGAGAGACAAGGAGGGTAAAGGAGGGACAACGAGGGACAACGAGGGACAAGGAGGGACAAGCAGGGACAAGGAGGGACAAGGAAGGACAAGGAGGGAAAAGCAGGGAAAGCAGGGAAAAGGAGGATCAAGGAGGGAAAAGGTGTAACAAGGAGGGACAATGAAGGGCAATGAGGGAAAAGGAGTGACAACGAGGGCCAAGAAGGGGCAATGAGGGGCAAGTAGGATCAAGGAGGGACCAGGAGGGTCAAGGAGCGACAAGTAGGGGCAAGAAGGGACAAGAAGGGACAAGGAGGGACAAGTACGGACCAGGAGGGACAATCAGGGTCACGGAGGGACAAGGAGACACAAGGAGGGACCAGGAGGGTAAAGGATGGAAAGGAGAAACAAGGAGGGAAAAGAAGTGTAAATGAGGGACCAGGAGGGGCATGGAGAGACAAGGAGGAAAAGGAGTGACAAGGTGTGACAAGGAGAAACAAGGAGGGACGAGCAGGGACTAGGGGGGTCAAGAAGGGACAAGGAGGGAAAAGGAAGGAAAAGGAGGGAAAAGGAGGAACAAGGAGGGACAAGGAGGGTCAAGGAGGGTCAAGGAGGGACAAGGAGGGACGAACAGGGACTTGGAGGGTCAAGGAAGGAAAATGAGGTAAAAGGAGGACAAAGGTGGGACAATGAGGGACAAGCAGGGACAATGAGGGACAAGGACGGACAAGGAGGGTCAAGTACGGACCAGGAGGGACAAGGAGGAACAAGGAGGGCTAAGGAGGGACAAGGATGGACAAGGAAGGAAAAGCTGGAATAAGGAGGGACAAGCAGAGACATGGAGGGACAAGGAAAGACAACGAGGGACAAGGAGGGAAAAGGAGGGAAATGGAGGGAAAGGAGGAAAGGAAGGACAAGGAAAGACAAGGAGGGAAAGGATGGAAAAGGATGTACAAGGAGGGACAATGAGGGGCAATGAGGCAAAAGGAGTGACAAGGAGGGGCAAGGAGGGGCAATGAGGGACAAGGCGGGAAAAGGAGGGGCAAGTAAGAGCAAGGAGGGACCAGGATGGTCAAGGAGGGACAAGTAGGGACTAGGAGGGCAGGAAGGGACAAGTAGGGACAAGCAGGGTCAAGGAGGGACAATGAGGGCCAGGATGGACCAGGATGGACAAGTAGGGATAAGGAGGGAAAAGAAGGGGCAAGGAGGAGCAAGGAGGGACCAGTAGGGGCAATGAGGGACAAGGAGGGACAAGCAGGGATAACGAGGGACAAGGAGGGAAAATGAGGTAAAAGGTGGACAAAGGAGGGACAAGGAGGGACAAGCAGGGACAATGAGGGACAAGGACGGACAAGGAGGGACAAGGAGGGACAAGCAGGGACAAGGAGGGACAAGTACGGACCAGGAGGGACAAGGAGGAACAAGGAGGGTCAAGGAGGGTCAAGGAGGGACAAGGATGGACAAGGAGGCACAAGGAAAGACCAGGAGGGACCATGAGGGCAATGAGGGCAAGTAGGAGCAAGGAGGGACCAGGAGGGTCAAGGAGATTCAAGGAGGGACAAGAAGTGACAAGGAGGGACAAGCAGGATCAAGGAGGGACAAACAGAGACAAGGAAGGACAAGCAGGATCAAGGAGGGACAAACAGGGACAAGGCGGGACAAGGAGGGACAAGGAAAGACAAGGAGGGACAATGAAGGGCAATGAGGGAAAAGGAGTGACAAGGAGGGCCAATGAGGGGCAAGTAGGAGAAAGGAGGGACCAGGAGGGTCAAGGAGGGACAAGGAGGGACAATAAGGTACAAGGAGGGACAAGCAGGATCAAGGAGGGACAAACAGGGACAAGGAAGGACAAGGAGGGTCAAGAAGGGACAATGAGGGGCAATAAGGGACAAGCAGGACAAGTACGGACCAGGAGGGACAAGGAGGGAAAAGAAGGGGCAATGAAGAGCAAGGAGGGACCAGGAGGGACAATTAGGGGCAATGAGGGACAAGGAGTGACAAGGAGGGATAAGTACGTACCAGGAGGGTCAAGGAGGGACAAAGAGGGACAATGAGGGTCAAGGAGGGACAAGGAGAGACAACGAGGGACAACGAGGGACAAGCAGGGACAAGGAGGGACAAGGAAAGACAAGGAGGGACAAGGAGGGACAAGGAGGGACAAGGAGGGACAAGGAGGGAAAAGGAGGGTCAAGGAGGGAAAAGATGGAACAAGGAGGGACAATGAAGGGCAATGAAGGAAAGGAGTGACAAGGAGGGCCAAGAAGGGGCAAGGAGGGACGAGGAGGGTGAAGGAGGGACAAGTAGGGACAAGAAGGGACAAGCAGGAACAAGGAGGGACAAACAGGGACAAGGAGGGACAAGGAGGGACAAGACGGGACAAGGAGGGACCATTAGGGATAAGGAGGTACATGGAGGGTCCATGAGGGACATGAAGGGGCACTGGGGGACAAGCAGGGACAAGAAGGGACAAGCAGGATCAAGGAGGGACAAATAGGGACAAGTAAGGACAAGGAGGGACAAGTAGGGACAAGGAGGGACAAGTACGGACCAGGAGGGACAATCAGGGTCACGGAGGGACAAGGAGACACAAGGAGGGACCAGGAGGGTAAAGGAGGGAAAGGAGAAACAAGGAGGGAAAAGAAGTGGCAATGAGGGACCAGGAGGGGCATGGAGAGACAAGGAGGAAAAGGAGTGACAAGGTGTGACAAGGAGAAACAAGGAGGGACGAGCAGGGACTAGGGGGGTCAAGAAGGGACAAGGAGGGAAAAGGAGGGAAAAGGAGGGAAAAGGAGGGAAAAGGAGGAACAAGGAGGGACAAGGAGGGACAAGGAGGGTCAAGGAGGGACAAGGAGGGACGAACAGGGACTTGGAGGGTCAAGGAAGGAAAATGAGGTAAAAGGAGGACAAAGGTGGGACAATGAGGGACAAGCAGGGACAATGAGGGACAAAGACGGACAAGGAGGGTCAAGTACGGACCAGGAGGGACAAGGAGGAACAAGGAGGGCTAAGGAGGGACAAGGATGGACAAGGAGGGACCAGGATGGACAAGGAGGGATAAGGAGGGAAAAGAAGGGCAAGGAGGAGCAAGGAGGGACCAAGAGGGAAAAGGAGGAACAAGGAGGGACAATGAGGGCCAAGGAGGGACAAGTACGGACCAGGATGGACCAGGATGGACAAGTAGGGATAAGGAGGGAAAAGAAGGGGCAAGGAGGAGCAAGGAGGGACCAGTAGGGGCAATGAGGGACAAGGAGGGACAAGCAGGGATAACGAGGGACAAGGAGGGAAAATGAGGTAAAAGGTGGACAAAGGAGGGACAAGGAGGGACAAGCAGGGACAATGAGGGACAAGGACGGACAAGGAGGGACAAGGAGGGACAAGCAGGGACAAGGAGGGACAAGTACGGACCAGGAGGGACAAGGAGGAACAAGGAGGAACAAGGAGGGTCAAGGAGGGTCAAGGAGGGACAAGGATGGACAAGGAGGCACAAGGAAAGACCAGGAGGGACCATGAGGGCAATGAGGGACAAGGAGGGACAAGTACGGACCAGTAGGGACAAGGAGGGTCAAGGAGGGACAAGGAAGGAAAAGCTGGAATAAGGAGGGACAAGCAGAGACATGGAGGGACATGGAAAGACAACGAGGGACAAGGAGGGAAAAGGAGGGAAATGGAGGGAAAGGAGGAAAGGAAGGACAAGGAAAGACAAGGAGGGAAAGGATGGAAAAGGATGTACAAGGAGGGACAATGAGGGGCAATGAGGCAAAAGGAGTGACAAGGAGGGGCAAGGAGGGGCAATGAGGGACAAGGCGGGAAAAGGAGGGGCAAGTAAGAGCAAGGAGGGACCATGAGGGTCAAGGAGGGACAAGTAGGGACTAGGAGGACAGGAAGGGACAAGGAGGGAGAAGCAGGATCAAGGAGCGACAAACAGGCCCAAGGAAGGACAAGGAGGGGCAAGGAGAGACAAGTAGGGACAAGCAGGGTCAAGGAGGGACAATTAGTGACAAGGAGGGTAAAGGAGGGACAAGGACGGACATGGAGGGACAATGAGGGACAAGGTGGGACAAGGAGGGATAAGAAGGGACAAGGACGGGCAAGGAGGGACAAGCAGGGACATGAAGGGAAAAGGAGGGCCAAGGAGGAACAAGGAGGGACAAGTACGGACCAGGAGGGACAAGGAGGGAAAAGAACGGGCAATGAAGAGCAAGGAGGGACCAGGAGGGGCAATGAGGGACAAGGAGAGACAAGGAGGGACAAGGAGAGATAAGTACTGACCAGGAGGGTCAAGGAGGTACAAGGAGGGACAAGGAGGGTCAAGAAGGGACAAGGAGAGACAACGAGGGACAACGAGGGACAAGGAGAGACAACGAGGGACAACGAGGGACAAGGAGGGAAAAGCAGGGAAAGGAGGGAAAAGGAGGGTCAGGTAGGGAATGGAGGGAAAAGGTGGAACAAGGAGGGACAATGAAGGGCAATGAAGGAAAAGGAGTGACAAGGAGGGCCAAGAAGGGACAATTAGGGACAAGCAGGATCAATGAGGGACAAACAGGGACAAGGAGGGACCAGGAGGGATAAGGAGGTACATGGAGGGGCAATGAGGGACATGAAGGGACACTGGGGGACAAGTAGGGACAATAAGGGACAAGCAGGATCAAGGAGGGACAAGGAAGGACAAGGAGGGACAAGTAGGGACAAGGAGGGACAAGTACGGACCAGGAGGGACAATGAGGGTCACGGAGAGACAAGGTGGGACAAGCAGGGACAAGGAAAGACAAGGAGGGAAAAGGAGGGAAAAGGAGGTTCAAGGAGGGAAAAGGTGAAACAAGGAGGGACAATGATGGGCAATGAAGGAAAAGGAGTGACAAGTATTGCCAAGAAGGGCCAATGAGGGGCAAGTAGGAGCAAGGAGGGACCAGGAGGGACAAGTAGGCACAAGAAGGGACAAGCAGGATCAAGGAGGGACAAACAGGGACAAGGAAGGACAAGGAGGGACAAGGAGGGACAAGCAGGATCAAAGAGGGACAAACATGGACAATGCGGGACAAGGAGGGAAAAGGAGTGACAAGGTGTGACAAGGAGAAACAAGGAGGGACAAGGAGGGACGAGCAGGGACTAGGGGGGTCAAGAAGGGACAAGGAGGGAAAAGGAGGAACAAGGAGGGACAAGGAGGGTCAAGGAGGGTCAAGGAGGGACAAGGAGGGACAAGGAGGGACAAGGAGGGACAAGGAGGGACCAGGAGGGGCCAGGAGGGACTAGGAGGGAAAGGAGTGACAAGGAGGGACAAAGAGGGTCAAGGAGTGACAAGGAGGGACGATCAGGGTCTTGGAGGGTCAAGGAGGGAAAATGAGGTAAAAGGAGGACAAAGGAGGGACAATGAAGGACAAGGAGGGACAATGAGGGACAAGGACGGACAATGAGGGACAAGGAGGAACGACGAGGGTTAAGGAGGGTCAAGGAGGGACAAAGAGGGACAAGGAGGGTCAAGGAGGGACAAGGAGGGACAAGGAGAGACAACGAGGAACAAGGAGGGACAAACAGGGATAAGGAGGGACAAGCAGGGACAAGGAGGGACATGGAAAGACAAGGAGGGATAAGGAGGGAATAGCAGGGAAAGGTGGAAAGGAGGGAAAAGGAGGGAAAAGGTGGAACAAGGAGGGACAATGAAGGGCAATGAGGGAAAAGGAATGACAAGGAGGGTGAAGAAGGGGCAATGAGGGGCAAGTAGGAGCAAGGAGGGACCAGGAGGGTCAAGGAGGGAAAAGTAGGGACAAGTAGGGACAAGAAGGGACGAGGAGGGACAAGGAAGGACAAGGAAGGTCAATGAGAGACATGGAGGGGCCAGGAGGGACTAGGAGGGACCAGGAGGGATAAGGAGGGGCAATGAGGGGCATTGTGGGTCACTGAGGGACAAGGAGGGACAAACAGGATCAAGGAGGGACAAACAGGTACAAGGAAGGACAAGGATGGCCAAGGAGGGACAAGTAGGAACAAGGAGAGACAAGCAGGGACATGGAGGGACAAGTAGGATCAAGGAGGGACAAACAGGGACAAGGAAGGACAAGGAGGGACATGGAGGGCCAAGGAGGGATAAGGAGGGAAACAAGGGACCAGGAGGGACAAGGAGGAACAACGAGGGATAAGGATGGAAAAGGAGGGAAAAGGAGGGAAAAGAAGGGGCAAGGAGGAGCAAGGAGGAAACAGAGGTAAAATGTGGGACACGGGGGGCCAAGGAGGGACAAGTACGGACAAGGATGGACCAGCATGGACAAGTAAGGAAAAGGAGGAAAAGAAGGGGCAAGGAGGAGCAAGGAGGCACAAGGAGGGACAAGGAGGCCAAGGAGGGAAAAGAAGGGGCAAGGAGGAGCAAGGAGGGGCCAGGAGGGAAAGGAGTGACAAGGAGGGATAGTGAGGGGCAATGAGGGACAATGTGGGACACGAAGGGCCAAGGTGGGACAAGTACGGACCAGGATGGACCAGGATGGACAAGTAGGGATAAGGAGGGAAAAGAAGGGGCAAGGAGGGACAAGGAGGGATATTGACGGACAAGGAGGGAAAAGAATGGGCAATGAGGAGCAAGGAGGGACCAGGAGGGGCAATGAGGGACAAGTACGGACCAGGAGGGACAAGGAGTGACAAGGAGGGTCAAGGAGGGGCAAGGAGGGTCAAGGAGGGACAAGGAGGGACAAGCAGGGATAAGGAGGGACAAGCAGAGACATGGAGGGACAATGAAAGACAACGAGGGACAAGGAGGGAAAAGGAAAGACATCGAGGGACAAGGAGGGGAAAGGAGGAACAAGGAGGGGCAATGAGACAAAAGGAGTGACAAGGATGACCAAGGAGGGGCAATGAGGGACAAGGCGGGAAATGGAGGGGCAAGTAAGAGCAAGGAGGGACCAGGAGGGTCAACGAGGGGCTAGGTGGGACAGGAAGGGACAAGGAGGGAGAAGCAGGATCAAGGAGCGACAAACAGGCCCAAGGAAGGACAAGGAGGGGCAAGGAGAGACAAGTAGGGACAAGCAGGTTCAAGGAGGGACAATGAGGGACCAGGAGGGGCAATGAGGGACAAGTACGGACCAGGAGGGACGAGGAGTGACAAGGAGGGTCAAGGAGGGCAAGGAGGGTCAAGGAGGGACAAGGAGGGACAAGCAGGGATAAGGAGGGACAAGCAGAGACATGGAGGGACAATGAAAGACAACGAGGGACAAGGAGGGAAAAGGAAAGACATCGAGGGACAAGGAGGGGAAAGGAGGAACAAGGAGGGGCAATGAGACAAAAGGAGTGACAAGGATGACCAAGGAGGGGCAATGAGGGACAAGGCGGGAAATGGAGGGGCAAGTAAGAGCAAGGAGGGACCAGGAGGGTCAACGAGGGACTAGGTGGGACAGGAAGGGACAAGGAGGGAGAAGCAGGATCAAGGAGCGACAAACAGGCCCAAGGAAGGACAAGGAGGGGCAAGGAGGGACAAGTAGGGACAAGCAGGTTCAAGGAGGGACAATGAGTGACAAGGAGGGTAAAGGAGGGACAATGCGGGACAAGGACGGACATGGAGGGGCAATGAGGGACAAGGTGCGACATGGAGGGATAAGAAGGAACAAGGACGGGCAAGGAGGGACAAGCAGGGACATGAAGGGAAAAGGAGGGCCAAGGAGGAACAAGGAGGGACAATGGGGGGCAATAAGGGACAAGGATGGACAAGTACGACCAAAAGGGACAAGGAGGGACAAGGACGGAAAAGAAGGGGCAATGAAGAGCAAGGAGGGACCAGGAGGGACAATTAGGGGCAATGAGAGACAAGGAGAGACAAGGAGGGTCAAGGAGGGACAAGGAGAGACAACGAGGGACAACGAGGGACAAGGAGGGACAAGCAGGGACAAGGAGGGACAAGGAAGGACAAGGAGGGAAAAGCAGGGAAAGGAGGGAAAAGGAGGATCAAGGAGGGAAAAGGTGTAACAAGGAGGGACAATGAAGGGCAATGAGGGAAAAGGAGTGACAACGAGGGCCAAGAAGGGGCAATGAGGGGCAAGTAGGATCAAGGAGGGACCAGGAGGGTCAAGGAGCGACAAGTAGGGGCAAGAAGGGACAAGAAGGGACAAGGAGGGACAAGTACGGACCAGGAGGGACAATCAGGGTCACGGAGGGACAAGGAGACACAAGGAGGGACCAGGAGGGTAAAGGAGGGAAAGGAGAAACAAGGAGGGAAAAGAAGTGTAAATGAGGGACCAGGAGGGGCATGGAGAGACAAGGAGGAAAAGGAGTGACAAGGAGAAACAAGGAGGGACGAGCAGGGACTAGGGGGGTCAAGAAGGGGCAAGGAGGGAAAAGGAAGGAAAAGGAGGGAAAAGGAGGAACAAGGAGGGACAAGGAGGGTCAAGGAGGGTCAAGGAGGGTCAAGGAGGGACAAGGAGGGACGAACAGGGACTTGGAGGGTCAAGGAAGGAAAATGAGGTAAAAGGAGGACAAAGGTGGGGCAATGAGGGACAAGCAGGGACAATGAGGGACAAGGACGGACAAGGAGGGTCAAGTACGGACCAGGAGGGACAAGGAGGAACAAGGAGGGCTAAGGAGGGACAAGGATGGACAAGGAGGGACCAGGATGGACAAGGAGGGATAAGGAGGGAAAAGAAGGGCAAGGAGGAGCAAGGAGGGACCAAGAGGGAAAAGGAGGGAAAGGAGGAACAAGGAGGGACAATGAGGGCCAAGGAGGGACAAGTACGGACCAGGATGGACCAGGATGGACAAGTAGGGATAAGGAGGGAAAAGAAGGGGCAAGGAGGAGCAAGGAGGGACCAGTAGGGGCAATGAGGGACAAGGAGGGACAAGGAGGGACAAGGACGGAAAATGAGGTAAAAGGCGGACAAAGGAGGGACAAGGAGGGACAAGCAGGGACAATGAGGGACAAGGACGGACAAGGAGGGACAAGGAGGGACAAGCAGGGACAAGTACGGACCAGGAGGGACAAGGAGGAACAAGGAGGGTCAAGGAGGGTCAAGGAGGGACAAGGATGGACAAGGAGGCACAAGGAAAGACCAGGAGGGACCATGAGGGCAATGAGGGACAAGGAGGGACAAGTACGGACCAGTAGGGACAAGGAGGGTCAAGGAGGGACAAGGAGGGACAAGGAGGGACAAGGAAGGAAAAGCTGGAATAAGGAGGGACAAGCAGAGACATGGAGGGACAAGGAAAGACAACGAGGGACAAGGAGGGAAAAGGAGGGAAATGGAGGGAAAGGAGGAAAGGAAGGACAAGGAAAGACAAGGAGGGAAAGGATGGAAAAGGATGTACAAGGAGGGACAATGAGGGGCAATGAGGCAAAAGGAGTGACAAGGAGGGGCAAGGAGGGGCAATGAGGGACAAGGCGGGAAAAGGAGGGGCAAGTAAGAGCAAGGAGGGACCAGGAGGGTCAAGGAGGGACAAGTAGGGACTAGGAGGACAGGAAGGGACAAGGAGGGAGAAGCAGGATCAAGGAGCGACAAACAGGCCCAAGGACGGACAAGGAGGGGCAAGGAGAGACAAGTAGGGACAAGCAGGGTCAAGGAGGGACAATTAGTGACAAGGAGGGTAAAGGAGGGACAAGGACGGACATGGAGGGACAATGAGGGACAAGGTGGGACAAGGAGGGATAAGAAGGGACAAGGACGGGCAAGGAGGGACAAGCAGGGACATGAAGGGAAAAGGAGGGCCAAGGAGGAACAAGGAGGGACAAGTACGGACCAGGAGGGACAAGGAGGGAAAAGAACGGGCAATGAAGAGCAAGGAGGGACCAGGAGGGGCAATGAGGGACAAGGAGAGACAAGGAGGGACAAGGAGAGATAAGTACGGACCAGGAGGGTCAAGGAGGTACAAGGAGGGTCAAGGAGGGACAAGGAGAGACAACGAGGGACAACGAGGGACAAGGAGAGACAACGAGGGACAAGGAGGGAAAAGCAGGGAAAGGAGGGAAAAGGAGGGTCAGGTAGGGAATGGAGGGAAAAGGTGGAACAAGGAGGGACAATGAAGGGCAATGAAGGAAAAGGAGTGACAAGGAGGGCCAAGAAGGGACAATTAGGGACAAGCAGGATCAATGAGGGACAAACAGGGACAAACAGGGACCAGGAGGGATAAGGAGGTACATGGAGGGGCAATGAGGGACATGAAGGGACACTGGGGGACAAGTAGGGACAATAAGGGACAAGCAGGATCAAGGAGGGACAAGGAAGGACAAGGAGGGACAAGTAGGGACAAGGAGGGACAAGTACGGACCAGGAGGGACAATGAGGGTCACGGAGAGACAAGGTGGGACAAGCAGGGATAAGCAGGGACAAGGAAAGACAAGGAAAGACAAGGAGGGAAAAGGAGGGAATAGGAGGGTCAAGGAGGGAAAAGGTGAAACAAGGAGGGACAATGATGGGCAATGAAGGAAAAGGAGTGACAAGTATTGCCAAGAAGGGGCAATGAGGGGCAAGTAGGAGCAAGGAGGGACCAGGAGGGACAAGTAGGCACAAGAAGGGACAAGCAGGATCAAGGAGGGACAAACAGGGACAAGGAAGGACAAGGAGGGTCAAGGAGGGACAAGGAGGGACAAGCAGGATCAAGGAGGGACAAACATGGACAATGCGGGACAAGGAGGGAAAAGGAGTGACAAGGTGTGACAAGGAGAAACAAGGAGGGACAAGGAGGGACGAGCAGGGACTAGGGGGGTCAAGAAGGGACAAGGAGGGAAAAGGAGGAACAAGGAGGGACAAGGAGGGTCAAGGAGGGTCAAGGAGGGACAAGGAGGGACAAGGAGGGACAAGGAGGGACAAGGAGGGACAAGGAGGGACAAGGAGGGACCAGGAGGGGCCAGGAGGGACTAGGAGGGAAAGGAGTGACAAGGAGGGACAAAGAGGGTCAAGGAGTGACAAGGAGGGACGATCAGGGTCTTGGTGGGTCAAGGAGGGAAAATGAGGTAAAAGGAGGACAAAGGAGGGACAATGAAGGACAAGGAGGGACAATGAGGGACAATGAAGGACAAGGACGGACAATGAGGGACAAGGAGGAACGACGAGGGTTAAGGAGGGTCAAGGAGGGACAAAGAGGGACAAAGAGGGACAAGGAGGGTCAAGGAGGGTCAAGGAGGGACAAAGAGGGACAAAGAGGGACAAGGAGGGTCAAGGAGGGACAAGGAGGGACAAGGAGAGACAACGAGGAACAAGGAGGGACAAACAGGGATAAGGAGGGACAAGCAGGGACAAGGAGGGACATGGAAAGACAAGGAGGGATAAGGAGGGAATAGCAGGGAAAGGTGGAAAGGAGGGAAAAGGAGGGACAAGGAGGGAAAAGGTGGAACAAGGAGGGACAATGAAGGGCAATGAGGGAAAAGGAATGACAAGGAGGGCCAAGAAGGGGCAATGAGGGGCAAGTAGGAGCAAGGAGGGACCAGGAGGGTCAAGGAGGGAAAAGTAGGGACAAGTAGGGACAAGAAGGGACGAGGAGGGACAAGGAAGGACAAGGAGGGTCAATGAGAGACAAGGAGGGGCCAGGAGGGACTAGGAGGGACCAGGAGGGAAAAGGAGGGATAAGGAGGGGCATTGTGGGTCACTGAGGGACAAGGAGGGACAAACAGGATCAAGGAGGGACAAACAGGTACAAGGAAGGACAAGGATGGCCAAGGAGGGACAAGTAGGAACAAGGAGAGACAAGCAGGGACATGGAGGGACAAGTAGGATCAAGGAGGGACAAACAGGGACAAGGAAGGACAAGGAGGGACATGGAGGGCCAAGGAGGGATAAGGAGGGAAACAAGGGACCAGGAGGGACAAGGAGGAACAACGAGGGATAAGGATGGAAAAGGAGGGAAAAGGAGGGAAAAGGAGGGAAAAGAAGGGGCAAGGAGGAGCAAGGAGGAAACAGAGGTAAAATGTGGGACACGGGGGGCCAAGGAGGGACAAGTACGGACAAGGATGGACCAGCATGGACAAGTAAGGAAAAGGAGGAAAAGAAGGGGCAAGGAGGAGCAAGGAGGCACAAGGAGGGACAAGGAGGCCAAGGAGGGAAAAGAAGGGGCAAGGAGGAGCAAGGAGGGGCCAGGAGGGAAAGGAGTGACAAGGAGGGATAGTGAGGGGCAATGAGGGACAATGTGGGACAAGCAGGGAAAAGAAGGGGCAATGAAGAGCAAGGAGGGACCAGGAGGGACAATTAGGGGCAATGAGGGGCAAGGGGTGACAAGGAGGGATAAGTACGTACCAGGAGGGTCAAGGAGGGTCAAGGAGGGTCAAGGAGGGACAAGGAGGGACAAGGAGGGACAAGGAGAGACAACGAGGGACAACGAGGGACAAGCAGGGACAAGGAGGGACAAGGAAAGACAAGGAGGGACAAGGAGGGAAAAGCAGGGAAAGGAGGGAAAAGGAGGGTCAAGGAGGGAAAGGAGGGAAAAGATGGAACAAGGAGGGACAGTGAAGGGCAATGAAGGAAAAGGAGTAACAAGGAGGGCCAAGAAGGGGCAAGGAGGGACGAGGAGGGTCAAGGAGGGACAAGTAGGGACGAGGAGGGACAAGCAGGATCAAGGAGGGACAAACAGGTACAAGGAAGGACAAGGAGGGTCAAGGAGGGACAAGCAGGAACAAGGAGGGACAAACAGGGACAAGGAGGGACAAGACGGGACAAGGAGGGACCATTAGGGATAAGGAGGTACATGGAGGGGCCATGAGGGACATGAAGGGGCACTGGGGGACAAGCAGGGACAAGAAGGGACAAGAAGGGACAAGCAGGATCAAGGAGGGACAAATAGGGACAAGGAAGGACAAGGAGGGACAAGTAGGGACAAGTAGGGACAAGTAGGGACAAGTAGGGACAAGTAGGGACAAGTACGGACCAGGAGGGACAATGAGGGACAAGGAGACACAAGGAGGGACCAGGAGGGTAAAGGAGGGAAAGGAGTGACAAGGAGGGAAAAGAAGTGGCAATGAGGGACCAGGAGGGGCATGGAGAGACAAGGAGGGAAAAGGAGTGACAAGGTGTGACAAGGAGAAACAAGGAGGGTCGAGCAGGGACTAGGTGGGTCAAGAAGGGAAAAGGAGGGAAAAGGAGGGAAAAGGAGGAACAAGGAGGGTCAAGGAGGGTCAAGGAGGGACAAGCAGGGAAAAGAAGGGGCAATGAAGAGCAAGGAAGGACCAGGAGGGACAATTAGGGGCAATGAGGGACAAGGAGTGACAAGGAGGGATAAGTACGGACCAGGAGGGTCAAGGAGGGACAAAGAGGGACAAGGAGGGTCAAGGAGGGACCAGGATGGATAAGGAGGTACATGGAGGGGCAATGAGGGACATGAAGGGGCACTGGGGGACAAGAAGGGACAAGCAGGATTAAGGAGGGACAAATAGGGACAAGGAAGGACAAGGAGGGACAAGTAGGGACAAAGAGGGACAAATACGGACCAGGAGGGTCAATGAGGGACAAGGAGACACAAGGAGGGACCAGGAGGGTAAAGGGGGGAAAGGAGTGACAAGGAGGAACAAGGAGGGAAAAGAAGGGGCAAGGAGGGGCATGGAGAGACAAGGAGGGAAAAGGAGTGACAAGGTGTGACAAGGAGAAACAAGGAGGGGAAAGCTGGAATAAGGAGGGACAAGCAGTGACATGGAGGGACAAGGAAAGACAACGAGGGACAAGGAGGGAAAAGGAGGGAAATGGAGGGAAAGGAGGAAAGGAGGGAAAAGGAGGGACAAGGAAAGACAAGGAGGGAAAGGATGTACAAGGAGGGGCAATGAGGCAAAAGGAGTGACAAGGAGGGACCAGGAGTGACAAGGAGGGATAAGGAGGGGCAATGAGGGACATTGTGGGGCACTGAGGGACAAGGAGGGAGAAGGAGGGACAAGCAGGATCAAGGAGGGACAAGGAGGGACAAGGAGGGACAAGTAGGAAGAAGGAGAGACAAGCAGGGACAAAAAGAGCCAAGGAGGGACAAGCAGGATCAAGGAGGGACAAACAGGGACAAGGAAGGACAAGGAGGGACAAGGAGGGACAAGGAGATACACGGTGGGCCAAGGAGGGAAAAGAAGGGGCAAGGAGGAGCAATGAGGGACCAGGAGGGACAAGGAGGGGCAAGGAGGGCCAAGGAGGGACAAGGAGGGATAAGGAGGGAAAAGAAGGGGCAAGGAGGAGCAAGGAGGGACCATTAGGGAAAAGGAGGGGCAATGAGGGACAAGGTGGGACAAGGAGGGATAAGAAGGGGCAATGAGGGACAAGGAGTGATAAGGAGGGATAAGTACGGACCAGGAGGGTCAAGGAGGGACAAATAGGGACAAGGAGGGTCAAGGAGGGACAAGGAGAGACATCGAGGGACAACGAGGGACAAGCAGGGATAAGCAGTGACAAGGAGGGACAAGGAGGGACAAGGAGGGACAAGGAGGGAAAAGCAGGGAAAGGAGGGTCAAGGAGGGAAAAGATGGAACAAGGAGGGACAATGAAGGGCAATGAAGGAAAAGGAGTGACAAGGAGGGCCAAGAAGGGGCAAGTAGGAGCAAGGAGGGACATGGAGGATCAAGGAGGGACAAGTAGGGACAAGAAGGGACAAGGAGGGACAAGCAGGATCAAGGAGGGACAAACAGGGACAAGGAGGGACAAGCAGGATCAAGGAGGGACAAACAGGGACAAGGAGGGACAAGACGGGACAAGGAGGGACCATTAGGGATAAGGAGGTACATGGAGGGGCCATGAGGGACATGAAGGGGCACTGGGGGACAAGCAGGGACAAGCAGGATCAAGGAGGGACAAATAGGGACAAGGAAGGACAAGGAGGGACAAGTAGGGACAAAGAGGGACAAATACGGACCAGGAGGGACAATGAGGGACAATGAGGGTTACGGAGGGACAAGGAGACACAAGGAGTGACCAGGAGAGTAAAGGGGGGAAAGGAGTGACAAGGAGGAACAAGGAGGGAAAAGAAGGGGCAAGGATGGACAAGCAGAGACATGGAGGGACAAGGAAAGACAACGAGGGACAAGGAGGGAAATGGAGGGAAAGGAGGAAAGGAGTGAAAAGGAGGGACAAGGAAAGACAAGGAGGGAAAGGATGGAAAAGGATGTACAAGGAGGGACAAGGAGGGACAATGAGGGGCAATGAGGCAAAAGGAGTGACAAGGAGGGACAATGAGGGACAAGGCGGAAAAGGAGGGGCAAGTAAGAGCAAGGAGGGACCAGGAGGGTCTACGAGTGACAAGTAGGGACTAGGAGGACAGGAAGGGACAAGGAGAGAGAAGCAGGATCAAGGAGCGACAAACAGGCCCAAGGAAGGACAAGGAGGGGCAAGGAGAGATAAGTAGGGACAAGCAGGGTCAAGGAGGGACAATTAGTGACAAGGAGGGTAAAGGAGGGACAATGCGGGACAAGGACGGCCAATGAGGGACAAGGTGGGACAAGGAGAGACAACGAGGGACAAGGAGGGAAAAGCAGGGTCAGGGAGGGGAAGAAGGGAAAAGGTGGAACAAGGAGGAACAATGAAGGGCAATGAAGGAAAAGGAGTGACAAGGAGGGCCAAGAAGGGGCAATGAGGGGCAAGTAGGAGCAAGGAGGGACCAGGAGGGTCAAGGAGGGACAAGTAGGCACAAGAAGGGACAATTAGGGACAAGCAGGATCAAGGAGGGACAAACAGGGACAAGCAGTGACAAGGAGTGACAAGACGGGACAAGGAGGGACCAGGAGGGATAAGGAGGTACATGGAGGGGAAATGAGGGACATGAAGGGGCACTGGGGGACAAGCAGGGACAAGAAGGGACAAGCAGGATTAAGGAGGGACAAGGAAGGACAAGGAGGGACAAATAGGGACAAGGAGGGACAAGTACGGACCAGGAGGGACAATGAGGGTCACGGAGGGACAAGGAGAGACAAGGTGGGACAAGCAGGGATAAGCAGGGACAAGGAGGGACAAGGAAAGACAAGGAGGGTCAAGGACGGAAAGAGGGAAAAGGCGGAACAAATAGGGACAATGAAGGGCAATGAAGGAAAAGGAGTGACAAGGAGGGCCAAGAAGGGGCAAGTAGGAGCAAGGAGGGACAAGGAAAGACAAGGTGGGATAATGAGGGACAAGGAGGAACAAGGAGGGAAAAGCCGGGAAAGGAGGAAAAAGGAGGGTCAAGGAGGGAAAAGATGGAACAAGGAGGGACAATGAAGGGCAATGAAGGAAAAGGAGTGACAAAGAGGGCCAAGAAGGGGCAAGTAGGAGCAAGGAGGGACATGGAGGGTCATGGAGGGACAAGGAGGGACAAGCAGGGTCAAGGAGGGACAACCAGGGACAAGGAAGGACAAGGAGGGTCAAGGAGGGACAAGCAGGATCAAGGAGGGACAAACAGGGACAAGGAGGGACAAGACGGGACAAGGAGGGGCCATTAGGGATAAGGAGGTACATGGAGGGGCCATGAGGGACATGAAGGGGCACTGGGGGACAAGCAGGGACAAGAAGGGACAAGCAGGATCAAGGAGGGACAAATAGGGACAAGGAAGGACAAGGAGGGACAAGTAGGGACAAATACGGACCAGGAGGGACAATGAGGGTCACGGAGGGACAAGGAGACACAAGGAGGGACCAGGAGGGTAAAGGGGGAAAGGAGTGACAAGGAGGGAAAAGAAGGGGCAAGGAGGGGCATGGAGAGACAAGGAGGGTCAAGGAGGGAAAAGGAGTGACAAGGTGTGACAAGGAGAAACAAGGAGGGTAAAGCTGGAACAAGGAGGGAAAAGGAGGGAAAGGAGGGACAAGGAAAGACAAGGAGGGAAAGGATGGAAAAGGACATTACATGAAGGGAAAAGGAGGGCCAAGGAGGAACAAGGAGGGACAATGAGGGGCAATAAGGGACAAGGAGGACAAGTACGGACCAGGAGGGAAAAGAAGGGGCAATGAAGAGCAAGGAGGGACCAGGAGGGACAATTAGGGGCAATGAGGGGCAAGGGGTGACAAGGAGGGATAAGTACGTACCAGGAGGGTCAAGGAGGGTCAAGGAGGGTCAAGGAGGGACAAGGAGGGACAAGGAGGGACAAGGAGAGACAACGAGGGACAACGAGGGACAAGCAGGGACAAGGAAAGACAAGGAGGGACAAGGAGGGAAAAGCAGGGAAAGGAGGGAAAAGGAGGGTCAAGGAGGGAAAGGAGGGAAAAGATGGAACAAGGAGGGACAGTGAAGGGCAATGAAGGAAAAGGAGTAACAAGGAGGGCCAAGAAGGGGCAAGGAGGGACGAGGAGGGTCAAGGAGGGACAAGTAGGGACGAGGAGGGACAAGCAGGATCAAGGAGGGACAAACAGGTACAAGGAAGGACAAGGAGGGTCAAGGAGGGACAAGCAGGAACAAGGAGGGACAAACAGGGACAAGGAGGGACAAGACGGGACAAGGAGGGACCATTAGGGATAAGGAGGTACATGGAGGGGCCATGAGGGACATGAAGGGGCACTGGGGGACAAGCAGGGACAAGAAGGGACAATCAGGATCAAGGAGGGACAAATAGGGACAAGGAAGGACAAGGAGGGACAAGTAGGGACAAGTACGGACCAGGAGGGACAATGAGGGACAAGGAGACACAAGGAGGGACCAGGAGGGTAAAGGAGGGAAAGGAGTGACAAGGAGGGAAAGGAAGTGGCAATGAGGAACCAGGAGGGGCATGGAGAGACAAGGAGGGAAAAGGAGTGACTAGGTGTGACAAGGAGAAACAAGGAGGGACGAGTAGGGACTAGGTGGGTCAAGAAGGGAAAAGGAGGGAAAAGGAGGAACAAGGAGGGTCAAGGAGGGTCAAGGAGGGACAAGGAGGGACAAGGAGGGACGAACAGGGACTTGGAGGGTCAAGGAGGGAAAATGAGGTAAAAGGAGGACAAAGGTGGGACAAGCAGGGACAATGAGGGACAAGGAGGGATAAGTACGGACCAGGAGGGACAAGGAGGAACAAGAAGGGTTAAGGAGGAACAAGGAGGGTTAAGGAGGGACAAGGATGGACAAGGAGGGATAAGGAGGGACCAGGATGGACAAGGAGGGAAAAGAAGGGGCAAGGAGGAGCAAGGAGGGACCAAGAGGGAAAAGGAGCGAAAGGAGTGGCAAGGAGGAACAAGGAGGGACAATGAGGGTCAATGAGGGACGATGTGGGACACGGAGCGCCAAGGAGGAACAAGTACGGACCAGGATGGACCAGGATGGACAAGTAGGGATAAGGAGGGAAAAGAAGGGGCAAGGAGGAGCAAGGAGGGACCAGTAGGGGCAATGAGGGACAAGGAGGGACAAGCAGGGATAACGAGGGACAAGGAGGGAAAATGAGGTAAAAGGAGGACAAAGGAGGGTCAATGAGGGACAAGGAGGGACAAGCAGGGACAATGAGGGACAAGGACGGACAAGGAGGGACAAGCATGGACAATGAGGGACAAGGAGGGACAAGTACGGACCAGGAGGGACAAGGAGGAACAAGGAGGGTCAAGGAGGGTCAAGGAGGGTCAAGGAGGGACAAGGATGGACAAGGAGGCACAAGGACAAGGAAGGACAAGGAGGGACAAGTAGGGACAAGGAGGGACAAGTACGGACCAGGAGGGACAATGAGGGACAAGGAGACACAAGGAGGGACCAGGAGGGTAAAGGAGGGAAAGGAGTGACAAGGAGGAACAAGGAGGGAAAAGAAGTGGCAATGAGGGACCAGGAGGGGCATGGAGAGACAAGGAGGGAAAAGGAGTGACAAGGTGTGACAAGGAGAAACAAGGAGGGACGAGCAGGGACTAGGGGGGTCAAGAAGGGACAAGGAGGGAAAAGGAGGAACAAGGAGGGTCAAGGATGGTCAAGGAGGGACCAACAGGGACTTGGAGGGTCAAGGAGGGAAAATGAGGTAAAAGAAGGACAAAGGTGGGACAATGAGGGACAAGCAGGGACAATGAGGGACAAGGAGGGACAAGTACGGACCAGGAGGGACAAGGAGGGTTAAGGAGGGCCAAGGAGGGACAAGTACGGACCAGGATGGACCAGGATGGACCAGGATGGACAAGTAGGGATAAGGAGGGAAAAGAAGGGGCAAGGAGAAGCAAGGAGGGACCAGTAGGGGCAATGAGGGACAAGCAGGGATAACGAGGGACAAGGAGGGACAAGGAGGGAAACTGAGGTAAAAGGAGGACAAAGGAGGGTCAATGAGGGACAAGGAGGGACAAGAAGGGACAATGGGGGACAAGGACGTACAAGGAGGGACAAGCAGGGACAATGAGGGACAAGGAGGGACAAGTACGGACCAGGAGGGACAAGGAGGAACAAGGAGAGTCAAGGAGGGTCAAGGAGGGTCAAGGAGGGACAAGGAGGCACAAGGAGGGACCAGGAGGGACCATGAGGGACAAGGAGGGACAAGTACGGACCAGTAGGGACAAGGAGGGTCAAGGAGGGACCAGGAGGGACAAGGAGGGTCAAGGAGGGACAAGGAGGGACAAGGAAGGAAAAGCTGGAATAAGGAGGGACAAGCAGAGACATGGAGGGACAAGGAAAGACAACGAGGGATAAGGAGGGAAAAGGAGGGAAATGGAGGGAAAGGAGGGAAAATGAGGGACAAGGAAAGACAAGGAGGGAAAGGATGGAAAAGGATGTCCAAGGAGGGACAATGAGGGGCAATGAGGCAAAAGGAGTGACAAGGAGGGGCAAGGAGGGGCAATGAGGGACAAGGCGGGAAAAGGAGGTGCAAGTAAGAGCAAGGAGGGACCAGGAGGGTCAAGGAGGGACAAGTAGGGACTAGGAGGACAGGAAGGGACAAGGAGGGAGAAGCAGGATCAAGGAGCGACAAACAGGCCCAAGGAAGGACAAGGAGTGGCAAGGAGAGACAAGCAGGGTCAAGGAGGGACAATTAGTGACAAGGAGGGTAAAGGAGGGACAATGCGGGACAAGGACGGACATGGAGGGACAATGAGGGACAAGGTGGGATAAGGAGGGATAAGAAGGGACAAGGACGGGCAAGGAGGGACAAGCAGGGACATGAAGGGAAAAGGAGGGCCAAGGAGGAACAAGGAGGAACAAGGAGGGACAATGAGGGGCAATAAGGGACAAGGAGGGACAAGTACGGACCAGGAGGGACAAGGAGGGAAAAGAACGAGCAAGGAGGGACCAGGAGGGACAATTAGGGGCAATGAGGGACAAGGAGAGACAAGGAGAGACAACGAGGGACAACGAGGGACAAGGAGGGAAAAGCAGGGAAAGGAGGGAAAAGGAGGGTCAGGGAGGGAAAGGAGGGAAAAGGTGGAACAAGGAGGGACAATGAAGGAAAAGGAGTGACAAGGAGGGCCAAGAAGGGGCAATGAGGGGCAAGTATGAGCAAGGAGGGACCAGTACGGTCAAGGAGGGACAAGTAGGCACAAGAAGGGACAATTAGGGACAAGCAGGATCAATGAGGGACAAACAGGGACAAGGAGGGACAAGACGGGACAAGGAGGGACCAGGAGGGATAAGGAGGTACATGGAGGGGCAATGAGGGACATGAAGGGACACTGGGGGACAAGTAGGGACAAGAAGGGACAAGCAGGATCAAGGAGGGACAAGGAAGGACAAGGAGGGACAAGTACGGACCAGGAGGGACAATGAGGGTCACGGAGGGACAATGAGAGACAAGGTGGGACAAGCAGGGATAAGCAGGGACAAGGAGGGACAAGCAGGGATAAGCAGGGACAAGGAGGGACAAGGAAAGACAAGGAGGGAAAAGGAGGGTCAAGGAGGGAAAGGAGGGAAAAGGTGGAACAAGGAGGGAAAGGAGGGAAAAGGTGGAACAAGGAGGGACAATGAAGGGCAATGAAGGAAAAGGAGTGACAAGTAGGGCCAAGAAGGGGCAAGTAGGAGCAAGGAGGCACCAGGAGGGACAAGTAGGCACAAGAAGGGACAAGCAGGATCAAGGAGGGACAAACAGGGACAAGGAAGGACAAGGAGGGTCAAGGAGGGACAAGCAGGATCAAGGAGGGACAAACATGGACAAGGCGTGACAAGGAGGGACAAGACGGGACAAGGAGGGACCAGGAGGGATAAAGAGGCACATGGAGGGGCAATGAGGGACATGAAGGGTCACTGGGGGACAAGAAGGGACAAGCAGGATCAAGGAGGGACAAGGAAGGTCAAGGAGGGACAAGTACGGACCAGGAGGGACAAGGTGGGACCAGGAGGGTAAAGGAGGGAAAGGAGTGACAAGGAGGTACAAGGAGGAACAAGGAGGAAAAAGAAGGGGCAAGGAGGGGCCAGAAGGGGCATGGAGAGACAAGGAGGGTCAAGGAGGGAAAAGGCGTGACAAGGTGTGACAAGGTGTGACAAGGAGGAACAAGGAGGGTCACGGAGGGTCAAGGAGGGACAAGGAGGGACAAGGAGGGACAAGGAGGGACAAGGAGGGACAAGGAGGGACCAGGAGGGACCAGGAGGGACAAGGAGGGGCCAGGAGGGACTAGGAGGGAAAGGAGTGACAAGGAAAAACAAGAAGGCACAAAGAGGGTCAAGGAGTGACAATGAGGAACAAGGAGGGACGAACAGGGACTTGGAGGGTCAAGGAGGGAAAATGAGGTAAAAGGAGGACAAAGGAGGGACAATGAAGGACAAGGAGGGACAATGAGGGACAAGGACGGACAATGAGGGACAAGTACGGACCAGGAGGGACAAGGAGAAACGATGAGGGTTAAGGAGGGACAAGGATGGACAAGGAGGGTCAAGGAGTGACAAGGAGGGATAAGGAGGGACAAGCAGAGACATGGAGGGACAAGGAAAGACAAGGAGGGAAAAGGAGGGGCAAGGAAAGACAAGGAGGGAAAAGGAGGAACAAGGAGGGACAATGAGGGGCAATGAGGCAAAAGTAGTGACAAGGAGGGCCAAGGAGGGGCAATGATGGACAAGGCGGGAAAAGGAGGGGCAAGTAAGAGCAAGGAGGGACAAGCAAGGACAAGGAGGGTCAAGGAGGGACAAGTACGGGCCAGTAGGGACAATGAGGGTCACGGAGGGACAAGGAGAGACAAGGTGGACCAGGAGGGTAAAGGAGGGAAAGGAGTGACAAGGAGGAAGAAGGAAGATCAAGGAGGGACAAGGAAGGACAAGGAGGGACAAGTAGGGACAAGGAGGGACAAGTACGGACCAGGAGGGACAATGAGGGTCACGGAGGGACAAGGAGAGACAAGGTGGGACCAGGAGGGTAAAGGAGGGAAAGGAGTGACAAGGAGGAACAAGGAGGGAAAAGAAGGGGCAAGGAGGGACCAGGAGGGGCATGGAGAGACAAGGAGGGTCAACGAGGGACAAGTAGGGACAAGGAGGGCCATTAAGGGACAAGGAGGTACAAGCAGGATCAAGGAGCGACAAATAGGCCCAAGGAAGGAAAAGGAGGGGCAAGGAGAGACAAGTAGGGACAAGCAGGGTCAAGGAGGGACAATGACTGACAAGGAGGGACAATGCGGGACAAGGACGGACATGGAGGGGCAATGAGGGACAAGTGGGACAAGGAGGGATAAGAAGGGACAATGACGGGCAAGGAGGGACAAGCAGGGACAAGCAGGGACATGAAGGGAAATGAAGGGAAAAGGAGGGACAATGAGGGGCAATAAGGGACAAGTACGGACCAGGAGGGACAAGGATGGATAATGACGGACAAGGAGGGAAATGAAGGGGCAACGAAGAGCAAGGAGGGAGCAGGAGCGACAATTAGGGGCAATGAGGGACAAGGAGAGACAAGGAGGGATATGTACGGACCAGGAGGGACAAGGAGGGTCAAGGAGGGACAAAGAGGAACAAGGAGGGTCAAGGAGGGACAAGGAGGGACAAGGAGAGACAACGAGGGACAACGAGGAACAAGGAGGGACAAGCAGGGATAAGGAGGGACAAGCAGGGACAAGCAGGGACAAGGAGGGACAAGGAAAGACAAGGTGGAAGGGAGGGAAAAGGTGGAACAAGGAGGGACAATGAATTGCAATGAGGGAAAAGGAATGACAAGGAGGGCCAAGAAGGGGCAATGAGGGGCAAGTAGGAGCAAGGAGGGACCAGGAGGGTCAAGGAGGGACAAGTAGGGACAAAAAGGGACGGGAGGGACCAGGAGGGTCAAGGAGCGACAAGTAGGGACAAGAAGGGACAAGGAGGGACAAGCAGGATCAAGGAGGGACAAACAGGGACAAGGAAGGACTAGGAGGGTCAAGGCGGGACAATGAGGGACAATTAGGGACAAGCATGATAAAGGAGGGACAAACAGGGACAAGGCGGTACAAGGAGGGACAAGACGGGGCAAGGAGGGACCAGGAGGGACCAGGAGGGATAATGAGGTACATGGAGGGGCAATGAGAGACATGAAGGGGCACTGGGGGACAAGCAGGATCAAGGAGGGACAAATAGGGACAAGGAAGGACAAGGAGTGTCACGGGGGGACAAGGAGTGACAAGGAGGGACCAGGAGGGTAAAGGAGGGAAAGGAGTGACAAGGAGGAAAAAGGAGGGAAAAGAAGGGGCAATGAGGAGCAGGGAGTGGCCAGGAGGGGCATGGAGAGACAAGGAGGGGAAAGGAGGGAAAAAGAGTGACAAAGTGTGACAAGGAGAAACCAGGAGGGACAAGGAGGGACGAGCAGGGACTAGGGGGGTCAAGAAGGGACAAGGAGTGAAAAGGAGGGGCAAGGAGGAACAAGAAGGGACAAGGAGGGAAAAGGAGGGGCAAGGAGGCAATGAGGGAAAATGAGTGACAAGGAGAAACAAGGAGGGACAAGGAGTGCCAAGGAGTGACAAGGAGGGACGAGCAGGGACTAGGGGGGTCAAGAAGGGACAAGGAAGGAAAAGGAGGGGCAAGGAGGAACAAGGAGGGTCAAGGAGGGACTAGGAGGGTCAAGGCGGGACAAGGAGGGACAATTAGGGACAAGCAGGATCAAGGAGGGACAAACAGGGACAAGGCGGGACAAGGAGGGACAAGACGGGACAAGGAGGGACCAGGAGGGATAAGGAGGTACATGGAGGGGCAATGAGGGACATGAAGGGGCACTGGGGGACAAGCAGGATCAAGGAGGGACAAATAGGGACAAGGAGGGACAGGGAGGGACAAGTACGGACCAGGAGGGAAGGGAGTGACAAGGAGGAACAATGAGGGTCAAGGAGGGAAAAGAAGGGGCAATGAAGAGCAAGGAGGGACCAGGAGGGACAATGAGGGACAAGGAGGGATAAGAACGGTCCAGGAGGGTCAAGGAGGGACAAAGAGGGACAAGGAGGGTCAAGAAGTGACAAGGAGGGAAAATGACGGAAAAGGAGGGACAAGGAGGAGCAAGGAGGGACTAGGAGGGACCAGGAGGGACCAGGAGGGACCAGGAGGGACCAGGAGGGACGAGGAGGGACAAGCAGGGATAAGGAGGGACAAGGAGGGAAAAGCAAGGAAAGGAGGGACAAGGAAGGACAAGGAGGGACAAGGAAGGACAAGGAGGGACAAGGAGGGAAAAGCAAGGAATGGAGGGAAAAGGAGGGACAAGGAAATACAAGGAGGGAAAAGGAGGAACAAGGAGGGACAATGAAAAGCAATGAGGGGAAAGGAGTGACAAGGATGGGCAATGAGGGGCAAGTAGGAAGAAGGGTCAAGGAGAGACAAGGAGGGACCAGGAGGGACCATGAGGGAAAAGGAGGGAAAGGAGGGACAATGAGGGACAAGGAGGGACCATGAGGGAAAAGGAGGGAAAGGAGGAACCAGGAGGGACAATGAGGGGCAATGAGGGACAAGGAGGAAAGGGAGGGACAAGGAGGAACAAGGAGGGGCAAGGAGGGAAAAGAAGGGGCAATGAAGAGCAAGGAGGGACCAGGAGGGACAATTAGGGGCAATGAGGGACAAGGAGGGATAAGAACGGTCCAGGAGGGACAAGGAGGGTCAAGAAGTGACAAGGAGGGACAAGGAGGGACAACGACGGAAAAGGAGGGACAAGGAGGAGCAAGGAGGGACAAGGAGGGACTAGGAGGGACAAGCAGGGATAAGGAGGGACCAGCAGGGACAAGTAGGGACAATGAAAGACAAGGAGGGACAAGGATGGAAAAGCAAGGAAAGGAGGGACAAGGAAAGACAAGGAGGGAAAATCAAGGAAAGGAGGGAAAAGGAGTGACAAGGAAAGACAAGGAGGAACAAGAAGGGACAATGAAGGGCAATGAGGGAAAAGGAGGGACAAGCAGGATCAAGGAAGGACAAACAGGGACAAGGTGGGACAAGGAGGGAAAAGGCGGGATAAGGATGGGCGTGGAGGGGCAATGAGGGACAAGCAGGATCAAGGAGGGCCAAATAGGGACAAGGAAGGACAAGGAAGGACAAGGAGGGACAGGGAGGGACAAGTAGGGACAAGGACGGGCAAGGAGGGACAAGCAGGGACATGAAGGCACAAGGAGGGAAAAGGAGGGCCCAGGAGGAACAAGGGGCAATAAGGGACAAGGAGGGACAGGTACGGACCAGGAGGGACAAGGAGGGATAACGAGGGACAAGGAGGGAAAAGAAGGGGCAATGAAGAGCAAGGAGGGACCAGGAGGGACAATTAGGGGCAATGAGGGACAAAGAGAGACAAGGAGGGATAAGTACGGACCAGGAGGGACAAGGAGGGACAAGGAAGGACAAGGAGGGGCAGGGAGGGACAAGTAGGGACAAGGACGGGCAAGGAGGGACAAGCAGGGACAAGGAGGGAAAAGGAGGGCCAAGGAGGAACAAGGAGGGACAATGAGGGGCAATAAGGGACCAGGAGGGACAAGGAGGGATAACGAGGGACAAGCAGGATCAAGGAGGGACAAACAGAGACAAGGAAGGACAAGCAGGATCAAGGGGGACAAACAGGGACAAGGCGGGACAAGGAAAGACAAGGAGGGACAAGGAGAGACTAGGTGGGACCAGGAGGGTAAAGGAGGGAAAGGAGTGACAAGGAAGATCAAGGAGGGACAAGGAATGACAAGGAGGGACAAGTAGGGACAAGTAGGGACAAGGAGGGACAAGTACGGACCAGGAGGGACAATGAGGGTCACGGAGGGACAAGGAGAGATAAGGTGGACCAGGAGGGTAAAGGAGGGAAAGGAGTGACAAGGAGGAACAATGAGGGAAAAGAAGGGGCAAGGAGAGACCAGGAGGGGCATGGAGAGACAAGGAGGGACAAGTAGGGACAGGAAGGGACAAGCAGGATCAAGGAGCGACAAATAGGCCCAAGGATGGACAAGGAGGGGCAAGGAGAGACATGTAGGGACAAGCAGGGTCAAGGAGGGACAATGACTGACAAGGAGGGAAAAGGAGGGACAATGCGGGACAAGGACGCACATGGAGGGGCAATGAGGAACAAGAAGGGACAAGCAGGATCAAGGAGGGACAAGGAAGGACAAGTACGGACCAGGAGGGACAATGAGGGTCACGGAGGGACAAGGAGAGACAAGGTGGGACCAGGAGGGAAAGGAGTGACAAGGAGGAACAAGGAGGGACCAGGAGGGGCATGGAGAGACTAGGAGGGTCAACGAGGGACAAGTAGGGACAAGGAGGGACAGGAAGGGACAAGGAGGTACAAGCAGGATCAAGGAGCGACAAATAGGCCCAAGGAAGGACAAGGAGGGGCAAGGAGAGACAAGTAGGGACAAGCAGGGTCAAGGAGGGACAATGACTGACAAGGAGGGAAAAGGAGGGACAATGCGGGACAAGGACGGACATGGTGGGGCAATGAGGGACAAGGTGGGACAAGGAGGGATAAGAAGGGACAAGGACGGGCAAGGAGGGACAAGCAGGGACATGAAGGGAAAAGGAGGGCCAAGGAGGGACAATGAGGGGCAATAAGGGACAAGTACGGACCAGGAGGGACAAGGATGGATAGTGAGGGACAAGGAGGGAAAAGAAGGGGCAACGAAGAGCAAGGAGGGACCAGGAGCGACAATTAGGGGCAATGAGGGACAAGGAGAGACAAGGAGGGATAAGTACGGACCAGGAGGGACAAGGAGGGACAAAGAGGGACAAGGAGGGACAAGGAGAGACAACGAGGGACAACGAGGATCAAGGAGGGACAAGCAGGGATAAGGAGGGACAAGCAGGGACAAGGCGGGACAAGGAAAGACAAGGAGGGACAAGGAGGGAAAAGCAGGGAAATGTGGAAAGGAGGGAAAAGGAGGGACAAGGAGGGAAAGGAGGGAAAAGGTGGAACAAGGAGGGACAATGAAGGGCACTGAGGGAAAAGGAATGACAAGGATGGCCAAGAAGGGGCAATGAGGGGCAAGTAGGAGCAAGGAGGGACCAGGAGGGTCAAGGAGGGACAAGTAGGGACAAGAAGGGACGAGGAGGGACAAACAGGATCAAGGAGGGACAAACAGGGACAAACAGGGACAAGGAAGGACAAGGAGAGTCAGGGAGGGTCAATGAGAGACAAGGAGGGGCCAGGAGGGACTAGGAGGGAAAGGAGTGACAAGGAAAAACAAGGAGGGACAAGGAGGATCAAGGAGTGGCAATGAGAGACAAGGAGGGACGAGCAGGGACTAGGGGGGTCAAGAAGGGACAAGGAGGGAAAAGGAGGGGCAAGGAGGGTCAATGAGACACCAGAAGGGACAAGGAGGGTCAAGGACGGACAAGGAGGGACTAGGAGGGACATTGAGGGACAAGGAGAGACAAGTAGGGAAAAGGAGGGAAAAGGAGTGACAAGGAGGAACAAGGAGGGACAATGAGGGACAAGGCGGGACAAGGACGGACAAGGAGGGACAAGGAGGGCCAAGGAGGGACCAGGAGGGATAAGGAGGGAAAAGGAGGGAAAACAAGGGGCAAGGAGGAGCAAGGAGGGACCAGGAGGGAAAAGGAGGGAAAGGAGTGACAAGGAGGAACAAGGAGGGACAAGGAGGGTCAAGGAGGGACAATGAGGAGCAAGGAGGGACTAGGAGGGACATTGAGGGACAAGGAGGGACAAGTAGGGAAAAGGAGTGACAAGGAGGAACAAGGAGGGACAATGAGGGACAAGGAGGGAGAAGGAGTGACAAGGAGGAACAAGAAGGGACAAGGAGTGAAAAGGAGGGACAATGAGAGACAAGGAGGGACAAGGATGGAAAAGGAGTGACAAGGAGGGACAAGGAGAGGCAATGAGGGACCAGGAGGGACAAGGCGGGACAAGGGCGGACAAGGAGGGACAAGGAAAACAAGAAGGGACAATGACGGGCAAGGAGAGACAAGGAGGATTAAGGAGGGACAAGCAGGGACAATGAGGGTCAAGCACGGACAAGGAGGGACAAGGACGGAAAAGGAGTGACAAGGAGGGACAAGGAGGGGCAATGAGGGACCAGGAGGGACAAGGACGGACAAGAAGAGAAAAGGAGGACAAAGGAGGGAGCAGGAGGGACAAGGCGGGACAAGGACGGACAAGGAGGGACAAGGAGGGCCAAGGAGGGACAAGGAGGGACAAGGAGGGACCAGGAGGGATAAGGAGGGAAAAGGAGGGAAAACAAGGGGCAAGGAGGAGCAAGGAGGGACCAGGAGGGAAAAGGAGGGAAAGGAGTGACAAGGAGGAACAAGGAGGGACAAGGAGGGTCAAGGAGGGACAATGATGAGCAAGGAGGGACTAGGAGGGACATTGAGGGACAAGGAGGGACAAGTAGGGAAAAGGAGTGACAAGGAGGAACAAGGAGGGACAATGAGGGACAAGGAGGGAGAAGGAGTGACAAGGAGGAACAAGAAGGGACAAGGAGTGAAAAGGAGGGACAATGAGAGACAAGGAGGGACAAGGATGGAAAAGGAGTGACAAGGAGGGACAAGGAGAGGCAATGAGGGACCAGGAGGGACAAGGCGGGACAAGGGCGGACAAGGAGGGACAAGGAAAACAAGAAGGGACAATGACGGGCAAGGAGAGACAAGGAGGATTAAGGAGGGACAAGCAGGGACAATGAGGGTCAAGCACGGACAAGGAGGGACAAGGACGGAAAAGGAGTGACAAAGAGGGACAAGGAGGGGCAATGAGGGACCAGGAGGGACAAGGACGGACAAGAAGAGAAAAGGAGGACAAAGGAGGGAGCAGGAGGGACAAGCGGGGTCAAGGATGGACAAACAGGGTCAAGGAGGGACAAGGAGGGACCAGGAGGGACCAGGAGGGAAAAGGGGGGGATAAGGAGGGGCAATGAGGGGCATTGTGGGGCACTGAGGGACAAGGAGGGACAAACAGGATCAAGGAGGGACAAACAGGTACAAGGAAGGACAAGGATGGTCAAGGAGGGACAAGTAGGAACAAGGAGAGACAAGCAGGGACAAGAAGGGACAAGTAGGATCAAGGAGGGACAAGGAAGGACAAGGAGGGACACGGAGGGCCAAGGAGGGATAAGGAGGGAAAACAAGGGGCAAGGAGGAGCAAGGAGGGACAAGGAGGAACAACGAGGGCCAATGAGGGACAAGGAGGGATAAGGATGGAAAAGGAGGGAAAAGGAGGGAAAAGAAGGGGCAAGGAGGAGCAAGGAGGGAACAGGAGGGGAAAGGAGGGACAAGGAGGAACAAGGAGGGACAGTGAGGGGCAATGAGGTAAAATGTGGGACACGGAGGGCCAAGGAGGGACAAGTACGGACCAGGATGGACCAGCATGGACAAGTAGGGATAAGGAGGGAAAAGGAGGAAAAGAAGGGGCAAGGAGGAGCAAGGAGGGACAAGGAGGGCCAAGGAGGGAAAAGAAGGGGCAAGGAGGAGCAAGGAGGGGCCAGGAGGGAAAGGAGTGACAAGGAGGGACAGTGAGGGGCAATGAGGGACAATGTGGGACACGGAGGGCCAAGGTGGGACAAGTACGGACCAGGATGGACAAGTAGGGATAAGGAAGGAAAAGGAGGGAAAAGAAGGGGCAAGGAGGAGCAAGGAGGGATATTGACGGACAAGGAGGGAAAAGAATGGGCAATGAGGAGCAAGGAGAGACCAGGAGGGCCAATGAGGGGCAAGGAGGGACAAGTACGGACCAGGAGGGACAAGGAGTGCCAAGGAGGGTCAAGGAGGGACAAGGAGGGTCAAGGAGGGACAAACAGGGATAAGGAGGGACAAGCAGAGGCAAGGAGGGACAAGGAAAGACAAGGAGGGAAAAGGAAAGACATCGAGGGACAAGGAGGGAAAAGGAGGAACAAGGAGGGGCAATGAGACAAAAGGAGTGACAAGGATGGCCAAGGAGGGGCAATGAGGGACAAGGCGGGAAAAGGAGGGGCAAGTAAGAGCAAGGAGGGACCAGGAGGGTCAACGAGGGACTAGGTGGGACAGGAAGGGACAAGGAGGGAGAAGCAGGATCAAGGAGCGACAAACAGGCCCAAGGAAGGACAAGGAGGGGCAAGGAGAGACAAGTAGGGACAAGCAGGTTCAAGGAGGGACAATGAGTGACAAGGAGGGTAAAGGAGGGACAATGCGGGACAAGGACGGACATGGAGGGGCAATGAGGGACAAGGTGCGACATGGAGGGATAAGAAGGGACAAGGACGGGCAAGGAGGGACAAGCAGGGACAAGCAGGGACATGAAGGGAAAAGGAGGGCCAAGGAGGAACAAGGAGGAACAAGGAGGGGCAATAAGGGACAAGGATGGACAAGTACGGACCAGGAGGGACAAGGAGGGACAAGGACGGAAAAGAAGGGGCAATGAAGAGCGAGGAGGGACCAGGAGGGACAATTAGGGGCAATGAGGGACAAGGAGAGACAAGGAGGGTCAAGGAGGGACAAGGAGGGACAAGGAGGGACAAGGAGGGATAAGGAGGGACAAGGAGAGACAACGAGGGACAAGGAGGGACAAGGAGGGACAAGCAGGGACAAGGAGGGACAAGGAAAGACAAGGAGGGAAAAGCAGGGAAAGGAGGGAAATGGAGGGCCAAGGAGGGAAAAGGTGTAACAAGGAGGGACAATGAAGGGCAATGAGGGAAAAGGAGTGACAAGGAGGGCCAAGAAGGGACAGTGAGGGGCAAGTAGGATCAAGGAGGGACAAGGAGGGTCAAGGAGGGTGAAGGAGGGACAATGAGGGACAAGGAGAGACAACGAGGGATAAGGAGGGACAAGCAGGGATAAGCAGGGACAAGCAGGGACAAGGAAATATAAGCAAGGACAAGGAGGGATAAGCAGGGAAAGGAGGGAAAAGGAGAGTCATGGAGGGAAAAGGTGGAACAAGGAGGGACAATGAAGGGCAATGAGGGAAAAGGAGTGACAAGGAGGGCCAAGAAGGGGCAGTGAGGGGCAAGTAGGATCAAGGAGGGACCAGGAGGACCAAGGAGCGACAAGTAGGGACAAGAAGGGACAAGGAGGGACAAGCAGGATCAAGGAGGGACAAACAGGGACAAGGAAGGACTAGGAGGGTCAAGGCGGGACAAGGAGGGACAATTAGGGACAAGCAGGATCAAGGAGGGACAAACAGGGACAAGACGGGACAAGGAGGGACAAGGAGGGATAAGGAGGTACATGGAGGGGGCATGAAGGGGCACTGGGGGACAAGCAGGATCAAGGAGGGACAAATAGGGACAAGGAAGGACAAGGAGGAACAGGGAGGGACAAGTACGGACCAGGAGGGACAAGGAGTGTCACGGAGGGACAAGGAGTGACAAGGAGGAACAAGGAGGGAATAGAAGGGGCAAGGAGGAGCAAGGAGTGGCCAGGAGGGGCATGGAGAGACAAGGAGGGGAAAACGAGTGACAAAGTGTGACAAGGAGAAACCAGGAGGGACAAGGAGGGACGAGCAGGGACTAGGGGGGGTCAAGAAGGGACAAGGAGTGAAAAGGAGGGGCAAGGAGGCAATGAGGGAAAAGGATGGAAAAGGAGGGAAAAGGAGTGACAAGGTGTGACAAGGAGAAACAAGGAGGGACAAGGAGTGCCAAGGAGTGACAAGAAGGGACGAGCAGGGACTATGGGGGGTCAAGAAGGGACAAGGAGGGAAAAGGAGGGGCAAGGAGGAACAAGGAGGGTCAAGGAGGGACAAGACGGGACAAGGAGGGACCAGGAGGGATAAGGAGGTACATGGAGGGGACATGAAGGGGCACTGGGGGACAAGCAGGATCAAGGAGGGACAAATAGGGACAAGGAAGGACAAGGAGGGACAGGGAGGGACAAGTACGGACCAGGAGGGACAAGGAGTGTCACGGAGGGACAAGGAGGGACCAGGAGGGAAAGGAGTGACAAGGAGGAACAAGGAGGGAAAAGAAGGGGCAAGGAGGAGCAAGGAGTGGCCAGGAGGGGCATGGACTGACAAGGAGGGGAAAGGAGGGAAAAGGAGTGACAAAGTGTGACAAGTAGAAACCAGGAGGGACAAGGAGGGACGAGCAGGGACTAGGGGGGTCAAGAAGGGACAAGGAGTGAAAAGGAGGGGCAAGGAGGAACAAGGAGGGACAAGGAGGGGCAAGGAGGCAATGAGGGAAAAGGAGTGACAAGGTGTGACAAGGAGAAACAAGGAGGGACAAGGAGTGCCAAGGAGTGACAAGGAGGGACGAGCAGGGACTAGGGGGGTCAAGAAGGGACAAGGAGGGAAAAGGAGGGGCAAGGAGGAACAAGGAGGGTCAAGGAGGGACATGGAGGGACAAGGAGGGACAAGGAGCGACAATCAGGGACCAGGAGGGACGAGGAGCGACCAGGAGGGAAGGGAGTGACAAGGAGGAACAAGGAGGGACAATGAGGGGCAAGGAGGGATAAGAACGGTCCAGGAGGGACAAGGAGGGTCAAGGAGGGACAAAGAGGGACAAGGAGGGTCAAGAAGTGACAAGGAGGGAAAACGACGGAAAAGGAGGGACAAGGAGGAGCAAGGAGGGACTAGGAGGGACCAGGAGGGACCAGGAGGGACCAGGAGGGACCGGGAGGGACGAGGAGGGACAAGCAGGGATAAGGAGGGACAAGGAGGGACAAGTAGGGACAATGAAAGACAAGGAAGGACAAGGAGGGACAAGGAAGGACAAGGAGGGGAAAGCAAGGAATGGAGGGAAAATGAGGGACAAGGAGGAACAAGGAGGGACAATGAAAAGCAATGAGGGGAAAGGAGTGACAAGGATGGGCAATGAGGGGCAAGTAGGAAGAAGGGTCAAGGAGAGACAAGGAGGGACCAGGAGGGACCATTAGGGAAAAGGAGGGAAAGGAGGAACAAGGAGGGACAATGAGGGGCAATGAGGGACAAGGAGGGACCATGAGGGAAAAGGAGGGAAAGCAGGAACCAGGAGGGACAAAGAGGGGCAATGAGGGACAAGGAGGAAAGGGAGTGACAAGGAGGAACAAGGAGGGGCAAGGAGGGAAAAGAAGGGGCAATGAAGAGCAAGGAGGGACAATAAGGGGCAATGAGGGACAAGGAGGGATAAGAACGGTCCAGGAGGGACAAGGAGGGACAAGGAGGGTCAAGAAGTGACAAGGAGGGACAACGACGGACAACGACGGACAAGGAGGAGCAAGGAGGGACAAGGAGGGACTAGGAGGGACAAGCAGGGATAAGGAGGGACAAGGAGGGACAAGTAGGGACAATGGAAGACAGGGAGGGAGCAGGAGGGACAAGGAGGGAAAAGCAAGGAAAGGAGGGACAAGGAAAGACAAGGAGGGAAAAGGAGTGACAAGGAAAGACAAGGAGGGAAAAGGAGGAACAAGAAGGGATAATGAAGGGCAATGAGGGAAAAGGAGTGACAAGGAGGGGCAATGAGGGGCAAGTAGGAGCAAGGAGGGACCAGGAGGGTCAAGGAGGGTCAAGGAGGGACAAGGAGGGACAAGTAGGGACAAGGAGGGACAAGAAGGGACAAGGAGGGACAAGCAGGATCAAGTAGGGACAAACAGGGACAAGGAAGGACAAGGAGGGTCAAGGAAGGACAATGAGGGACTAGGAGGGACAAGTAGGGACAAGCTGGATCAAGGAGGGACAAACAGGGACAAGGCGGGACAAGGAGGGAAAAGGCAGGATAAGGATGGGCATGGAGGGGCATGGAAGGGCAATGAGGGACAAGCAGGATCAAGGAGGGCCAAATAGGGACGAGGAAGGTCAAGGAGGGACAGGGAGGGACAGGGAGGGACAAGTAGGGACAAGGACGGGCAAGGAGGGTCAAGCAGGGACATGAAGACACAAGGAGGGAAAAGGAGGGAAAAGGAGGGCCCAGGAGGAACTAGGGGCAATAAGGGACAAGGAGGGACAGGTACGGACCAGGAGGGACAAGGAGGGACAAGGAGGGAAAAGAAGGGGCAATGAAGAGCAAGGAGGGACCAGGAGGGACAATTAGGGGCAATGAGGGACAAAGAGAGACAAGGAGGGACAAGGAGGGATAAGTACGGACCAGGAGGGACAAGGAGGGACAAGGAGTGACAAGGAGGAAAAAAGGAAGGACAAGGAGGGGCAGGGAGGGACAAGTAGGGACAAGGACGGGCAAGGAGGGACAAGCAGGGACATGAAGGGACAAGGAGGGAAAAGGAGGGCCAAGGAGGAACAAGGAGGGACAATGAGGGGCAATAAGGGACAAGGAGGGACAAGTACGGACCAGGAGGGACAAGGAGGGATAACGAGGGATAACGAGGGACAAGGAGGGAAAAGAAGGGGCAATGAAGAGCAAGGAGGGACCAGGAGGGACAATTAGGGGCAATGAGGGACAAGGAGAGACAAGGAGGGACAAGGAGGGATAAGTACGGACCAGGAGGGACAAGGAGGGACAAGGAGGTTCAAGGAGTGACAAGGAGGGATAAGGAGGTTCAAGGAGTGACAAGGAGGGATAAGGATGGGCATGGAGGGAAAAGAAGGGGTAAGGAAGAGCAAGGAGGGACAATTAGGGGCAATGAGGGACAAGGAGAGACAAGGAGGGATAAGTACGGACAACGAGGGACAACGAGGGACAAGGAGGGACAAGGAGGGACAAGGAGGGACCAGGAGGGACAAGCAGGGATAAGGAGGGACAAGGAGGGACAAGGAAAGACAAGGAGGGACAATGAGGGACAAGGAGGGATAAGTACGGACCAGGAGGGACAAGGAGGGACAAGGAGGTTCAAGGAGTGACAAGGAGGGATAAGGATGGGCATGGAGGGGCAATGAGGGACAAGCAGGATCAAGGAGGGACAAATAGGGACAAGAAGGGACAGGGAGGGACAGGGAGGGACAAGTAGGGACAAGGACGGGCAAGGAGGGACAAGGAGGGACAAGGAGGGACATGAAGGGACAAGGAGGGAAAAGGAGGGCCAAGAAGGAACAAGGAGGAACAAGGAGGGACAATGAGGGGCAATAAGGGACAAGGAGGGACAAGTTCGGACCAGGAGGGACAAGGAGGGAAAAGAAGGGGTAAGGAAGAGCAAGGAGGGATAAGTACGGACCAGGAGGGACAAGGAGGGACAAGGAGGGACAAGGAGGGACAAGGAGGGACAAGGAGGGACAAGGAGGTTCAAGGAGTGACAAGGAGGGATAAGGATGGGCATGGAGGGGCAATGAGGGACAAGCAGGATCAAGGAGGGACAAATAGGGACAAGAAGGGACAAGTAGGGACAAGTAGGGACAAGGGCGGGCAAGGAGGGACAAGGAGGGACATGAAGGGACAAGGAGGGAAAAGGAGGGCCAAGAAGGAACAAGGAGGAACAAGGAGGGACAATGAGGGGCAATAAGGGACAAGGAGGGGCAAGTTCGGACCAGGAGGGACAAGGAGGGATAACGAGGGACAAGGAGGGAAAAGAAGGGGTAAGGAAGAGCAAGGAGGGACAATTAGGGGCAATGTGGGACAAGGAGAGACAAGGAGGGATAAGTACGGACAACGAGGGACAACGAGGGACAAGGAGGGACCAGGAGGGACAAGCAGGGATAAGGAGGGACAAGGAGGGACAAGGAGGGACAAGGAAAGACAAGGAGGGACAATGAGGGAAAAGCAGGGAAAGGAGGGACAAGGAGGGAAAGGTGGGAAAAGGTGGAACAAGGAGGGACAATGAAGGGCAATGAGGGAAAAGGAGTGACAAGGAGGGCCAAGGAGGGGCAATGAGGGCAAGTAGGAGCAAGGAGGGACCAGGAGGGTCAAGGAGATTCAAGGAGGGACAAGAAGGGACAAGGAGGGACAAGCAGGATCAAGGAGGGACAAACAGAGACAAGGAAGGACAAGCAGGATCAAGGAGGGACAAACAGGGACAAGGCGGGACAAGGAGGGACAAGGAGGGACAAGGAGGGACAAGGAGGGAAAAGGAGGGACAATGAAGGGCAATGAGGGAAAAGGAGTGACAAGGAGGGCCAATGAGGGGCAATGAGGGGCAATGAGGGGCAAGTAGGAGAAAGGAGGGACCAGGAGGGTCAAGCAGGGACAAGTAGGGACAAGGAGGGACAAGAAGGTACAAGGAGGGACAAGCAGGATCAAGGAGGGACAAACAGGGACAAGGAAGGACAAGGAGGGTCAAGAAGGGACAATGAGGGGCAATAAGGGAAAAGGATGGACAAGGAGGGACAAGCAGGACCAGGAGGGACCAGGAGGGACAAGGAGGGACCTGGAGGGAAGTGAGTGACAAGGAGGGACAATGAGTGGCAAGGAGGGGCAATGAAGAGCAAGGAGGGACCAGGAGGGACAATTAGGGGCAATGAGGGACAAGGAGGGATAAAAACGGTCCAGGAGGGACAAGGAGGGTCAAGGAGGGACAAAGAGGGACAAGGAGGGTCAAGAAGTGACAAGGAGGGACAACGAGGGACAACGACGGAAAAGGAGGGACAAGGAGGAGCAAGGAGGAGCAAGGAGGGACAAGGAGGGACTAGGAGGGACCAGGAGAGACAAGCAGGGATAAGGAGGGACAAGGAGGGACAAGTAGGGACAATGAAAGACAAGGAGTGACAAGGAGGGAAAAGCAAGGAAAGGTGGGACAAGGAAGAACAAGGAGGGAAAAGCAACGAAAGGAGGGACAAGGAAAGACAAGGAGGGAAAAGGAGGAACAAGGAGGGACAAGGAGGGACAATGAAAAGTAATGAGGGGAAAGGAGTGATAAGGATGGGCAATGAGGGGCAAGTAGGAAGAAGGGTCAAGGAGAGACAAGGAGGGACCAGGAGGGACCATGAGGGGCAATGAGGGACAAGGAGGGAAGGGAGTGACAAGGAGGAACAAGGAGAAGCAAGGAGTGAAAAGAAGGGGCAATGAAGAGCAAGGAGGTACCAGGAGGGATAAGAACGGTCCAGGAGGGACATGGAGGGTCAAGGAGGGTCAAGAAGTGACAAGCAGGTACAAGAAGGGACAAGGAGGGAAAAGGAGGGACAAGGAGGAACAAGGAGGAAAAAGGAGGAACAAGGAGGAACAAGGAGGGGCCATGAGGGAAAAGAAGGGGCTATGAGGAGCAAGGAGGGACCATGAGGGACAATTAGGGGCAATTAGGGACAAGTACGGATCAGGAGGGACAAGGAGGGTCAAGGAGGGACAAGGATGGTCAAGGAGTGACAAGGAGGGACAAGCAGGGACAAGCAGGTACAAGAAGGGACAAGGAGGGAAAAGGAGGGACAAGGAGGAACAAGGAGGAACAAGGAGGAACAAGGAGGAACAAGGAGGGAAAAGGAGGGACAATGAGGATCAATGAGGGAAAAGGAGTGAAAAGGAGGGCCAAGGAGGGGCAATGAGGGACAAGGCGGGAAAAGGAGGGGCAAGTACGAGCAAGGAGGGACAAGGAGGGACAAGCAGGATCAAGGAGCGACAAACAGGCCCAAGGAGGCGCAAGGAGAGACAAGTAGGGACAAGCAGGGTCAAGGAGGGACAATGAGTGACAAGGAGGGACAATGAGTGACAAGGAGGGACCAGGAGGGACAAGGCGGGACAAGGAGGGGCAATGAGGGACAAGGAGGGATAAGAAGGGACAAGGACGGCAAGGAGGGACAAGCAGTGACATGAAGGAAAAAGGAGGGCCAAGGAGGAACAAGGAGGGACAATGAGGGGCAATAAGGGACAAGTACGGACGAGGAGGGACAAGGAGGGATAATGAGGGACAAGGAGGGAAAATAAGGGGCAATGAAGAGCAATGAGGGACCAGGAGGGACAATTAGGGGCAATGAGGGACAAGGAGGGATAAGTACGGACCAGGAGGGACAAGGAGGGTCAAGGAGGGACAAGGAAGGACAAGGAGGGACAAGTAGGGACAAGGAGGGACAAGGAAGGACAAGGAGAGACAAGGAGGGAAATGGAGTGACAAGGAGGGCCAAGGAGGGGCAATGAGGTTCAAGTAGGAGCAAGGAGGGACAAGTAGGGACAAGGAGGGACAAGAAGGGACAAGGAGGGACAAACAGGGACAAGAAAGGACAAGGAGGGTCAAGGAGGGACAAGCAGGATCAAGGAGTGACAAACAGGGACAAGACGGGACAAGGAGGGACAAGGTGGGATAAGGAGGGACATGGAGGGGCAATGAGGGACATGGCGGGGCAATGTGGGACAAGGTGGGTAAAGCAGGGACAGGGAGGGACAAGTAGAGACAAGCAGCGTCAAGAAGGGACAATGAGGGAAAAGAAGGACAAAGGAGGGGCAATGAGGGATAACGAGGGACAAGGAGGGACAATGAGGGAAAAGGAGTGACAGGAGGAACAAGGAGGGAGAAGGACGGACAAGGAGGGAAAAGGAAGGACCAGGAGGGACAAGGCGGGACAAGGACGGACAATGAGGGAAATGGAGGAAAAGGAGGGGCAATGAGGGACATGGAGGGGCAATGAGGGACAAGGAGGGACAAGAAGGGACAAGCAGGATCAAGGAGGGACAAGGTGGGTCAAGCAGGGACAGGGAGGGACAAGTAGAGACAAGGGAGGACAATGAGGGACAAGTACGGACCAGGAGGGACAACGAGGGTCAAGGAGGGATAAGGAGAGACAAGTAGGGACCAGGAGGGTAAAGGAGTGACAAGGAGGAACAAGGAGGGCATAGAAGGGGCAAGGAGGGACCAGGAGGGGCATGGAGAGACAAGGAGGACAAGGAGAGAAAAGGAGTGACAAGGTGTGACAAGGAGAAACAAGAAGGACAAAGAGGGACAAGGAGTGACAATGAGGGACAAGGAGCGACGAGCAGAGACTAGGAGGGACTAGGAGGGACTAGGAGGGACTAGGAGGGTCAAGAAGGGACAAGGAGGGAAAAGGAGGGGCAAGGTGGAACAAGGAGGGACAAGGAGCGTCAAAGAGGGAGAAGGATGGTCAAGGAGGGTCAAGGAGGGACCAGGAGGGACACGGAGGGCCAAGGAGAGACCAGGATGGACAAGGAGGTATAAGGAGGGAAAAGAAGAGGCAAGGAGGAGCAAGGAGGGAAAAGGAGAGAAAGGAGGAAAAAGGAGTGACAAGGAGGAAGAAGGAGGGACAATGAGGGGGAATGAGGGACAAGTACGGACCAGGAAGGATAATGAGGGAAAAGAAGGGGCAAGGAGGAGCAAGGAGGGACCAGGATGGACAAGGAGTGACAAGGAGGAACAATGAGGGGCCATGAGGGACAAGGAGGGAAAAGAAGGGGCAAGGAGGAGCAAGGAGGGAATGGAGTGACAAGGAGGAACATGGTGGGACAATGAGGGGCAATGAGGGACAGGGAGGGACTAGGAGGGACAAGGAGGGACACGGAGGGCCATGGAGGAAAAAGTACGGACCAGGATGGAAAAGGAGGGATAAGGAGGGAAAAGAAGGGGCAAGGAGGAGCAAGGAGGGACCAGGAGAAAAAGGAGGGACCAGGAGGGAAAAGGAGGGAAAGGAGGAAAAAGGAGTGACAGGAGGAACAAGGAGGGACAAGGAGGGCAGGGACAGCCAAGAAGGGACAAGTAGGGACCAGGAGGAACAAGCAGGGTCAAGGAGGGACAATGAGGGAAAAGGAGGACAAAGGAGGGGCAATGAGGGACAAGGAGGGACAAGGAGGGACAAGCAGGGATAACGAGGGACAATGAGGGACAAGGAGGGACAAGGAGGTAGAAGGAGGGACCAGAAGGGACAAGGACGGACAAGGAGGGACCAGGAGGTACATGGCGGGACAAGGACGGACAATGAGGGAAAAGGAGGGGCAATGAGGGAAAGCAGGGATAATGAGGGACAAGTGGGACAGTGAGGGGCAAGGAGGGACAAGCAGGAACAAGGAGGAACAAGGAGGAACAAGGAGGGACAAGTTGGGACAAGGAGGGACAAGGAGGGTCAGGGAGGGTCAAGGAGGGTCAAGGAGGGTCAAGGAGGGACAATGAGGAGCAAGAAGGGACAAGGAGGGACAAGGAGGGACATTGAGGGACAAAGAGAGACAAGTAGGGAAAAGGAGGGAAAATGAGGGAAAAGGAGTGACAAGGAGGAACAAGGAGGGACAAGGAGGAACAAGGAGTGAAAAGTAGGGGCAAGGAGAGACAAGGAGGGACAAGGATGGAAAAGGAGTGACAAGGAGGGACAAGGAGAGGCAATGAGGGACCAGGAGGGACAAGGCCGGACAAGGAGGGACAAGGTGGGACAAGGAAAAACAAGAAGGGGCAAGGACGGGCAAGGAGAGACAAGTAGGATTAAGGAGGGACACGGAGGGTCAAGGACGGACAAGGAGAGACAAACAGGGACAAGCAGGGACAAGGAGGGACAAAGAGGGACCAGGAGTGACAAGGAGGGGCAATGAGGGACATGGTGGGGCACTGAGGGACAAGGAGGGAGAAGGAGGGACAAGCAGGATCAAGGAGGGACAAGGAAGGACAAGGATGGTCAAGGAGGGACAAGGAGGAACTAGGAGGGACAAGCAGGGTCAAGGAGGGACAAGCAGGGACAAACAGGGACAAACAGGGACAAGCAGGGACAAGGAGGGACAAAGAAGGACCAGGAGTGACAAGGAGGGATAAGGAGGGGCAATGAGGGGCAATGAGGGACATGGTGGGGCACTGAGGGACAAGGAGGGACAAGGAAAGTCAAAGAGGGAGAAGGATGGTCAAGGAGGGACAAGGAGGGACCAGGAGGGACAAGGAGGGACAAGGAGGGTCAAGGAGGGACAATGAGGAGCAAGGAGGGACATTGAGGGACAAAGAGAGACAAGTAGGGAAAATGAGGGAAAAGGAGTGACAAGGAGGAACAAGGAGGGACAAGGAGGTAGAAGGAGTGACAAGGAGGAACAAGAAGGGACAAGGAGTGAAAAGGAGGGGCAAGGAGAGACAAGGAGGGACAAGGATGGAAAAGGAAGTGACAAGGAGAGACAAGGAGGTAGAAGGAGGGACCAGAAGGGACAAGGACGGACAAGGAGGGACCAGGATGTACAAGGCGGGACAAGGACGGACAATGAGGGAAAAGGAGGAAAAGGAGGGGCAATGAGGGAAAGCAGGGATAACGAGGGACAAGTGGGACAGTGAGGGACAAGGAGGAACAAGGAGGGACAAGGAGGGACAAGTTGGGACAAGGAGGGACAAGGAGGGACAAGGAGGGTCAAGGAGGGACAATGAGGAGCAAGGAGGGACATTGAGGGACAAAGAGAGACAAGTAGGGAAAATGAGGGAAAAGGAGTGACAAGGAGGAACAAGGAGGGACAATGAGGGACAAGGAGGGACAATGAGGGACAAGGAGGGAGAAGGAGTGACAAGGAGGAACAAGAAGGGACAAGGAGTGAAAAGGAGGGGCAAGGAGAGACAAGGAGGGACAAGGAGGGACAAGGATGGACCAGGAGTGACAAGGAGGGTCAAGGAGGGATAAGGAGAGACAAGTAGGGACCAGGAGGGTAAAGGAGTGACAAGGAGTGACAAGGAGTGACAAGGAGTGACAAGGAGGAACAAGGAGGGCATAGAAGGGGCAAGGAGGGACCAGGAGGGGCATGGAGAGACAAGGAGGACAAGGAGAGAAAAGGAGTGACAAGGTGTGACAAGGAGAAACAAGAAGGACAAAGAGGGACAAGGAGTGACAATGAGGGACAAGGAGCGACGAGCTGAGACTAGGAGGGAAAAGGAGGGGCAAGGTGGAACAAGGAGGGACAAGGAGCGTCAAAGAGGGAGAAGGATGGTCAAGGAGGTTCAAGGAGGGACCAGGAGTTACACGGAGGGCCAAGGAGAGACCAGGATGGACAAGGAGGTATAAGGAGGGAAAAGAAGAGGCAAGGAGGAGCAAGGAGGAGCAAGGAGGGACCAGGAGGGAAAAGGAGGGAAAAGGAGGGAAAGGAGGAAAAAGGAGTGACAAGGAGGAAGAAGAAGGGACAATGAGGGGGAATGAGGGCCAAGGAGGGACAAGTACGGACCAGGAAGGATAAGGAGGGAAAAGAAGGGGCAAGGAGGAGCAAGGAGGGACCAGGATGGACAAGGAGTGACAAGGAGGAACAATGAGGGGCCATGAGGGACAAGGAGGGAAAAGAAGGGGCATGGAGGTGCAAGGAGGGAATGGAGTGACAAGGAGGAACATGGTGGGACAATGAGGGGCAATGAGGGACAGGGAGGGACTAGGAGGGACAAGGAGGGACACGGAGGTCCATGGAGGACAAAGTACGGACCAGGATGGAAAAGGAGGGATAAGGAGGGAAAAGAAGGGGCAAGGAGGAGCAAGGAGGGACCAGGAGAAAAAAGGAGGGACCAGGAGGGAAAAGGAGGGAAAGGAGGAAAAAGGAGTGACAGGAGGAACAAGGAGGGAGAAGGAGGGACAAGGAGGGCAGGGACAGCCAAGAAGGGACAAGTAGGGACCAGGAGGAACAAGCAGGGTCAAGGAGGGACAATGAGGGAAAAGGAGGACAAAGGAGGGGCAATGAGGGACAAGGAGGGACAAGCAGGGATAACGAGGGACAATGAGGGACAAGGAGGTAGAAGTAGGGACCAGAAGGGACAAGGACGGACAAGGAGGGACCAGGAGGTACATGGCGGGACAAGGACGGACAATGAGGGAAAAGGAGGAAAAGGAGGGGCAATGAGGGAAAGCAGGGATAATGAGGGACAAGTGGGACAGTGAGAGGCAAGGAGGGACAAGCAGGAACAAGGAGGAACAAGGAGGGACAAGTTGGGACAAGGAGGGACAAGGAGGGTCAGGGAGGGTCAAGGAGGGTCATGGAGGGACAATGAGGAGCAAGAAGGGACAAGGAGGGACATTGAGGGACAAAGAGAGACAAGTAGGGAAAAGGAGGGAAAATGAGGGAAAAGGAGTGACAAGGAGGAACAAGGAGGGACAATGAGGGACAAGGAGGGAGAAGGAGTGACAAGGAGGAACAAGAAGGGACAAGGAGTGAAAAGGAGGGGCAAGGAGAGACAAGGAGGGACAAGGATGGAAAAGGATGGAAAAGGAGTGACAAGGAGGGACAAGGAGAGGTAATGAGGGACCAGGAGGGACAAGGCCGGACAAGGAGGGACAAGGTGGGACAAGGAAAACAAGAAGGGACAAGGACGGGCAAGGAGAGACAAGGAGGATTAAGGAGGGACACGGAGGGTCAAGGACGGACAAGGAGAGACAAACAGGGACAAGCAGGGACAAGGAGGGACAAAGAGGGACCAGGAGTGACAAGGAGTGATAAGGAGGGGCAATGAGGGACATGGTGGGGCACTCAGGGACAAGGAGGGAGAAGGAGGGACAAGCAGGATCAAGGAGGGACAAGGAAGGACAAGGATGGTCAAGGAGGGACAAGGAGGAACTAGGAGGGACAAGCAGGGTCAAGGAGGGACAAGCAGGGACAAGGAGGGACATTGAGGGACCAGTACGGACAACGAGGGACAACGAGGGACAAGGAGGGAGCAGGAGGGACAAGCAGGGATAAGGAGGGACAAGGAGGGACAAGGAAAGACAAGGAGGGACAATGAGGGAAAAGCAGGGAAAGGAGGGACAAGGAGGGACAAGGAGGGAAAGGTGGGAAAAGGTGGAACAAGGAGGGACAATGAAGGGCAATGAGGGAAAAGGAGTGACAAGGAGGGCCAAGGAGGGGCAATGAGGGCAAGTAGGAGCAAGGAGGGACCAGGAGGGTCAAGGAGATTCAAGGAGGGACAAGAAGGGACAAGGAGGGACAAGCAGGATCAAGGAGGGACAAACAGAGACAAGGAAGGACAAGCAGGATCAAGGAGGGACAAACAGGGACAAGGCGGGACAAGGAGGGACAAGGAGGGAAAAGGAGGGACAATGAAGGGCAATGAGGGAAAAGGAGTGACAAGGAGGGCCAATGAGGGGCAAGTAGGAGAAAGGAGGGACCAGGAGGGTCAAGCAGGGACAAGTAGGGACAAGGAGGGACAAGAAGGTACAAGGAGGGACAAGCAGGATCAAGGAGGGACAAACAGGGACAAGGAAGGACAAGGAGGGTCAAGAATGGACAATGAGGGGCAATAAGGGAAAAGGATGGACAAGGAGGGACAAGCAGGACCAGGAGGGACCAGGAGGGACAAGGAGGGACAAGGAGGGACCTGGAGGGAAGTGAGTGACAAGGAGGGACAATGAGTGGCAAGGAGGGGCAATGAAGAGCAAGGAGGGACCAGGAGGGACAATTAGGGGCAATGAGGGACAAGGAGGGCTAAAAACGGTCCAGGAGGGACAAGGAGGGTCAAGGAGGGACAAAGAGGGACAAGGAGGGTCAAGAAGTGACAAGGAGGGACAACGAGGGACAACGACGGAAAAGGAGGGACAAGGAGGAGCAAGGAGGGACAAGGAGGGACTAGGAGGGACCAGGAGGGACAAGCAGGGATAAGGAGGGACAAGGAGGGACAAGTAGGGACAATGAAAGACAAGGAGTGACAAGGAGGGAAAAGCAAGGAAAGGTGGGACAAGGAAGAACAAGGAGGGAAAAGCAACGAAAGGAGGGACAAGGAAAGACAAGGAGGGAAAAGGAGGAACAAGGAGGGACAATGAAAAGTAATGAGGGGAAAGGAGTGATAAGGATGGGCAATGAGGGGCAAGTAGGAAGAAGGGTCAAGGAGAGACAAGGAGGGACCAGGAGGGACCATGAGGGAAAAGGTGGGAAAGGAGGAACCAGGGGGGACAATGAGGGCAATGAGGGACAAGGAGGGACCATGAGGGAAAAGGAGGGAAAGGAGGAACAAGGAGGGACAATGAGGGGCAATGAGGGACAAGAAGGGAAGGGAGTGACAAGGAGGAACAAGGAGAAGCAAGGAGTGAAAAGAAGGGGCAATGAAGAGCAAGGAGGGACCAGGAGGGATAAGAACGGTCCAGGAGGGACATGGAGGGTCAAGGAGGGTCAAGAAGTGACAAGCAGGTACAAGAAGGGACAAGGAGGGAAAAGGAGGGACAAGGAGGAACAAGGAGGAAAAAGGAGGAACAAGGAGGAACAAGGAGGGGCCATGAGGGAAAAGAAGGGGCTATGAGGAGCAAGGAGGGACCATGAGGGACAATTAGGGGCAATTAGGGACAAGTACGGATCAGGAGGGACAAGGAGGGACAAGGATGGTCAAGGAGTGACAAGGAGGGACAAGCAGGGACAAGCAGGTACAAGAAGGGACAAGGAGGGAAAAGGAGGGACAAGGAGGAACAAGGAGGGAAAAGGAGGGACAATGAGGATCAATGAGGGAAAAGGAGTGAAAAGGAGGGCCAAGGAGTGGCAATGAGGGACAAGGCGGGAAAAGGAGGGGCAAGTACGAGCAAGGAGGGACAAGGAGGGACAAGCAGGATCAAGGAGCGACAAACAGGCCCAAGGAGGCGCAAGGAGAGACAAGTAGGGACAAGCAGGGTCAAGGAGGGACAATGAGTGACAAGAAGGGCCAGGAGGGACAAGGCGGGACAAGGACAGACAAGGAGGGGCAATGAGGGACAAGGAGGGATAAGAAGGGACAAGGACGGCAAGGAGGGACAAGCAGTGACATGAAGGAAAAAGGAGGGCCAAGGAGGAACAAGGAGGGACAATGAGGGGCAATAAGGGACAAGTACGGACCAGGAGGGACAAGGAGGGATAATGAGGGACAAGGAGGGAAAATAAGGGGCAATGAAGAGCAATGAGGGACCAGGAGGGACAATTAGGGGCAATGAGGGACAAGGAGGGATAAGTACGGACCAGGAGGGACAAGGAGGGTCAAGGAGGGACAAGGAAGGACAAGGAGGGACAAGTAGGGACAAGGAGGGACAAGGAAGGACAAGGAGGGACAAGGAGGGAAAAGGAGTGACAAGGAGGGCCAAGGAGGGGCAATGAGGTTCAAGTAGGAGCAAGGAGGGACAAGTAGGGACAAGGAGGTACAAGAAGGGACAAGGAGGGACAAACAGGGACAAGAAAGGACAAGGAGGGTCAAGGAGGGACAAGCAGGATCAAGGAGTGACAAACAGGGACAAGGCGGGACAAGACGGGACAAGGAGGGACAAGGTGGGATAAGGAGGGACATGGAGGGGCAATGAGGGACATGGCGGGGCAATGTGGGACAAGGTGGGTAAAGCAGGGACAGGGAGGGACAAGTAGGGACAAGCAGCGTCAAGAAGGGACAATGAGGGAAAAGAAGGACAAAGGAGGGACAATGAGGGATAACGAGGGACAAGGAGGGACAATGAGGGAAAAGGAGTGACAGGAGGAACAAGGAGGGAGAAGGACGGACAAGGAGGGAAAAGGAAGGACCAGGAGGGACAAGGCGGGACAAGGACGGACAATGAGGGAAATGGGAGAGACAAGTAGGATTAAGGAGGGACACGGAGGGTCAAGGACGGACAAGGAGAGACAAACAGGGACAAGGAGGGACAAAGAGGGACCAGGAGTGACAAGGAGGGGCAATGAGGGACATGGTGGGGCACTGAGGGACAAGGAGGGAGAAGGAGGGACAAGCAGGATCAAGGAGGGACAAGGAAGGACAAGGATGGTCAAGGAGGGACAAGGAGGAACTAGGAGGGACAAGCAGGGTCAAGGAGGGACAAGCAGGGACAAACAGGGACAAACAGGGACAAGCAGGGACAAGGAGGGACAAAGAAGGACCAGGAGTGACAAGGAGGGATAAGGAGGGGCAATGAGGGACATGGTGGGGCACTGAGGGACAAGGAGGGACAAGGAAAGTCAAAGAGGGAGAAGGATGGTCAAGGAGGGACAAGGAGGGACCAGGAGGGACAAGGAGGGACAAGGAGGGTCAAGGAGGGACAATGAGGAGCAAGGAGGGACATTGAGGGACAAAGAGAGACAAGTAGGGAAAAGGAGGGAAAATGAGGGAAAAGGAGTGACAAGGAGGAACAAGGAGGGACAAGGAGGTAGAAGGAGTGACAAGGAGGAACAAGAAGGGACAAGGAGTGAAAAGGAGGGGCAAGGAGAGACAAGGAGGGACAAGGATGGAAAAGGATGGAAAAGGAAGTGACAAGGAGAGACAAGGAGGTAGAAGGAGGGACCAGCAGGGACAAGGACGGACAAGGAGGGACCAGGATGTACAAGGCGGGACAAGGACGGACAATGAGGGAAAAGGAGGAAAAGGAGGGGCAATGAGGGAAAGCAGGGATAATGAGGGACAAGTGGGACAGTGAGGGACAAGGAGGAACAAGGAGGGACAAGGAGGGACAAGTTGGGACAAGGAGGGACAAGGAGGGACAAGGAGGGTCAAGGAGGGACAATGAGGAGCAAGGAGGGACATTGAGGGACAAAGAGAGACAAGTAGGGAAAATGAGGGAAAAGGAGTGACAAGGAGGAACAAGGAGGAACAAGGAGGGACAATGAGGGACAAGGAGGGACAATGAGGGACAAGGAGGGAGAAGGAGTGACAAGGAGGAACAAGAAGGGACAAGGAGTGAAAAGGAGGGGCAAGGAGAGACAAGGAGGGACAAGGATGGACCAGGAGGGACAAGGAGGGTCAAGGAGGGATAAGGAGAGACAAGTAGGGACCAGGAGGGTAAAGGAGTGACAAGGAGTGACAAGGAGTGTCTAGGAGTGACAAGGAGGAACAAGGAGGGCATAGAAGGGGCAAGGAGGGACCAGGAGGGGCATGGAGAGACAAGGAGGACAAGGAGAGAAAAGGAGTGACAAGGTGTGACAAGGAGAAACAAGAAGGACAAAGAGGGACAAGGAGTGACAATGAGGGACAAGGAGCGACGAGCTGAGACTAGGAGGGAAAAGGAGGGGCAAGGTGGAACAAGGAGGGACAAGGAGCGTCAAAGAGGGAGAAGGATGGTCAAGGAGGTTCAAGGAGGGACCAGGAGGGACACGGAGGGCCAAGGAGAGACCAGGATGGACAAGGAGGTATAAGGAGGGAAAAGAAGAGGCAAGGAGGAGCAAGGAGGAGCAAGGAGGGACCAGGAGGGAAAAGGAGGGAAAGGAGGAAAAAGGAGTGACAAGGAGGAAGAAGGAGGGACAATGAGGGGGAATGAGGGCCAAGGAGGGACAAGTACGGACCAGGAAGGATAATGAGGGAAAAGAAGGGGCAAGGAGGAGCAAGGAGGGACCAGGATGGACAAGGAGTGACAAGGAGGAACAATGAGGGACCATGAGGGACAAGGAGGGAAAAGAAGGGGCATGGAGGTGCAAGGAGGGAATGGAGTGACAAGGAGGAACATGGTGGGACAATGAGGGGCAATGAGGGACAGGGAGGGACTAGGAGGGACAAGGAGGGACAAGGAGGGACACGGAGGTCCATGGAGGAAAAAGTACGGACCAGGATGGAAAAGGAGGGATAAGGAGGGAAAAGAAGGGGCAAGGAGGAGCAAGGAGGGACCAGGAGAAAAAAGGAGGGACCAGGAGGGAAAAGGAGGGAAAGGAGGAAAAAGGAGTGACAGGAGGAACAAGGAGGGTGAAGGAGGGACAAGGAGGGCAGGGACAGCCAAGAAGGGACAAGTAGGGACCAGGAGGAACAAGCAGGGTCAAGGAGGGACAATGAGGGAAAAGGAGGACAAAGGAGGGGCAATGAGGGACAAGGAGGGACAAGCAGGGATAACGAGGGACAATGAGGGACAAGGAGGTAGAAGTAGGGACCAGAAGGGACAAGGACGGACAAGGAGGGACCAGGAGGTACATGGCGGGACAATGACGGACAATGAGGGAAAAGGAGGAGAAGGAGGGGCAATGAGGGAAAGCAGGGATAATGAGGGACAAGTGGGACAGTGAGAGGCAAGGAGGGACAAGCAGGAACAAGGAGGAACAAGGAGGGACAAGTTGGGACAAGGAGGGACAAGGAGGGTCAGGGAGGGTCAAGGAGGGTCATGGAGGGACAATGAGGAGCAAGAAGGGACAAGGAGGGACAAGGAGGGACATTGAGGGACAAAGAGAGACAAGTAGGGAAAAGGAGGGAAAATGAGGGAAAAGGAGTGACAAGGAGGAACAAGGAGGGACAATGAGGGACAAGGAGGGAGAAGGAGTGACAAGGAGGAACAAGAAGGGACAAGGAGTGAAAAGGAGGGGCAAGGAGAGACAAGGAGGGACAAGGATGGAAAAGGATGGAAAAGGAGTGACAAGGAGGGACAAGGAGAGGCAATGAGGGACCAGGAGGGACAATGCCGGACAAGGAGGGACAAGGTGGGACAAGGAAAACAAGAAGGGACAAGGACGGGCAAGGAGAGACAAGGAGGATTAAGGAGGGACACGGAGGGTCAAGGACGGACAAGGAGAGACAAACAGGGACAAGCAGGGACAAGGAGGGACAAAGAGGGACCAGGAGTGACAAGGAGTGATAAGGAGGGGCAATGAGGGACATGGTGGGGCACTGAGGGACAAGGAGGGAGAAGGAGGGACAAGCAGGATCAAGGAGGGACAAGGAAGGACAAGGATGGTCAAGGAGGGACAAGGAGGAACTAGGAGGGACAAGCAGGGTCAAGGAGGGACAAACAGGGACAAACAGGGACAAGCAGGGACAAGGAGGGACATTGAGGGACCAGGAGTGACAAGGAGGGATAAGGAGGGGCAATGAGGGACATGGTGGGGCACTGAGGGACAAGGAGGGAGAAGGATGGACAAGGAGAGTCAAAGAGGGAGAAGGATGGTCAAGGAGGGACCAGGAGGGACAAGGAGGGTCAAGGAGGGACAATGAGGAGCAAGGAGGGACATTGAGGAACAAAGAGAGACAAGTAGGGAAAAGGAGGGAAAATGAGGGAAAAGGAGTGACAAGGAGGGACAAGGAGGGACAAGGAGGGACAAGGAGGGACAAGGAGGTAGAAGGAGTGACAAGGAGGAACAAGAAGGGACAAGGAGTGAAAAGGAGGGGCAAGGAGATACAAGGAGGGACAAGGATGGAAAAGGATGGAAAAGGGAGTGACAAGGAGAGACAAGGAGGTAGAAGGAGGGACCAGAAGGGACAAGGACTTACAAGGAGGGACCAGGAGGTACAAGGCGGGACAAGGACGGACAATGAGGGAAAAGGAGGAAAAGGAGGGGCAATGAGGGAAAGCAGGGATAATGAGGGACAAGTGGGACAGTGAGGGACAAGCAGGAACAAGGAGGAACAAGGAGGGACAAGGAAGGACAAGTTGGGACAAGGAGGGACAAGGAGGGTCAAGGAGGGACAATGAGGAGCAAGGAGGGACAAGGAGGGACATTGAGGGACAAAGAGAGACAAGTAGGGAAAATGAGGGAAAAGGAGTGACAAGGAGGAACAAGGAGGGACAATGAGGGACAAGGAGGGACAAGGAGGGACAAGGAGGGACAAGGAGGGACAAGGAGGGAGAAGGAGTGACAAGGATGAACAAGAAGGGACAAGGAGTGAAAAGGAGGGGCAAGGAGAGACAAGGAGGGACAAGGATGGAAAAGGAGTGACAAGGAGGGACAACGAGAGGCAATGAGGGACCAGGAGGGACAAGGCCGGACAAGGAGGGACAAGGTGGGACAAGGAAAAACAAGAAGGGACAAGGACGGGCAAGGAGAGACAAGGAGGATTAAGGAGGGACAAGGAGGGACACGGAGGGTCAAGGACGGACAAGGAGAGACAAACAGGGACAAGCAGGGACAAAGAGGGACCAGGAGTGACAAGGAGGGTCAAGGAGGGACAAGGATGGACAAGGAGGCACAAGGAGGGAACAGGGGGACCATGAGGGCAATGAGGGACAAGTACGGACCAGTAGGGACAAGGAGGGACAAGGAGGGAGAAGCAGGATCAAGGAGCGACAAACAGGCCCAAGGAAGGACAAGGAAGGGCAAGGAGAGGCAAGTAGGGACAAGCATGGTCACGGAGGGACAATTAGTGACAAGGAGGGTAAAGGAGGGACAATGCGGGACAAGGACGGACATGGAGGGACAATGAGGGACAAGGAGGGATAAGAAGGGACAAGGACGCGCAAGGAGGGACAAGCAGGGACATGAAGGGAAAAGGAGGGCCAAGGAGGAACAATGAGGAACAAGGAGGGACAATGAGGGGCAATAAGGGACAAGTACGGACCAGGAGGGACAAGGAGGGAAAAGAAGGGGCAATGAAGAGCAAGGAGGGACCAGGAGGGACAATTAGGGGCAATGAGGGACAAGGGGAGACAAGGAGGGACAAGGAGAGATGAGTACGGACCAGGAGGGTCAAGGAGGGACAAGGAGGGTCAAGGAGGGACAAGGAGGGACAAGGAGGGACAAGGAGAGACAACGAGGGACAAGGAGAGACAACGAGGGACAAGGAGGGAAAAGCAGGGAAAGGAGGGAAAAGGACGGTCAGGGAGGGAAAGGAGGAAAAGGTGGAACAAGGAGGGACAATGAAGGGCAATGAAGGAAAAGGAGTGACAAGGAGGCCCAAGAAGGGGCAACGAGGGGCAATGAGGGCAAGTAGGAGCAAGGAGGGACCAGGAGGGTCAAGGAGGGACAAGTAGGCACAAGAAGGGACAATTAGGGACAATCAGGATCAAGGAGGAACAAACAGGGACAAGGAGTGACAAGGAGGGACCAGGAGGGATAAGGAGGTACATGGAGGGGCAATGAGGGACACGAAGGGGCATTGGGGGACAAGCAGGATCAAGGAGGGACAAGGAGGGAGAAGTACGGACCAGGAGGGACAATGAGGGTCACGGAGGGACAAGGAGAGACAAGGTGGGACAAGCAGGGATAAGCAGGGACAAGGAGGGACAAGGAAAGACAAAGAGGGAAAAGGAGGGTCAAGGAGGGAAAGGAGGGCAAGGAGGGCAAGGAGGGAAAAGGTGGAACAAGAAGGGACAATGAAGGGCAATGAAGGAAAAGGAGTGACAAGGAGGGCCAAGAAGGGGCAATGAGGGGCAAGTAGGAGCAAGGAGGGACCAGGAGGGTCAAGGAGGGACAAGTAGGCACAAGAAGGGACAAGCAGAATCAAGGAGGGACAAACAGGGACAAGGAAGGACAAGGAGGGTCAAGGAGGGACAAGCAGGGATAACGAGGGACAAGGTGGGAAAATGAGGTAAAAGGAGGACAAAGGAGGGACAAGGAGGGACAAGGAGGGACAATGAGGGACAAGGACGGACAAGGAGGGTCAAGGAGGGACAAGGATGGACATGGATGGACAAGGAGGGACAGGGAGGGACCATGAGGGACAAGGAGGGACAAGTACGGACCAGGAGGGACAAGGAGGTTCAAGGAGGGACAAGGAAGGTCAAGGAGGGACAAGCAGGGATAAGGAGGGACAAGCAAAGACATGGAGGGACAAGGAAAGACAACGAGGGACAAGGAGGGAAAAGGAGGGAAAAGGAGGGACAAGGAGGGAAAGGATGGAAAAGGAGGAACAAGGAGGGACAATGAGGGGCAATGAGGCAAAAGGAGTGACAAGGAGGGCAAAGGACGGGCAAGGAGGGACAAGCAGGGACATGAAGGGAAAAGGAGGGCCAAGGAGGAACAAGGAGGACCAATGAGGGGCAATAAGGGACAAGGAGGACAAGTACGGACCAGGAGGGACAAGGAGGGAAAAGAAGGGGCAATGAAGAGCAAGGAGGGACCAGGAGGGACAATTACGGGCAATGAGGGACAAGGAGTGACAAGGAGGGATAAGTACGGACCAGGAGGGTCAAGGAGGGACAAGGAGGGACAAGGAGGGACAAGGAGAGACAGCGAGGGACAACGAGGGACAAGGAGGGTCTAGCAGGGATAAGCAGGGACAAGGAGGGAAAAGCAGGGAAAGGACGGTCAAGGAGGGAAAGGAGGGAAAAGATGGAACAAGGAGGGACAATGAAGGGCAATGAAGGAAAAGGAGTGACAAGGAGGGCCAAGAAGGGGCAATGAGGGGCAATTAGGAGCAAGGAGGGACGAGGATGGTCAAGGAGGGACAAGAAGGGGCAAGGAGAGACAAGTAGGGACAAGCAGGGTCAAGAAGGGACAATGCGGGACAAGGACGGACATGGAGGGACAATGAGGGACAAGGTTGGACAAGGAGGGATAAGATGGGACAAGGACGGGCAAGGAGGGACAAGCAGGGACATGAAGGGAAAAGGAGGGCCAAGGAGGAACAAGGAGGGACAATGAGGGGCAATAAGGGACAAGGAGGGACAATGAGGGGCAATAAGGGACAAGGAGGGAAAAGAACGGGCAATGAAGAGCAAGGAGGGACGAGTAGGAACAATTAGGGGCAATGAGGGACAAGGAGAGACAAGGAGTGACAAGGAGAGATAAGTACGGACCAGGAGGGTCAAGGAGGGACAAGGAGGGTCAAGGAGGGACAAGGAGAGACAACGAGGGACAAGGAGGGAAAAGCAGGGAAAGGAGGGAAAAGGTGGGTCAGGGAGGGAAAGGAGGGAAAGGAGGGAAAAGGTGGAACAAGGAGGGACAATGAAGGGCAATGAAGGAAAAGGAGTGACAAGGAGGGCCAAGAAGGGGCAATGAGGGGCAAGTAGGAGCAAGGAGGGACCAGTAGGGTCAAGGAGGGACAAGTAGGCACAAGAAGGGACAATTAGGGACAGGCAGGATCAAGGAGGGACAAGGAGTGACAAGGAGGGACAAGACGGGACAAGGAGGGACCAGGAGAGATAAGGAGGTACATGGTGGGGCAATGAGGGACATGAAGGCGCACTGGGGGACAAGCAGGATCAAGGAGGGACAAGGAAGGACAAGGAGGGACAAGTACGGACCTGGAGGGACAATGAGGGTCACGGAGGGACAAGGAGAGACAAGGTGGGACAAGCCCGGCTAAGCAGGGACAAGGAGGGACAAGGAAAGACAAGGAGGGAAAAGGAGGCTCAAGGAGGGAAAGGAGGGAAAGGAGGGAAAGGAGGGAAAAGGTGGAACAAGGAGGGACAATGAAGGAAAAGGAGTGACAAGTAGGGCCAAGAAGGGGCAATGAGGGGCAAGTAGGAGCAAGGAGGGACCAGGAGGGTCAAGGAGGGACAAGCAGGCACAAGAAGGGACAAGCAGGATCAACTAGGGACAAACATGGACAAGGCGGGACAAGGAGGGACAAGACGGGACCAGGAGGGATAAGGAGGCACATGGAGGGGCAATGAGGGACATGAAGGGGCACTGGGGGACAAGCAGGATCAAGGAGGGACAAGGAAAGACAAGGAAGGACAAGGAGGGACAAGTACGGGCCAGGAGGGACAATGAGGGTCACGGAGGGACAAGGAGCGACAAGGTGGGACCAGGAGGGTAAAGGAGGGAAAGGAGTGACAAGGAGGAAAAAGGAGGGACAAGGAGGGAAAAGAAGGGGCAAGGAGGGTCCAGAAGGGGCATGGAGAGACAAGGAGGGTCAAGGAGGGAAAAGGAGTGACAAGGTGTGACAAGGAGAAACAAGGAGGGACAAGGAGAGACGAGCAGGGACTAGGGGGTCAAGAAGGGACAAGGAGGGAAAAGGAGGAACAAGGAGGGACAATGAGGGTCAAGGAGGGTCAATGAGGGACAAGTACGGACCAGGAGGGACAAGGAGGAACGAGGAGGGTTAAGGAGGGACCAGGAGGGACAAGGAGGGAAAAGAAGGGAAAAGAAGGGTCAACGAGAGACAAGGAGGGACCAGGAGGGACAAGGAGGGACAAGGAGGGTCAAGGAGGGACAATGAGGAGCAAGGAGGGACATTGAGGGACAAAGAGAGACAAGTAGGGAAAAGGAGGGAAAATGAGGGAAAAGGAGTGACAAGGAGGAACAAGGAGGGACAAGGAGGTAGAAGGAGTGACAAGGAGGAACAAGAAGGGACAAGGAGTGAAAAGGAGGGGCAAGGAGAGACAAGGAGGGACAAGGATGGAAAAGGATGGAAAAGGGAGTGACAAGGAGAGACAAGGAGGTAGAATGAGGGACCAGAAGGGACAAGGACGGACAAGGAGGGACCAGGAGGTACAAGGCGGGACAAGGACGGACAATGAGGGAAAAGCAGGAAAAGGAGGGGCAATGAAGGAAAAGGAGTGACAAGTAGGGCCAAGAAGGGGCAATGAGGGGCAAGTAGGAGCAAGGAGGGACCAGGAGGGTCAAGGAGGGACAAGCAGGCACAAGAAGGGACAAGCAGGATCAAGGAGGGACAAACATGGACAAGGCGGGACAAGGAGGGACAAGACGGGACCAGGAGGGATAAGGAGGCACATGGAGGGGCAATGAGGGACATGAAGGGGCACTGGGGGACAAGCAGGATCAAGGAGAGACAAGGAAAGACAAGGAAGGACAAGGAGGGACAAGTACGGGCCAGGAGGGACAATGAGGGTCACGGAGGGACAAGGAGCGACAAGGTGGGACCAGGAGGGTAAAGGAGGGAAAGGAGTGACAAGGAGGAAAAAGGAGGGACAAGGAGGGAAAAGAAGGGGCAAGGAGGGTCCAGAAGGGGCATGGAGAGACAAGGAGGGTCAAGGAGGGAAAAGGAGTGACAAGGTGTGACAAGGAGAAACAAGGAGGGACAAGGAGAGACGAGCAGGGACTAGGGGGTCAAGAAGGGACAAGGAGGGAAAAGGAGGAACAAGGAGGGACAATGAGGGTCAAGGAGGGTCAATGAGGGACAAGTACGGACCAGGAGGGACAAGGAGGAACGAGGAGGGTTAAGGAGGGACCAGGAGGGACAAGGAGGGAAAAGAAGGGAAAAGAAGGGTCAACGAGAGACAAGGAGGGACCAGGAGGGACAAGGAGGGTCAAGGAGGGACAATGAGGAGCAAGGAGGGACATTGAGGGACAAAGAGAGACAAGTAGGGAAAAGGAGGGAAAATGAGGGAAAAGGAGTGACAAGGAGGAACAAGGAGGGACAAGGAGGTAGAAGGAGTGACAAGGAGGAACAAGAAGGGACAAGGAGTGAAAAGGAGGGGCAAGGAGAGACAAGGAGGGACAAGGATGGAAAAGGATGGAAAAGGGAGTGACAAGGAGAGACAAGGAGGTAGAAGGAGGGACCAGAAGGGACAAGGACGGACAAGGAGGGACCAGGAGGTACAAGGCGGTACAAGGACGGACAATGAGGGAAAAGCAGGAAAAGGAGGGGCAATGAGGGAAAGCAGGGATAATGAGGGACAAGTGGGACAGTGAGGGACAAGGAGGGACAAGCAGGAACAAGGAGGAACAAGGAGGGACAAGGAGGGACAAGTTGTGACAAGGAGGGACAAGGAGGGTCAAGGAGGGACAATGAGGAGCAAGGAGGGACAAAGAGAGACAAGTAGGGAAAATGAGGGAAAAGGAGTGACAAGGAGGAACAAGGAGGGACAATGAGGGACAAGGAGGGACAATGAGGGACAAGGAGGGACAAGGAGGGAGAAGGAGTGACAAGGAGGAACAAGAAGGGACAAGGAGTGAAAAGGAGGGGCAAGGAGAGACAAGGAGGGACAAGGAGGGACAAGGATGGACCAGGAGGGACAAGGATGGACCAGGAGGGACAAGGATGGACCAGGAGGGACAAGGAGGGTCAAGGAGGGATAAGGAGGGATAAGGAGAGACAAGTAGGGACCAGGAGGGTAAAGGAGTGACAAGGAGGAACAAGGAGGGCATAGAAGGGGCAAGGAGGGACCAGGAGGGGCATGGAGAGACAAGGAGGACAAGGAGAGAAAAGGAGTGACAAGGTGTGACAAGGAGAAACAAGAAGGACAAAGAGGGACAAGGAGTGACAATGAGGGACAAGGAGCGACGAGCAGAGACTAGGAGGGACTAGGAGGGTCAAGAAGGGACAAGGAGGGAAAAGGAGGGGCAAGGTGGAACAAGGAGGGACAAGGAGCGTCAAAGAGAGAGAAGGATGGTCAAGGAGGGTCAAGGAGGGACCAGGAGGGACACGGAGGGCCAAGGAGAGACCAGGATGGACAAGGAGGTATAAGGAGGGAAAAGAAGAGGCAAGGAGGGACCAGGAGGGAAAAGGAGGGAAAGGAGGAAAAAGGAGTGACAAGGAGGAAGAAGGAGGGACAATGAGGGGGAATGAGGGCCAAGGAGGGACAAGTACGGACCAGGAAGGATAATGAGGGAAAAGAAGGGGCAAGGAGGAGCAAGGAGGGACCAGGATGGACAAGGAGTGACAAGGATTAACAATGAGGGGCCATGAGGGACAAGGAGGGAAAAGAAGGGGCAAGGAGGAGCAAGGAGGGAATGGAGTGACAAGGAGGAACATGGTGGGACAATGAGGGGCAATGAGGGACAGGGAGGGACTAGGAGGGACAAGGAGGGACACGGAGGGCCATGGAGGAAAAAGTACGGACCAGGATGGAAAAGGAGGAATAAGGATGGAAAAGAAGGGGCAAGGAGGAGCAAGGAGGGACCAGGAGAAAAAAGGAGGGACCAGGAGGGGAAAGGAGGAAAAAGGAGTGACAGGAGGAACAAGGAGGGAGAAGGAGGGAGGAGGAGGGACAAGGAGGGCAGGGACAGCCAAGAAGGGACAAGTAGGGACCAGGAGGAACAAGCAGGGTCAAGGAGGGACAATGAGGGAAAAGGAGGACAAAGGAGGGGCAATGAGGGACAAGGAGGGACAAGCAGGGATAACGAGGGACAATGAGGGACAAGGAGGGACAAGGAGGGACAAGGAGGGACCAGAAGGGACAAGGACGGACAAGGAGGGACCAGGAGGTACATGGCGGGACAAGGACGGACAATGAGGGAAAAGGAGGGGCAATGAGGGAAAGCAGGGATAATGAGGGACAAGTGGGACAGTGAGGGGCAAGGAGGGACAAGCAGGAACAAGGAGGAACAAGGAGGGACAAATTGGGACAAGGAGGGCCAAGGAGGGTCAGGGAGGGTCAAGGAGGGTCAAGGAGGGACAATGAGGAGCAAGAAGGGACAAGGAGGGACATTGAGGGACAAAGAGAGACAAGTAGGGAAAAGGAGTGACAAGGAGCAACAAGGAGGGACAATGAGGGACAAGGAGGGAGAAGGAGTGACAAGGAGGAACAAGAAGGGACAAGGAGTGAAAAGGAGGGGCAAGGAGAGACAAGGAGGGACAAGGATGGAAAAGGATGGAAAAGGAGTGACAAGGATGGACAAGGAGAGGCAATGAGGGACCAGGAGGGACAAGGCCGGACAAGGTGGGACAAGGAAAAACAAGAAGGGACAAGGACGGGCAAGGAGAGACAAGGAGGATTAAGGAGGGACACGGAGGGTCAAGGACGGACAAGGAGAGACAAACAGGGACAAGGAGGGACAAAGAGGGACCAGGAGTGACAAGGAGGGATAAGGAGGGGCAATGAGGGACATGGTGGGGCACTGAGGGACAAGGAGGGAGAAGGAGGGACAAGGAGAGTCAAAGAGGGAGAAGGATGGTCAAGGAGGGACAAGGAGGGACCAGGAGGGACAAGGAGGGTCAAGGAGGGACAATGAGGAGCAAGGAGGGACATTGAGGGACAAAGAGAGACAAGTAGGGAAAAGGAGGGAAAATGAGGGAAAAGGAGTGACAAGGAGGAACAAGGAGGGACAAGGAGGTAGAAGGAGTGACAAGGAGGAACAAGAAGGGACAAGGAGTGAAAAGGAGGGGCAAGGGGAGACAAGGAGGGACAAGGATGGAAAAGGATGGAAAAGGGAGTGACAAGGAGAGACAAGGAGGTAGAAGGAGGGACCAGAAGGGACAAGGAGGGACGAGGAGGTACAAGGCGGGACAAGGACGGACAATGAGGGAAAAGGAGGAAAAGGAGGGGCAATGAGGTAAAGCAGGGATAATGAGGGACAAGTGGGACAGTGAGGGACAAGGAGGGACAAGCAGGAACAAGGAGGAACAAGGAGGGACAAGGAGGGACAAGTTGGGACAAGGAGGGACAAGGAGGGTCAAGGAGGGACAATGAGGAGCAAGGAGGGACAAGGAGGGACATTGAGGGACAAAGAGAGACAAGTAGGGAAAATGAGGGAAAAGGAGTGACAAGGAGGAACAAGGAGGGACAATGAGGGACAAGGAGGGACAAGGAGGGACAATGAGGGACAAGGAGGGAGAAGGAGTGACAAGGAGGAACAAGAAGGGACAAGGAGTGAAAAGGAGGGGCAAGGAGAGACAAGGAGGGACAAGGAGGGACAAGGATGGAAAAGGAATGACAAGGAGGGACAACGAGAGGCAATGAGGGACCAGGAGGGACAAGGCCGGACAAGGAGGGACAAGGTGGGACAAGGAAAAACAAGAAGGGACAAGGACGGGCAAGGAGAGACAAGGAGGATTAAGGAGGGACAAGGAGGGACACGGAGGGTCAAGGACGGACAAGGAGAGACAAACAGGGACAAGCAGGGACAAGAAGGGACAAAGAGGGACCAGGAGTGACAAGGAGGGTCAAGGAGGGACAAGGATGGACAAGGAGGCACAAGGAGGGAACAGGAGGGACCATGAGGGCAATGAGGGACAAGTACGGACCAGTAGGGACAAGTAAAGACAACGAGGGACAAGGAGGGAAAAGGTGGGAAATGGAGGGAAAGGAGGGACAAGGAAAGACAAGGAGGGAAAGGATGGAAAAGGATGTACAAGGAGGGACAATGAGGGGCAATGAGGCAAAAGGAGTGACAAGGAGGGGCAATGAGTGACAAGGCGGGAAAAGGAGGGGCAAGTAAGAGCAAGGAGGGACCAGGAGGGTCAAGGAGGGTCAACGAGGGACAAGTAGGGGGAAGCAGGATCAAGGAGCGACAAACAGGCCCAAGGAAGGACAAGGAAGGGCAAGGAGAGGCAAGTAGGGACAAGCATGGTCACGGAGGGACAATTAGTGACAAGGAGGGTAAAGGAGGGACAATGCGGGACAAGGACGGACATGGAGGGACAATGAGGGACAAGGAGGGATAAGAAGGGACAAGGAGGGATAAGAAGGGACAAGGACGGGCAAGGAGGGACAAGCAGGGACATGAATGGAAAAGGAGGCCCAAGGAGGAACAATGAGGAACAAGGAGGGACAATGAGGGGCAATAAGGGACAAGGAGGGACAAGTACGGACCAGGAGGGACAAGGAGGGAAAAGAAGGGGCAATGAAGAGCAAGGAGGGACCAGGAGGGACAATTAGGGGCAATGAGGGACAAGGAGGGACAAGGAGAGATAAGTACGGACCAGGAGGGTCAAGGAGGGACAAGGAGGGTCAAGGAGGGACAAGGAGAGACAACGAGGGACAAGGAGAGACAACGAGGGACAAGGAGGGAAAAGCAGGGAAAGGAGGGAAAAGGAGGGTCAGGGAGGGAAAGGAGGAAAAGGTGGAACAAGGAGGGACAATGAAGGGCAATGAAGGAAAAGGAGTGACAAGGAGGCCCAAGAAGAGGCAATGAGGGGCAATGAGGGGCAAGTAGGAGCAAGGAGGGACCAGGAGGGTCAAGGAGGGACAAGTAGGCACAAGAAGGGACAATTAGGGACAATCAGGATCAAGGAGGAACAAACAGGGACAAGGAGTGACAAGGAGGGACAAGACGGGACAAGGAGGGGCCAGGAGGGATAAGGAGGTACATGGAGGGGCAATGAGGGACACGAAGGGGCATTGGGGGACAAGCAGGGACAAGCAGGATCAAGGAGGGAGAAGTACGGACCAGGAGGGACAATGAGGGTCACGGAGGGACAAGGAGAGACAAGGTGGGACAAGCAGGGATAAGCAGGGACAAGGAGGGACAAGGAAAGACAATGAGGGAAAAGGAGGGAAAAGGAGGGTCAAGGAGGGAAAGGAGGGAAAAGGTGGAACAAAAAGGGACAATGAAGGAAAAGGAGTGACAAGGAGGGCCAAGAAGGGGCAATGAGGGGCAAGGAGGGACAAGTAGGCACAAGAAGGGACAAGCAGAATCAAGGAGGGACAAACAGGGACATGGAAGGACAAGGAGGGTCAAGGAGGGACAAGCAGGGATAACGAGGGACAAGGTGGGAAAATGAGGTAAAAGGAGGACAAAGGAGGTCAAAGGAGGGACAATGAGGGACAAGGAGGGACAATGAGGGACAAGGAGGGACAAGTACGGACCAGTAGGGTCAAGGATGGACATGGATGGACAAGGAGGGACAGGGAGGGACCATGAGGGACAAGTACGGACCAGGAGGGACAAGGAGGTTCAAGGAGGGACAAGGAAGGTCAAGGAGGGACAAGCAGGGATAAGGAGGGACAACCAAAGACATGGAGGGACAAGGAAAGACAACGAGGGACAAGGAAAGACAACGAGGGATAAGGAGGGAAAAGGAGGGACAAGGAAAGACAAGGAGGGAAAGGATGGAAAAGGAGGAACAAGGAGGGACAATGAGGGGCAATGAGGCAAAAGGAGTGACAAGGAGGGCCAAGGACGGGCAAGGAGGGACAAGCAGGGACATGAAGGGAAAAGGAGGGCCAAGGAGGAACAAGGAGGACCAATGAGGGGCAATAAGGGACAAGGAGGACAAGTACGGACCAGGAGGGACAAGGAGGGAAAAGAAGGGGCAATGAAGAGCAAGAAGGGAACGAGGAGGGTTAAGGAGGGACCAGGAGGCACAAGGAGGGAAAAGAAGGGTCAACGAGAGACAAGGAGGGACCAGGAGGGACCATGAGGGAAAAATTGGGAAAGGAGGAACAAGGAGGGTCAAGGAGGGATAAGGAGGGACAAGCAGAGAAATGGAGGGACAAGGAAAGACAAGGAGGGAAAAGGAGGGACAAGGAAAGACAAGGAGGGAAAGGAGGGAAAGGAGGGAAAGGAGGGAAAAGGAGGAACAAGGAGGGACAATGAGGGGCAATGAGGCAAAAGTAGTGACAAGGAGGACCAAGGAGGGGCAATGATGGGCAAGGCGGGAAAAGGAGGGGCAAGTAAGAGCAAGGAGGGACAAGGAAGGACAAGGAGGGACAAGTACGGACCAGTAGGGACAATGAGGGTCACGGAGGGACAAGGAGGGACAAGGAGGGACAAGGAGAGACAAGGTGGGACCAGGAGGGTAAAGGAGTGGCAAGGAGGAACAAGGAAGATCAAGGAGGGACAAGGAAGGACAAGGAGGGACAAGGAGGGACAAGGAAGGACAAGGAGGGACAAGTACGGACCAGGAGGGGCAATGAGGGTCACGGAGGGACAAGGAGAGACAAGGTGGGACCAGGAGGGTAAAGGAGGGAAAGGAGTGACAAGGAGGAACAAGGAGGGAAAAGAAGGGGCAAAGAGGGACCAGGAGGGGCATGGAGAGACAAGGAGGGTCAACGAGGGACAAGGAGGGACAGGAAGGGACAAGGAGGTACAAGCAGGATCAAGGAGCGACAAATAGGCCCAAGGAAGGACAAGGAGGGGCAAGGAGAGACATGTAGGGACAAGCAGGGTCAAGGAGGGACAATGACTGACAAGGAGGGAAAAGGAGGGACAATGCGGGACAAGGACGGACATGGAGGGACAAAGAGGGACAAGCAGGGACAAGAAGGGACAAGCAGGATCAAGGAGGGACAAGGAAGGACAAGGAGGGACAAGTACGGACCAGGATGGACAATGAGGGTCACGGAGGGACAAGGAGGGACAAGGAGAGACAAGGTGGGACCAGGAGGGAAAGGAGTGACAAGGAGGAACAAGGAGGGACCAGGAGGGGCATGGAGAGACAAGGAGGGTCAACGAGGGACAAGTAGGGACAAGGAGGGACAGGAAGGGACAAGGAGGTACAAGCAGGATCAAGGGGCGACAAATAGGCCCAAGGAAGGACAAGGAGGGGCAAGGAGAGACAAGTAGGGACAAGCAGGGTCAAGGAGGGACAATGACTGACAAGGAGGGAAAAGGAGGGACAATGAGGGACAAGGACGGACATGGAGGGGCAATGAGGGACAAGGTGGGACAAGGAGGGATAAGAAGGGACAAGGACGGGCAAGGAGGGACAAGCAGGGAAAAGGAGGGCCAAGGAGGAATAAGGAGGGGCAATAAGGGACAAGTACGGACCAGAAGGGACAAGGATGGATAATGAGGGACAAGGAGGGAAAAGAAGGGGCAACGAAGTGCAAGGAGGGACCAGGAGCGACAATTAGGGGCAATGAGGGACTAGGAGAGACAAGGAGGGTTAAGTACGGACCATGAGGGACAAGGAGAGACAACGAGGGACAACGAGGAACAAGGAGGGACAAGCAGGGATAAGGAGGGACAAGCAGGGACAAGGAGGGACAAGGAGGGACAAGGAAAGACAAGGAGGGACAAGGAGGGAAAAGCAGGGAAAGGTGGAAAGGAGGGAAAAGGAGGGACAATGAAGGGCAATGAGGGAAAAGGAGTGACAAGAAGGGGCAATGAGGGGCAAGTAGGAGCAAGGAGGGACCAGGAGGGTCAAGGATGACAAGTAGGGACAAGAAGGGACGAGGAGGGACAAACTGGATCAAGGAGGGACAAACAGGGACAAGGAAGGACAAGGAGAGTCAAGGAGAGACAAGGAGGGTCAATGAGAGACAAGGAGGGGCCAGGAGGGAAAGGAGTGACAAGGAAAAACAAGGACTAGGGGGTCAAGAAGGGACAAGGAGGGAAAAGGAGGGGCAAGGAGGGTCAAGGACGGACAATGAGGGAAAAGGAGGAAAAGGAGGGGCAATGAGGGACATGCAGGGATAATGTGGGACAAGGAGGGACAACTTGGGACAAGGAGGGACAAGGAGGGTCAAGGAGGGTCAAGGAGGGTCAAGGAGGGTTAAGGAGGGACAAGGAGGGACAAGGAGGGACTAGGAGGGACATTGAGGGACAAGGAGAGACAAGTAGGGAAAAGGAGGGAAAAGGAGTGACAAGGAGGAACAAGGAGGGACAATGAGGGACAAGGAGGGAGAAGGAGTGACAAGGAGGGACAAGGAGTGAAAAGGAGGGGCAAGGAGATACAAGGAGGGACAAGGATGGAAAAGGAGTGACAAGGAGGGACAAGGAGGGACAAGGAGAGGCAATGAGGGACCAGGAGGGACAAGGAGAGGCAATGAGGGACCAGGAGGGACAAGGACGGACAAGGTGGGGCAAGGAAAAACAAGAAGGGACAAGGACGGGCAAGGAGAGACAATGAGGGACAAGGAGGGACGAGCAGGGACTAGGGGGTTCAAGAAGGGACAATAAGGGAAAAGGAGGGACAAGGAGATGCAATGAGGGACCAGGAGAGACAAGGCGGGACAAGGACGGACAAGAAGGGACAAGGTGGGACAAGGAAAAACAAGAAGGGACAAGGACGGGCAAGGAGAGACAAGGAGGGACAAGGACGGAAAAGGAGTGACAAGGAGGGACAAGCAGGGGCAATGAGGGACCAGGAGGGACAAGGAGGGAAAAGGAGGACAAAGGAGGGACAAGGAGGGACCAGGAGGGACAAGCAGGGTCAAGGAGGGACAAGGAGGGACATGGTGGGGGACTGTGAGAGAAGGAGGGACAAGGAGGGACAAGCAGGATCAAGGAGGGACTAACAGGGACAATGATGGTTAAGTAGGAACAAGGAGAGACAAGCAGGGACAAGGAGGGACAAGGAGGGAAAAGCAGGGAAAGGAGGGTCAAGGAGGGAAAAGATGGAACAAGGAGGGACAATGAAGGGCAATGAAGGAAAAGGAGTGACAAGGAGGGCCAAGAAGGGGCAATGAGGGGCAATTAGGAGCAAGGAGGGACGAGGAGGGTCAAGGAGGGACAAGAAGGGGCAAGGAGAGACAAGTAGGGACAAGCAGGGTCAAGAAGGGACAATGCGGGACAAGGACGGACATGGAGGGACAATGAGGGACAAGGTGGGACAAGGTGGGACAAGGAGGGATAAGAAGGGACAAGGACGGGCAAGGAGAGACAAGCAGGGACATGAAGGGAAAAGGAGGGCCAAGGAGGAACAAGGAGGAACAAGGAGGGACAATGAGGGGCAATAAGGGACAAGGAGAGACAAGGAGTGACAAGGAGTGACAAGGAGAGATAAGTACGGACCAGGAGGGTCAAGGAGGGACAAGGAGGAACAAGGAGGGTCAAGGAGGGACAAGGAGGGACAAGGAGAGACAACGAGGGACAACGAGGGACAACGAGGGAAAGGAGGGAAAAGGTGGGTCAGGGAGGGAAAGGAGGGAAAAGGTGGAACAAGGAGGGACAATGAAAGAAGAGGAGTGACAAGGAGGGCCAAGAAGGGGTAATGAGGGGCAGTGTGGGGCAAGTAGGGACCAGTAGGGTCAAGGAGGGACAAGTAGGCACAAGAAGGGACAAGCAGGGACAAGCAGGATCAAGGAGGGACAAGGAAGGACAAGGAGGGACAAGTACGGACCAGGAGGGACAATGAGGGTCACGGAGGGACAAGGAGAGACAAGGTGGGACAAGCCCGGCTAAGCAGGGACAAGGAGGGACAAGGAAAGACAAGGAGGGAAAAGGAGGCTCAAGGAGGGAAAGGAGGGAAAAGGTGGAACAAGGAGGGACAATGAAGGGCAATGAAGGAAAAGGAGTGACAAGTAGGGCCAAGAAGGGGCAATGAGGGGCAAGTAGGAGCAAGGAGGGACCAGGAGGGACAAGTAGGCACAAGAAAGGACAAGCAGGATCAAGATGGGACAAACAGGGACAAGGAAGGACAAGGAGGGTCAAGGAGGGACAAGCAGTATCAAGGAGGGACAAACATGGACAAGGCGGGACAAGGAGGGACAAGACGGGACAAGGAGGGACCAGGAGGGATAAGGAGGCACATGGAGGGGCAATGAGGGACATGAAGGGGTACTGGGGGACAAGCAGGATCAAGGAGGGACAAGGAAGGACAAGGAGGGACACGTAGGGACAAGGAGGGACAAGTACGGACCAGGAGGGACAATGAGGGTCACGGAGGGACAAGGAGAGACAAGGTGGGACCAGGAGGGTAAAGGAGGGTAAAGGAGGGAAAGGAGTGACAAGGAGGGAAAAGTAGGGGCAAGGAGGGACCAGAAGGGGGCATGGAGTGACAAGGAGGGTCAAGGAGGGAAAAGGAGTGACAAGGTGTAACAAGGAGGGACAAGGAGAGACGAGCAGGGACTAGGGGGTCAAGAAGGGAAAAGGAGGAACAAGGAGGGACAAGGAGGGACAAGGAGGGACAAGGAGGGTCAAGGAGGGACAAGGAGGGACAAGGAGGGACCAGGAGGGACAAGCAGAGACAAGGAGGGGCCAGGAGGGACAAAGAGCGTCAAGGAGTGACAATGAGGGACAAGGAGGGACGAACAGGGACTTGGAGGGTCAAGGAGGGAAAATGAGGTAAAAGGAGGAGGGACAATGAAGGACAAGGAGGGACAAGCAGCGACAATGAGGGGCAAGGACGGACAATGAGGGACAAGTACGGACCAGGAGAGACAAGGAGGAACGAGGAGGGTTAAGGAGGGACAAGGATGGACAAGGAGGGACAAGGAGGGACCAGGAGGGACAAGGAGGGAAAAGAAGGGTCAACGAGAGACAAGGAGGGACCATGAGGGAAAAATTGGGAAAGGAGGAACAGGGAGGGTCAAGGAGGGATAAGGAGGGACAAGCAGAGAAATGAAGGGACAAGGAGGGAAAAGGAGGGACAAGGAAAGACAAGGAGGGAAAGGAGGGAAAAGGAGGAACAAGGAGGGACAATGAGGGGCAATGAGGCAAAAGTAGTGACAAGGAGGGCCAAGGAGGGGCAATGATGGACAAGGCGGGAAAAGGAGGGGCAAGTAAGAGCAAGGAGGGACAAGTAAAGACAAGGAGGGACAAGTACGGACCAGTAGGGACAATGAGGGTCACGGAGGGACAAGGAGGGACAAGGAGGGACAAGGAGGGACAAGGAGGGACAAGGAGGGACAAGGAGAGACAAGGTGCGACCAGGAGGGTAAAGGAGGGAAAGGAGTGACAAGGAGGGACAAGGAAGGACAAGGAGGGACAAGTAGGGACAAGGAGGGACAAGTACGGACCAGGAGGGACAATGAGGGTCACGGAGGGACAAGGAGAGACAAGGGGGGACCAGGAGGGTAAAGGAGGGAAAGGAGTGACAAGGAGGAACAAGGAGGGAAAAGAAGGGGCAAGGAGGGACCAGGAGGGGCATGGAGAGACAAGGAGGGTCAACGAGGGACAAGGAGGGACAGGAAGGGACAAGGAGGTACAAGCAGGATCAAGGAGCGACAAATAGGCCCAAGGAAGGACAAGGAGGGGCAAGAAGAGACATGTAGGGACAAGCAGGGTCGAAGAGGGACAAACAGGATCAAGGAGGGACAAACAAGGACAAGGAAGGACAAGGAGAGACAAGGAGGGTCAATGAGAGACAAGGAGGGGCCAGGAGGGACTAGGAGGGAAAGGAGTGACAAGGAAAAACAAGGACTAGTGGGGTCAAGAAGGGACAAGGAGGGAAAAGGAGGGGCAAGGAGGGTCAAGGAGACACCAGAAGGGACAAGGACGGACAAGGAGGGAAAAGGAGGGACCAGGAGGGACAAGGACGGACAATGAGGGAAAAGGAGGAAAAGGAGGGGCAATGAGGGACAAGCAGGTATAATGTGGGACAAGGAGGGACAAGGAGGAACAAGGAGGGACAAGTTGGAACAAGATGGGACAAGGAGGGACAAGGAGGGTCAAGGAGGGTCAAGGAGGGTCAAGGAGGGTTAAGGAGGGACAAGGAGGAACAAGGAGGGACTAGGAGGGACATTGAGGGACAAGGAGAGACAAGTAGGGAAAAGGAGGGAAAAGGAGGAACAAGGACTGACAATGAGGGACAAGGAGGGAGAAGGAGTGACAAGGAGGAACAAGAAGGGACAAGGAGTGAAAAGGAGGGGCAAGGAGAGACAAGGATGGAAAAGGAGTGACAAGGAGGGACAAGGAGGGACAAGGAGAGGCAATGAGGGACCAGGAGGGACAAGGAGAGGCAATGAGGGACCAGGAGGGACAAGGACGGACAAGGAGGGACAAGGTGGGACAAGGAAAAACAAGAAGGGACAAGGACGGGCAAGGAGAGACAAGGAGGGTCAAGGAGTGACAATGAGGGACTAGGAGGGACTAGGAGGGACGAGCAGGTACTAGGGGGTTCAAGAAGGGACAATAAGGGAAAAGGAGGGACAAGAGATGCAATGAGGGACCAGGAGGGACAAGGCGGGACAAGGACGGACAAGAATGGACAAGGTGGGACAAGGAAAAACAAGAAGGGACAAGGACGGGCAAGGAGAGACAAGGAGGGACAAGGACGGAAAAGGAGTGACAAGGAGGGACAAGCAGGGGCAATGAGGGACCAGGAGGGACAAGGACGGACAAGGAGGGAAAAGGAGGACAAAGGAGGGACAAGGAGGGACCAGGAGGGACAAGCAGGGTCAAGGAGGGACATGGTGGGGGACTGTGGGAGAAGGAGGGACAAGGAGGGACAAGCAGGATCAAGGAGGGACAAACAGGGACAATGATGGTCAAGGAGGGACAAGTAGGAACAAGGAGAGACAAGCAGGGACAAGGAGGGAAAAGCAGGGAAAGGAGGGTCAAGGAGGGAAAGGAGGGAAAAGATGGAACAAGGAGGGACAATGAAGGGCAATGAAGGAAAAGGAGTGACAAGGAGGGCCAAGAAGGGGCAATGAGGGGCAATTAGGAGCAAGGAGGGATGAGGAGGGTCAAGGAGGGACAAGAAGGGGCAAGGAGAGACAAGTAGGGACAAGCAGGGTCAAGAAGGACCAGGAGGGACAATTAGGGGCAATGAGGGACAAGGAGAGACAAGGAGTGACAAGGAGAGATAAGTACGGACCAGGAGGGTAAAGGAGGGACAAGGTTGGACAAGGAGGGTCAAGGAGGGACAAGGAGAGACAACGAGGGACAACGAGGGACAACGAGGGACAAGGAGGGAAAAGCAGGGAAAGGAGGGAAAAGGTGGGTCAGGGAGGGAAAAGGTGGAACAAGGAGGGACAATGAAGGAAAAGGAGTGACAAGGTGGGCCAAGAAGGGGCAATGAGGGGCAAGTAGGAGCAAGGAGGGACCAGTAGGGTCAAGGAGGGACAAGTATGCACAAGAAGGGACAATTAGGGACAAGCAGGATCAAGGAGGGACAAACAGGGACAAGGAGTGACAAGGAGGGACAAGACGGGACCAGGAGGGATAAGGAGGTACATGGAGGGGCAATGAGGGACATGAAGGGGCACTGGGGGACAAGCAGGGACAAGAAGGGACAAGCAGGATCAAGGAGGGACAAGGAAGGACAAGGAGGGACAAGTACGGACCAGGAGGGACAATGAGGGTCACGGAGGGACAAGGAGAGACAAGGTGGGACAAGCCCGGCTAAGCAGGGACAAGGAGGGACAAGGAAAGACAAGGAGGGAAATGGAGGGAAAAGGAGGCTCAAGGAGGGAAAGGAGGGAAAAGGTGGAACAAGGAGGGACAATGAAGGGCAATGAAGGAAAAGGAGTGACAAGTAGGGCCAAGAAGGGACAATGAGGGGCAAGTAGGAGCAAGGAGGGACCAGGAGGGTCAAGGAGGGACAAGTAGGCACAAGAAGGGACAAACAGGATCAAGATGGGACAAACAGGGACAAGGAAGGACAAGGAGGGTCAAGGAGGGACAAGCAGGATCAAGGAGGGACAAACATGGACAAGGCGGGACAAGGAGGGACAAGACGGGACAAGGAGGGACCAGGAGGGATAAGGAGGCACATGGTGGGGCAATGAGGGACAAGCAGGGACAAGAAGGGACAAGCAGGATCAAGGAGGGACAAGGAAGGACAAGGAGGGACAAGTACGGACCAGGATGGACAATGAGGGTCACGGAGGGACAAGGAGAGACAAGGTGGGACCAGGAGGGAAAGGAGTGACAAGGAGGAACAAGTACGGACCAGGAGGGACAATGAGGGTCACGGAGGGACAAGGAGAGACAAGGTGGGACCAGGAGGGTAAAGGAGGGAAAGGAGTGACAAGGAGGGAAAAGAAGGGGCAAGGAGGGACCAGAAGGGGGCATGGAGAGACAAGGAGGGTCAAGGAGGGAAAAGGAGTGACAAGGAGAAACAAGGAGAGACGATCAGGGACTAGGGGGTCAAGAAGGGACAAGGAGGGAACAGGAGGGACAAGGAGAGACAAGGTGGGACCAGGAGGGTAAAGGAGGGAAAGGAGTGACAAGGAGGGACAAGGAAGGACAAGGAGGGACAAGTACGGACCAGGAGGGACAATGAGGGTCACGGAGGGACAAGGAGAGACAAGGTGGGACCAGGAGGGTAAAGGAGGGAAAGGAGTGACAAGGAGGAACAAGGAGGGAAAAGAAGGGGCAAGGAGGGACCAGGAGGGGCATGGAGAGACAAGGAGGGTCAACGAGGGACAAGGAGGGACAGGAAGGGACAAGGAGGTACAAGCAGGATCAAGGAGCGACAAATAGGCCCAAGGAAGGACAAGGAGGGGCAAGGAGAGACATGTAGGGACAAGCAGGGTCAAGGAGGGACAATGACTGACAAGGAGGGAAAAGGAGGGACAATGCGGGACAAGGACGGACATGGAGGGGCAAAGAGGGACAAGCAGGGACAAGAAGGGACAAGCAGGATCAAGGAGGGACAAGGAAGGACAAGGAGGGACAAGTACGGACCAGGATGGACAATGAGGGTCACGGAGGGACAAGGAGAGACAAGGTGGGACCAGGAGGGAAAGGAGTGACAAGGAGGAACAAGGAGGGACCAGGAGGGGCATGGAGAGACAAGGAGGGTCAACGAGGGACAAGTAGGGACAAGGAGGGACAGGAAGGGACAAGGAGGTACAAGCAGGATCAAGGAGCGACAAATAGGCCCAATGAAGGACAAGGAGGGGCAAGGAGAGACAAGTAGGGACAAGCAGGGTCAAGGAGGGACAATGACTGACAAGGAGGGACAATGAGGGACAAGGACGGACAATGAGGGGCAATAAGGGACAAGTACGGACCAGGAGGGACAAGGATGGATAATGAGGGACAAGGAGGGAAAAGAAGGGGCTACGAAGAGCAAGGAGGGACCAGGAGCGACAATTAGGGGCAATGAGGGACTAGGAGAGAAAAGGAGGGATAAGTACGGACCAGGAGGGACAAGGAGGGTCAGGAGGGACAAAGAGGGACAAGGAGGGTCAAGGAGGGTCAAGGAGGGACAAGGAGGGACAAGGAGAGACAACGAGGGACAAGGAGGGAAAAGCAGGGAAAGGTGGAAAGGAGGGAAAAGGAGGGACAATGAAGGGCAATGAGGGAAAAGGAGTGACAAGAAGGGGCAAGTAGGAGCAAGGAGGGACCAGGAGGGTCAAGGAGGGACAAGTAGGGACAAGAAGGGACGAGGAGGGACAAACAGGATCAAGGAGGGACAAACAGGGACAAGGAAGGACAAGGAGGGTCAATGAGAGACAAGGAGGGGCCAGGAGGGACTAGGAGGGAAAGGAGTGACAAGGAAAAACAAGGAGGGTCAAGGAGTGACAATGAGAGACAAGGAGGGACGAGCAGGGACTAGGGGGGTCAAGAAGGGACAAGGAGGCAAAAGGAGGGGCAAGGAGGGTCAAGGAGACACCAGAAGGGACAAGGACGGACAAGGAGGGAAAAGGAGGGACCAGGAGGGACAAGGACGGACAATGAGGGAAAAGGAGAGGCAATGAGGGACAAGCAGGGATAATGTGGGACAAAGAGGGACAAGGAGGAACAAGGAGGGACAAGTTGGGACAAGGAGGGTCAAGGAGGGTTAAGGAGGGTCAAGGAGGGTCAAGGAGGGTCAAGGAGGGTCAAGAAGGGACAAGGAGGGACAAGGAGGGACACGGAGGGCCAAGGAGAGACCAGGATGGACAAGGAGGTATAAGGAGGGAAAAGAAGAGGCAAGGAGGAGCAAGGAGGGACCAGGAGGGAAAAGGAGGGAAAAGGAGGGAATGGAGGAAAAAGGAGTGACAAGGAGGAACAAGGAGGGACAATGAGGGGCAATGAGGGACCAGGAGGTACAAGGCGGGACACGGAGAGCCAAGGATTGACCAGGATGGACAAGGAGGTATAAGGAGGGAAAAGAAGGGGCAAGGAAGATCAAGGAGGGACCAGGAGGGAAAAGGAGGAAAATTAGGAAAAAGGAGTGACAAGGAGGAACAAGGAGGGAAAATGAGGGGCAATGAGGGCCAAGGAGGGACAAGTACGGACCAGGAAGGATAATGAGGGAAAAGAAGGGGCAAGGAGGAGCAAGGAGGGACCAGGATGGACAAGGAGTGACAAGGAGGAACAAGGAGGGACAATGAGGGACACGGAGAGCCAAGGAGGGACAAGGAGGTATAAGGAGGGAAAAGAAGGGGCAAGGAGGAGCAAGGAGGGACCAGGAGGGGAAAGGAGGAAAAAGGAGTGACAAGGAGGAACAAGGAGGGACAATGAGGGGCAATAAGGGACAAGTACGGACCAGGAGGGCAAGGAGGGATAATGAGGGACAAGGAGGGAAAATAAGGGGCAATGAAGAGCAATGAGGGACCAGGAGGGACAATTAGGGGCAATGAGGGACAAGGAGCGACGAGCAGAGACTAGGAGGGACTAGGAGGGTCAAGAAGGGTCAAGGAGGGAAAAGGAGGGGCAAGGTGGAACAAGGAGGGACAAGGAGGTAAAAGGAGGGACCAGAAGGGACAAGGACGGACAAGGAGGGACCAGGAGGTACAAGGCGGGACACGGAGAGCCAAGGATTGACCAGGATGGACAAGGAGGTATAAGGAGGGAAAAGAAGGGGCAAGGAGGGACCACGAGGGAAAAGGAGGGAAACTAGGAAAAAGGAGTGACAAGGAGGGACAAGGAGGGACAAGGAGGGACAAGTACGGACCAGGAAGGATAATGAGGGAAAAGAAGGGGCAAGGAGTAGCAAGGAGGGACCAGGATGGACAAGGAGTGACAAGGAGGGACAATGAGGGACACGGAGAGCCAAGGAGGGACCAGGATGGACAAGGAGGTATAAGGAGGGAAAAGAAGGGGCAAGGAGGGGCAAGGAGGGACCAGGAGGGGAAAGGAGGAAAAAGGAGTGACAAGGAGGAACAAGGAGGGACAATGAGGGGCAATGAGGGGCAATGAGGGACAAGTACGGACCAGGAAGGATAATGAGGGAAAAGAAGGGGCAAGGAGGAGCAAGGAGGGACCAGGATGGACAAGGAGTGACAAGGAGGAACAAGGAGGGACAATGAGGGGCCATGAGGGACAAGGAGGGACAAGGAGGGAAAAGAAGGGGCAAGGAGGAGCAAGGAGGGAATGGAGTGACAAGGAGGAACATGGTGGGACAATGAGGGGCAATGAGGGACAAGGAGGGACTAGGAGGGACAAGGAGGGACACGGAGGGCCAAGGAGGAAAAAGTACGGACTAGGATGGAAAAGGAGGGAAAAGAAGGGGCAAGGAGGAGCAAGGAGGGACCAGGAGGGAAAAGGAGGGACCAGGAGGGAAAAGGAGGAAAAAGGAGTGACAGGAGGGACAAGGAGGGTAGGGACAACCAAGAATGGACAAGGAGGGACAAGTAGGGACCAGGAAGAACAAGGAGGGACAATGAGGGAAAAGGAGGACAAAGGAGGGGCAATGAGGGACAAGCAGGGATAACGAGGGACAATGAGGGACAAGGAGGGACAAGGAGGTAGAAGGAGGGACCAGAAGGGACAAGGACGGACAAGGAGGGACCAGGAGGTACAAGGAGGGACAAGGACGGACAATGAGGGAAAAGGAGGAAAAGGAGGGGCAATGAGGGAAAGCAGGGGTAATGAGGGACAAGTGGGACAGTGAGGGACAAGGAGGGACAAGCAGGAACAAGGAGGAAAAAGGAGGAACAAGGAGGGACAAGTTGGGACAAGGAGGGACAAGCAGGGTCAAGGAGGGACAATGATGAGCAAGGAGGGACATTGAGGGACAAAGAGAGACAAGTAGGGAAAAGGAGGGAAAAGGAGTGACAAGGAGGAACAAGGAGGGACAATGAGGGACAAGGAGGGACAAGGAGGGACAAGGAGTGACAAGGAGGAACAAGAAGGGACAAGGAGTGAAAAGGAGGGGCAAGGAGAGATAAGGAGGGACAAGGATGGAAAAGGATGGACAAGGAGAGGCAATGAGGGACCAGGAGGGACAAGGCCGGACAAGGAGGGACAAGGTGGGACAAGGAAAAACAAGAAGGGACAAGGACGGGCAAGGAGAGACAAGGAGGATTAAGGAGGGACAAGGAGGGACACGGAGGTTCAAGGACGGACAAGGAGAGACAAACAGGGACAAGCAGGGACAAGAAGGGACAAGGAGGGACAAAGAGGGACCAGGAGTGACAAGGAGGGTCAAGGAGGGACAAGGATGGACAAGGAGGCACAAGGAGGGAACAGGAGGGACCATGAGGGCAATGAGGGACAAGTACGGACAAGGAGGGTCAAGGAGGGACAAGGAGGGTCAAGGAGGGACAAGGAGGGAAAAGCTGGAATAAGGAGGGACAAGCGGAGACATGGAGGGACAAGTAAAGACAACGAGGGACAAGGAGGGAAAAGGAGGGAAATGGAGGGAAAAGGAGGGACATGGAGGGAAAGGATGGAAAAGGATGTACAAGGAGGGACAATGAGGGGCAATGAGGCAAAAGGAGTGACAAGGAGGGGCAAGGAGGGAAAAGGAGTGACAAGGAGGGCCAAGGAGGGGCAATGAGGGCAAGTAGGAGCAAGGAGGGACCAGGAGGGTCAAGGAGATTCAAGGAGGGACAAGAAGGGACAAGGAGGGACAAGCAGGATCAAGGAGGGACAAACAGAGACAAGGAAGGACAAGGAGGGACAAGGCGGGACAAGGAGGGACAAGGAGGGACAAGGAAAGACAAGGAGGGACAATGAAGGGCAATGAGGGAAAAGGAGTGACAAGGAGGGCCAATGAGGAGCAAGTAGGAGAAAGGAGGGACCAGGAGGGTCAAGGAGGGACAAGTAGGGACAAGGACGGACAAAGAGGGACAAGGAGGGACCAGGAGGGACAAGGAGGGGCAAGGAGGGTAAAGGAGGGAAAAGGATTGACAAGAAGGGACAATGAGGGGCAATAAGGGACAAACAGGGACAAGGCGTGACAAGAAGGGCAAGACGGGACAAGGAGGGAAAAGGAGGGACATGGTGGGGCAATGAGGGACCCTTCTTCCAAGCAGGATCAAGGAGGGACGAATAGGGACAAGGAAGGACAAGCAGGGACAAGCAGGATCAAGGAGGGACGAATAGGGACAAGGAAGGAAAAGGGGGAACAGGGAGGGACAAGGAGGGTCCAGGAGGGAAAGGAGTGACAAGGAGGAACAAGGAGGGACAAGGAGGGACAAGGAGGGAAAAGAAGGGGCAAGGAGGAGCAAGGAGGGACCAGGAGGGGCATGGACAGACAAGAAGGGACAAGGAGGGACTAGGATTGTCAAGGAGGGACAAGGAAGGACAATGGTGGACAAGCTGGGACAAGGAGGGGCAAGGAGAGACAAGGAGATACAAGGAGTGACATGGTGGGATAAGGAGGGACCAGGAGGGAAAGGAGCGACAAGGAGGAACAAGGAGGGACAATGAGGGACAAGGACGGACCAGGACGGACAATGAGGGACAGGGAGGGACAAGTACGGACCAGGAGGGATGAGCGGGGACTAGGAGGGACTAGGAGGGTCAAGGAGGGAAAAGGAGGTACGAGCAGGTACTAGGAGGGGCTAGGAGGGGCTAGGAGGGACAAGGAGTGACAAGGAGGGAAAAGGAGGATAAAGGAGGGGCAATGAGGGACAAGCAGGGAAAATGAGGAACAAGGAGGGCCAAGGAGGGACAATGAGGGGCAATGAGGGACAAGGAGGGGCAAGGAGGGACAAGGAGGGACAAGGAGGGCCAAGGAGGGACAAGGAGGTAAAAGGAGTGACAAGGAGGGACAAGAAGGGTCAAGGAGGACAAGGAGGGACCAGGAGGGGAAAGGAGGAACAAGGAGGGACAAGGAGGGACAAGTACGGACCAGGAGGGATAATGAGGGACAAGGAGAGAAAAGATGGGGCAAGGAGGGTCAGGGAGGGACAAGGAGGGACCAGGACGGCCAATGAGGGACAAGGAGGCACAAGGAGGGACAAGTACGGACCAGGAGGAACAAGGAGGGATGAGCGGGGACTAGGAGCGTCAAGGAGGGGCAAGGAGCGAAAAGGAGGTACGAGCAGGTACTAGGAGGGGCAAGGAGGGACAAGGAGTGACAAGGAGGGAAAAGGAGGATAAAGTAGGGGCAATGAGGGACAAGGAGGGACAAGCAGGGAAAATGAGGAACAAGGAGGGCCAAGGAGGGACAAGTACGGACCAGGAGGGAAGAGGAGGGACAATGAGGGCAAGGAGTGACAAGGAGGGACAAGGAGGGACAAGGAGGGACAAGGAGGAAAAAGGAGGGACAAGGACGGACAAGGAGGGACAAGGAGGGGCAAGGAGTGACGAGGAGTGACGAGGTGGGGCAATGAGGGACAAGAAGGGTCAAGGAGGACAAGGAGAGACAAGGAGGGACCAGGAGGGGAAAGGAGGAACAAGGAGAGACAAGGATGGCCAAGGAGGGCAGGGAGTGACAAGGAGGGACAAGTACGGACCAGGAGGGATAATGAGGGACAAGTTGAGAAAAGATGGGGCAAGGAGGGTCAAGGAGGGACAAGGAGGGAAAAGGAGGACAAAGGAGGGACAAGGAAAGAGAATGAGTGACAAGGTGGGATAAGCAGGGAAAGGAGGGAAAAGGAGAGTCATGGAGGGAAAAGGTGGAACAAGGAGGGACAATGAAGGGCAATGAGGGAAAAGGAGTGACAAGGAGGGCCAAGAAGGGGCAGTGAGGGGCAAGTAGGAGCAAGGAGCGACCAGGAGGGTCAAGGAGCGACAAGTAGGGACAAGAAGGGACAAGGAGGGACAAGCAGGATCAAGGAGGGACAAACAGGGACAAGGAAGGACTAGGAGGGTCAAGGCGGGACAAGGAGGGACAATTAGGGACAAGCAGGATCAAGGAGGGACAAACAGGGACAAGACGGGACAAGGAGGGACCAGGAGGGTCAAGGAGCGACAAGGAGCGACAAGGAGCGACAAGGAGCGACAAGTAGGGACAAGAAGGGACAAGCAGGATCAAGGAGGGACAAACAGGGACAAGGAGGGACTAGGAGGGTCAAGGCGGGACAATTAGGGACAAGCAGGATCAAGGAGGTACAAACAGGGACAAGGCGGGACAATGAGGGACAAGACGGGACCAGGAGGGATAAGGAGGTACATGGAGGGGCAATGAGGGACATGAAGGGGCACTGGGGGACAAGCAGGATCAAGGAGGGACAAATACGGACAAGGAAGGACAAGGAGGGACAGGGAGGGACAGGGAGGGACAAGGAGTGTCACGGAGGGACAAGGGGAGACAAGGAGGGACCAGGAGGAACAAGGAGGGAAAAGAAGGGGCAAGGAGGAGCAAGGAGTGACCAGGAGGGGCATGGAGAGACAAGGAGGGGAAAGGAGAGAAAAAGAGTGACAAGGTGTGACAAGGAGAAACCAGGAGGGACAATTAGGGACGAGCAGGGACTAGGGGGGTCAAGAAGGGACAAGGAGTGAAAAGGAGGGGCAAGGAGGAACAAGGAGGGACAAGGAGGGGCAAGGAGGCAATGAGGGAAAAGGAGGGAAAAGGAGTGACAAGGTGTGACAAGGAGAAACAAGGAGGGACAAGGAGTGCCAAGGAGTGACAAGGAGTGACAAGGAGGGACGAGCAGGGACTAGGGGGGTCAAGAAGGGACAAGGAGGGAAAAGGAGGGCCAAGGAGGAACAAGGAGGGTCAAGGAGGGACATGGAGGGACAAGGAGGGACAAGGAGGGACAAGGAGCGACAATCAGGGACCAGGAGGGACGAGGAGCGACCAGGAGGGAAGGGAGTGACAAGGAGGAACAACGAGGGACAATGAGGGGCAAGGAGGGATAAGAACGGTCCAGGAGGGACAAGGAGGGTCAAGGAGGGACAAAGAGGGACAAGGAGGGTCAAGAAGTGACAAGGAGGGAAAACGACGGAAAAGGAGGGACAAGGAGGAGCAAGGAGGGACTAGGAGGGACCAGGAGGGACCAGGAGGGACCGGGAGGGACGAGGAGGGACAAGCAGGGATAAGGAGGGACAAGGAGGGACAAGTAGGGACAATGAAAGACAAGGAGGGACAAGGAGGGAAAAGCAAGGAAAGGAGGGACAAGGAAGGACAAGGAGGGACAAGGAAGGACAAGGAGGGGAAAGCAAGGAATGGAGGGAAAATGAGGGACAAGGAGGAACAAGGAGGGACAATGAAAAGCAATGAGGGGAAAGGAGTGACAAGGAGAAACAAGGAGGGACAAGGAGTGCCAAGGAGTGACAAGAAGGGACGAGCAGGGACTAGGGGGGTCAAGAAGGGACAAGGAGGGAAAAGGAGGGGCAAGGAGGAACAAGGAGGGTCAAGGAGGGACAAGACGGGACAAGGAGGGACCAGGAGGGATAAGGAGGTACATGGAGGGGACATGAAGGGGCACTGGGGGACAAGCAGGATCAAGGAGGGACAGGGAGGGACAAGTACGGACCAGGAGGGACAAGGAGTGTCACGGAGGGACCAGGAGGGTAAAGGAGGGAAAGGAGTGACAAGGAGGAACAAGGAGGGAAAAGAAGGGGCAAGGAGGAGCAAGGAGTGGCCAGGAGGGGCATGGAGAGACTAGGAGGGGAAAGGAGGGAAAAGGAGTGACAAAGTGTGACAAGTAGAAACCAGGAGGGACGAGCAGGGACTAGGGGGGTCAAGAAGGGACAAGGAGTGAAAAGGAGGGGCAAGGAGGAACAAGGAGGGACAAGGAGGGGCAAGGAGGCAATGAGGGAAAAGGAGGGAAAAGGAGGGAAAAGGAGTGACAAGGTGTGACAAGGAGAAACTAGGAGGGACAAGGAGTGCCAAGGAGTGACAAGGAGGGACGAGCAGGGACTAGGGGGGTCAAGAAGGGACAAGGAGGGAAAAGGAGGGGCAAGGAGGAACAAGGAGGGTCAAGGAGGGACATGGAGGGACAAGGAGGGACAAGGAGCGACAATCAGGGACCAGGAGGGACGAGGAGCGACCAGGAGGGAAGGGAGTGACAAGGAGGAACAAGGAGGGACAATGAGGGGCAAGGAGGGATAAGAACGGTCCAGGAGGGACAAGGAGGGTCAAGGAGGGACAAAGAGGGACAAGGAGGGTCAAGAAGTGACAAGGAGGGAAAACGACGGAAAAGGAGGGACAAGGAGGAGCAAGGAGGGACTAGGAGGGACCAGGAGGGACGAGGAGGGACAAGCAGGGATAAGGAGGGACAAGGAGGGACAAGTAGGGACAATGAAAGACAAGGAGGGACAAGGAGGGAAAAGCAAGGAAAGGAGGGACAAGGAAGGACAAGGAGGGACAAGGAAGGACAAGGAGGGGAAAGCAAGGAATGGAGGGAAAATGAGGGACAAGGAGGAACAAGGAGGGACAATGAAAAGCAATGAGGGGAAAGGAGTGACAAGGATGGGCAATGAGGGGCAAGTAGGAAGAAGGGTCAAGGAGAGACAAGGAGGGACCAGGAGGGACCATTAGGGAAAAGGAGGGAAAGGAGGAACAAGGAGGGACAATGAGGGGCAATGAGGGACAAGGAGGGACCATGAGGGAAAAGGAGGGAATGCAGGAACCAGGAGGGACAAAGAGGGGCAATGAGGGACAAGGAGGAAAGGGAGTGACAAGGAGGAACAAGGAGGGGCAAGGAGGGAAAAGAAGGGGCAATGAAGAGCAAGGAGGGACAATAAGGGGCAATGAGGGACAAGGAGGGATAAGAACGGTCCAGGAGGGACAAGGAGGGTCAAGAAGTGACAAGGAGGGACAAGGAGGGACAACGACGGACAACGACGGACAAGGAGGAGCAAGGAGGGACAAGGAGGGACTAGGAGGGACAAGCAGGGATAAGGAGGGACAAGGAGGGACAAGTAGGGACAATGAAAGATAGGGAGGGAGCAGGAGGGACAAGGAGGGAAAAGCAAGGAAAGACAAGGAGGGAAAAGCAAGGAAAGGAGGGAAAAGGAGTGACAAGGAAAGACAAGGAGGGAAAAGGAGGAACAAGAAGGGACAATGAAGGGCAATGAGGGAAAAGGAGTGACAAGGAGGGGCAATGAGGGGCAAGTAGGAGCAAGGAGGGACCAGGAGGGTCAAGGAGGGTCAAGGAGGGACAAGGAGGGACAAGGAGGGACAAGGAGGGACAAGGAGGGACAAGAAGGGACAAGGAGGGACAAGCAGGATCAAGTAGGGACAAACAGGGACAAGGAAGGACAAGGAGGGTCAAGGAAGAACAATGAGGGACTAGGAGGGACAAGTAGGGACAAGCTGGATCAAGGAGGGACAAACAGGGTCGAGGCGGGACAAGGAGGGAAAAGGCAGGATAAGGATGGGCATGGAGGGGCATGGAAGGGCAATGAGGGACAAGCAGGATCAAGGAGGGCCAAATAGGGACGAGGAAGGTCAAGGAGGGACAGGGAGGGACAGGGAGGGACAAGTAGGGACAAGGACGGGCAAGGAGGGTCAAGAATGGACATGATGGCACAAGGAGGGAAAAGGAGGGCCCAGGAGGAACTAGGGGCAATAAGGGACAAGGAGGGACAGGTACGGACCAGGAGGGACAAGGAGGGATAACGAGGGACAAGGAGGGAAAAGAAGGGGCAATGAAGAGCAAGGAGGGACCAGGAGGGACAATTAGGGGCAATGAGGGACAAAGAGAGACAAGGAGGGACAAGGAGGGATAAGTACGGACCAGGAGGGACAAGGAGGGACAAGGAGTGACAAGGAGGAAAAAAGGAAGGACAAGGAGGGGCAGGGAGGGACAAGTAGGGACAAGTAGGGACAAGGACGGGCAAGGAGGGACAAGCAGGGACATGAAGGGACAAGGAGGGAAAAGGAGGGCCAAGGAGGAACAAGGAGGGACAATGAGGGGCAATAAGGGACAAGGAGGGACAAGTACGGACCAGGAGGGACAAGGAGGGATAACGAGGGACAAGGAGGGAAAAGAAGGGGCAATGAAGAGCAAGGAGGGACCAGGAGGGACAATTAGGGGCAATGAGGGACAAGGAGAGACAAGGAGGGACAAGGAGGGATAAGTACGGACCAGGAGGGACAAGGAGGTTCAAGGAGTGACAAGGAGGGATAAGGAGGTTCAAGGAGTGACAAGGAGGGATAAGGATGGGCATGGAGGGGCAATGAGGGACAAGCAGGATCAAGGAGGGACAAATAGGGACAAGAAGGGACAGGGAGGGACAAGTAGGGACAAGGACGGGCAAGGAGGGACAAGGAGGGACAAGGAGGGACATGAAGGGACAAGGAGGGAAAAGGAGGGCCAAGAAGGAACAAGGAGGAACAAGGAGGGACAATGAGGGGCAATAAGGGACAAGGAGGGACAAGTTCGGACCAGGAGGGACAAGGAGGGATAACGAGGGACAAGGAGGGAAAAGAAGGGGTAAGGAAGAGCAAGGAGGGATAAGTACGGACCAGGAGGGACAAGGAGGGACAAGGAGGTTCAAGGAGTGACAAGGAGGGATAAGGATGGGCATGGAGGGGCAATGAGGGACAAGCAGGATCAAGGAGGGACAAATAGTGACAAGAAGGGACAGGGAGGGACAAGTAGGGACAAGGACGGGCAAGGAGGGACAAGGAGGGACATGAAGGGACAAGGAGGGAAAAGGAGGGCCAAGAAGGAACAAGGAGGAACAAGGAGGGACAATGAGGGGCAATAAGGGACAAGGAGGGACATGTTCGGAACAGGAGGGACAAGGAGGGATAACGAGGGACAAGGAGGGAAAAGAAGGGGTAAGGAAGAGCAAGGAGGGACCAGGAGGGACAAGGAGAGACAAGGAGGGATAAGTACGGACAACGAGGGACAAGGAGGGACCAGGAGGGACAAGCAGGGATAAGGAGGGACAAGGAGGGACAAGGAAAGACAAGGAGGGACAATGAGGGACAATGAGGGACAAGGAGGGATAAGTACGGACCAGGAGGGACAAGGAGGGACAAGGAGGTTCAAGGAGTGACAAGGAGGGATAAGGATGGGCATGGAGGGGCAATGAGGGACCAGGAGGGTAAAGGAGGGAAAGGAGTGACAAGGAGGAACAAGGAGGGAAAAGAAGGGGCAAGGAGGAGCAAGGAGTGGCCAGGAGGGGCATGGAGAGACTAGGAGGGGAAAGGAGGGAAAAGGAGTGACAAAGTGTGACAAGTAGAAACCAGGAGGGACGAGCAGGGACTAGGGGGGTCAAGAAGGGACAAGGAGTGAAAAGGAGGGGCAAGGAGGAACAAGGAGGGACAAGGAGGGGCAAGGAGGCAATGAGGGAAAAGGAGGGAAAAGGAGGGAAAAGGAGTGACAAGGTGTGACAAGGAGAAACTAGGAGGGACAAGGAGTGCCAAGGAGTGACAAGGAGGGACGAGCAGGGACTAGGGGGGTCAAGAAGGGACAAGGAGGGAAAAGGAGGGGCAAGGAGGAACAAGGAGGGTCAAGGAGGGACATGGAGGGACAAGGAGGGACAAGGAGCGACAATCAGGGACCAGGAGGGACGAGGAGCGACCAGGAGGGAAGGGAGTGACAAGGAGGAACAAGGAGGGACAATGAGGGGCAAGGAGGGATAAGAACGGTCCAGGAGGGACAAGGAGGGTCAAGGAGGGACAAAGAGGGACAAGGAGGGTCAAGAAGTGACAAGGAGGGAAAACGACGGAAAAGGAGGGACAAGGAGGAGCAAGGAGGGACTAGGAGGGACCAGGAGGGACGAGGAGGGACAAGCAGGGATAAGGAGGGACAAGGAGGGACAAGTAGGGACAATGAAAGACAAGGAGGGACAAGGAGGGAAAAGCAAGGAAAGGAGGGACAAGGAAGGACAAGGAGGGACAAGGAAGGACAAGGAGGGGAAAGCAAGGAATGGAGGGAAAATGAGGGACAAGGAGGAACAAGGAGGGACAATGAAAAGCAATGAGGGGAAAGGAGTGACAAGGATGGGCAATGAGGGGCAAGTAGGAAGAAGGGTCAAGGAGAGACAAGGAGGGACCAGGAGGGACCATTAGGGAAAAGGAGGGAAAGGAGGAACAAGGAGGGACAATGAGGGGCAATGAGGGACAAGGAGGGACCATGAGGGAAAAGGAGGGAATGCAGGAACCAGGAGGGACAAAGAGGGGCAATGAGGGACAAGGAGGAAAGGGAGTGACAAGGAGGAACAAGGAGGGGCAAGGAGGGAAAAGAAGGGGCAATGAAGAGCAAGGAGGGACAATAAGGGGCAATGAGGGACAAGGAGGGATAAGAACGGTCCAGGAGGGACAAGGAGGGTCAAGAAGTGACAAGGAGGGACAAGGAGGGACAACGACGGACAACGACGGACAAGGAGGAGCAAGGAGGGACAAGGAGGGACTAGGAGGGACAAGCAGGGATAAGGAGGGACAAGGAGGGACAAGTAGGGACAATGAAAGATAGGGAGGGAGCAGGAGGGACAAGGAGGGAAAAGCAAGGAAAGACAAGGAGGGAAAAGCAAGGAAAGGAGGGAAAAGGAGTGACAAGGAAAGACAAGGAGGGAAAAGGAGGAACAAGAAGGGACAATGAAGGGCAATGAGGGAAAAGGAGTGACAAGGAGGGGCAATGAGGGGCAAGTAGGAGCAAGGAGGGACCAGGAGGGTCAAGGAGGGTCAAGGAGGGACAAGGAGGGACAAGGAGGGACAAGGAGGGACAAGGAGGGACAAGAAGGGACAAGGAGGGACAAGCAGGATCAAGTAGGGACAAACAGGGACAAGGAAGGACAAGGAGGGTCAAGGAAGAACAATGAGGGACTAGGAGGGACAAGTAGGGACAAGCTGGATCAAGGAGGGACAAACAGGGTCGAGGCGGGACAAGGAGGGAAAAGGCAGGATAAGGATGGGCATGGAGGGGCATGGAAGGGCAATGAGGGACAAGCAGGATCAAGGAGGGCCAAATAGGGACGAGGAAGGTCAAGGAGGGACAGGGAGGGACAGGGAGGGACAAGTAGGGACAAGGACGGGCAAGGAGGGTCAAGAATGGACATGATGGCACAAGGAGGGAAAAGGAGGGCCCAGGAGGAACTAGGGGCAATAAGGGACAAGGAGGGACAGGTACGGACCAGGAGGGACAAGGAGGGATAACGAGGGACAAGGAGGGAAAAGAAGGGGCAATGAAGAGCAAGGAGGGACCAGGAGGGACAATTAGGGGCAATGAGGGACAAAGAGAGACAAGGAGGGACAAGGAGGGATAAGTACGGACCAGGAGGGACAAGGAGGGACAAGGAGTGACAAGGAGGAAAAAAGGAAGGACAAGGAGGGGCAGGGAGGGACAAGTAGGGACAAGTAGGGACAAGGACGGGCAAGGAGGGACAAGCAGGGACATGAAGGGACAAGGAGGGAAAAGGAGGGCCAAGGAGGAACAAGGAGGGACAATGAGGGGCAATAAGGGACAAGGAGGGACAAGTACGGACCAGGAGGGACAAGGAGGGATAACGAGGGACAAGGAGGGAAAAGAAGGGGCAATGAAGAGCAAGGAGGGACCAGGAGGGACAATTAGGGGCAATGAGGGACAAGGAGAGACAAGGAGGGACAAGGAGGGATAAGTACGGACCAGGAGGGACAAGGAGGTTCAAGGAGTGACAAGGAGGGATAAGGAGGTTCAAGGAGTGACAAGGAGGGATAAGGATGGGCATGGAGGGGCAATGAGGGACAAGCAGGATCAAGGAGGGACAAATAGGGACAAGAAGGGACAGGGAGGGACAAGTAGGGACAAGGACGGGCAAGGAGGGACAAGGAGGGACAAGGAGGGACATGAAGGGACAAGGAGGGAAAAGGAGGGCCAAGAAGGAACAAGGAGGAACAAGGAGGGACAATGAGGGGCAATAAGGGACAAGGAGGGACAAGTTCGGACCAGGAGGGACAAGGAGGGATAACGAGGGACAAGGAGGGAAAAGAAGGGGTAAGGAAGAGCAAGGAGGGATAAGTACGGACCAGGAGGGACAAGGAGGGACAAGGAGGTTCAAGGAGTGACAAGGAGGGATAAGGATGGGCATGGAGGGGCAATGAGGGACAAGCAGGATCAAGGAGGGACAAATAGTGACAAGAAGGGACAGGGAGGGACAAGTAGGGACAAGGACGGGCAAGGAGGGACAAGGAGGGACATGAAGGGACAAGGAGGGAAAAGGAGGGCCAAGAAGGAACAAGGAGGAACAAGGAGGGACAATGAGGGGCAATAAGGGACAAGGAGGGACATGTTCGGAACAGGAGGGACAAGGAGGGATAACGAGGGACAAGGAGGGAAAAGAAGGGGTAAGGAAGAGCAAGGAGGGACCAGGAGGGACAAGGAGAGACAAGGAGGGATAAGTACGGACAACGAGGGACAAGGAGGGACCAGGAGGGACAAGCAGGGATAAGGAGGGACAAGGAGGGACAAGGAAAGACAAGGAGGGACAATGAGGGACAATGAGGGACAAGGAGGGATAAGTACGGACCAGGAGGGACAAGGAGGGACAAGGAGGTTCAAGGAGTGACAAGGAGGGATAAGGATGGGCATGGAGGGGCAATGAGGGACAAGCAGGATCAAGGAGGGACAAATAGGGACAAGAAGGGACAGGGAGGGACAAGTAGGGACAAGGACGGGCAAGGAGGGACAAGGAGGGACATGAAGGGACAAGGAGGGAAAAGGAGGGCCAAGAAGGAACAAGGAGGAACAAGGAGGGACAATGAGGGGCAATAAGGGACAAGGAGGGACAAGTTCGGACCAGGAGGGACAAGGAGGTATAACGAGGGACAAGGAGGGAAAAGAAGGGGTAAGGAAGAGCAAGGAGGGATAAGTACGGACCAGGAGGGACAAGGAGGGACAAGGAGGGACAAGGAGGGACAAGGAGGTTCAAGGAGTGACAAGGAGGGATAAGGATGGGCATGGAGGGGCAATGAGGGACAAGCAGGATCAAGGAGGGACAAATAGGGACAAGAAGGGACAGGGAGGGACAAGGACGGGCAAGGAGGGACATGAAGGGACAAGGAGGGAAAAGGAGGGCCAAGAAGGAACAAGGAGGAACAAGGAGGGACAATGAGGGGCAATAAGGGACAAGGAGGGGCAAGTTCGGACCAGGAGGGACAAGGAGGGATAACGAGGGACAAGGAGGGAAAAGAAGGGGTAAGGAAGAGCAAGGAGGGACCAGGAGGGACAATTAGGGGCAATGAGGGACAAGGAGAGACAAGGAGGGATAAGTACGGACAACGAGGGACAACGAGGGACAAGGAGGGACAAGGAGGGACCAGGAGGGACAAGCAGGGATAAGGAGGGACAAGGAGGGACAAGGAAAGACAAGGAGGGACAATGAAGGAAAAGCAGGGAAAGGAGGGACAAGGAGGGAAAGGAGGGAAAAGGTGGAACAAGGAGGGACAATGAAGGGCAATGAGGGAAAGGAGTGACAAGGAGGGCAAAGGAGGGGCAATGAGGGCAAGTAGGAGCAAGGAGGGACCAGGAGGGTCAAGGAGATTCAAGGAGGGACAAGAAGGGACAAGGAGGGACAAGCAGGATCAAGGAGGGACAAACAGAGACAAGGAGGGACAAGGAGGGAAAAGGAGGGACAATGAAGGGCAATGAGGGAAAAGGAGTGACAAGGAGGGCCAATGAGGGGCAAGTAGGAGAAAGGAGGGACCAGGAGGGTCAAGCAGGGACAAGTAGGGACAAGGAGGGACAAGAAGGTACAAGGAGGGACAAGCAGGATCAAGGAGGGACAAACAGGGACAAGGAAGAACAAGGAGGGTCAAGAAGGGACAATGAGGGGCAATAAGGGAAAAGGATGGACAAGGAGGGACAAGCAGGACCAGGAGGGACAAGGAGGGACCTGGAGGGAAGTGAGTGACAAGGAGGGACAATGAGGGGCAAGGAGGGGCAATGAAGAGCAAGGAGGGACAATTAGGGGCAATGAGGGACAAGGAGGGATAAAAACGGTCCAGGAGGGACAAGGAGGGACAAGGAGGGTCAAGGAGGGACAAAGAGGGACAAGGAGGGTCAAGAAGTGACAAGGAGGGACAACGAGGGACAACGACGGAAAAGGAGGGACAAGGAGGAGCAAGTAGGGACAAGGAGGGACTAGGAGGGACCAGGAGGGACAAGCAGGGATAAGGAGGGACAAGGAGGGACAAGTAGGGACAATGAAAGACAAGGAGGGAAAAGCAAGGAAAGGTGGGACAAGGAAGAACAAGGAGGGAAAAGCAACGAAAGGAGGGACAAGGAAAGACAAGGAGGGAAAAGGAGGAACAAGGAGGGACAATGAAAAGTAATGAGGGGAAAGGAGTGATAAGGATGGGCAATGAGGGGCAAGTAGGAAGAAGGGTCAAGGAGAGACAAGGAGGGACCAGGAGGGACCATGAGGGAAAAGGTGGGAAAGGAGGAACCAGGGGGGACAATGAGGGACAAGGAGGGACCATGAGGGAAAAGGAGGGAAAGGAGGAACAAGGAGGGACAATGAGGGGCAATGAGGGACAAGGAGGGAAGGGAGTGACAAGGAGGAACAAGGAGAAGCAAGGAGTGAAAAGAAGGGGCAATGAAGAGCAAGGAGGGACCAGGAGGGATAAGAACGGTCCAGGAGGGACATGGAGGGTCAAGGAGGGTCAAGAAGTGACAAGCAGGTACAAGAAGGGACAAGGAGGGAAAAGGAGGGACAAGGAGGAACAAGGAGGAAAAAGGAGGAACAAGGAGGAACAAGGAGGGACAATGAGGGGCCATGAGGGAAAAGAAGGGGCTATGAGGAGCAAGGAGGGACCATGAGGGACAATTAGGGGCAATTAGGGACAAGTACGGATCAGGAGGGACAAGGAGGGTCAAGGAGGGACAAGGATGGTCAAGGAGTGACAAGGAGGGACAAGCAGGGACAAGCAGGTACAAGAAGGGACAAGGAGGGAAAAGGAGGGACAAGGAGGAACAAGGAGGAACAAGGAGGAACAAGGAGGAACAAGGAGGAACAAGGAGGGAAAAGGAGGGACAATGAGGATCAATGAGGGAAAAGGAGTGAAAAGGAGGGCCAAGGAGGGGCAATGAGGGACAAGGCGGGAAAAGGAGGGGCAAGTACGAGCAAGGAGGGACAAGGAGGGACAAGCAGGATCAAGGAGCGACAAACAGGCCCAAGGAGGCGCAAGGAGAGACAAGTAGGGACAAGCAGGGTCAAGGAGGGACAATGAGTGACAAGGAGGGACCAGGAGGGACAAGGCGGGACAAGGACAGACAAGGAGGGGCAATGAGGGACAAGGAGGGATAAGAAGGGACAAGGACGGCAAGGAGGGACAAGCAGTGACATGAAGGAAAAAGGAGGGCCAAGGAGGAACAAGGAGGGACAATGAGGGGCAATAAGGGACAAGTACGGACCAGGAGGGACAAGGAGGGATAATGAGGGACAAGGAGGGAAAATAAGGGGCAATGAAGAGCAATGAGGGACCAGGAGGGACAATTAGGGGCAATGAGGGACAAGGAGGGATAAGTACGGACCAGGAGGGAGAAGGAGGGTCAAGGAGGGACAAGGAAGGACAAGGAGGGACAAGTAGGGACAAGGAGGGACAAGGAAGGACAAGGAGGGACAAGGAGGGACAAGGAGGGAAAAGGAGTGACAAGGAGGGCCAAGGAGGGGCAATGAGGTTCAAGTAGGAACAAGGAGGGACAAGTAGGGACAAGGAGGGACAAGAAGGGACAAGGAGGGACAAACAGGGACAAGAAAGGACAAGGAGGGTCAAGGAGGGACAAGCAGGATCAAGGAGTGACAAACAGGGACAAGGCGGGACAAGACGGGACAAGGAGGGACAAGGTGGGATAAGGAGGGACATGGAGGGGCAATGAGGGACATGGCGGGGCAATGTGGGACAAGGTGGGTAAAGCAGGGACAGGGAGGGACAAGTAGGGACAAGCAGCGTCAAGAAGGGACAATGAGGGAAAAGAAGGACAAAGGAGGGGCAATGAGGGATAACGAGGGACAAGGAGGGACAATGAGGGAAAAGGAGTGACAGGAGGAACAAGGAGGGAGAAGGACGGACAAGGAGGGAAAAGGAAGGACCAGGAGGGACAAGGCGGGACAAGGACGGACAATGAGGGAAATGGAGGAAAAGGAGGGGCAATGAGGGACATGGAGGGGCAATGAGGGACAAGGAGGGACAAGAAGGGACAAGCAGGATCAAGGAGGGACAAATAGGGACAAGGTGGGTCAAGCAGGGACAGGGAGGGACAAGAAGGGACAAGCAGGATCAAGGAGGGACAAATAGGTACAAGGTGGGTCAAGCAGGGACAGGGAGGGACAAGTAGAGACAAGGGAGGACAATGAGGGACAAGTACGGACCAGGAGGGACAAGGAGGGTCAAGGAGGGATAAGGAGAGACAAGTAGGGACCAGGAGGGTAAAGGAGTGACAAGGAGGAACAAGGAGGGCATAGAAGGGGCAAGGAGGGACCAGGAGGGGCATGGAGAGACAAGGAGGACAAGGAGAGAAAAGGAGTGACAAGGTGTGACAAGGAGAAACAAGAAGGACAAAGAGGGACAAGGAGTGACAATGAGGGACAAGGAGCGACGAGCAGAGACTAGGAGGGACTAGGAGGGACTAGGAGGGTCAAGAAGGTACAAGGAGGGAAAAGGTGGGGCAAGGTGGAACAAGGAGGGACAAGGAGCGTCAAAGAGGGAGAAGGATGGTCAAGGAGGGTCAAGGAGGGACCAGGGGGGACACGGAGGGCCAAGGAGAGACCAGGATGGACAAGGAGGTATAAGGAGGGAAAAGAAGAGGCAAGGAGGAGCAAGGAGGGACCAGGAGGGAAAAGGAGAGAAAGGAGGAAAAAGGAGTGACAAGGAGGAAGAAGGAGGGACATTGAGGGGGAATGAGGGCCAAGGAGGGACAAGTACGGACCAGGAAGGATAATGAGGGAAAAGAAGGGGCAAGGAGGAGCAAGGAGGGACCAGGATGGACAAGGAGTGACAAGGAGGAACAATGAGGGGCCATGAGGGACAAGGAGGGAAAAGAAGGGGCAAGGAGGAGCAAGGAGGGAATGGAGTGACAAGGAGGAACATGGTGGGACAATGAGGGGCAATGATGGACAGGGAGGGACTAGGAGGGACAAGGAGGGCCATGGAGGAAAAAGTACGGACCAGGATGGAAAAGGAGTGATAAGGAGGGAAAAGAAGGGGCAAGGAGGAGCAAGGAGGGACCAGGAGAAAAAAGGAGGGACCAGGAGGGAAAAGGAGGGAAAGGAGGAAAAAGGAGTGACAGGAGGAACAAGGAGGGAGAAGGAGGGACAAGGAGGGCAGGGACAGCCAAGAAGGGACAAGTAGGGACCAGGAGGAACAAGCAGGGTCAAGGAGGGACAATGAGGGAAAAGGAGGACAAAGGAGGGGTAATGAGGGACAAGGAGGGACAAGCAGGGATAACGAGGGACAATGAGGGACAAGGAGGGACAAGGAGGTAGAAGGAGGGACCAGAAGGGACAAGGACGGACAAGGAGGGACTAGGAGGTACATGGCGGGACAAGGACGGACAATGAGGGAAAAGGAGGGGCAATGAGGGAAAGCAAAGATAATGAGGGACAAGTGGGACAGTGAGGGGCAAGGAGGGACAAGCAGGAACAAGGAGGAACAAGGAGGAACAAGGAGGGACAAGTTGGGACAAGGAGGGTCAGGGAGGGTCAAGGAGGGTCAAGGAGGGACAATGAGGAGCAAGAAGGGACAAGGAGGGACAAGGAGGGACATTGAGGGACAAAGAGAGATAAGTAGGGAAAAGGAGGGAAAAGGAGTGACAAGGAGGAACAAGGAGGGACAATGAGGGACAAGGAGGGAGAAGGAGTGACAAGGAGGAACAAGGAGTGAAAAGGAGGGGCAAGGAGAGACAAGGATGGAAAAGGATGGAAAAGGAGTGACAAGGAGGGACAAGGAGAGGCAATGAGGGACCAGGAGGGTCAAGGCCGGACAAGGAGGGACAAGGTGGGACAAGGAAAAACAAGAAGGGACAAGGACGGGCAAGGAGAGACAAGTAGGATTAAGGAGGGACACGGAGGGTCAAGGACGGACAAGGAGAGACAAACAGGGACAAGCAGGGACAAGGAGGGACAAAGAGGGACCAGGAGTGACAAGGAGGGGCAATGAGGGACATGGTGGGGCACTGAGGGACAAGGAGGGAGAAGGAGGGACAAGCAGGATCAAGGAGGGACAAGGAAGGACAAGGATGGTCAAGGAGGGACAAGGAGGAACTAGGAGGGACAAGCAGGGTCAAGGAGGGACAAGCAGGGACAAACAGGGACAAGCAGGGACAAGGAGGGACAAAGAGGGACCAGGAGTGACAAGGAGGGATAAGGAGGGGCAATGAGGGACATGGTGGGGCACTGAGGGACAAGGAGGGACAAGGAGGGACAAGGAGGGACAAGGAGAGTCAAAGAGGGAGAAGGATGGTCAAGGAGGGACAAGGAGGGACCAGGAGGGACAAGGAGGGACAAGGAGGGTCAAGGAGGGACAATGAGGAGCAAGGAGGGACATTGAGGGACAAAGAGAGACAAGTAGGGAAAAGGAGGGAAAATGAGGGAAAAGGAGTGACAAGGAGGAACAAGGAGGTAGAAGGAGTGACAAGGAGGAACAAGAAGGGACAAGGAGTGAAAAGGAGCGGCAAGGAGAGACAAGGAGGGACAAGGATGGAAAAGGATGGAAAAGGGAGTGACAAGGAGAGACAAGGAGGTAGAAGGAGGGACCAGAAGGGACAAGGACGGACAAGGAGGGACCAGGAGGTACAAGGCGGGACAAGGACGGACAATGAGGGAAAAGGAGGGGCAATGAGGGAAAGCAGGGATAATGAGGGACAGTGAGGGACAAGGAGGAACAAGGAGGGACAAGTTGGGACAAGGAGGGACAAGGAGGGTCAAGGAGGGACACTGAGGAGCAAGGAGGGACATTGAGGGACAAAGAGAGACAAGTAGGGAAAATGAGGGAAAAGGAGTGACAAGGAGGGACAATGAGGGACAAGGAGGGACAATGAGGGACAAGGAGGGACAAGGAGGGACAAGGGGGGACAAGGAGGGAGAAGGAGTGACAAGGAGGAACAAGGAGGGACAAGGATGGACCAGGAGGGACAAGGAGGGTCAACGAGGGATAAGGAGAGACAAGTAGGGACCAGGAGGGTAAAGGAGTGACAAGGAGTGACAAGGAGTGACAAGGAGGAACAAGGAGGGCATAGAAGGGGCAAGGAGGGACCAGGAGGGGCATGGAGAGACAAGGAGGACAAGGAGAGAAAAGGAGTGACAAGGTGTGACAAGGAGAAACAAGAAGGACAAAGAGGGACAAGGAGTGACAATGAGGGACAAGGAGGGAAAAGGAGGGGCAAGGTGGAACAAGGAGGGACAAGGAGCGTCAAAGAGGGAGAAGGATGGTCAAGGAGGTTCAAGGAGGGACCAGGAGGGACACGGAGGGCCAAGGAGAGACCAGGATGGACAAGGAGGTATAAGGAGGGAAAAGAAGAGGCAAGGAGGAGCAAGGAGGGACCAGGAGGGAAAAGGAGGAAAAAGGAGTGACAAGGAGGAAGAAGGAGGGACAATGAGGGGGAATGAGGGCCAAGGAGGGACAAGTACGGACCAGGAAGGATAATGAGGGAAAAGAAGGGGCAAGGAGGGACCAGGATGGACAAGGAGTGACAAGGAGGAACAATGAGGGACCATGAGGGACAAGGAGGGAAAAGAAGGGGCATGGAGGTGCAAGGAGGGAATGGAGTGACAAGGAGGAACATGGTGGGACAATGAGGGGCAATGAGGGACAGGGAGGGACTAGGAGGGACAAGGAGGGACACGGAGGGCCATGGAGGAAAAAGTACGGACCAGGATGGAAAAGGAGGGATAAGGAGGGAAAAGAAGGGGCAAGGAGGAGCAAGGAGGGACCAGGAGAAAAAAGGAGGGACCAGGAGGGAAAAGGAGGGAAAGGAGGAAAAAGGAGTGACAGGAGGAACAAGGAGGGCAGGGACAGCCAAGAAGGGAAAAGTAGGGACCAGGAGGAACAAGCAGGGTCAAGGAGGGACAATGAGGGAAAAGGAGGACAAAGGAGGGGCAATGAGGGACATGGAGGGACAAGGAGGGACAAGCAGGGATAACGAGGGACAATGAGGGACAAGGAGGTAGAAGGAGGGACCAGAAGGGACAAGGACGGACAAGGAGGGACCTGGAGGTACATGGCGGGACAAGGACGGACAATGAGGGAAAAGGAGGAAAAGGAGGGGCAATGAGGGAAAGCAGGGATAATGAGGGACAAGTGGGACAGTGAGGGGCAAGGAGGGACAAGCAGGAACAAGGAGGAACAAGGAGGGACAAGTTGGGACAAGGAGGGACAAGGAGGGTCAGGGAGGGTCAAGGAGGGTCAAGGAGGGACAATGAGGAGCAAGCAGGGACAAGGAGGGACAAGGAGGGACAAGGAGGGACATTGAGGGACAAAGAGAGACAAGTAGGGAAAAGGAGGGAAAATGAGGGAAAAGGAGTGACAAGGAGGAACAAGGAGGGACAATGAGGGACAAGGAGGGAGAAGGAGTGACAAGGAGGAACAAGAAGGGACAATGAGTGAAAAGGAGGGGCAAGGAGAGACAAGGAGGGACAAGGATGGAAAAGGATGGAAAAGGAGTGACAAGGAGGGACAAGGAGAGGCAATGAGGGACCAGGAGGGACAAGGCCGGACAAGGAGGGACAAGGAAAAACAAGAAGGGACAAGGACGGGCAAGGAGAGACAAGAGGATTAAGGAGGGACACGGAGGGTCAAGGACGGACAAGGAGAGACAAACAGGGACAAGCAGGGACAAGGAGGGACAAAGAGGGACCAGGAGTGACAAGGAGGGATAAGGAGGGGCAATGAGGGACATGGTGGGGCACTGAGGGACAAGGAGGGAGAAGGAGGGACAAGCAGGATCAAGGAGGGACAAGGAAGGACAAGGATGGTCAAGGAGGGACAAGGAGGAACTAGGAGGGACAAGCAGGGTCAAGGAGGGACAAGCAGGGACAAACAGGGACAAGCAGGGACAAGGAGGGACATTGAGGGACCAGGAGTGACAAGGAGGGATAAGGAGGGGCAATGAGGGACATGGTGGGGCACTGAGGGACAAGGAGGGAGAAGGAGGGACAAGGAGAGTCAAAGAGGGAGAAGGATGGTCAAGGAGGGACCAGGAGGGACAAGGAGGGTCAAGGAGGGACAATGAGGAGCAAGGAGGGACATTGAGGGACAAAGAGAGACAAAGAGAGACAAGTAGGGAAAAGGAGGGAAAATGAGGGAAAAGGAGTGACAAGGAGGAACAAGGAGGGACAAGGAGGTAGAAGGAGTGACAAGGAGGAACAAGAAGGGACAAGGAGTGAAAAGGAGGGGCAAGGAGAGACAAGGAGGGACAAGGATGGAAAAGGATGGAAAAGGGAGTGACAAGGAGAGACAAGGAGGTAGAAGGAGGGACCAGAAGGGACAAGGACGGACAAGGAGGGACCAGGAGGTACAAGGCGGGACAAGGACGGACAATGAGGGAAAAGGAGGGGCAATGAGGGAAAGCAGGGATAATGAGGGACAAGTGGGACAGTGAGGGACAAGGAGGGACAAGCAGGAACAAGGAGGAACAAGGAGGGACAAGTTGGGACAAGGAGGGACAAGGAGGGTCAAGGAGGGACAAATAGGAGCAAGAAGGGACAAGGAGGGACAAAGAGAGACAAGTAGGGAAAATGAGGGAAAAGGAGTGACAAGGAGGAACAAGGAGGGACAATGAGGGACAAGGAGGGACAAGGAGGGACAAGGAGGGAGAAGGAGTGACAAGGATGAACAAGAAGGGACAAGGAGTGAAAAGGAGGGGCAAGGAGAGACAAGGAGGGACAAGGATGGAAAAGGAGTGACAAGGAGGGACAACGAGAGGCAATGAGGGACCAGGAGGGACAAGGCCGGACAAGGAGGGACAAGGTGGGACAAGGAAAAACAAGAAGGGACAAGGACGGGCAAGGAGAGACAAGGAGGATTAAGGAGGGACAAGGAGGGACACGGAGGGTCAAGGACGGACAAGGAGAGACAAACAGGGACAAGCAGGGACAAAGAGGGACCAGGAGTGACAAGGAGGGTCAAGGAGGGACAAGGATGGACAAGGAGGCACAAGGAGGGAACAGGAGGGACCATGAGGGCAATGAGGGACAAGTACGGACCAGTAGGGACAAGGAGGGAGAAGCAGGATCAAGGAGCGACAAACAGGCCCAAGGAAGGACAAGGAAGGGCAAGGAGAGGCAAGTAGGGACAAGCATGGTCACGGAGGGACAATTAGTGACAAGGAGGGTAAAGGAGGGACAATGCGGGACATGGAGGGACAATGAGGGACAAGGAGGGATAAGAAGGGACAAGGACGCGCAAGGAGGGACAAGCAGGGACATGAAGGGAAAAGGAGGGCCAAGGAGGAACAATGAGGAACAAGGAGGGACAATGAGGGGCAATAAGGGACAAGTACGGACCAGGAGGGACAAGGAGGGAAAAGAAGGGGCAATGAAGAGCAAGGAGGGACCAGGAGGGACAATTAGGGGCAATGAGGGACAAGGAGAGACAAGGAGGGACAAGGAGAGATGAGTACGGACCAGGAGGGTCAAGGAGGGACAAGGAGGGTCAAGGAGGGACAAGGAGAGACAACGAGGGACAAGGAGAGACAACGAGGGACAAGGAGGGAAAAGCAGGGAAAGGAGGGAAAAGGACGGTCAGGGAGGGAAAGGAGGAAAAGGTGGAACAAGGAGGGACAATGAAGGGCAATGAAGGAAAAGGAGTGACAAGGAGGCCCAAGAAGGGGCAATGAGGGGCAATGAGGGCAAGTAGGAGCAAGGAGGGACCAGGAGGGTCAAGGAGGGACAAGTAGGCACAAGAAGGGACAATTAGGGACAATCAGGATCAAGGAGGAACAAACAGGGACAAGGATGGACAAGACGGGACAAGGAGGGACCAGGAGGGATAAGGAGGTACATGGAGGGGCAATGAGGGACACGAAGGGGCATTGGGGGACAAGCAGGGACAAGCAGGATCAAGGAGGGACAAGGAGGGAGAAGTACGGACCAGGAGGGACAATGAGGGTCACGGAGGGACAAGGAGAGAAAAGGTGGGACAAGCAGGGATAAGCAGGGACAAGGAGGGACAAGGAGGGACAAGGAAAGACAAGGAGGGAAAAGGAGGGTCAAGGAGGGAAAGGAGGGAAAAGGTGGAACAAGAAGGGACAATGAAGGGCAATGAAGGAAAAGGAGTGACAAGGAGGGCCAAGAAGGGGCAATGAGGGGCAAGTAGGAGCAAGGAGGGACCAGGAGGGTCAAGGAGGGACAAGTAGGCACAAGAAGGGACAAGCAGAATCAAGGAGGGACAAACAGGGAAGGACAAGGAGGGTCAAGGAGGGACAAGCAGGGATAACGAGGGACAAGGTGGGAAAATGAGGTAAAAGGAGGACAAAGGAGGGACAATGAGGGACAAGGAGGGACAATGAGGGACAATGAGGGACAAGGAGGGACAATGAGGGACAAGGACGGACAAGGAGGGTCAAGGAGGGACAAGGATGGACATGGATGGACAAGGAGGGACAGGGAGGGACCATGAGGGACAAGGAGGGACAAGGAGGGACAAGGAGAGACAGCGAGGGACAAGGAGGGTCAAGCAGGGATAAGCAGGGACAAGGAGGGAAAAGCAGGGAAGGAGGGACAAGCAAAGACATGGAGGGACAAGGAAAGACAACGAGGGACAAGGAAAGACAACGAGGGACAAGGAGGGAAAAGGAGGGAAAAGGAAGGAAAAGGAGGGACAAGGAGGGAAAGGATGGAAAAGGAGGAACAAGGAGGGACAATGAGGGGCAATGAGGCAAAAGGAGTGACAAGGAGGGCAAAGGACGGGCAAGGAGGGACAAGCAGGGACATGAAGGGAAAAGGAGGGCCAAGGAGGAACAAGGAGGACCAATGAGGGGCAAAAAGGGACAAGGAGGACAAGTACGGACCAGGAGGGACAAGGAGGGAAAAGAAGGGGCAATGAAGAGCAAAGAGGGACCAGGAGGGACAATTACGGGCAATGAGGGACAAGGAGTGACAAGGAGGGATAAGTACGGACCAGGAGGGTCAAGGAGGGACAAGGAGGGACAAGGAGGGACAAGGAGGGACAAGGAGGGACAAGGAGAGACAGCGAGGGACAAGGAGGGTCAAGCAGGGATAAGCAGGGACAAGGAGGGAAAAGCAGGGAAAGGAGGGTCAAGGAGGGAAAGGAGGGAAAAGATGGAACAAGGAGGGACAATGAAGGGCAATGAAAGAAAAGGAGTGACAAGGAGGGCCAAGAAGGGGCAATGAGGGGCAATTAGGAGCAAGGAGGGACGAGGATGGTCAAGGAGGGACAAGAAGGGGCAAGGAGAGACAAGTAGGGACAAGCAGGGTCAAGAAGGGACAATGCGGGACAAGGACGGACATGGAGGGACAATGAGGGACAAGGTTGGACAAGGAGGGATAAGAAGGGACAAGGACGGGCAAGGAGGGACAAGCAGGGACATGAAGGGAAAAGGAGGGCCAAGGAGGAACAAGGAGGAACAAGGAGGGACAATGAGGGGCAATAAGGGACAAGGAGGGACAAGTACGGACCAGGAGGGACAAGGAGGGAAAAGAACGGGCAATGAAGAGCAAGGAGGGACGAGGAGGGACAATTAGGGGCAATGAGGGACAAGGAGTGACAAGGAGAGATAAGTACGGACCAGGAGGGTCAAGGAGGGACAAGGAGGGTCAAGGAGGGACAAGGAGGGACAAGGAGGGACAAGGAGAGACAACGAGGGACAACGAGGGACAACGAGGGACAACGAGGGACAAGGAGGGACAAGGAGGGAAAAGCAGGGAAAGGAGGGAAAAGGTGGGTCAGGGATGGAAAGGAGGGAAAGGAGGGAAAAGGTGGAACAAGGAGGGACAATGAAGGGCAATGAAGGAAAAGGAGTGACAAGGAGGGCCAAGAAGGGGCAATGAGGGGCAATGAGGGGCAAGTAGGAGCAAGGAGGGACCAGTAGGGTCAAGGAGGGACAAGTAGGCACAAGAAGGGACAATTAGGGACAAGCAGGATCAAGGAGGGACAAACAGGGACAAGGAGTGACAAGGAGGGACAAGACGGGACAAGGAGGGACCAGGAGAGATAAGGAGATACATGGTGGGGCAATGAGGGACATGAAGGGGCACTGGGGGACAAGCAGGGACAAGCAGGATCAAGGAGGGACAAGGAAGGACAAGGAGGGACAAGTACGGACCTGGAGGGACAATGAGGGTCACGGAGGGACAAGGAGAGACAAGGTGGGACAAGCCCGGCTAAGCAGGGACAAGGAAAGACAAGGAGGGAAAAGGAGGCTCAAGCAGGGAAAGGAGGGAAAAGGTGGAACAAGGAGGGACAATGAAGGAAAAGGAGTGACAAGTAGGGCCAAGAAGGGGCAATGAGGGGCAAGTAGGAGCAAGGAGGGACCAGGAGGGTCAAGGAGGGACAAGCAGGCACAAGAAGGGACAAGCAGGATCAAGGAGGGACAAACATGGACAAGGCGGGACAAGGAGGGACAAGACGGGACCAGGAGGGATAAGGAGGCACATGGAGGGGCAATGAGGGACATGAAGGGGCACTGGGGGACAAGCAGGATCAAGGAGGGACAAGGAAAGACAAGGAAGGACAAGGAGGGACAAGTACGGGCCAGGAGGGACAATGAGGGTCACGGAGGGACAAGGAGCGACAAGGTGGGACCAGGAGGGTAAAGGAGGGAAAGGAGTGACAAGGAGGAAAAAGGAGGGACAAGGAGGGAAAAGAAGGGGCAAGGAGGGTCCGAAAGGGGCATGGAGAGACAAGGAGGGTCAAGGAGGGAAAAGGAGTGACAAGGTGTGACAAGGAGAAAAGAGGAGGGACAAGGAGAGACGAGCAGGGACTAGGGGGTCAAGAAGGGACAAGGAGGGAAAAGGAGGAACAAGGAGGGGCAATGAGGGTCAAGGAGGGTCAATGAGGGACAAGTACGGACCAGGAGGGACAAGGAGGATCGAGGAGGGTTAAGGAGGGACCAGGAGGGACAAGGAGGGAAAAGAAGGGAAAAGAAGGGTCAACGAGAGACAAGGAGGGACAAGGAGGGACCAGGAGGGACAAGGAGGGACAAGGAGGGTCAAGGAGGGACAATGAGGAGCAAGGAGGGACATTGAGGGACAAAGAGAGACAAGTAGGGAAAAGGAGGGAAAATGAGGGAAAAGGAGTGACAAGGAGGAACAAGGAGGGACAAGGAGGTAGAAGGAGTGACAAGGAGGAACAAGAAGGGACAAGGAGTGAAAAGGAGGGGCAAGGAGAGACAAGGAGGGACAAGGATGGAAAAGGATGGGAAAGGGAGTGACAAGGAGAGACAAGGAGGTAGAAGGAGGGACCAGAAGGGATAAGGACGGACAAGGAGGGACCAGGAGGTACAAGGCGGGACAAGGACGGACAATGAGGGAAAAGCAGGAAAAGGAGGGGCAATGAGGGAAAGCAGGGATAATGAGGGACAAGTGGGACAGTGAGGGACAAGGAGGGACAAGCAGGAACAAGGAGGAACAAGGAGGGACAAGGAGGGACAAGTTGGGACAAGGAGGGACAAGGAGGGACAAGGAGGGTCAAGGAGGGACAATGAGGAGCAAGGAGGGACAAGGAGGGACTAAGAGAGACAAGTAGGGAAAATGAGGGAAAAGGAGTGACAAGGAGGAACAAGGAGGGACAATGAGGGACAAGGAGGGACAATGAGGGACAAGGAGGGACAAGGAGGGAGAAGGAGTGACAAGGAGGAACAAGAAGGGACAAGGAGTGAAAAGGAGGGGCAAGGAGAGACAAGGAGGGACAAGGAGGGACAAGGATGGACCAGGAGGGACAAGGAGGGTCAAGGAGGGATAAGGAGAGACAAGTAGGGACCAGGAGGGTAAAGGAGTGACAAGGAGGAACAAGGAGGGCATAGAAGGGGCAAGGAGGGACCAGGAGGGGCATGGAGAGACAAGGAGGACAAGGAGAGAAAAGGAGTGACAAGGTGTGACAAGGAGAAACAAGAAGGACAAAGAGGGACAAGGAGTGACAATGAGGGACAAGGAGCGACGAGCAGAGACTAGGAGGGACTAGGAGGGTCAAGAAGGGACAAGGAGGGAAAAGGAGGGGCAAGGTGGAACAAGGAGGGACAAGGAGCGTCAAAGAGAGAGAAGGATGGTCAAGGAGGGTCGAGGAGGGACCAGGAGGGACACGGAGGGCCAAGGAGAGACCAGGATGGACAAGGAGGTATAAGGAGGGAAAAGAAGAGGCAAGGAGGAGCAAGGAGGGACCAGGAGGGAAAAGGAGGAAAAAGGAGTGACAAGGAGGAAGAAGGAGGGACAATGAGGGGGAATGAGGGCCAAGGAGGGACAAGTACGGACCAGGAAGGATAATGAGGGAAAAGAAGGGGCAAGGAGGAGCAAGGAGGGACCAGGATGGACAAGGAGTGACAAGGAGGAACAATGAGGGGCCATGAGGGACAAGGAGGGAAAAGATGGGGCAAGGAGGAGCAAGGAAGGAATGGAGTGACAAGGAGGAACATGGTGGGACAATGAGGGGCAATGAGGGACAGGGAGGGACTAGGAGGGACTAGGAGGGACTAGGAGGGACTAGGAGGGACAAGGAGGGACACGGAGGGCCATGGAGGAAAAAGTACGGACCAGGATGGAAAAGGAGGGATAAGGAGCGAAAAGAAGGGGCAAGGAGGAGCAAGGAGGGACCAGGAGAAAAAAGGAGGGACCAGGAGGGAAAAGGAGGGAAAGGAGGAAAAAGGAGTGACAGGAGGAACAAGGAGGGACAAGGAGGGACAAGGAGGGCAGGGACAGCCAAGAAGGGACAAGTAGGGACCAGGAGGAACAAGCAGGGTCAAGGAGGGACAATGAGGGAAAAGGAGGACAAAGGAGGGGCAATGAGGGACAAGGAGGGACAAGGAGGGTCAAGGAGGGACAATGAGGAGCAAGGAGGGACAAGGAGGGACAAAGAGAGACAAGTAGGGAAAATGAGGAACAAGGAGGGACAATGAGGGACAATGAGGGACAAGGAGGGGCAAGGAGGGAGAAGGAGTGACAAGGAGGAACAAGAAGGGACAAGGAGAGACAAGGAGAGACAAGGAGGGACAAGGATGGACCAGGAGGGACAAGGAGGGTCAAGGAGGGATAAGGAGAGACAAGTAGGGACCAAGAGGGTAAAGGAGTGACAAGGAGTGACAAGGAGGAACAAGGAGGGCATAGAAGGGGCAAGGAGGGGCATGGAGAGACAAGGAGGACAAGGAGAGAAAAGGAGTGACAAGGTGTGACAAGGAGAAACAAGAAGGACAAAGAGGGACAAGGAGTGACAATGAGGGACAAGGAGCGACGAGCAGAGACTAGGAGGGACTAGGAGGGTCAAGAAGGGACAAGGAGGGAAAAGGAGGGGCAGGGTGGAACAAGGAGGGACAAGGAGCGTCAAAGAGGGAGAAGGATGGTCAAGGAGGTTCAAGGAGGGACCAGGAGGGACACGGAGGGCCAAGGAGAGACCAGGATGGACAAGGAGGTATAAGGAGGGAAAAGAAGAGGCAAGGAGGAGCAAGGAGGAGCAAGGAGGGACCAGGAGGGAAAAGGAGGAAAAAGGAGTGACAAGGAGGAAGAAGGAGGGACAATGAGGGGGAATGAGGGCCAAGGAGGGACAAGTACGGACCAGGAAGGATAATGAGGGAAAAGAAGGGGCAAGGAGGGACCAGGATGGACAAGGAGGAACAATGAGGGGCCATGAGGGAAAAGAAGGGGCATGGAGGTGCAAGGAGGGAATGGAGTGACAAGGAGGAACATGGTGGGACAATGAGGGGCAATGAGGGACAGGGAGGGACTAGGAGGGACAAGGAGGGACACGGAGGGCCATGGAGGAAAAAGTACGGACCAGGATGGAAAAGGATGGATAAGGAGGGAAAAGAAGGGGCAAGGAGGAGCAAGGAGGGACCAGGAGAAAAAAGGAGGGACCAGGAGGGAAAAGGAGGGAAAGGAGGAAAAAGGAGTGACAGGAGGAACAAGGAGGGCAGGGACAGCCAAGAAGGGAAAAGTAGGGCCCAGGAGGAACAAGCAGGGTCAAGGAGGGACAATGAGGGAAAAGGAGGACAAAGGAGGGGCAATGAGGGACATGGAGGGACAAGGAGGGACAAGCAGGGATAACGAGGGACAATGAGGGACAAGGAGGTAGAAGGAGGGACCAGAAGGGACAAGGACGGACAAGGAGGGACCTGGAGGTACATGGCGGGACAAGGACGGACAATGAGGGAAAAGGAGGAAAAGGAGGGGCAATGAGGGAAAGCAGGGATAATGAGGGACAAGTGGGACAGTGAGGGGCAAGGAGGGACAAGCAGGAACAAGGAGGAACAAGGAGGGACAAGTTGGGACAAGGAGGGACAAGGAGGGTCAGGGAGGGTCAAGGAGGGTCAAGGAGGGACAATGAGGAGCAAGCAGGGACAAGGAGGGACAAGGAGGGACATTGAGGGACAAAGAGAGACAAGTAGGGAAAAGGAGGGAAAATGAGGGAAAAGGAGTGACAAGGAGGAACAAGGAGGGACAATGAGGGACAAGGAGGGAGAAGGAGTGACAAGGAGGAACAAGAAGGGACAAGGAGTGAAAAGGAGGGGCAAGGAGAGACAAGGAGGGACAAGGATGGAAAAGGATGGAAAAGGAGTGACAAGGAGGGACAAGGAGAGGCAATGAGGGACCAGGAGGGACAAGGCCGGACAAGGAGGGACAAGGAAAAACAAGAAGGGACAAGGACGGGCAAGGAGAGACAAGAGGATTAAGGAGGGACACGGAGGGTCAAGGACGGACAAGGAGAGACAAACAGGGACAAGCAGGGACAAGGAGGGACAAAGAGGGACCAGGAGTGACAAGGAGGGATAAGGAGGGGCAATGAGGGACATGGTGGGGCACTGAGGGACAAGGAGGGAGAAGGAGGGACAAGCAGGATCAAGGAGGGACAAGGAAGGACAAGGATGGTCAAGGAGGGACAAGGAGGAACTAGGAGGGACAAGCAGGGTCAAGGAGGGACAAGCAGGGACAAACAGGGACAAGCAGGGACAAGGAGGGACATTGAGGGACCAGGAGTGACAAGGAGGGATAAGGAGGGGCAATGAGGGACATGGTGGGGCACTGAGGGACAAGGAGGGAGAAGGAGGGACAAGGAGAGTCAAAGAGGGAGAAGGATGGTCAAGGAGGGACCAGGAGGGACAAGGAGGGTCAAGGAGGGACAATGAGGAGCAAGGAGGGACATTGAGGGACAAAGAGAGACAAAGAGAGACAAGTAGGGAAAAGGAGGGAAAATGAGGGAAAAGGAGTGACAAGGAGGAACAAGGAGGGACAAGGAGGTAGAAGGAGTGACAAGGAGGAACAAGAAGGGACAAGGAGTGAAAAGGAGGGGCAAGGAGAGACAAGGAGGGACAAGGATGGAAAAGGATGGAAAAGGGAGTGACAAGGAGAGACAAGGAGGTAGAAGGAGGGACCAGAAGGGACAAGGACGGACAAGGAGGGACCAGGAGGTACAAGGCGGGACAAGGACGGACAATGAGGGAAAAGGAGGAAAAGGAGGGGCAATGAGGGAAAGCAGGGATAATGAGGGACAAGTGGGACAGTGAGGGACAAGGAGGGACAAGCAGGAACAAGGAGGAACAAGGAGGGACAAGGAGGGACAAGTTGGGACAAGGAGGGTCAAGGAGGGACAATGAGGAGCAAGGAGGGACAAGGAGGGACATTGAGGGACAAAGAGAGACAAGTAGGGAAAATGAGGGAAAAGGAGTGACAAGGAGGAACAAGGAGGGACAAGGGACAAGGAGGGACAAGGAGGGAGAAGGAGTGACAAGGATGAACAAGAAGGGACAAGGAGTGAAAAGGAGGGGCAAGGAGAGACAAGGAGGGACAAGGATGGAAAAGGAGTGACAAGGAGGGACAACGAGAGGCAATGAGGGACCAGGAGGGACAAGGCCGGACAAGGAGGGACAAGGTGGGACAAGGAAAAACAAGAAGGGACAAGGACGGGCAAGGAGAGACAAGGAGGATTAAGGAGGGACAAGGAGGGACACGGAGGGTCAAGGACGGACAAGGAGAGACAAACAGGGACAAGCAGGGACAAAGAGGGACCAGGAGTGACAAGGAGGGTCAAGGAGGGACAAGGATGGACAAGGAGGCACAAGGAGGGAACAGGAGGGACCATGAGGGCAATGAGGGACAAGTACGGACCAGTAGGGACAAGGAGGGACAAGGAGGGAGAAGCAGGATCAAGGAGCGACAAACAGGCCCAAGGAAGGACAAGGAAGGGCAAGGAGAGGCAAGTAGGGACAAGCATGGTCACGGAGGGACAGTTAGTGACAAGGAGGGACAATGCGGGACAAGGACGGACATGGAGGGACAAGGAGGGATAAGAAGGGACAAGGACGCGCAAGGAGGGACAAGCAGGGACATGAAGGGAAAAGGAGGGCCAAGGAGGAACAATGAGGAACAAGGAGGGACAATGAGGGGCAATAAGGGACAAGAAGGGACAAGTACGGACCAGGAGGGACAAGGAGGGAAAAGAAGGGGCAATGAAGAGCAAGGAGGGACCAGGAGGGACAATTAGGGGCAATGAGGGACAAGGAGAGACAAGGAGGGACAAGGAGAGATGAGTACGGACCAGGAGGGTCAAGGAGGGACAAGGAGGGTCAAGGAGGGACAAGGTGGGACAAGCAGGGATAAGCAGGGACAAGGAGGGACAAGGAAAGACAAGGAAAGGGGAAAAGGAGGGTCAAGGAGGGAAAGGAGGGAAAAGGTGGAACAAGAAGGGACAATGAAGGGCAATGAAGGAAAAGGAGTGACAAGGAGGGCCAAGAAGGGGCAATGAGGGGCAATGAGGGCAAGTAGGAGCAAGGAGTGACCAGGAGGGTCAAGGAGGGCCAAGTAGGCACAAGAAGGGACAATTAGGGACAATCAGGATCAAGGAGGAACAAACAGGGACAAGGAGTGACAAGGATGGACAAGACGGGACAAGGAGGGACCAGGAGGGATAAGGAGGTACATGGAGGGGCAATGAGGGACACGAAGGGGCATTGGGGGACAAGCAGGGACAAGCAGGATCAAGGAGGGACAAGGAGGGAGAAGTACGGACCAGGAGGGACAATGAGGGTCACGGAGGGACAAGGAGAGACAAGGTGGGACAAGCAGGGATAAGCAGGGATAAGCAGGGACAAGGAGGGACAAGGAGGGACAAGGAAAGACAAGGAGGGAAAAGGAGGGTCAAGGAGGGAAAGGAGGGAAAAGGTGGAACAAGAAGGGACAATGAAGGGCAATGAAGGAAAAGGAGTGACAAGGAGGGCCAAGAAGGGGCAATGAGGGGCAAGTAGGAGCAAGGAGGGACCAGGAGGGTCAAGGAGGGACAAGTAGGCACAAGAAGGGACAAGCAGAATCAAGGAGGGACAAACAGGGAAGGACAAGGAGGGTCAAGGAGGGACAAGCAGGGATAACGAGGGACAAGGTGGGAAAATGAGGTAAAAGGAGGACAAAGGAGGGACAATGAGGGACAAGGAGGGACAATGAGGGACAAGGAGGGACAATGAGGGACAAGGACGGACAAGGAGGGTCAAGGAGGGACAAGGATGGACATGGATGGACAAGGAGGGACAGGGAGGGACCATGAGGGACAAGGAGGGACAAGTACGGACCAGGAGGGACAAGTACGGACCAGGAGGGACAAGGAGGTTCAAGGAAGGTCAAGGAGGGACAAGCAGGGATAAGGAGGGACAAGCAAAGACATGGAGGGACAAGGAAAGACAACGAGGGACAAGGAAAGACAACGAGGGACAAGGAGGGAAAAGGAGGGAAAAGGAAGGAAAAGGAGGGACAAGGAGGGAAAGGATGGAAAAGGAGGAACAAGGAGGGACAATGAGGGGCAATGAGGCAAAAGGAGTGACAAGGAGGGCAAAGGACGGGCAAGAAGGGACAAGCAGGGACATGAAGGGAAAAGGAGGGCCAAGGAGGAACAAGGAGGACCAATGAGGGGCAATAAGGGACAAGGAGGACAAGTACGGACCAGGAGGGACAAGGAGGGAAAAGAAGGGGCAATGAAGAGCAAGGAGGGACCAGGAGGGACAATTACGGGCAATGAGGGACAAGGAGTGACAAGGAGGGGTAAGTACGGACCAGGAGGGTCAAGGAGGGACAAGGAGGGACAAGGAGGGACAAGGAGAGACAGCGAGGGACAAGGAGGGTCAAGCAGGGATAAGCAGGGACAAGGAGGGAAAAGCAGGGAAAGGAGGGTCAAGGAGGGAAAGGAGGGAAAAGATGGAACAAGGAGGGACAATGAAGGGCAATGAAGGAAAAGGAGTGACAAGGAGGGCCAAGAAGGGGCAATGAGGGGCAATTAGGAGCAAGGAGGGACGAGGATGGTCAAGGAGGGACAAGAAGGGGCAAGGAGAGACAAGTAGGGACAAGCAGGGTCAAGAAGGGACAATGCGGGACAAGGACGGACATGGAGGGACAATGAGGGACAAGGTTGGACAAGGAGGGATAAGAAGGGACAAGGACGGGCAAGGAGGGACAAGCAGGGACATGAAGGGAAAAGGAGGGCCAGGGCAAGGGACAATGAGGGGCAATAAGGGACAAGGAGGGACAAGTACGGACCAGGAGGGACAAGGAGGGAAAAGAACGGGCAATGAAGAGCAAGGAGGGACGAGGAGGGACAATTAGGGGCAATGAGGGACATAGAGAGACAAGGAGTGACAAGGAGAGATAAGTACGGACCAGGAGGGTCAAGGAGGGACAAGGAGGGTCAAGGAGGGACAAGGAGGGACAAGGAGAGACAACGAGGGACAACGAGGGACAACGAGGGACAAGGAGGGACAAGGAGGGAAAAGCAGGGAAAGGAGGGAAAAGGTGGGTCAGGGATGGAAAGGAGGGAAAAGGTGGAACAAGGAGGGACTATGAAGGGCAATGAAGGAAAAGGAGTGACAAGGAGGGCCAAGAAGGGGCAATGAGGGGCAAGTAGGAGCAAGGAGGGACCAGTAGGGTCAAGGAGGGACAAGTAGGCACAAGAAGGGACAATTAGGGACAAGCAGGATCAAGGAGGGACAAACAGGGACAAGGAGTGACAAGGAGGGACAAGACGGGACAAGGAGGGACCAGGAGAGATAAGGAGGTACATGGTGGGGCAATGAGGGACATGAAGGGGCACTGGGGGACAAGCAGGGACAAGCAGGATCAAGGAGGGACAAGGAGGGACAAGTACGGACCTGGAGGGACAATGAGGGTCACGGAGGGACAAGGAGAGACAAGGTGGGACAAGCCCGGCTAAGCAGGGACAAGGAAAGACAAGGAGGGAAAAGGAGGCTCAAGCAGGGAAAGGAGGGAAAAGGTGGAACAAGTAGGGACAATGAAGGAAAAGGAGTGACAAGTAGGGCCAAGAAGGGGCAATGAGGGGCAAGTAGGAGCAAGGAGGGACCAGGAGGGTCAAGGAGGGACAAGCAGGCACAAGAAGGGACAAGCAGGATCAAGGAGGGACAAACATGGACAAGGCGGGACAAGGAGGGACAAGACGGGACCAGGAGGGATAAGGAGGCACATGGAGGGGCAATGAGGGACATGAAGGGGCACTGGGGGACAAGCAGGATCAAGGAGGGACAAGGAAAGACAAGGAAGGACAAGGAGGGACAAGTACGGGCCAGGAGGGACAATGAGGGTCACGGAGGGACAAGGAGCGACAAGGTGGGACCAGGAGGGTAAAGGAGGGAAAGGAGTGACAAGGAGGAAAAAGGAGGGACAAGGAGGGAAAAGAAGGGGCAAGGAGGGTCCGAAAGGGGCATGGAGAGACAAGGAGGGTCAAGGAGGGAAAAGGAGTGACAAGGTGTGACAAGGAGAAAAAAGGAGGGACAAGGAGAGACGAGCAGGGACTAGGGGGTCAAGAAGGGACAAGGAGGGAAAAGGAGGAACAAGGACGGGCAATGAGGGTCAAGGAGGGTCAATGAGGGACAAGTACGGACCAGGAGGGACAAGGAGGATCGAGGAGGGTTAAGGAGGGACCAGGAGGGACAAGGAGGGAAAAGAAGGGAAAAGAAGGGTCAACGAGAGACAAGGAGGGACAAGGAGGGACCAGGAGGGACAAGGAGGGACAAGGAGGGTCAAGGAGGGACAATGAGGAGCAAGGAGGGACATTGAGGGACAAAGAGAGACAAGTAGGGAAAAGGAGGGAAAATGAGGGAAAAGGAGTGACAAGGAGGAACAAGGAGGGACAAGGAGGTAGAAGGAGTGACAAGGAGGAACAAGAAGGGACAAGGAGTGAAAAGGAGGGGCAAGGAGAGACAAGGAGGGACAAGGATGGAAAAGGATGGGAAAGGGAGTGACAAGGAGGGACAAGGAGGTAGAAGGAGGGACCAGAAGGGATAAGGACGGACAAGGAGGGACCAGGAGGTACAAGGCGGGACAAGGACGGACAATGAGGGAAAAGCAGGAAAAGGAGGGGCAATGAGGGAAAGCAGGGATAATGAGGGACAAGTGGGACAGTGAGGGACAAGGAGGGACAAGCAGGAACAAGGAGGAACAAGGAGGGACAAGGAGGGACAAGTTGGGACAAGGAGGGACAAGGAGGGACAAGGAGGGTCAAGGAGGGACAATGAGGAGCAAGGAGGAACAAGGAGGGACAATGAGGGACAAGGAGGGACAATGAGGGACAAGGAGGGACAAGGAGGGAGAAGGAGTGACAAGGAGGAACAAGAAGGGACAAGGAGTGAAAAGGAGGGGCAAGGAGAGACAAGGAGGGACAAGGAGGGACAAGGATGGACCAGGAGGGACAAGGAGGGTCAAGGAGGGATAAGGAGAGACAAGTAGGGACCAGGAGGGTAAAGGAGTGACAAGGAGGAACAAGGAGGGCATAGAAGGGGCAAGGAGGGACCAGGAGGGCATGGAGAGACAAGGAGGACAAGGAGAGAAAAGGAGTGACAAGGTGTGACAAGGAGAAACAAGAAGGACAAAGAGGGACAAGGAGTGACAATGAGGGACAAGGAGCGACGAGCAGAGACTAGGAGGGACTAGGAGGGTCAAGAAGGGACAAGGAGGGAAAAGGAGGGGCAAGGTGGAACAAGGAGGGACAAGGAGCGTCAAAGAGAGAGAAGGATGGTCAAGGAGGGTCGAGGAGGGACCAGGAGGGACACGGAGGGCCAAGGAGAGACCAGGATGGACAAGGAGGTATAAGGAGGGAAAAGAAGAGGCAAGGAGGGACCAGGAGGGAAAAGGAGGGAAAGGAGGAAAAAGGAGTGACAAGGAGGAAGAAGGAGGGACAATGAGGGGGAATGAGGGCCAAGGAGGGACAAGTACGGACCAGGAAGGATAATGAGGGAAAAGAAGGGGCAAGGAGGAGCAAGGAGGGACCAGGATGGACAAGGAGTGACAAGGAGGAACAATGAGGGGCCATGAGGGACAAGGAGGGAAAAGAAGGGGCATGGAGGTGCAAGGAGGGAATGGAGTGACAAGGAGGAACATGGTGGGGCAATGAGGGACAGGGAGGGACTAGGAGGGACAAGGAGGGACACGGAGGGCCATGGAGGAAAAAGTACGGACCAGGATGGAAAAGGAGGGATAAGGAGGGAAAAGAAGGGGCAAGGAGGAGCAAGGAGGGACCAGGAGAAAAAAGGAGGGACCAGGAGGGAAAAGGAGGGAAAGGAGGAAAAAGGAGTGACAGGAGGAACAAGGAGGGAGAAGGAGGGACAAGGAGGGCAGGGACAGCCAAGAAGGGACAAGTAGGGACCAGGAGGAACAAGCAGGGTCAAGGAGGGGCAATGAGGGAAAAGGAGGACAAAGGAGGGGCAATGAGGGACAAGGAGGGACAAGCAGGGATAACGAGGGACAATGAGGGACAAGGAGGTAGAAGGAGGGACCGGAAGGGACAAGGACGGACAAGGAGGGACCAGGAGGTACATGGCGGGACAAGGACGGACAATGAGGGAAAAGGAGGAAAAGGAGGGGCAATGAGGGAAAGCAGGGATAATGAGGGACAAGTGGGACAGTGAGGGGCAAGGAGGGACAAGCAGGAACAAGGAGGAACAAGGAGGGACAAGTTGGGACAAGGAGGGACAAGGACGGTCAGGGAGGGTCAAGGACGGTCAAGGAGGGACAATGAGGAGCAAGAAGGGACAAGGAGGGACAAGGAGGGACATTGAGGGACAAAGAGAGACAAGTAGGGAAAAGGAGGGAAAATGAGGGAAAAGGAGTGACAAGGAGGAACAAGGAGGGACAATGAGGGACAAGGAGGGAGAAGGAGTGACAAGGAGGAACAAGAAGGGACAAGGAGTGAAAAGGAGGGGCAAGGAGAGACAAGGAGGGACAAGGATGGAAAAGGATGGAAAAGGAGTGACAAGGAGGGACAAGGAGAGGCAATGAGGGACCAGGAGGGACAAGGCCGGACAAGGAGGGACAAGGTGGGACAAGGAAAAACAAGAAGGGACAAGGACGGGCAAGGAGAGACAAGGAGGATTAAGGAGGGACACGGAGGGTCAAGGACGGACAAGGAGAGACAAACAGGGACAAGCAGGGACAAGCAGGGACAAAGAGGGACCAGGTGTGACAAGGAGGGATAAGGAGGGGCAATGAGGGACATGGTGGGGCACTGAGGGACAAGGAGGGAGAAGGAGGGACAAGCAGGATCAAGGAGGGACAAGGAAGGACAAGGATGGTCAAGGAGGGACAAGGAGGGACAAGGAGGAACTAGGAGGGACAAGCAGGGTCAAGGAGGGGCAATGAGGGAAAAGGAGGACAAAGGAGGGGCAATGAGGGACAAGGAGGGACAAGCAGGGATAACGAGGGACAATGAGGGACAAGGAGGTAGAAGGAGGGACCAGAAGGGACAAGGACGGACAAGGAGGGACCAGGAGGTACATGGCGGGACAAGGACGGACAATGAGGGAAAAGGAGGAAAAGGAGGAAAAGGAGGGGCAATGAGGGAAAGCAGGGATAATGAGGGACAAGTGGGACAGTGAGGGGCAAGGAGGGACAAGCAGGAACAAGGAGGAACAAGGAGGGACAAGTTGGGACAAGGAGGGACAAGGACGGTCAGGGAGGGTCAAGGACGGTCAAGGAGGGACAATGAGGAGCAAGAAGGGACAAGGAGGGACAAGGAGGGACATTGAGGGACAAAGAGAGACAAGTAGGGAAAAGGAGGGAAAATGAGGGAAAAGGAGTGACAAGGAGGAACAAGGAGGGACAATGAGGGACAAGGAGGGAGAAGGAGTGACAAGGAGGAACAATGAGGGGCCATGAGGGACAAGGAGGGAAAAGAAGGGGCATGGAGGTGCAAGGAGGGAATGGAGTGACAAGGAGGAACATGGTGGGACAATGAGGGGCAATGAGGGACAGGGAGGGACTAGGAGGGACAAGGAGGGACACGGAGGGCCATGGAGGAAAAAGTACGGACCAGGATGGAAAAGGAGGGATAAGGAGGGAAAAGAAGGGGCAAGGAGGAGCAAGGAGGGACCAGGAGAAAAAAGGAGGGACCAGGAGGGAAAAGGAGGGAAAGGAGGAAAAAGGAGTGACAGGAGGAACAAGGAGGGAGAAGGAGGGACAAGGAGGGCAGGGACAGCCAAGAAGGGACAAGTAGGGACCAGGAGGAACAAGCAGGGTCAAGGAGGGGCAATGAGGGAAAAGGAGGACAAAGGAGGGGCAATGAGGGACAAGGAGGGACAAGCAGGGATAACGAGGGACAATGAGGGACAAGGAGGTAGAAGGAGGGACCAGAAGGGACAAGGACGGACAAGGAGGGACCAGGAGGTACATGGCGGGACAAGGACGGACAATGAGGGAAAAGGAGGAAAAGGAGGAAAAGGAGGGGCAATGAGGGAAAGCAGGGATAATGAGGGGCAAGTGGGACAGTGAGGGTCAAGGAGGGACAAGCAGGAACAAGGAGGAACAAGGAGGGACAAGTTGGGACAAGGAGGGACAAGGACGGTCAGGGAGGGTCAAGGACGGTCAAGGAGGGACAATGAGGAGCAAGAAGGGACAAGGAGGGACAAGGAGGGACAAAGAGAGACAAGTAGGGAAAAGGAGGGAAAATGAGGGAAAAGGAGTGACAAGGAGGAACAAGGAGGGACAATGAGGGACAAGGAGGGAGAAGGAGTGACAAGGAGGAACAAGAAGGGACAAGGAGTGAAAAGGAGGGGCAAGGAGAGACAAGGAGGGACAAGGATGGAAAAGGATGGAAAAGGAGTGACAAGGAGGGACAAGGAGAGGCAATGAGGGACCAGGAGGGACAAGGCCGGACAAGGAGGGACAAGGTGGGACAAGGAAAAACAAGAAGGGACAAGGACGGGCAAGGAGAGACAAGGAGGATTAAGGAGGGACACGGAGGGTCAAGGACGGACAAGGAGAGACAAACAGGGACAAGCAGGGACAAGCAGGGACAAAGAGGGACCAGGTGTGACAAGGAGGGATAAGGAGGGGCAATGAGGGACATGGTGGGGCACTGAGGGACAAGGAGGGAGAAGGAGGGACAAGCAGGATCAAGGAGGGACAAGGAAGGACAAGGATGGTCAAGGAGGGACAAGGAGGGACAAGGAGGAACTAGGAGGGACAAGCAGGGTCAAGGAGGGACAAGCAGGGACAAACAGGGACAAGGAGGGACATTGAGGGACCAGGAGTGACAAGGAGGGATAAGGAGGGGCAATGAGGGACATGGTGGGGCACTGAGTGACAAGGAGGGAGAAGGAGGGACAAGGAGAGTCAAAGAGGGAGAAGGATGGTCAAGGAGGGACCAGGAGGGACAAGGAGGGTCAAGGAGGGACAATGAGGAGCAAGGAGGGACATTGAGGGACAAAGAGAGACAAGTAGGGAAAAGGAGGGAAAATGAGGGAAAAGGAGTGACAAGGAGGAACAAGGAGGGACAAGGAGGTAGAAGGAGTGACAAGGAGGAACAAGAAGGGACAAGGAGTGAAAAGGAGGGGCAAGGAGAGACAAGGAGGGACAAGGATGGAAAAGGGAGTGAAAAGGAGAGACAAGGAGGTAGAAGGAGGGACCAGAAGGGACAAGGACGGACAAGGAGGGACCAGGAGGTACAAGGCGGGACAAGGACGGACAATGAGGGAAAAGGAGGAAAAGGAGGGGCAATGAGGGAAAGCAGGGATAATGAGGGACAAGTGGGACAGTGAGGGACAAGCAGGAACAAGGAGGAACAAGGAGGGACAAGGAGGGACAAGTTGGGACAAGGAGGGACAAGGAGGGTCAAGGAGGGACAATGAGGAGCAAGGAGGGACAAGGAGGGACATTGAGGGACAAAGAGAGACAAGTAGGGAAAATGAGGGAAAAGGAGTGACAAGGAGGAACAAGGAGGGACAATGAGGGACAAGGAGGGAGAAGGAGTGACAAGGATGAACAAGAAGGGACAAGGAGTGAAAAGGAGGGGCAAGGAGAGACAAGGAGGGACAAGGAGGGACAAGGATGGAAAAGGAGTGACAAGGAGGGACAACGAGAGGCAATGAGGGACCAGGAGGGACAAGGCCGGACAAGGAGGGACAAGGTGGGACAAGGAAAAACAAGAAGGGACAAGGACGGGCAAGGAGAGACAAGGAGGATTAAGGAGGGACAAGGAGGGACACGGAGGGTCAAGGACGGACAAGGAGAGACAAACAGGGACAAGCAGGGACAAAGAGGGACCAGGAGTGACAAGGAGGGTCAAGGATGGACAAGGAGGCACAAGGAGGGAACAGGAGGGACCATGAGGGCAATGAGGGACAAGTACGGACCAGTAGGGACAAGGAGGGACAAGGAGGGAGAAGCAGGATCAAGGAGCGACAAACAGGCCCAAGGAAGGACAAGGAAGGGCAAGGAGAGGCAAGTAGGGACAAGCATGTCACGGAGGGACAATTAGTGACAAGGAGGGTAAAGGAGGGACAATGCGGGACAAGGACGGACATGGAGGGACAATGAGGGACAAGGAGGGATAAGAAGGGACAAGGACGCGCAAGGAGGGACAAGCAGGGACATGAAGGGAAAAGGAGGGCCAAGGAGGAACAATGAGGAACAAGGAGGGACAATGAGGGGCAATAAGGGACAAGAAGGGACAAGTACGGACCAGGAGGGACAAGGAGGGAAAAGAAGGGGCAATGAAGAGCAAGGAGGGACCAGGAGGGACAATTAGGGGCAATGAGGGACAAGGAGAGACAAGGAGGGACAAGGAGAGATGAGTACGGACCAGGAGGGTCAAGGAGGGACAAGGAGGGTCAAGGAGGGACAAGGAGAGACAACAAGGGACAAGGAGAGACAACGAGGGACAAGGAGGGAAAAGCAGGGAAAGGAGGGAAAAGGACGGTCAGGGAGGGAAAGGAGGAAAAGGTGGAACAAGGAGGGACAATGAAGGGCAATGAAGGAAAAGGAGTGACAAGGAGGCCCAAGAAGGGGCAATGAGGGGCAATGAGGGGCAATGAGGGGCAATGAGGGCAAGTAGGAGCAAGGAGGGACCAGAAGGGTCAAGGAGGGACAAGTAGGCACAAGAAGGGACAATTAGGGACAATCAGGATCAAGGAGGAACAAACAGGGACAAGGAGTGACAAGGAGGGACAAGACGGGACAAGGAGGGACCAGGAGGGATAAGGAGGTACATGGAGGGGCAATGAGGGACACGAAGGGGCATTGGGGGACAAGCAGGATCAAGGAGGGTCAAGGAGGGACAAGGAGGGAGAAGTACGGACCAGGAGGGACAATGAGGGTCACGGAGGGACAAGGAGAGACAAGGTGGGACAAGCAGGGATAAGCAGGGACAAGGAGAGACAAGGTGGGACAAGCAGGGATAAGCAGGGACAAGGAGGGACAAGGAAAGACAAGGAGGGAAAAGGAGGGTCAAGGAGGGAAAGGAGGGAAAGGAGGGAAAGGAGGGAAAAGGTGGAACAAGAAGGGACAATGAAGGGCAATGAAGGAAAAGGAGTGACAAGGAGGGCCAAGAAGGGGCAAGTAGGAGCAAGGAGGGACCAGGAGGGTCAAGGAGGGACAAGTAGGCACAAGAAGGGACAAGCAGAATCAAGGAGGGACAAACAGGGACAAGGAAGGAGAAGGAGGGTCAAGGAGGGACAAGCAGGGATAATGAGGGACAAGGTGGGAAAATGAGGTAAAAGGAGGACAAAGGAGGGACAATGAGGGACAAGGAGGGACAATGAGGGACAAGGACGGACAAGGAGGGACAAGTACGGACCAGGAGGGTCAAGGAGGGACAAGGATGGACATGGATGGACAAGGAGGGACAGGGAGGGACCATGAGGGACAAGTACGGACCAGGAGGGACAAGGAGGGACAAGGAAGGTCAAGGAGGGACAAGCAGGGATAAGGAGGGACAAGCAAAGACATGGAGGGACAAGGAAAGACAGCGAGGGACAAGGAAAGACAACGAGGGACAAGGAGGGAAAAGGAGGGACAAGGAGGGAAAGGATGGAAAAGGAGGAACAAGGAGGGACAATGAGGGGCAATGAGGCAAAAGGAGTGACAAGGAGGGCAAAGGACGGGCAAGGAGGGACAAGCAGGGACATGAAGGGAAAAGGAGGGCCAAGGAGGAACAAGGAGGACCAATGAGGGGCAATAAGGGACAAGGAGGACAAGTACGGACCAGGAGGGACAAGGAGGGAAAAGAAGGGGCAATGAAGAGCAAGGAGGGACCAGGAGGGACAATTACGGGCAATGAGGGACAAGGAGTGACAAGAAGGGATAAGTACGGACCAGGAGGGTCAAGGAGGGACAAGGAGGGACAAGGAGGGACAAGGAGGGACAAGGAGGGACAAGGAGAGACAGCGAGGGACAACGAGGGACAAGGAGGGTCAAGCAGGGATAAGCAGGGACAAGGAGGGAAAAGCAGGGAAAGGAGGGAAAGGAGGGAAAAGATGGAACAAGGAGGGACAATGAAGGGCAATGAAGGAAAAGGAGTGACAAGGAGGGCCAAGAAGGGGCAATGAGGGGCAATTAGGAGCAAGGAGGGACGAGGATGGTCAAGGAGGGACAAGCAGGGACATGAAGGGAAAAGGAGGGCCAAGGAGGAACAAGGAGGAACAAGGAGGGACAAGTACGGACCAGGAGGGAAAAGGAGGGAAAAGAACGGGCAATGAAGAGCAAGGAGGGACGAGGAGGGACAATTAGGGGCAATGAGGGACAAGGAGAGACAAGGAGTGACAAGGAGAGATAAGTACGGACCAGGAGGGTCAAGGAGGGACAAGGAGGGTCAAGGAGGGACAAGGAGGGACAAGGAGGGACAAGGAGAGACAACGAGGGACAAGGAGGGACAACGAGGGACAAGGAGGGAAAAGCAGGGAAAGGAGGGAAAAGGTGGGTCAGGGAGGGAAAGGAGGGAAAGGAGGGAAAAGGTGGAACAAGGAGGGACAATGAAGGGCAATGAAGGAAAAGGAGTGACAAGGAGGGCCAAGAAGGGGCAATGAGGGGCAAGTAGGAGCAAGGAGGGACCAGTAGGGTCAAGGAGGGACAAGTAGGCACAAGAAGGGACAATTAGGGACAAGCAGGATCAAGGAGGGACAAACAGGGACAAGGAGGGACAAGACGGGACAAGGAGGGACCAGGAGAGATAAGGAGGTACATGGTGGGGCAATGAGGGACATGAAGGGGCACTGGGGGACAAGCAGGGACAAGCAGGATCAAGGAGGGACAAGGAAGGACAAGGAGGGACAAGTACGGACCTGGAGGGACAATGAGGGTCACGGAGGGACAAGGAGACACAAGGTGGGACAAGTCCGGCTAAGCAGGGACAAGGAGGGACAAGGAAAGACAAGGAGGGAAAAGGAGGCTCAAGGAGGGAAAGGAGGGAAAAGGTGGAAAAAGGAGGGACAATGAAGGAAAAGGAGTGACAAGTAGGGCCAAGAAGGGGCAATGAGGGGCAAGTAGGAGCAAGGAGGGACCAGGAGGGTCAAGGAGGGACAAGCAGGCACAAGAAGGGACAAGCAGGATCAAGGAGGGACAAACATGGACAAGGCGGGACAAGGAGGGACAAGACGGGACCAGGAGGGATAAGGAGGCACATGGAGGGACATGAAGGGGCACTGGGGGACAAGCAGGATCAAGGAGGGACAAGGAAAGACAAGGAAGGACAAGGAGGGACAAGTACGGGCCAGGAGGGACAATGAGGGTCACGGAGGGACAAGGAGCGACAAGGTGGGACCAGGAGGGTAAAGGAGGGAAAGGAGTGACAAGGAGGAAAAAGGAGGGACAAGGAGGGAAAAGAAGGGGCAAGGTGGGTCCAGAAGGGGCATGGAGAGACAAGGAGGGTCAAGGAGGGAAAAGGAGTGACAAGGTGTGACAAGGAGAAACAAGGAGGGACAAGGAGAGACGAGCAGGGACTAGGGGGTCAAGAAGGGACAAGGAGGGAAAAGGAGGGAAAAGGAGGAACAAGGAGGGACAATGAGGGTCAAGGAGGGTCAATGAGGGACAAGTACGGACCAGGAGGAACGAGGAGGGTTAAGGAGGGACCAGGAGGGACAAGGAGGGAAAAGAAGGGAAAAGAAGGGTCAACGAGAGACAAGGAGGGACAAGGAGGGACCAGGAGGGACAAGGAGGGACAAGGAGGGTCAAGGAGGGACAATGAGGAGCAAGGAGGGACATTGAGGGACAAAGAGAGACAAGTAGGGAAAAGGAGGGAAAATGAGGGAAAAGGAGTGACAAGGAGGAACAAGGAGGGACAAGGAGGTAGAAGGAGTGACAAGGAGGAACAAGAAGGGACAAGGAGTGAAAAGGAGGGGCAAGGAGAGACAAGGAGGGACAAGGATGGAAAAGGATGGAAAAGGATGGAAAAGGGAGTGACAAGGAGAGACAAGGAGGTAGAAGGAGGGACCAGAAGGGACAAGGACGGACAAGGAGGGACCAGGAGGTACAAGGCGGGACAAGGACGGACAATGAGGGAAAAGCAGGAAAAGGAGGGGCAATGAGGGAAAGCAGGGATAATGAGGGACAAGTGGGACAGTGAGGGACAAGGAGGGACAAGCAGGAACAAGGAGGAACAAGGAGGGACAAGGAGGGACAAGTTGGGACAAGGAGGGACAAGGAGGGACAAGGAGGGTCAAGGAGGGACAATGAGGAGCAAGGAGGGACAAGGAGGGACAAAGAGAGACAAGTAGGGAAAATGAGGGAAAAGGAGTGACAAGGAGGAACAAGGAGGGACAATGAGGGACAAGGAGGGACAATGAGGGACAAGGAGGGACAAGGAGGGAGAAGGAGTGACAAGGAGGAACAAGAAGGGACAAGGAGTGAAAAGAAGGGGCAAGGAGAGACAAGGAGGGACAAGGAGGGACAAGGATGGACCAGGAGGGACAATGAGGGTCAAGGAGGGATAAGGAGAGACAAGTAGGGACCAGGAGGGTAAAGGAGTGACAAGGAGGAACAAGGAGGGCATAGAAGGGGCAAGGAGGGACCAGGAGGGGCATGGAGAGACAAGGAGGACAAGGAGAGAAAAGGAGTGACAAGGTGTGACAAGGAGAAACAAGAAGGACAAAGAGGGACAAGGAGTGACAATGAGGGACAAGGAGCGACGAGCAGAGACTAGGAGGGACTAGGAGGGTCAAGAAGGGACAAGGAGGGAAAAGGAGGGGCAAGGTGGAACAAGGAGGGACAAGGAGCGTCAAAGAGAGAGAAGGATGGTCAAGGAGGGACCAGGAGGGACCAGGAGGGATACGGAGGGCCAAGGAGAGACCAGGATGGACAAGGAGGTATAAGGAGGGAAAAGAAGAGGCAAGGAGGAGCAAGGAGGGACCAGGAGGGAAAAGGAGGGAAAGGAGGAAAAAGGAGTGACAAGGAGGAAGAAGGAGGGACAATGAGGGGGAATGATGGCCAAGGAGGGACAAGTACGGACCAGGAAGGATAATGAGGGAAAAGAAGGGGCAAGGAGGAGCAAGGAGGGACCAGGATGGACAAGGAGTGACAAGGAGGAACAATGAGGGGCCATGAGGGACAAGGAGGGAAAAGAAGGGGCAAGGAGGAGCAAGGAGGGAATGGAGTGACAAGGAGGAACATGGTGGGACAATGAGGGACAGGGAGGGACTAGGAGGGACAAGGAGGGACACGGAGGGCCATGGAGGAAAAAGTACGGACCAGGATGGAAAAGGAGGAATAAGGAGGGAAAAGAAGGGGCAAGGAGGAGCAAGGAGGGACCAGGAGAAAAAAGGAGGGACCAGGAGGGAAAAGGAGGAAAAAGGAGTGACAGGAGGAACAAGGAGGGAGAAGGAGGGAGGAGGAGGGACAAGGAGGGCAGGGACAGCCAAGAAGGGACAAGTAGGGACCAGGAGGAACAAGCAGGGTCAAGGAGGGACAATGAGGGAAAAGGAGGACAAAGGAGGGGCAATGAGGGACAAGCAGGGATAACGAGGGACAATGAGGGACAAGGAGGGACAAGGAGGTAGAAGGAGGGACCAGAAGGGACAAGGACGGACAAGGAGGGACCAGGAGGTACATGGCGGGACAAGGACGGACAATGAGGGAAAAGGAGGGGCAATGAGGGAAAGCAGGGATAATGAGGGACAAGTGGGACAGTGAGGGGCAAGGAGGGACAAGCAGGAACAAGGAGGAACATGGAGGGACAAATTGGGACAAGGAGGGACAAGGAGGGTCAGGGAGGGTCAAGGAGGGTCAAGGAGGGACAATGAGGAGCAAGAAGGGACAAGGAGGGACATTGAGGGACAAAGAGAGACAAGTAGGGAAAAGGAGGGAAAATGAGGGAAAAGGAGCGACAAGAAGGGACAAGGAGTGAAAAGGAGGGGCAAGGAGAGACAAGGAGGGACAAGGATGGAAAAGGATGGAAAAGGAGTGACAAGGAGGGACAAGGAGAGGCAATGAGGGACCAGGAGGGACAAGGAACTAGGAGGGACAAGCAGGGCCAAGGAGGGACAAGCAGGGACAAACAGGGACAAGCAGGGACAAGGAGGGACAAAGAGGGACCAGGAGTGACAAGGAGGGATAAGGAGGGGCAATGATGGACATGGTGGGGCACTGAGGGACAAGGAGGGACAAGGAGAGTCAAAGAGGGAGAAGGATGGTCAAGGAGGGACAAGGAGGGACCAGGAGGGACAAGGAGGGTCAAGGAGGGACAATGAGGAGCAAGGAGGGACATTGAGGGACAAAGAGAGACAAGTAGGGAAAAGGAGGGAAAATGAGGGAAAAGGAGTGACAAGGAGGAACAAGGAGGGACAAGGAGGTAGAAGGAGTGACAAGGAGGAACAAGAAGGGACAAGGAGTGAAAAGGAGGGGCAAGGAGAGACAAGGAGGGACAAGGATGGAAAAGGATGGAAAAGGGAGTGACAAGGAGAGGCAAGGAGGTAGAAGGAGGGACCAGAAGGGACAAGGAGGGACCAGGAGGTACAAGGCGGGACAAGGACGGACAATGAGGGAAAAGGAGGGGCAATGAGGTAAAGCAGGGATAATGAGGGACAAGTGGGACAGTGAGGGACAAGGAGGGACAAGCAGGAACAAGGAGGAACAAGGAGGGACAAGGAGGGACAAGTTGGGACAAGGAGGGTCAAGGAGGGACAATGAGGAGCAAGGAGGGACAAGGAGGGACATTGAGGGACAAAGAGAGACAAGTAGGGAAAATGAGGGAAAAGGAGTGACAAGGAGGAACAAGGAGGGACAATGAGGGACAAGGAGGGACAAGGAGGTACAATGAGGGACAAGGAGGGACAAGGAGGGAGAAGGAGTGACAAGGAGGAACAAGAAGGGACAAGGAGTGAAAAGGAGGGGCAAGGAGAGACAAGGAGGGACAAGGATGGAAAAGGAGTGACAAGGAGGGACAACGAGAGGCAATGAGGGACCAGGAGGGACAAGGCCGGACAAGGAGGGACAAGGTGGGACAAGGAAAAACAAGAAGGGACAAGGACGGGCAAGGAGAGACAAGGAGGGACAAGGAGGGACACGGAGGGCCAAGGACGGACAAGGAGAGACAAACAGGGACAAGCAGGGACAAGAAGGGACAAAGAGGGACCAGGAGTGACAAGGAGGGTCAAGGAGGGACAAGGATGGACAAGGAGGCACAAGGAGGGAACAGGAGGGACCATGAGGGCAATGAGGGACAAGTACGGACCAGTAGGGACAAGTAAAGACAACGAGGGACAAGGAGGGAAAAGGTGGGAAATGGAGGGAAAGGAGGGAAAAAGAGGGACAAGGAAAGACAAGGAGGGAAAGGATGGAAAAGGATGTACAAGGAGGGACAATGAGGGGCAATGAGGCAAAAGGAGTGACAAGGAGGGGCAATGAGTGACAAGGCGGGAAAAGGAGGGGCAAGTAAGAGCAAGGAGGGACCAGGAGGGTCAAGGAGGGTCAACGAGGGACAAGTAGGGAGAAGCAGGATCAAGGAGCGACAAACAGGCCCAAGGAAGGACAAGGAAGGGCAAGGAGAGGCAAGTAGGGACAAGCATGGTCACGGAGGGACAATTAGTGACAAGGAGGGTAAAGGAGGGACAATGCGGGACAAGGACGGACATGGAGGGACAATGAGGGACAAGGAGGGATAAGAAGGGACAAGGACGGGCAAGGAGGGACAAGCAGGGACATGAAGGGAAAAGGAGGGCCAAGGAGGAACAATGAGGAACAAGGAGGGACAATGAGGGGCAATAAGGGACAAGGAGGGACAAGTACGGACCAGGAGGGACAAGGAGGGAAAAGAAGGGGCAATGAAGAGCAAGGAGGGACCAGGAGGGACAATTAGGGGCAATGAGGGACAAGGAGAGACAAGGAGGGACAAGGAGAGATAAGTACGGACCAGGAGGGTCAAGAAGGGACAAGGAGGGTCAAGGAGGGACAAGGAGGGACAAGGAGAGACAACGAGGGACAAGGAGAGACAACGAGGGACAAGGAGGGAAAAGCAGGGAAAGGAGGGAAAATGAGGGTCAGGGAGGGAAAGGAGGAAAAGGTGGAACAAGGAGGGACAATGAAGGGCAATGAAGGAAAAGGAGTGACAAGGAGGCCCAAGAAGGGGCAATGAGGGGCAAGTAGGAGCAAGGAGGGACCAGGAGGGTCAAGGAGGGACAAGTAGGCACAAGAAGGGACAATTAGGGACAATCAGGATCAAGGAGGAACAAACAGGGACAAGGAGGGACAAGACAGGACAAGGAGGGGCCAGGAGGGATAAGGAGGTACATGGAGGGGCAATGAGGGACACAAAGGGGCATTGGGGGACAAGCAGGGACAAGCAGGATCAAGGAGGGACAAGGAGGGAGAAGTACGGACCAGGAGGGACAATGAGGGTCACGGAGGGACAAGGAGAGACAAGGTGGGACAAGCAGGGATAAGCAGGGACAAGGAGGGACAAGGAAAGACAAGGAGGGAAAAGGAGGGAAAAGGAGGGTCAAGGAGGGAAAGGAGGGAAAGGAGGGAAAGGAGGGAAATGAGGGAAAGGAGGGAAAAGGTGGAACAAGAAGGGACAATGAAGGGCAATGAAGGAAAAGGAGTGACAGGAGGGCCAAGAAGGGGTAATGAGGGGCAAGTAGGAGCAAGGAGGGACCAGGAGGGTCAAGGAGGGACAAGTAGGCACAAGAAGGGACAAGCAGAATCAAGGAGGGACAAACAGGGACAAGGAAGGACAAGTACGGACCAGTAGGGACAATGAGGGTCACGGAGGGACAAGGAGGGACAAGGAGGCACAAGGAGAGACAAGGTGCGACCAGGAGGGTAAAGGAGGGAAAGGAGTGACAAGGAGGGACAAGGAAGGACAAGTAGGGACAAGGAGGGACAAGTACGGACCAGGAGGGACAATGAGGGTCACGGAGGGACAAGGAGAGACAAGGGGGGACCAGGAGGGACAAGGACAGACAAGGTGCGACCAGGAGGGTAAAGGAGGGAAAGGAGTGACAAGGAGGGACAAGGAAGGACAAGTAGGGACAAGGAGGGACAAGTACGGACCAGGAGGGACAATGAGGGTCACGGAGGGACCAGGACGGACAATGAGGGACAAGTACGGACCAGGAGGGACAAGGAGGGATGAGCGGAGGAGGGTCAAGGAGGGGCAAGGAGGGAAAAGGAGGTACGAGCAGGTACTAGGAGGGGCAAGGAGTGACAAGGAGGGAAAAGGAGGATAAAGGAGGGGCATTGAGGGACAAGCAGGGAAAATGAGGAACAAGGAGGGAAGAGGAGCGACAATGAGGAACAAGGAGGGCCAAGGAGGGAAGAGGAGCGACAATGAGGGGCAATGAGGGTCAAGAAGGGCCAAGGAGGGACAAGGAGGGCCAAGGAGGGACAAGGAAGTAAAAGGAGTGATAAGGAGGGGCAATGAGGGACAAGAAGGGTCAAGGAGGACAAGGAGGGACCAGGAGGGGAAAGGACGAACAAGGAGAGACAAGGATGGCCAAGGAGGGACAAGGAGGGACAAGTACGGACCAGGAGGGACAATGAGGTCCAAGGAGGGATAATGAGGGACAAGGAGAGAAAAGATGGGGCAAGGAGGGTCAGGGAGGGACAAGGAGAGACACGGAGGGAAAAGCAGGGAAAGGAGTGACAAGGAAAAACAAGGAGGGACAAGGAGGGGCCAGGACGGCCAATGAGGGACAAGGAGGCACAAGGAGGGACAAGTACGGACCAGGAGGAACAAGGAGGGATGAGCGGGGACTAGGAGGATCAAGGAGGGACAAGGAGGGAAAAGGAGGTACGAGCAGGTACTAGGAGGGGCAAGGAGTGACAAGGAGGGACAATGAAGGGCAATGAGGGAAAAGGAGTGACAAGGAGCGACCAGGAGGGTCAATGAGGGACAAGTAGGGACAAGGAGGGACAAGAAGGTACAAGGAGGGACAAGCAGGATCAAGGAGGGACAAACAGGGACAAGGAAGGACAAGGAGGGTCAAGAAGGGACGATGAGGGGCAATAAGGGACAAGCAGGGACAAGTAGGGACAAGCAGGATCAAGGAGGGACAAACAGGGACAAGGCGGGACAAGAAGGGCAAGACGGGACAAGGAGGGAAAAGGAGGGACATGGTGGGGCAATGAGGGACAAGAAGGGACAAGCAGGATCAAGGAGGGACGAATAGGGACAAGGAAGGACAAGCAGGGACTAGCAGGATCAAGGAGGGACGAATAGGGACAAGGAAGGAAAAGGAGGGACAGGGAGGGACAAGGAGGGTCCAGGAGGGGCATGGACAGACAAGAAGGGACAAGGAGGGACTAGGATTGTCAAGGAGGGACAAGGAAGGACAATGGTGGATAAGCAGGGACATGGAGGGGCAAAAAGAGACAAGGAGATACAAGGAGTGACATGGAGGGATAAGGAGGGACCAGGAGGGAAAGGAGCGACAAGGAGGAACAAGGAGGGACAATGAGGGGCAATGAGGGACAAGGAGGGACCAGGACGGACAATGAGGGACAAGGAGGGACAAGTACGGACCAGGAGGGACAAGGAGGGATGAGCGGGGACTAGGAGGGTCAAGGAGGGGCAAGGAGTGAAAAGGGGGTACGAGCAGGTACTAGGAGGGGCAAGGAGGGACAAGGAGTGACAAGGAGGGAAAAGGAGGATAAAGGAGGGGCAATGAGGGACAAGGAGGGACAAGCAGGGACAAGGATGGAAAAGGATGGAAAAGGGAGTGACAAGGAGAGACAAGGAGGTAGAAGGAGGGACCAGAAGGGACAAGGACGGACAAGGAGGGACCAGGAGGTACAAGGCGGGACAAGGACGGACAATGAGGGAAAAGCAGGAAAAGGAGGGGCAATGAGGGAAAGCAGGGATAATGAGGGACAAGTGGGACAGTGAGGGACAAGGAGGGACAAGCAGGAACAAGGAGGAACAAGGAGGGACAAGTTGGGACAAGGAGGGACAAGGAGGGACAAGGAGGGTCAAGGAGGGACAATGAGGAGCAAGGAGGGACAAGGAGGGACAAAGAGAGACAAGTAGGGAAAATGAGGGAAAAGGAGTGACAAGGAGGAACAAGGAGGGACAATGAGGGACAAGGAGGGACAATGAGGGACAAGGAGGGACAAGGAGGGAGAAGGAGTGACAAGGAGGAACAAGCAGGGACAAGGAGTGAAAAGAAGGGGCAAGGAGAGACAAGGAGGGACAAGGAGGGACAAGGATGGACCAGGAGGGACAATGAGGGTCAAGGAGGGATAAGGAGAGACAAGTAGGGACCAGGAGGGTAAAGGAGTGACAAGGAGGAACAAGGAGGGCATAGAAGGGGCAAGGAGGGACCAGGAGGGGCATGGAGAGACAAGGAGGACAAGGAGAGAAAAGGAGTGACAAGGTGTGACAAGGAGAAACAAGAAGGACAAAGAGGGACAAGGAGTGACAATGAGGGACAAGGAGCGACGAGCAGAGACTAGGAGGGACTAGGAGGGTCAAGAAGGGACAAGGAGGGAAAAGGAGGGGCAAGGTGGAACAAGGAGGGACAAGGAGCGTCAAAGAGAGAGAAGGATGGTCAAGGAGGGACCAGGAGGGACCAGGAGGGATACGGAGGGCCAAGGAGAGACCAGGATGGACAAGGAGGTATAAGGAGGGAAAAGAAGAGGCAAGGAGGAGCAAGGAGGGACCAGGAGGGAAAAGGAGGGAAAGGAGGAAAAAGGAGTGACAAGGAGGAAGAAGGAGGGACAATGAGGGGGAATGATGGCCAAGGAGGGACAAGTACGGACCAGGAAGGATAATGAGGGAAAAGAAGGGGCAAGGAGGAGCAAGGAGGGACCAGGATGGACAAGGAGTGACAAGGAGGAACAATGAGGGGCCATGAGGGACAAGGAGGGAAAAGAAGGGGCAAGGAGGAGCAAGGAGGGAATGGAGTGACAAGGAGGAACATGGTGGGACAATGAGGGACAGGGAGGGACTAGGAGGGACAAGGAGGGACACGGAGGGCCATGGAGGAAAAAGTACGGACCAGGATGGAAAAGGAGGAATAAGGAGGGAAAAGAAGGGGCAAGGAGGAGCAAGGAGGGACCAGGAGAAAAAAGGAGGGACCAGGAGGGAAAAGGAGGGAAAGGAGGAAAAAGGAGTGACAGGAGGAACAAGGAGGGAGAAGGAGGGAGGAGGAGGGACAAGGAGGGCAGGGACAGCCAAGAAGGGACAAGTAGGGACCAGGAGGAACAAGCAGGGTCAAGGAGGGACAATGAGGGAAAAGGAGGACAAAGGAGGGGCAATGAGGGACAAGCAGGGATAACGAGGGACAATGAGGGACAAGGAGGGACAAGGAGGTAGAAGGAGGGACCAGAAGGGACAAGGACGGACAAGGAGGGACCAGGAGGTACATGGCGGGACAAGGACGGACAATGAGGGAAAAGGAGGGGCAATGAGGGAAAGCAGGGATAATGAGGGACAAGTGGGACAGTGAGGGGCAAGGAGGGACAAGCAGGAACAAGGAGGAACATGGAGGGACAAATTGGGACAAGGAGGGACAAGGAGGGTCAGGGAGGGTCAAGGAGGGTCAAGGAGGGACAATGAGGAGCAAGAAGGGACAAGGAGGGACATTGAGGGACAAAGAGAGACAAGTAGGGAAAAGGAGGGAAAATGAGGGAAAAGGAGCGACAAGAAGGGACAAGGAGTGAAAAGGAGGGGCAAGGAGAGACAAGGAGGGACAAGGATGGAAAAGGAGTGACAAGGAGGGACAAGGAGAGGCAATGAGGGACCAGGAGGGACAAGGCCGGACAAGGAGGGACAAGGTGGGACAAGGAAAAACAAGAAGGGACAAGGACGGGCAAGGAGAGACAATGAGGATTAAGGAGGGACACGGAGGGTCAAGGACGGACAAGGAGAGACAAACAGGGACAAGGAGGGACAAAGAGGGACCAGGAGTGACAAGGAGGGATAAGGAGGGGCAATGAGGGACATGGTGGGGCACTGAGGGACAAGGAGGGAGAGGAGGGACAAGCAGGATCAAGGAGGGACAAGGAAGGACAAGGATGGTCAAGGAGGGACAAGGAGGAACTAGGAGGGACAAGCAGGGCCAAGGAGGGACAAGCAGGGACAAACAGGGACAAGCAGGGACAAGGAGGGACAAAGAGGGACCAGGAGTGACAAGGAGGGATAAGGAGGGGCAATGATGGACATGGTGGGGCACTGAGGGACAAGGAGGGAGAAGGAGGGACAAGGAGAGTCAAAGAGGGAGAAGGATGGTCAAGGAGGGACAAGGAGGGACCAGGAGGGACAAGGAGGGTCAAGGAGGGACAATGAGGAGCAAGGAGGGACATTGAGAGACAAGTAGGGAAAAGGAGGGAAAATGAGGGAAAAGGAGTGACAAGGAGGGACAAGGAGGTAGAAGGAGTGACAAGGAGGAACAAGAAGGGACAAGGAGTGAAAAGGAGGGGCAAGGAGAGACAAGGAGGGACAAGGATGGAAAAGGATGGAAAAGGGAGTGACAAGGAGTGACAAGGAGGTAGAAGGAGGGACCAGAAGGGACAAGGAGGGACCAGGAGGTACAAGGCGGGACAAGGACGGACAATGAGGGAAAAGGAGGGGCAATGAGGTAAAGCAGGGATAATGAGGGACAAGTGGGACAGTGAGGGACAAGGAGGGACAAGCAGGAACAAGGAGGAACAAGGAGGGACAAGGAGGGACAAGTTGGGACAAGGAGGGTCAAGGAGGGACAATGAGGAGCAAGGAGGGACAAGGAGGGACATTGAGGGACAAAGAGAGACAAGTAGGGAAAATGAGGGAAAAGGAGTGACAAGGAGGAACAAGGAGGGACAATGAGGGACAAGGAGGGACAAGGAGGGACAATGAGGGACAAGGAGGGACAAGGAGGGAGAAGGAGTGACAAGGAGGAACAAGAAGGGACAAGGAGTGAAAAGGAGGGGCAAGGAGAGACAAGGAGGGACAAGGATGGAAAAGGAGTGACAAGGAGGGACAACGAGAGGCAATGAGGGACCAGGAGGGACAAGGCCGGACAAGGAGGGACAAGGAAAAACAAGAAGGGACAAGGACGGGCAAGGAGAGACAAGGAGGGACAAGGAGGGACACGGAGGGCCAAGGACGGACAAGGAGAGACAAACAGGGACAAGCAGGGACAAGAAGGGACAAAGAGGGACCAGGAGTGACAAGGAGGGTCAAGGAGGGACAAGGATGGACAAGGAGGCACAAGGAGGGAACAGGAGGGACCATGAGGGCAATGAGGGACAAGTACGGACCAGTAGGGACAAGTAAAGACAACGAGGGACAAGGAGGGAAAAGGTGGGAAATGGAGGGAAAGGAGGGAAAAAGAGGGACAAGGAAAGACAAGGAGGGAAAGGATGTACAAGGAGGGACAATGAGGGGCAATGAGGCAAAAGGAGTGACAAGGAGGGGCAATGAGTGACAAGGCGGGAAAAGGAGGGGCAAGTAAGAGCAAGGAGGGACCAGGAGGGTCAAGGAGGGTCAACGAGGGACAAGTAGGGAGAAGCAGGATCAAGGAGCGACAAACAGGCCCAAGGAAGGACAAGGAAGGGCAAGGAGAGGCAAGTAGGGACAAGCATGGTCACGGAGGGACAATTAGTGACAAGGAGGGTAAAGGAGGGACAATGCGGGACAAGGACGGACATGGAGGGACAATGAGGGACAAGGAGGGATAAGAAGGGACAAGGACGGGCAAGGAGGGACAAGCAGGGACATGAAGGGAAAAGGAGGGCCAAGGAGGAACAATGAGGAACAAGGAGGGACAATGAGGGGCAATAAGGGACAAGGAGGGACAAGTACGGACCAGGAGGGACAAGGAGGGAAAAGAAGGGGCAATGAAGAGCAAGGAGGGACCAGGAGGGACAATTAGGGGCAATGAGGGACAAGGAGAGACAAGGAGGGACAAGGAGAGATAAGTACGGACCAGGAGGGTCAAGAAGGGACAAGGAGGGTCAAGGAGGGACAAGGAGGGACAAGGAGAGACAACGAGGGACAAGGAGAGACAACGAGGGACAAGGAGGGAAAAGCAGGGAAAGGAGGGAAAAGGAGGGTCAGGGAGGGAAAGGAGGAAAAGGTGGAACAAGGAGGGACAATGAAGGGCAATGAAGGAAAAGGAGTGACAAGGAGGCCCAAGAAGGGGCAATGAGGGGCAAGTAGGAGCAAGGAGGGACCAGGAGGGTCAAGGAGGGACAAGTAGGCACAAGAAGGGACAATTAGGGACAATCAGGATCAAGGAGGAACAAACAGGGACAAGGAGGGACAAGACAGGACAAGGAGGGGCCAGGAGGGATAAGGAGGTACATGGAGGGGCAATGAGGGACACGAAGGGGCATTGGGGGACAAGCAGGGACAAGCAGGATCAAGGAGGGACAAGGAGGGAGAAGTACGGACCAGGAGGGACAATGAGGGTCACGGAGGGACAAGGAGAGACAAGGTGGGACAAGCAGGGATAAGCAGGGACAAGGAGGGACAAGGAAAGACAAGGAGGGAAAAGGAGGGAAAAGGAGGGTCAAGGAGGGAAAGGAGGGAAAGGAGGGAAATGAGGGAAAGGAGGGAAAAGGTGGAACAAGAAGGGACAATGAAGGGCAATGAAGGAAAAGGAGTGACAGGAGGGCCAAGAAGGGGTAATGAGGGGCAAGTAGGAGCAAGGAGGGACCAGGAGGGTCAAGGAGGGACAAGTAGGCACAAGAAGGGACAAGCAGAATCAAGGAGGGACAAACAGGGACAAGGAAGGACAAGTACGGACCAGTAGGGACAATGAGGGTCACGGAGGGACAAGGAGGGACAAGGAGGCACAAGGAGAGACAAGGTGCGACCAGGAGGGTAAAGGAGGGAAAGGAGTGACAAGGAGGGACAAGGAAGGACAAGTAGGGACAAGGAGGGACAAGTACGGACCAGGAGGGACAATGAGGGTCACGGAGGGACAAGGAGAGACAAGGGGGGACCAGGAGGGACAAGGACAGACAAGGTGCGACCAGGAGGGTAAAGGAGGGAAAGGAGTGACAAGGAGGGACAAGGAAGGACAAGTAGGGACAAGGAGGGACAAGTACGGACCAGGAGGGACAATGAGGGTCACGGAGGGACCAGGACGGACAATGAGGGACAAGTACGGACCAGGAGGGACAAGGAGGGATGAGCGGAGGAGGGTCAAGGAGGGGCAAGGAGGGAAAAGGAGGTACGAGCAGGTACTAGGAGGGGCAAGGAGGGACAAGGAGTGACAAGGAGGGAAAAGGAGGATAAAGGAGGGGCATTGAGGGACAAGCAGGGAAAATGAGGAACAAGGAGGGAAGAGGAGCGACAATGAGGAACAAGGAGGGCCAAGGAGGGAAGAGGAGCGACAATGAGGGGCAATGAGGGTCAAGAAGGGCCAAGGAGGGACAAGGAGGGCCAAGGAGGGACAAGGAAGTAAAAGGAGTGATAAGGAGGGGCAATGAGGGACAAGAAGGGTCAAGGAGGACAAGGAGGGACCAGGAGGGGAAAGGACGAACAAGGAGAGACAAGGATGGCCAAGGAGGGACAAGGAGGGACAAGTACGGACCAGGAGGGACAATGAGGTCCAAGGAGGGATAATGAGGGACAAGGAGAGAAAAGATGGGGCAAGGAGGGTCAGGGAGGGACAAGGAGAGACACGGAGGGAAAAGCAGGGAAAGGAGTGACAAGGAAAAACAAGGAGGGACAAGGAGGGGCCAGGACGGCCAATGAGGGACAAGGAGGCACAAGGAGGGACAAGTACGGACCAGGAGGAACAAGGAGGGATGAGCGGGGACTAGGAGGATCAAGGAGGGGCAAGGAGGGAAAAGGAGGTACGAGCAGGTACTAGGAGGGGCAAGGAGTGACAAGGAGGGACAATGAAGGGCAATGAGGGAAAAGGAGTGACAAGGAGCGACCAGGAGGGTCAATGAGGGACAAGTAGGGACAAGGAGGGACAAGAAGGTACAAGGAGGGACAAGCAGGATCAAGGAGGGACAAACAGGGACAAGGAAGGACAAGGAGGGTCAAGAAGGGACGATGAGGGGCAATAAGGGACAAGCAGGGACAAGTAGGGACAAGCAGGATCAAGGAGGGACAAACAGGGACAAGGCGGGACAAGAAGGGCAAGACGGGACAAGGAGGGAAAAGGAGGGACATGGTGGGGCAATGAGGGACAAGAAGGGACAAGCAGGATCAAGGAGGGACGAATAGGGACAAGGAAGGACAAGCAGGGACTAGCAGGATCAAGGAGGGACGAATAGGGACAAGGAAGGAAAAGGAGGGACAGGGAGGGACAAGGAGGGTCCAGGAGGGGCATGGACAGACAAGAAGGGACAAGGAGGGACTAGGATTGTCAAGGAGGGACAAGGAAGGACAATGGTGGATAAGCAGGGACATGGAGGGGCAAAAAGAGACAAGGAGATACAAGGAGTGACATGGAGGGATAAGGAGGGACCAGGAGGGAAAGGAGCGACAAGGAGGAAAAAGGAGGGACAATGAGGGGCAATGAGGGACAAGGAGGGACCAGGACGGACAATGAGGGACAAGGAGGGACAAGTACGGACCAGGAGGGATGAGCGGGGACTAGGAGGGTCAAGGAGGGGCAAGGAGTGAAAAGGGGGTACGAGCAGGTACTAGGAGGGGCAAGGAGGGACAAGGAGTGACAAGGAGGGAAAAGGAGGATAAAGGAGGGGCAATGAGGGACAAGGAGGGACAAGCAGGGACAAGCAGGGAAAATGAGGAACAAGGAGTGCCAAGGAGGGAAGAGGAGGGACAATGAGGGGCAATGAGGGACAAGGAGGGGCAAGGAGGGACAAGGAGGGACAAGGAGGGACAAGGATGGACAAGGAGGGCCAAGGAGGGACAAGGAGGTAAAAGGAGTGACAAGGAGGTAAAAGGAGGGGCAATGAGGGTCAAGAAGGACAAGGAGAGACAAGGAGGGACCAGGAGGGGAAAGGAGGAACAAGGAGAGACAAGGATGGCCAAGGAGGGACAAGAAGGGACAAGTACGGACCAAGAGGGACAATGAGGTACAAGGAGGGATAATGAGGGACAAGGAGAGAAAAGATGGGGCAAGGTGGGTCAGGGAGGGACAAGGAGAGACACGGAGGGAAAAGCAGGGAAAAGGAGTGACAAGGAAAAACAAGGAGGGACCAGGACGGCCAATGAGGGACAAGGAGGCACAAGGAGGGACAAGTACGGACCAGGAGGAACAAGGAGGGATGAGCGGGGACTAGGAGGGTCAAGGAGGGTCAAGGAGGGCAAGGAGGGGCAAGGAGGGGCAAGGAGGGAAAAGGAGGTACGAGCAGGTACTAGGAGGGGCAAGGAGGGACAAGGAGTGACAAGGAGGGAAAAGGAGGATATAGTAGGGGCAATGAGGGACAAGGAGGGACAAGCAGGGAAAATGAGGAACAAGGAGGGCCAAGGAGGGACAAGTACGGACCAGGAGGGAAGAGGAGGGACAATGAGGGGCAAGGAGGGACAATGAGGGACAAGGACGGACAAGGAGGGACGAGGAGGGACAAGGAGGGACAAGGACGGACAAGGAGTGACAAGGAGGGACAAGGAGGGGCAAGGAGGGCCAAGGAGGGTCAAGGAGGGACAAGGAGGTAAAAGGAGTGACGAGGAGGGGCAATGAGGGACAAGAAGTGTCAAGGAGGACAAGGAGAGACAAGGAGGGACCAGGAGGGGAAAGGAGGAACAAGGAGAGACAAGGATGGCCAAGGAGGGCAAGGAGTGACAAGGAGGGACAAGTACGGACCAGGAGGGATAATGAGGGACAAGTTGAGAAAAGATGGGGCAAGGAGGGTCAGGGAGGGACAAGGAGGGAAAAGGAGGACAAAGGAGGGACAAGGAAAGACAAGGAGTGACAAGGAGGGATAAGCAGGGAAAGGAGGGAAAAGGAGAGTCATGGAGGGAAAAGGTGTAACAAGGAGGGACAATGAAGGGCAATGAGGGAAAAGGAGTGACAAGGAGGGCCAAGAAGGGGCAGTGAGGGGCAAGTAGGATCAAGGAGGGACCAGGAGGGTCAAGGAGCGACAAGTAGGGACAAGAAGCGACAAGGAGGGACAAGCAGGATCAAGGAGGGACAAACAGGGACAAGGAAGGACTAGGAGGGTCAAGGCGGGACAAGGGGGGACAATTAGGGACAAGCAGGATCAAGGAGGGACAAACAGGGACAATGCGGGACAAGGAGGGACAAGACGGGACAAGGAGGGACCAGGAGGGTCAAGGAGCGACAAGAAGGGACAAGAAGGGACAAGGAGGGACAAGCAGGAACAAGGAGGGACAAACAGGGACAAGGACGGACTAGGAGGGTCAAGGCGGGACAAGGAGGGGCAATTGGGGACAAGCAGGATCAAGGAGGGACAAACAGGGACAAGGCGGGACAAGGAGGGACAAGGAGGGACCAGTAGGGATAAGGAGGTACATGGAGGGGCAATGAGGGACATGAAGGGGCACTGGGGGACAAGCAGGGACAAGCAGGATCAAGGAGGGACAAATACGGACAAGGAAGGACAAGGAGGGACAGGGAGGGACAAGTACGGACCAGGAGGGACAAGGAGTGTCACGGAGGGACAAGGAGGGACCAGGAGGGTAAAGGAGGGAAAGGAGTGAGAAGGAGGAACAAGGACGGAAAAGAAGGGGCAAGGAGTGACCAGGAGGGGCATGGAGAGACAAGGAGGGGAAAGGAGGGAAAAGGAGGTAAAAGGAGGTAAAAGGAGTGACAAGGAGGGGCAATGAGGGACAAGAAGGGTCAAGGAGGACAAGGAGGGACCAGGAGGGGAAAGGAGGAACAAGGAGAGACAAGGATGGCCAAGGAGGGACAAGTACGGACCAGGAGGGATAATGAGGTACAAGGAGGGATAATGAGGGACAAGTTGAGAAAAGATGGGGCAAGGAGGGTCAGGGAGGGACAAGGAGGGAAAAGGAGGACAAAGGAGGGACAAGGAGTGACAAGGTGGGATAAGCAGCGAAAGGAGGGAAAAGGAGAGTCATGGAGGGAAAAGGTGGAACAAGGAGTGACAATGAAGGGCAGTGAGGGAAAAGGAGTGACAAGGAGGGCCAAGAAGGGGCAGTGAGGGGCAAGTAGGATCAAGGAGGGACCGGGAGGGTCAAGGAGTGACAAGTAGGGACAAGAAGGGACAAGGAGGGACAAGCAGGATCAAGGAGGGACAAACAGGGACAAGGAAGGACTAGGAGGGTCAAGGCGGAACAAGGAGGGACAAGCAGGATCAAGGAGGGACAAACAGGGACAATGCGGGACAAGACGGGACAAGGAGGGACCAGGAGGGTCAAGGAGCGACAAGTAGGGACAAGAAGGGACAAGCAGGGTCAAGGAGGGACAAACAGGGACAAGGAAGGACTAGGAGGGTCAAGGCGGGACAAGGAGGGACAATTAGGGACAAGCAGGATCAAGGAGGGACAAGGAGGGAAAAGAAGGGGTAAGGAGGAGCAAGGAGGAACCAGGAGGGGCATGGACAGACAAGAAGGGACAAGGAGGGACTAGGATTGTCAAGGAGGGACAAGGAAGGACAATGGTGGACAAGCAGGGACAAGGAGGGGCATGGAGATACAAGGAGTGACATGGAGGGATAAGGAGGGACCAGGAGGGAAAGGAGCGACAAGGAGGAACAAGGAGGAACAAGGAGGGACAATGAGGGGCAATGAGGGACAAGGAGGGACCAGGACGGACAATGAGGGACTAGGAGGGACAAGTACGGACCAGGAGGGATAAGGAGGTACATAGAGGGGCAATGAGGGACATGAAGGGGCACTGGGGACAAGCAGGATCAAGGAGGGACAAATACGGACAAGGAATGACAAGGAGGGACAGGTAGGGACAAGTACGGACCAGGAGGGACAAGGAGTGTCACGGAGGGACAAGGAGAGACAAGGAGGGACCAGGAGGGTAAAGGAGGGAAAGGAGTGACAAGGAGGAACAAGGAGGGAAAAGAAGGGGCAAGGAGGAGCAAGGAGTGACCAGGAGGGGCATGGAGAGACAAGGAGGGGCAAGGAGGGAAAAGGAGGGAAACGAAGGGGCAAGGAGGCAATGAGGGAAAAGGAGGGAAAAGGAGTGACAAGGTGTGACAAGGAGAAACAAGGAGGGACAAGGAGTGTCAAGGAGTGACAATGAGTGACAAGGAGGGACGAGCAGGGACTAGGGGGGTCAAGAAGGGACAAGGAGGGACATGTACGGACCAGGAGGGACAATGAGGTACAAGGAGGGATAATGAGGGACAAGGAGAGAAAAGATGGGGCAAGGAGGGTCAGGGAGGGACAAGGAGAGACAAGATGGGGCAAGGAGGGTCTGGGAGGGACAAGGAGAGACACGGAGGGAAAAGCAGGGAAAAGGAGTGACAAGGAAAAACAAGGAGGGACCAGGACGGCCAATTAGAGACAAGGAGGCACAAGGAGGGACAAGTACGGACCAGGAGGAACAAGGAGGGATGAGCGGGGACTAGGAGGGTCAAGGAGGGGCAAGGAGGGAAAAGGAGGTACGAGCAGGTACTAGGAGGGGCAAGGAGGGACAAGGAGTGACAAGGAGGGAAAAGGAGGATAAAGTAGGGGCAATGAGGGACAAGCAGGGAAAATGAGGAACAAGGAGGGCCAAGGAGGGACAAGTACGGACCAGGAGGGAAGAGGAGGGACAATGAGGGGCAAGGAGTGACAAGGAGGGACAAGGAGGGACAAGGAGGGAAAAGGAGGGACAAGGACGGACAAGGAGGGACAAGGAGGGGAAAGGAGGGAAAAAGAGTGACAAGGTGTGACAAGGAGAAACCAGGAGGGACGAGCAGGGAGTAGGGGGGTCAAGAAGGAACATGCTGGGAAAAGGAGGGGCAAGGAGGAACAAGGAGGGAAAAGGAGAGAAACGGAGGGGCAAGGAGGCAATGAGGGAAAAGGAGGGAAAAGGAGGGAAAAGGAGTGACAAGGTGTGACAAGGAGAAACAATGAGGATAAAGATGGGGCAAGGAGGGTCAGGGAGGGACAAGGAGAGACAAGATGGGGCAAGGAGGGTCTGGGAGGGACAAGGAGAGACACGGAGGGAAAAGCAGGGAAAAGGAGTGACAAGGAAAAACAAGGAGGGACCAGGACGGCCAATTAGAGACAAGGAGGCACAAGGAGGGACAAGTACGGACCAGGAGGAACAAGGAGGGATGAGCGGGGACTAGGAGGGTCAAGGAGGGGCAAGGAGGGAAAAGGAGGTACGAGCAGGTACTAGGAGGGGCAAGGAGGGACAAGGAGTGACAAGGAGGGAAAAGGAGGATAAAGTAGGGGCAATGAGGGACAAGCAGGGAAAATGAGGAACAAGGAGGGCCAAGGAGGGACAAGTACGGACCAGGAGGGAAGAGGAGGGACAATGAGGGGCAAGGAGTGACAAGGAGGGACAAGGAGGGACAAGGAGGGAAAAGGAGGGACAAGGACGGACAAGGAGGGACAAGGAGGGGCAAGGAGGGCCAAGGAGGGACAAGGAGGATCAAGGAGCGACAAATACGGACAAGGAATGACAAGGAGGGACAGGGAGGGACAAGTACGGACCAGGAGGGACAAGGAGTGTCACGGAGGGACAAGGAGAGACAAGGAGGGACCAGGAGGGACCAGGAGGGACAAGGAGGGACAAGGAGGGACAAGGAGGGACAAGGAGGGACAAGGAGGGAAAAGGAGGGACAAGGAGGTAAAAGAAGTGACGAGGAGGGGCAATGAGGGACAAGAAGGGTCAAGGAGAGACAAGGAGGGGAAAGGAGGGAAAAAGAGTGACAAGGTGTGACAAGGAGAAACCAGGAGGGACGAGCAGGGAGTAGGGGGGTCAAGAAGGAACATGCTGGGAAAAGGAGGGGCAAGGAGGAACAAGGAGGGAAAAGGAGAGAAACGGAGGGGCAAGGAGGCAATGAGGGAAAAGGAGGGAAAAGGAGGGAAAAGGAGTGACAAGGTGTGACAAGGAGAAACAAGGAGGGACAAGGAGTGTCAAGGAGTGACAAGGAGGGACGAGCAGGGATTAGGGGGGTCAAGAAGGGACAAGTACGGACCAGGAGGGACAATGAGGTACAAGGAGGGATAATGAGGGACAAGGAGAAAAAAGATGGGGCAAGGAGGGTCAGGGAGGGACAAGGAGAGACAAGGAGGGACAAGGAGGGACAAGGAGGGACAAGGAGGGACAAGGAGGGACAAGGAGGGAAAAGGTGGAACAAGGAGGGACAATGAAGGGCAATGAGGGAAAAGGAGTGACAAGGAGGGGCAATGAGGGCAAGTAGGAGCATGGAGTGACCAGGAGGGTCAAGGAGATTCAAGGAGGGACAAGAAGGGACAAGGAGGGACAATCAGGATCAAGGAGGGACAAACACAGACAAGGAAGGACAAGCAGGATCAAGGAGGGACAAACAGGGAAAATGAGGAACAAGGAGGGCCAAGGAGGGACAAGTACGGACCATGAGGTAAGAGGAGGGACAATGAGGGGCAAGGAGTGAAAAGGAGGGACAAGGAGGGACAAGGACGGACAAGGACGGACAAGGAGGGACAAGGAGGGAAAGGAGGGAAAAGGTGGAACAAGGAGGGACAATGAAGGGTAATGAGGGAAAAGGAGTGACAAGGAGGGCCAAGGAGGGGCAATGAGGGCAAGTAGGAGCAAGGAGGGACCAGGAGGGTCAAGGAGATTCAAGGAGGGACAAGAAGTGACAAGGAGGGACAAGCAGGATCAAGGAGGGACAAACAGAGACAAGGAAGGACAAGCAGGATCAAGGAGCGACAAACAGGGACAAGGCGGGACAAGGAGGGACAAGGAAAGACAAGGAGGGACAATGAAGGGCAATGAGGGAAAAGGAGTGACAAGGAGGGCCAATGAGGGGCAAGTAGGAGAAAGGAGGGACCAGGAGGGTCAAGGAGGGACAAGGAGGGACAATAAGGTACAAGGAGGGACAAGCAGGATCAAGGAGGGACAAACAGGGACAAGGAAGGACAAGGAGGGTCAATAAGGGACAATGAGGGGCAATAAGGGACAAGCAGGACAAGTACGGACCAGGAGGGACAAGGAGGGAAAAGAAGGGGCAATGAAGAGCAAGGAGGGACCAGGAGGGACAATTAGGGGCAATGAGGGACAAGGAGGGATAAGTACGTACCAGGAGGGTCAAGGAGGGACAAAGAGGGACAAGGAGGGTCAAGGAGGGACAAGGAGAGACAACGAGGGACAACGAGGGACAAGCAGGGATAAGCAGGGACAAGGAGGGACAAGGAAAGACAAGGAGGGACAAGGAGACACAGGAGGGTAAAGGAGGGAAAGGAGAAACAAGGAGGGAAAAGAAGTGGCAATGAGGGACCAGGAGGGGCATGGAGAGACAAGGAGGAAAAGGAGTGACAAGGTGTGACAAGGAGAAACAAGGAGGGACGAGCAGGGACTAGGGGGGTCAAGAAGGGACAAGGAGGGAAAAGGAGGGAAAAGGAGGGAAAAGGAGGAACAAGGAGGGACAAGGAGGGTCAAGGAGGGTCAAGGAGGGACAAGGAGGGACGAACAGGGACTTGGAGGGTCAAGGAAGGAAAATGAGGTAAAAGGAGGACAAAGGTGGGACAATGAGGGACAAGCAGGGACAATGAGGGACAAGGAGGGTCAAGTACGGACCAGGAGGGACAAGGAGGAACAAGGAGGGCTAAGGAGGGACAAGGATGGACAAGGAGGGACCAGGATGGACAAGGAGGGATAAGGAGGGAAAAGAAGGGCAAGGAGGAGCAAGGAGGGACCAAGAGGGAAAAGGAGGGAAAGGAGGAACAAGGAGGGACAATGAGGGCCAAGGAGGGACAAGTACGGACCAGGATGGACCAGGATGGACAAGTAGGGATAAGGAGGGAAAAGAAGGGGCAAGGAGGAGCAAGGAGGGACCAGTAGGGGCAATGAGGGACAAGGACGGAGAAGCAGGGATAACGAGGGACAAGGAGGGAAAATGAGGTAAAAGGTGGACAAAGGAGGGACAAGGAGGGACAAGCAGGGACAATGAGGGACAAGGACGGACAAGGAGGGACAAGGAGGGACAAGCAGGGACAAGGAGGGACAAGTACGGACCAGGAGGGACAAGGAGGAACAAGGAGGGTCAAGGAGGGTCAAGGAGGGACAAGGATGGACAAGGAGGCACAAGGAAAGACCAGGAGGGACCATGAGGGCAATGAGGGACAAGGAGGGACAAGTACGGACCAGTAGGGACAAGGAGGGTCAAGGAGGGACAAGGAGGGAGAAGGAAGGAAAAGCTGGAATAAGGAGGGACAAGCAGAGACATGGAGGGACAAGGAAAGACAACGAGGGACAAGGAGGGAAAAGGAGGGAAAAGGAGGGAAATGGAGGGAAAGGAGGAAAGGAAGGACAAGGAAAGACAAGGAGGGAAAGGATGGAAAAGGATGTACAAGGAGGGACAATGAGGGGCAATGAGGCAAAAGGAGTGACAAGGAGGGGTAAGGAGGGGCAATGAGGGACAAGGCGGGAAAAGGAGGGGCAAGTAAGAGCAAGGAGGGACCAGGAGGGTCAAGGAGGGACAAGTAGGGACTAGGAGGACAGGAAGGGACAAGGAGGGAGAAGCAGGATCAAGGAGCGACAAACAGGCCCAAGGAAGGACAAGGAGGGGCAAGGAGAGACAAGTAGGGACAAGCAGGGTCAAGGAGGGACAATTAGTGACAAGGAGGGTAAAGGAGGGACAAGGACGGACATGGAGGGACAATGAGGGACAAGGTGGGACAAGGAGGGATAAGAAGGGACAAGGACGGGCAAGGAGGGACAAGCAGGGACATGAAGGGAAAAGGAGGGCCAAGGAGGAACAAGGAGGGACAAGTACGGACCAGGAGGGAAAAGAACGGGCAATGAAGAGCAAGGAGGGACCAGGAGGGGCAATGAGGGACAAGGAGAGACAAGGAGGGACAAGGAGAAATAAGTACGGACCAGGAGGGTCAAGGAGGTACAAGGAGGGACAATGAGGGTCAAGAAGGGACAAGGAGAGACAACGAGGGACAACGAGGGACAAGGAGAGACAACGAGGGACAACGAGGGACAAGGAGGGAAAAGCAGGGAAAGGAGGGAAAAGGAGGGTCAGGTAGGGAATGGAGGGAAAAGGTGGAACAAGGAGGGACAATGAAGGGCAATGAAGGAAAAGGAGTGACAAGGAGGGCCAAGAAGGGACAATTAGGGACAAGCTGGATCAATGAGGGACAAACAGGGACAAGGAGGGACCAGGAGGGATAAGGAGGTACATGGAGGGGCAATGAGGGACATGAAGGGACACTGGGGGACAAGTAGGGACAATAAGGGACAAGCAGTATCAAGGAGGGACAAGGAAGGACAAGGAGGGACAAGTAGGGACAAGGAGGGACAAGTACGGACCAGGAGGGACAATGAGGGTCACGGAGAGACAAGGTGGGACAAGCAGGGATAAGCAGGGACAAGGAAAGACAAGGAGGGAAAAGGAGGGAAAAGGAGGGTCAAGGAGGGAAAAGGTGAAACAAGGAGGGACAATGATGGGCAATGAAGGAAAAGGAGTGACAAGTATTGCCAAGAAGAGGCAATGAGGGGCAAGTAGGAGCAAGGAGGGACCAGGAGGGACAAGTAGGCACAAGAAGGGACAAGCAGGATCAAGGAGGGACAAACAGGGACAAGGAAGGACAAGGAGGGTCAAGGAGGGACAAGGAGGGACAAGCAGGATCAAGGAGGGACAAACATGGACATTGCGGGACAAGGAGGGAAAAGGAGTGACAAGGTGTGACAAGGAGAAACAAGGAGGGACAAGGAGGGACGAGCAGGGACTAGGGGGGTCAAGAAGGGACAAGGAGGGAAAAGGAGGAACAAGGAGGGACAAGGAGGGTCAAGGAGGGTCAAGGAGGGACAAGGAGGGACAAGGAGGGACAAGGAGGGACAAGGAGGGACCAGGAGGGGCCAGGAGGGACTAGGAGGGAAAGGAGTGACAAGGAGGGACAAAGAGGGTCAAGGAGTGACAAGGAGGGACGATCAGGGTCTTGGAGGGTCAAGGAGGGAAAATGAGGTAAAAGGAGGACAAAGGAGGGACAATGAAGGACAAGGAGGGACAATGAGGGACAATGAGGGACAATGAGGGACAAGGACGGACAATGAGGGACAAGGAGGAACGACGAGGGTTAAGGAGGGTCAAGGAGGGACAAAGAGGGACAAAGAGGGACAAGGAGGGTCAAGGAGGGACAAGGAGGGACAAGGAGGGACAAGGAGAGACAACGAGGAACAAGGAGGGACAAACAGGGATAAGGAGGGACAAGCAGGGACAAGGAGGGACATGGAAAGACAAGGAGGGATAAGGAGGGAATAGCAGGGAAAGGTGGAAAGGAGGGAAAAGGAGGGACAAGGAGGGAAAAGGTGGAACAAGGAGGGACAATGAAGGGCAATGAGGGAAAAGGAATGACAAGGAGGGCCAAGAAGGGGCAATGAGGGGCAAGTAGGAGCAAGGAGGGACCAGGAGGGTCAAGGAGGGAAAAGTAGGGACAAGTAGGGACAAGAAGGGACGAGGAGGGACAAGGAAGGACAAGGAGGGTCAATGAGAGACAAGGAGGGGCAAGGAGGGACTAGGAGGGACCAGGAGGGAAAAGGAGGGATAAGGAGGGGCAATGAGGGGCATTGTGGGTCACTGAGGGACAAGGAGGGACAAACAGGATCAAGGAGGGACAAACAGGTACAAGGAAGGACAAGGATGGCCAAGGAGGGACAAGTAGGAACAAGGAGAGACAAGCAGGGACATGGAGGGACAAGTAGGATCAAGGAGGGACAAACAGGGAGAAGGAAGGACAAGGAGGGACATGGAGGGCCAAGGAGGGATAAGGAGGGAAACAAGGGACCAGGAGGGACAAGGAGGAACAACGAGGGATAAGGATGGAAAAGGAGGGAAAAGGAGTGAAAAGAAGGGGCAAGGAGGAGCAAGGAGGAAACAGAGGTAAAATGTGGGACACGGGGGGCCAAGGAGGGACAAGTACGGACAAGGATGGACCAGCATGGACAAGTAAGGAAAAGGAGGAAAAGAAGGGGCAAGGAGGAGCAAGGAGGCACAAGGAGGGACAAGGAGGCCAAGGAGGGACAAGGAGGCCAAGGAGGGAAAAGAAGGGGCAAGGAGGAGCAAGGAGGGGCCAGGAGGGAAAGGAGTGACAAGGAGGGATAGTGAGGGGCAATGAGGGACAATGTGGGACACGAAGGGCCAAGGTGGGACAAGTACGGACCAGGATGGACCAGGATGGACAAGTAGGGATAAGGAGGGAAAAGAAGGGGCAAGGAGGAGCAAGGAGGGACAAGGAGGGATATTGACGGACAAGGAGGGAAAAGAATGGGCAATGAGGAGCAAGGAGGGACCAGGAGGGGCAATGAGGGACAAGTACGGACCAGGAGGGACAAGGAGTGACAAGGAGGGTCAAGGAGGGGCAAGGAGGGTCAAGGAGGGACAAGGAGGGACAAGCAGGGATAAGGAGGGACAAGCAGAGACATGGAGGGACAATGAAAGACAACGAGGGACAAGGAGGGAAAAGGAAAGACATCGAGGGACAAGGAGGGGAAAGGAGGAACAAGGAGGGGCAATGAGACAAAAGGAGTGACAAGGATGACCAAGGAGGGGCAATGAGGGACAAGGCGGGAAATGGAGGGGCAAGTAAGAGCAAGGAGGGACCAGGAGGGTCAACGAGTGGCTAGGTGGGACAGGAAGGGACAAGGAGGGAGAAGCAGGATCAAGGAGCGACAAACAGGCCCAAGGAAGGACAAGGAGGGGCAAGGAGAGACAAGTAGGGACAAGCAGGTTCAAGGAAGGACAATGAGGGACCAGGAGGGGCAATGAGGGACAAGTACGGACCAGGAGGGACGAGGAGTGACAAGGAGGGTCAAGGAGGGGCAAGGAGGGTCAAGGAGGGACAAGGAGGGACAAGCAGGGATAAGGAGGGACAAGCAGAGACATGGAGGGACAATGAAAGACAACGAGGGACAAGGAGGGAAAAGGAAAGACATCGAGGGACAAGGAGGGGAAAGGAGGAACAAGGAGGGGCAATGAGACTAAAGGAGTGACAAGGATGACCAAGGAGGGGCAATGAGGGACAAGGCGGGAAATGGAGGGGCAAGTAAGAGCAAGGAGGGACCAGGAGGGTCAACGAGGGACTAGGTGGGACAGGAAGGGACAAGGAGGGAGAAGCAGGATCAAGGAGCGACAAACAGGCCCAAGGAAGGACAAGGAGGGGCAAGGAGGGACAAGTAGGGACAAGTAGGGACAAGCAGGTTCAAGGAGGGACAATGAGTGACAAGGAGGGTAAAGGAGGGACAATGCGGGACAAGGACGGACATGGAGGGGCAATGAGGGACAAGGTGCGACATGGAGGGATAAGAAGGGACAAGGACGGGCAAGGAGGGACAAGCAGGGACAAGCAGGGACATGAAGGGAAAAGGAGGGCCAAGGAGGAACAAGGAGGGACAATGGGGGGCAATAAGGGACAAGGATGGACAAGTACGACCAAAAGGGACAAGGAGGGACAAGGACGGAAAAGAAGGGGCAATGAAGAGCAAGGAGGGACCAGGAGGGACAATTAGGGGCAATGAGAGACAAGGAGAGACAAGGAGGGTAAAGGAGGGACAAGGAGGGACAACGAGGGACAACGAGGGACAACGAGGGACAAGCAGGGACAAGGAGGGACAAGGAAGGACAAGGAGGGAAAAGCAGGGAAAGGAGGGAAAAGGAGGATCAAGGAGGGAAAAGGTGTAACAAGGAGGGACAATGAAGGGCAATGAGGGAAAAGGAGTGACAACGAGGGCCAAGAAGGGGCAATGAGGGGCAAGTAGGATCAAGGAGGGACCAGGAGGGACAAGGAATGACAAGGAGGGAAAAGCAGGGAAAGGAGGGAAAAGGAGGATCAAGGAGGGAAAAGGTGTAACAAGGAGGGACAATGAAGGGCAATGAGGGAAAAGGAGTGACAACGAGGGCCAAGAAGGGGCAATGAGGGGCAAGTAGGATCAAGGAGGGACCAGGAGGGTCAAGGAGCGACAAGTAGGGGCAAGAAGGGACAAGAAGGGACAAGGAGGGACAAGTACGGACCAGGAGGGACAATCAGGGTCACGGAGGGACAAGGAGACACAAGGAGGGACCAGGAGGGTAAAGGAGGGAAAGGAGAAACAAGGAGGGAAAAGAAGTGTAAATGAGGGACCAGGAGGGGCATGGAGAGACAAGGAGGAAAAGGAGTGACAAGGCGTGACAAGGAGAAACAAGGAGGGACGAGCAGGGACTAGGGGGGTCAAGAAGGGACAAGGAGGGAAAAGGAAGGAAAAGGAGGGAAAAGGAGGAACAAGGAGGGACAAGGAGGGTCAAGGAGGGTCAAGGAGGGACAAGGAGGGACGAACAGGGACTTGGAGGGTCAAGGAAGGAAAATGAGGTAAAAGGAGGACAAAGGTGGGACAATGAGGGACAAGCAGGGACAATGAGGGACAAGGACGGACAAGGAGGGTCAAGTACGGACCAGGAGGGACAAGGAGGAACAAGGAGGGCTAAGGAGGGACAAGGATGGACAAGGAGGGACCAGGATGGACAAGGAGGGATAAGGAGGGAAAATAAGGGCAAGGAGGAGCAAGGAGGGACCAAGAGGGAAAAGGAGGAACAAGGAGGGACAATGAGGGCCTAGGAGGGACAAGTACGGACCAGGATGGACCAGGATGGACAAGTAGGGATAAGGAGGGAAAAGAAGGGGCAAGGAGGAGCAAGGAGGGACCAGTAGGGGCAATGAGGGACAAGGAGGGACAAGGAGGGACAAGCAGGGATAACGAGGGACAAGGAGGGAAAATGAGGTAAAAGGTGGACAAAGGAGGGACAAGGAGGGACAAGCAGGGACAATGAGGGACAAGGACGGACAAGGAGGGACAAGGAGGGACAAGGAGGGACAAGGAGGGACAAGTACGGACCAGGAGGGACAAGGAGGAACAAGGAGGGTCAAGGAGGGTCAAGGAGGGACAAGGATGGACAAGGAGGCACAAGGAAAGACCAGGAGGGACCATGAGGGCAATGAGGGACAAGGAGGGACAAGTACGGACCAGTAGGGACAAGGAGGGTCAAGGAGGGACAAGGAGGGACAAGGAAGGAAAAGCTGGAATAAGGAGGGACAAGCAGAGACATGGAGGGACAAGGAAAGACAACGAGGGACAAGGAGGGAAAAGGAGGGAAATGGAGGGAAAGGAGGAAAGGAAGGACAAGGAAAGACAAGGAGGGAAAGGATGGAAAAGGATGTACAAGGAGGGACAATGAGGGGCAATGAGGCAAAAGGAGTGACAAGGAGGGGCAAGGAGGGGCAATGAGGGACAAGGCGGGAAAAGGAGGGGCAAGTAAGAGCAAGGAGGGACCAGGATGGTCAAGGAGGGACAAGTAGGGACTAGGAGGACAGGAAGGGACAAGTAGGGACAAGCAGGGTCAAGGAGGGACAATTAGTGACAAGGAGGGTAAAGGAGGGACAAGGACGGACATGGAGGGACAATGAGGGACAAGGTGGGACAAGGAGGGATAAGAAGGGACAAGGACGGGCAAGGAGGGACAAGCAGGGACATGAAGGGAAAAGGAGGGCCAAGGAGGAACAAGGAGGGACAAGTACGGACCAGGAGGGACAAGGAGGGAAAAGAACGGGCAATGAAGAGCAAGGAGGGACCAGGAGGGGCAATGAGGGACAAGGAGAGACAAGGAGGGACAAGGAGAGATAAGTACGGACCAGGAGGGTCAAGGAGGTACAAGGAGGGACAAGGAGGGTCAAGAAGGGACAAGGAGAGACAACGAGGGACAACGAGGGACAAGGAGAGACAACGAGGGACAACGAGGGACAAGGAGGGAAAAGCAGGGAAAGGAGGGAAAAGGAGGGTCAGGTAGGGAATGGAGGGAAAAGGTGGAACAAGGAGGGACAATGAAGGGCAATGAAGGAAAAGGAGTGACAAGGAGGGCCAAGAAGGGACAATTAGGGACAAGCAGGATCAATGAGGGACAAACAGGGACAAGGAGGGACCAGGAGGGATAAGGAGGTACATGGAGGGGCAATGAAGGACATGAAGGGACACTGGGGGACAAGTAGGGACAATAAGGGACAAGCAGGATCAAGGAGGGACAAGGAAGGACAAGGAGGGACAAGTAGGGACAAGGAGGGACAAGTACGGACCAGGAGGGACAATGAGGGTCACGGAGAGACAAGGTGGGACAAGCAGGGATAAGCAGGGACAAGGAAAGACAAGGAGGGAAAAGGAGGGTCAAGGAGGGAAAAGGTGAAACAAGGAGGGACAATGATGGGCAATGAAGGAAAAGGAGTGACAAGTATTGCCAAGAAGGGGCAATGAGGGGCAAGTAGGAGCAAGGAGGGACCAGGAGGGACCAGGAGGGACAAGTAGGCACAAGAAGGGACAAGCAGGATCAAGGAGGGACAAACAGGGACAAGGAAGGACAAGGAGGGTCAAGGAGGGACAAGGAGGGACAAGCAGGATCAAGGAGGGACAAACATGGACAATGCGGGACAAGGAGGGAAAAGGAGTGACAAGGTGTGACAAGGAGAAACAAGGAGGGACAAGGAGGGACAAGTACGGACCAGGAGGGACAAGGAGGGATGAGCGGGGACTAGGAGGGTCAAGGAGGGGCAAGGAGGGAAAAGGAGGTACGAGCAGGTACTAGGAGGGGCAAGGAGGGACAAGGAGTGACAAGGAGGGAAAAGGAGGATAAAGTAGGGGCAATGAGGGACAAGCAGGGAAAATGAGGAACAAGGAGGGACAAGTACGGACCAGGAGGGAAGAGGAGGGACAATGAGGGGCAAGGAGTGACAAGGAGGGACAAGGAGGGACAAGGAGGGACAAGGAGGGAAAAGGAGGGACAAGGACGGACAAGGAGGGACAAGGAGGGACAAGGAGGGACAAGGAGGATCAAGGAGCGACAAATACGGACAAGGAATGACAAGGAGGGACAGGGAGGGACAAGTACGGACCAGGAGGGACAAGGAGTGTCACGGAGGGACAAGGAGAGACAAGGAGGGACCAGGAGGGACCAGGAGGGACAAGGAGGGACAAGGAGGGACAAGGAGGGACAAGGAGGGACAAGGAGGGAAAAGGAGGGACAAGGAGGGACAAGGAGGGACAAGGAGGTAAAAGAAGTGACGAGGAGGGGCAATGAGGGACAAGAAGGGTCAAGGAGAGACAAGGAGGGGAAAGGAGGGAAAAAGAGTGACAAGGTGTGACAAGGAGAAACCAGGAGGGACGAGCAGGGAGTAGGGGGGTCAAGAAGGAACATGCTGGGAAAAGGAGGGGCAAGGAGGAACAAGGAGGGAAAAGGAGGGAAACGGAGGGGCAAGGAGGCAATGAGGGAAAAGGAGGGAAAAGGAGTGACAAGGTGTGACAAGGAGAAACAAGGAGGGACAAGGAGTGTCAAGGAGTGACAAGGAGGGACGAGCAGGGATTAGGGGGGTCAAGAAGGGACAAGTACGGACCAGGAGGGACAATGAGGTACAAGGAGGGATAATGAGGGACAAGGAGAAAAAAGATGGGGCAAGGAGGGTCAGGGAGGGACAAGGAGAGACAAGGAGGGACAAGGAGGGACAAGGAGGGAAAAGGTGGAACAAGGAGGGACAATGAAGGGCAATGAGGGAAAAGGAGTGACAAGGAGGGCCAAGGAGGGGCAATGAGGGCAAGTAGGAGCAAGGAGTGACCAGGAGGGTCAAGGAGATTCAAGGAGGGACAAGGAGGGACAATCAGGATCAAGGAGGGACAAACACAGACAAGGAAGGACAAGCAGGATCAAGGAGGGACAAACAGGGAAAATGAGGAACAAGGAGGGACAAGTACGGACCATGAGGTAAGAGGAGGGACAATGAGGGGCAAGGAGTGAAAAGGAGGGACAAGGAGGGACAAGGACGGACAAGGAGGGACAAGGAGGGAAAGGAGGGAAAAGGTGGAACAAGGAGGGACAATGAAGGGTAATGAGGGAAAAGGAGTGACAAGGAGGGCCAAGGAGGGGCAATGAGGGCAAGTAGGAGCAAGGAGGGACCAGGAGGGTCAAGGAGATTCAAGGAGGGACAAGAAGTGACAAGGAGGGACAAGCAGGATCAAGGAGGGACAAACAGAGACAAGGAAGGACAAGCAGGATCAAGGAGGGACAAACAGGGACAAGGCGGGACAAGGAGGGACAAGGAAAGACAAGGAGGGACAATGAAGGGCAATGAGGGAAAAGGAGTGACAAGGAGGGCCAATGAGGGGCAAGTAGGAGAAAGGAGGGACCAGGAGGGTCAAGGAGGGACAAGGAGGGACAATAAGGTACAAGGAGGGACAAGCAGGATCAAGGAGGGACAAACAGGGACAAGGAAGGACAAGGAGGGTCAAGAAGGGACAATGAGGGGCAATAAGGGACAAGCAGGACAAGTACGGACCAGGAGGGACAAGGAGGGAAAAGAAGGGGCAATGAAGAGCAAGGAGGGACCAGGAGGGACAATTAGGGGCAATGAGGGACAAGGAGTGACAAGGAGGGACAAGGAGGGATAAGTACGTACCAGGAGGGTCAAGGAGGGACAAAGAGGGACAAGGAGGGTCAAGGAGGGACAAGGAGAGACAACGAGGGACAACGAGGGACAAGCAGGGATAAGCAGGGACAAGGAGGGACAAGGAAAGACAAGGAGGGACAAGGAGGGACAAGGAGGGACAAGGAGGGAAAGGAGGGAAAAGGAGGGAAAAGATGGAACAAGGAGGGACAATGAAGGGCAATGAAGGAAAAGGAGTGACAAGGAGGGCCAAGAAGGGGCAAGGAGGGACGAGGAGGGTGAAGGAGGGACAAGTAGGGACAAGAAGGGACAAGGAGGGACAAGCAGGATCAAGGAGGGACAAACAGGGACAAGGAGGGACAAGCAGGAACAAGGAGGGACAAACAGGGACAAGGAGGGACAAGGAGGGACAAGACGGGACAAGGAGGGACCATTAGGGATAAGGAGGTACATGGAGGGTCCATGAGGGACATGAAGGGGCACTGGGGGACAAGCAGGGACAAGAAGGGACAAGCAGGATCAAGGAGGGACAAATAGGGACAAGTAAGGACAAGGAGGGACAAGTAGGGACAAGGAGGGACAAGTACGGACCAGGAGGGACAATCAGGGTCACGGAGGGACAAGGAGACACAAGGAGGGACCAGGAGGGTAAAGGAGGGAAAGGAGAAACAAGGAGGGAAAAGAAGTGGCAATGAGGGACCAGGAGGGGCATGGAGAGACAAGGAGGAAAAGGAGTGACAAGGTGTGACAAGGAGAAACAAGGAGGGACGAGCAGGGACTAGGGGGGTCAAGAAGGGACAAGGAGGGAAAAGGAGGGAAAAGGAGGGAAAAGGAGGGAAAAGGAGGGAAAAGGAGGGAAAAGGAGGGAAAAGGAGGGAAAAGGAGGGAAAAGGAGGGAAAAGGAGGGAAAAGGAGGGAAAAGGAGGGAAAAGGAGGAACAAGGAGGGACAAGGAGGGACAAGGAGGGTCAAGGAGGGACAAGGAGGGACGAACAGGGACTTGGAGGGTCAAGGAAGGAAAATGAGGTAAAAGGAGGACAAAGGTGGGACAATGAGGGACAAGCAGGGACAATGAGGGACAAGGACGGACAAGGAGGGTCAAGTACGGACCAGGAGGGACAAGGAGGAACAAGGAGGGCTAAGGAGGGACAAGGATGGACAAGGAGGGACCAGGATGGACAAGGAGGGATAAGGAGGGAAAAGAAGGGCAAGGAGGAGCAAGGAGGGACCAAGAGGGAAAAGGAGGGAAAGGAGGGACAATGAGGGCCAAGGAGGGACAAGTACGGACCAGGATGGACCAGGATGGACAAGTAGGGATAAGGAGGGAAAAGAAGGGGCAAGGAGGAGCAAGGAGGGACCAGTAGGGGCAATAAGGGACAAGGAGGGACAAGCAGGGATAACGAGGGACAAGGAGGTAAAAGGTGGACAAAGGAGGGACAAGCAGGGACAATAAGGGACAAGGACGGACAAGGAGGGACAAGGAGGGACAAGCAGGGACAAGGAGGGACAAGGAGGGACAAGCAGGGACAAGGAGGGACAAGTACGGACCAGGAGGGACAAGGAGGAACAAGGAGGGTCAAGGAGGGACAAGGATGGACAAGGAGGCACAAGGAAAGACCAGGAGGGACCATGAGGGCAATGAGGGACAAGGAGGGACAAGTACGGACCAGTAGGGACAAGGAGGGTCAAGGAGGGACAAGGAGGGACAAGGAAGGAAAGGCTGGAATAAGGAGGGACAAGCAGAGACATGGAGGGACAAGGAAAGACAACGAGGGACAAGGAGGGAAAAGGAGGGAAATGGAGGGAAAGGAGGAAAGGAAGGACAAGGAAAGACAAGGAGGGAAAGGATGGAAAAGGATGTACAAGGAGGGACAATGAGGGGCAATGAGGCAAAAGGAGTGACAAGGAGGGGCAAGGAGGGGCAATGAGGGACAAGGCGGGAAAAGGAGGGGCAAGTAAGAGCAAGGAGGGACCAGGAGGGTCAAGGAGGGACAAGTAGGGACTAGGAGGACAGGAAGGGACAAGGAGGGAGAAGCAGGATCAAGGAGCGACAAACAGGCCCAAGGAAGGACAAGGAGGGGCAAGGAGAGACAAGTAGGGACAAGCAGGGTCAAGGAGGGACAATTAGTGACAAGGAGGGTAAAGGAGGGACAAGGACGGACATGGAGGGACAATGAGGGACAAGGTGGGACAAGGAGGGATAAGAAGGGACAAGGACGGGCAAGGAGGGACAAGCAGGGACATGAAGGGAAAAGGAGGGCCAAGGAGGAACAAGGAGGGACAAGTACGGACTAGGAGGGACAAGGAGGGAAAAGAACGGGCAATGAAGAGCAAGGAGGGACCAGGAGGGGCAATGAGGGACAAGGAGAGACAAGGAGGGACAAGGAGAGATAAGTACGGACCAGGAGGGTCAAGGAGGTACAAGGAGGGACAAGGAGGGTCAAGAAGGGACAAGGAGAGACAACGAGGGACAACGAGGGACAAGGAGGGACAAGGAGGGACAAGCAGGATCAAGGAGGGACAAACATGGACAATGCGGGACAAGGAGGGAAAAGGAGTGACAAGGTGTGACAAGGAGAAACAAGGAGGGACAAGGAGGGACGAGCAGGGACTAGGGGGGTCAAGAAGGGACAAGGAGGGAAAAGGAGGAACAAGGAGGGACAAGGAGGGTCAAGGAGGGTCAAGGAGGGACAAGGAGGGACAAGGAGGGACAAGGAGGGACAATTAGGGACCAGGAGGGGCCAGGAGGGACTAGGAGGGAAAGGAGTGACAAGGAGGGACAAAGAGGGTCAAGGAGTGACAAGGAGGGACGATCAGGGTCTTGGAGGGTCAAGGAGGGAAAATGAGGTAAAAGGAGGACAAAGGAGGGACAATGAAGGACAAGGAGGGACAATGAGGGACAATGAGGGACAAGGACGGACAATGAGGGACAAGGAGGAACGACGAGGGTTAAGGAGGGTCAAGGAGGGACAAAGAGGGTTAAGGAGGGTTAAGGAGGGACAAGGAGAGACAACGAGGAACAAGGAGGGACAAACAGGGATAAGGAGGGACAAGCAGGGACAAGGAGGGACATGGAAAGACAAGGAGGGAATAGCAGGGAAAGGTGGAAAGGAGGGAAAAGGAGGGACAAGGAGGGAAAAGGTGGAACAAGGAGGGACAATGAAGGGCAATGAGGGAAAAGGAATGACAAGGAGGGCCAAGAAGGGGCAATGAGGGGCAAGTAGGAGCAAGGAGGGACCAGGAGGGTCAAGGAGGGAAAAGTAGGGACAAGTAGGGACAAGAAGGGACGAGGAGGGACAAGGAAGGACAAGGAGGGTCAATGAGAGACATGGAGGGGCCAGGAGGGACTAGGAGGGACCAGGAGGGAAAAGGAGGGATAAGGAGGGGCAATGAGGGGCATTGTGGGTCACTGAGGGACAAGGAGGGACAAACAGGATCAAGGAGGGACAAACAGGTACAAGGAAGGACAAGGATGGCCAAGGAGGGACAAGTAGGAACAAGGAGAGACAAGCAGGGACGTGGAGGGACAAGTAGGATCAAGGAGGGACAAACAGGGACAAGGAAGGACAAGGAGGGACATGGAGGGCCAAGGAGGGATAAGGAGGCAAACAAGGGACCAGGAGGGACAAGGAGGAACAACGAGGGATAAGGATGGAAAAGGAGGGAAAAGAAGGGGCAAGGAGGAGCAAGGAGGAAACAGAGGTAAAATGTGGGACACGGGGGGCCAAGGAGGGACAAGTACGGACAAGGATGGACCAGCATGGACAAGTAAGGAAAAGGAGGAAAAGAAGGGGCAAGGAGGAGCAAGGAGGCACAAGGAGGGACAAGGAGGCCAAGGAGGGAAAAGAAGGGGCAAGGAGGAGCAAGGAGGGGCCAGGAGGGAAAGGAGTGACAAGGAGGGATAGTGAGGGGCAATGAGGGACAATGTGGGACACGAAGGGCCAAGGTGGGACAAGTACGGACCAGGATGGACCAGGATGGACAAGTAGGGATAAGGAGGGAAAAGAAGGGGCAAGGAGGAGCAAGGAGGGACAAGGAGGGATATTGACGGACAAGGAGGGAAAAGAATGGGCAATGAGGAGCAAGGAGGGACCAGGAGGGGCAATGAGGGACAAGTACGGACCAGGAGGGACAAGGAGTGACAAGGAGGGTCAAGGAGGGGCAAGGAGGGTCAAGGAGGGTCAAGGAGGGACAAGGAGGGACAAGCAGGGATAAGGAGGGACAAGCAGAGACATGGAGGGACAATGAAAGACAACGAGGGACAAGAAGGGAAAAGGAAAGACATCGAGGGACAAGGAGGGGAAAGGATGACCAAGGAGGGGCAATGAGGGACAAGGCGGGAAATGGAGGGGCAAGTAAGAGCAAGGAGGGACCAGGAGGGTCAACGAGGGGCTAGGTGGGACAGGAAGGGACAAGGAGGGAGAAGCAGGATCAAGGAGCGACAAACAGGCCCAAGGAAGGACAAGGAGGGGCAAGGAGAGACAAGTAGGGACAAGCAGGTTCAAGGAGGGACAATGAGGGACCAGGAGGGGCAATGAGGGACAAGTACGGACCAGGAGGGACGAGGAGTGACAAGGAGGGTCAAGGAGGGGCAAGGAGGGTCAAGGAGGGACAAGGAGGGACAAGCAGGGATAAGGAGGGACAAGCAGAGACATGGAGGGACAATGAAAGACAACGAGGGACAAGGAGGGAAAAGGAAAGACATCGAGGGACAAGGAGGGGAAAGGAGGAACAAGGAGGGGCAATGAGACAAAAGGAGTGACAAGGATGACCAAGGAGGGGCAATGAGGGACAAGGCGGGAAATGGAGGGGCAAGTAAGAGCAAGGAGGGACCAGGAGGGTCAACGAGGGACTAGGTGGGACAGGAAGGGACAAGGAGGGAGAAGCAGGATCAAGGAGCGACAAACAGGCCCAAGGAAGGACAAGGAGGGGCAAGGAGGGACAAGTAGGGACAAGCAGGTTCAAGGAGGGACAATGAGTGACAAGGAGGGTAAAGGAGGGACAATGCGGGACAAGGACGGACATGGAGGGGCAATGAGGGACAAGGTGCGACATGGAGGGATAAGAAGGGACAAGGACGGGCAAGGAGGGACAAGCAGGGACAAGCAGGGACATGAAGGGAAAAGGAGGGCCAAGGAGGGACAATGGGGGACGAACAGGGACTTGGAGGGTCAAGGAAGGAAAATGAGGTAAAAGGAGGACAAAGGTGGGACAATGAGGGACAAGCAGGGACAATGAGGGACAAGGACGGACAAGGAGGGTCAAGTACGGACCAGGAGGGACAAGGAGGAACAAGGAGGGCTAAGGAGGGACAAGGAGGGACAAGGAGGGACAAGGAGGGACCAGGATGGACAAGGAGGGATAAGGAGGGAAAAGAAGGGCAAGGAGGAGCAAGGAGGGACCAAGAGGGAAAAGGAGGGAAAGGAGGAACAAGGAGGGACAATGAGGGCCAAGGAGGGACAAGTACGGACCATTATGGACCAGGATGGACAAGTAGGGATAAGGAGGGAAAAGAAGGGGCAAGGAGGAGCAAGGAGGGACCAGTAGGGGCAATGAGGGACAAGGAGGGAAAATGAGGTAAAAGGTGGACAAAGGAGGGACAAGGAGGGACAAGCAGGGACAATGAGGGACAAGGACGGACAAGGAGGGACAAGGAGGGACAAGCAGGGACAAGTACGGACCAGGAGGGACAAGGAGGAACAAGGAGGGTCAAGGAGGGTCAAGGAGGGACAAGGATGGACAAGGAGGCACAAGGAAAGACCAGGAGGGACCATGAGGGCAATGAGGGACAAGGAGGGACAAGTACGGACCAGTAGGGACAAGGAGGGTCAAGGAGGGACAAGGAAGGAAAAGCTGGAATAAGGAGGGACAAGCAGAGACATGGAGGGACAAGGAAAGACAACGAGGGACAAGGAGGGAAAAGGAGGGAAATGGAGGGAAAGGAGGAAAGGAAGGACAAGGAAAGACAAGGAGGGAAAGGATGGAAAAGGATGTACAAGGAGGGACAATGAGGGGCAATGAGGCAAAAGGAGTGACAAGGAGGGGCAAGGAGGGGCAATGAGGGACAAGGCGGGAAAAGGAGGGGCAAGTAAGAGCAAGGAGGGCCCAGGAGGGTCAAGGAGGGACAAGTAGGGACTAGGAGGACAGGAAGGGACAAGGAGGGAGAAGCAGGATCAAGGAGCGACAAACAGGCCCAAGGAAGGACAAGGAGGGGCAAGGAGAGACAAGTAGGGACAAGCAGGGTCAAGGAGGGACAATTAGTGACAAGGAGGGTAAAGGAGGGACAAGGACGGACATGGAGGGACAATGAGGGACAAGGTGGGACAAGGAGGGATAAGAAGGGACAAGGACGGGCAAGGAGGGACAAGCAGGGACATGAAGGGAAAAGGAGGGCCAAGGAGGAACAAGGAGGGACAAGTACGGACCAGGAGGGACAAGGAGGGAAAAGAACGGGCAATGAAGAGCAAGGAGGGACCAGGAGGGGCAATGAGGGACAAGGAGAGACAAGGAGGGACAAGGAGAGATAAGTACGGACCAGGAGGGTCAAGGAGGTACAAGGAGGGTCAAGAAGGGACAAGGAGAGACAACGAGGGACAACGAGGGACAAGGAGAGACAACGAGGGACAAGGAGGGAAAAGCAGGGAAAGGAGGGAAAAGGAGGGTCAGGTAGGGAATGGAGGGAAAAGGTGGAACAAGGAGGGACAATGAAGGGCAATGAAGGAAAAGGAGTGACAAGGAGGGCCAAGAAGGGACAATTAGGGACAAGCAGGATCAATGAGGGACAAACAGGGACAAACAGGGACCAGGAGGGATAAGGAGGTACATGGAGGGGCAATGAGGGACATGAAGGGACACTGGGGGACAAGTAGGGACAATAAGGGACAAGCAGGATCAAGGAGGGACAAGGAAGGACAAGGAGGGACAAGTAGGGACAAGGAGGGACAAGTACGGACCAGGAGGGACAATGAGGGTCACGGAGAGACAAGGTGGGACAAGCAGGGATAAGCAGGGACAAGGAAAGACAAGGAGGGAAAAGGAGGGTCAAGGAGGGAAAAGGTGAAACAAGGAGGGACAATGATGGGCAATGAAGGAAAAGGAGTGACAAGTATTGCCAAGAAGGGGCAATGAGGGGCAAGTAGGAGCAAGGAGGGACCAGGAGGGACAAGTAGGCACAAGAAGGGACAAGCAGGATCAAGGAGGGACAAACAGGGACAAGGAAGGACAAGGAGGGTCAAGGAGGGACAAGGAGGGACAAGGAGGGACAAGCAGGATCAAGGAGGGACAAACATGGACAATGCGGGACAAGGAGGGAAAAGGAGTGACAAGGTGTGACAAGGAGAAACAAGGAGGGACAAGGAGGGACGAGCAGGGACTAGGGGGGTCAAGAAGGGACAAGGAGGGAAAAGGAGGAACAAGGAGGGACAAGGAGGGTCAAGGAGGGTCAAGGAGGGACAAGGAGGGACAAAGAGGGACCAGGAGGGGCCAGGAGGGACTAGGAGGGAAAGGAATGACAAGGAGGGACAAAGAGGGTCAAGGAGTGACAAGGAGGGACGATCAGGGTCTTGGTGGGTCAGGGAGGGAAAATGAGGTAAAAGGAGGACAAAGGAGGGACAATGAAGGACAAGGAGGGACAATGAGGGACAATGAGGGACAAGGACGGACAATGAGGGACAAGGAGGAACGACGAGGGTTAAGGTGGGTCAAGGAGGGACAAAGAGGGACAAAGAGGGACAAGGAGGGTCAAGAAGGGTCAAGGAGGGACAAAGAGGGACAAAGAGGGACAAGGAGGGTCAAGGAGGGACAAGCAGGGACAAGCAGGGACATGAAGGGAAAAGGAGGGCCAAGGAGGAACAAGGAGGGACAATGGGGGGCAATAAGGGACAAGGATGGACAAGTACGACCAAAAGGGACAAGGACGGAAAAGAAGGGGCAATGAAGAGCAAGGAGGGACCAGGAGGGACCAGGAGGGACAATTAGGGGCAATGAGAGACAAGGAGAGACAAGGAGGGACAAGGAGGGACAAGGAGAGACAACGAGGGACAACGAGGGACAAGGAGGGACAAGCAGGGACAAGGAGGGACAAGGAGGGTCAAGGAGCGACAAGTAGGGGCAAGAAGGGACAAGAAGGGACAAGGAGGGAAAAGGAGGGAAATGGAGGGAAAGGAGGAAAGGAGGGACAAGGAAAGACAAGGAGGAAAAGGATGTACAAGGAGGGACAATGAGGGGCAATGAGGCAAAAGGAGTGACAAGGAGTGACAAGGAGGGGCAAGGAGGGGCAATGAGGGACAAGGCGGGAAAAGGAGGGGCAAGTAAGAGCAAGGAGGGACCAGGAGGGTCAAGGAGGGACAAGTAGGGACTAGGAGGACAGGAAGGGACAAAGAGGGAGAAGCAGGATCAAGGAGCGACAAACAGGCCCAAGGAAGGACAAGGAGGGGCAAGGAGAGACAAGTAGGGACAAGCAGGGTCAAGGAGGGACAACTAGTGACAAGGAGGGTAAAGGAGGGACAATGCGGGACAAGGACGGACATGGAGGGACAATGAGGGACAAGGTGGGACAAGGAGGGATAAGAAGGGACAAGGACGGGCAAGGAGGGACAAGCAGGGACATGAAGGGAAAAGGAGGGCCAAGGAGGAACAAGGAGGGACAATGAGGGGCAATAAGGGACAAGAAGGGACAAGTACGGACCAGGAGGGAAAAGAACGGGCAATGAAGTGCAAGGAGTGACCAGGAGGGGCAATGAGGGACAAGGAGAGACAAGGAGGGACAAGGAGAGATAAGTACGGACCAGGAGGGTCAAGGAGGTACAAGGAGGGACAAGAAGGTCAAGAAGGGACAAGGAGAGACAACGAGGGACAAGGAGAGACAACGAGGGACAAGGAGGGAAAAGCAGGGAAAGGAGGGAAAAGGAGGGTCAGGGAGGGAAAGGAGGGAAAAGGTGGAACAAGGAGGGACAATGAAGGGCAATGAAGGAAAAGGAGTGACAAGGAGGGCCAAGAAGGGGCAATGAGGGGCAAGTAGGAGCAAGGAGGGACCAGTAGGGTCAAGGAGGGACAAGTAGGCACAAGAAGGGACAATTAGGGACAAGCAGGATTATTGAGGGACAAACAGGGACAAGGAGGGACAAGACGGGACAAGGAGGGACCAGGAGGGATAAGGAGGTACATGGTGGGGCAATGAGGGACATGAAGGGGCACTGGGGGACAAGGAGGGACTAGGACGGAAAGGAGTGACAAGGAAAAACAAGGAGGGACAAAGAGGGTCAAGGAGTGACAATGAGGGACAAGGAGGGACGATCAGGGACTTGGAGGGTCAAGGAGGGAAAATGAGGTAAAAGGAGGACAAAGGAGGGACAATGAAGGACAAGGAGGGACAAGCAGGGACAATGAGGGACAAGGACGGACAATGAGGGACAAGTACGGACCAGAAGGGACAAGGAGGAACGACCAGGGTTAAGGAGGGTCAAGGAGGGACAAAGATGGACAAGGAGGGTCAACGAGGAACAATGAGGGACAAACAGGGATAAGGAGGGACAAGCAGGGACAAGGAGGAACAAGGAGGGACAAGGAAAGACAAGGAGGGACAAGGAGGGAAAAGCAGGGAAAGGTGGAAAGGAGGGAAAAGGAGGGACAAGGAGGGAAAGGAGGGAAAAGGTGGAACAAGGAGGGACAATGAAGGGCAATGAGGGAAAAGGAATGACAAGGAGGGCCAAGAAGGGGCAATGAGGGGCAAGTAGGAGCAAGGAGGGACCAGGAGGGTCAAGGAGGGACAAGTAGGGACAAGAAGGGACGAGGAGGGACAAACAGGGACAAGGAAGGACAAGGAGAGACAAGGAGGGTCAATGAGAGACAAGGCAGGAGGGACTAGGAGGGACCAGGAGGGAAAAGGAGGGATAAGGAGGGGCAATGAGGGGCATTGTGGGTCACTGAGGGACAAGGAGGGACAAACAGGATCAAGGAGGGACAAACAGGTACAAGGAAGGACAAGGATGGTCAAGGATGGTCAAGGAGGGACAAGTAGGAACAAGGAGAGACAAGCAGGGACAAGAAGGGACATGGAGGGACAAGTAGGATCAAGGAGGGACAAACAGGGACAAGGAAGGACAAGGAGGGCCAAGGAGGGATAAGGAGGGAAACAAGGGACCAGGAGGGACAAGGAGGGACAAGGAGGAACAACGAGGGCCAAGGAGGGACAAGGAGGGATAAGGATGGAAAAGGAGGGAAAAGAAGGGGCAAGGAGGAAACAGGAGGGGAAAGGAGTGACAAGGAGGGACAGTGAGGGGCAATGAGGTAAAATGTGGGACACGGGGGGCCAAGGAGGGATAAGTACGGACCAGGATGGACCAGCATGGACAAGTAAGGAAAAGGAGGAAAAGAAGGGGCAAGGAGGAGCAAGGAGGGACAAGGAGGGCCAAGGAGGGAAAAGAAGGCGCAAGGAGGAGCAAGGAGGGGCCAGGAGGGAAAGGAGGGGCAATGAGGGACAATGTGGGACACGGAGGGCCAAGGTGGGACAAGTACGGACCAGGATGGACAAGTAGGGATAAGGAGGGAAAAGAAGGGGCAAGGAGGAGCAAGGAGGGACAAGGAGGGACAAGGAGAGACAACGAGGGACAACGAGGGACAAGGAGGGACAGGCAGGGACAAGGAGGGACAAGGAAAGACAAGGAGGGAAAAGCAGGGAAAGGAGGGAAAAGGAGGGTCAAGGAGGGAAAAGGTGTAACAAGGAGGGACAATGAAGGGCAATGAGGGAAAAGGAGTGACAACGAGGGCCAAGAAGGGGCAATGAGGGGCAAGTAGGATCAAGGAGGGACAAGGAGGGAAAAGGAGCGACAAGTAGGGGCAAGAAGGGACAAGGAGGGACAAGGAGGGATAAGCAGTATCAAGGAGGGACAAGGAGGGTCAAGGAGGGACAAGGCGGGACAAGGAGAGACAACGAGGGTCAACGTGGGACAAGGAGGGACAAGAAGGGAAAGGAGGGGAAAGGTGGAACAAGGAGGGACAATGAAGGTCAATGAAAGGAGGGTCAAAAAGGAGGGAAAAGGAGGGAAAAGGAGGGGCAAGGAGGCAATGAGGGAAAAGGAGGGAAAAGGAGAGAAAAGGAGGGAAAAGGAGGGAAAAGGAGGGAAAAGGAGGGAAAAGGATGGACCAGGAGGGAAGGGAGTGACAAGGTGGAACAAGGAGGGAAAATGAGGGGCAAGGAGGGAAAAGAATGGGCAAGGAGGAACAATGAGGGACAATCAGGGACCAGGAGGGACAAGGAGGACCAGGAGGGACAAGGAGGACCAGGAGGGAAGGGAGTGACAAGGAGGAACAACGAGGGACAATGAGGGGCAAGGAGGGAAAAGAATGGGCAATGAAGAGCAAGGAGGGACCAGGAGGGACAAGGAGGGATAAGAACGGTCCAGGAGGGACAAGGAGGGTCAAGGAGGGACAAAGAGGGACAAGGTGGGTCAAGAAGTGACAAGGAGGGAAAACGACGGAAAAGGAGGGACAAGGAGGAGCAAGGAGGGACTAGGAGGCACCAGGAGGGACAAGCAGGGATAAGGAGGGACAAGGAGGGAAAAGCAAGGAAATGAGTCACAAGGAAGGACAAGGAAGGACAAGGAGGGACAAGGAGGGACAAGGAGGGAAAAGCAAGGAAAGGAGGGACAAGGAGGGAAAAGCAGGGAAAGGTGGAAAGGAGGGAAAAGGAGGGACAAGGAGGGAAAGGAGGGAAAAGGTGGAACAAGGAGGGACAATGAAGGGCAATGAGGGAAAAGGAATGACAAGGAGGGCCAAGAAGGGGCAATGAGGGGCAAGTAAGAGCAAGGAGGGACCAGGAGGGTCAAGGAGGGACAAGTAGGGACAAGAAGGGACAAACAGGGACAAGGAAGGACAAGGAGAGACAAGGAGGGTCAATGAGAGACAAGGAGGGACAAGGAGGGACAAGGAGAGACAACGAGGGTCAACGTGGGACAAGGAGGGACAAGAAGGGAAAGGAGGGGAAAGGTGGAACAAGGAGGGACAATGAAGGTCAATGAAAGGAGGGTCAAAAAGGAGGGAAAGGAGGGGCAATGAGGGACAATGTGGGACACGGAGGGCCAAGGTGGGACAAGTACGGACCAGGATGGACAAGTAGGGATAAGGAGGGAAAAGAAGTGGCAAGGAGGAGCAAGGAGGGACAAGGAGGGACAAGGAGAGACAACGAGGGACAACGAGGGACAAGGAGGGACAGGCAGGGACAAGGAGGGACAAGGAAAGACAAGGAGGGAAAAGCAGGGAAAGGAGGGAAAAGGAGGGTCAAGGAGGGAAAAGGTGTAACAAGGAGGGACAATGAAGGGCAATGAGGGAAAAGGAGTGACAACGAGGGCCAAGAAGGGGCAATGAGGGGCAAGTAGGATCAAGGAGGGACCAGGAGGGTCAAGGAGCGACAAGTAGGGGCAAGAAGGGACAAGAAGGGACAAGGAGGGATAAGCAGTATCAAGGAGGGTCAAGGAGGGACAAGGAGGGACAAGGAGAGACAACGAGGGTCAACGTGGGACAAGGAGGGACAAGAAGGGAAAGGAGGGGAAAGGTGGAACAAGGAGGGACAATGAAGGTCAATGAAAGGAGGGTCAAAAAGGAGGGAAAAGGAGGGGCAAGGAGGAACAAGGAGGGAAAAGGAGGGGCAAGGAGGCAATGAGGGAAAAGGAGGGAAAAGGAGAGAAAAGGAGGGAAAAGGATGGACCAGGAGGGAAGGGAGTGACAAGGTGGAACAAGGAGGGAAAATGAGGGGCAAGGAGGGAAAAGAATGGGCAAGGAGGAACAAGGAGGGACAAGGAGGGACAATCAGGGACCAGGAGGGACAAGGAGGACCAGGAGGGACAAGGAGGACCAGGAGGGAAGGGAGTGACAAGGAGGAACAACGAGGGACAATGAGGGGCAAGGAGGGAAAAGAATGGGCAATGAAGAGCAAGGAGGGACCAGGAGGGACAATGAGGGACAAGGAGGGATAAGAACGGTCCAGGAGGGACAAGGAGGGTCAAGGAGGGACAAAAAGGGACAAGGTGGGTCAAGAAGTGACAAGGAGGGAAAACGACGGAAAAGGAGGGACAAGGAGGAGCAAGGAGGGACTAGGAGGCACCAGGAGGGACAAGCAGGGATAAGGAGGGATAAGGAGGGAAAAGCAAGGAAATGAGGGACAAGGAAGGACAAGGAGGGACAAGGAAGGACAAGGAGGGACAAGGAGGGACAAGGAGGGACAAGGAGGGAAAAGCAAGGAAAGGAGGGACAAGGAAAGAAAAGGAGGAACAAGGAGGGACAATGAAAAGCAATGAGGGGAAAGGAGGGACAATGAGGGAAAATGAGGGAAAGGAGGAACAAGGAGGGACAATGAGGGGCAATGAGGGACAAGGAGGGACCATGAGGGAAAAGGAGGGAAAGGAGGAACAAGGAGGGACAATGATGGGCAATGAGGGACAAGGAGGAAGAGGAGTGACAAGGAGGAACAAGGAGGGGCAAGGAGGGAAAAGAAGGGGCAATGAAGAGCAAGGAGGGACAAGGAAGGACAAGAAGGGACAGGGAGGGACAAGTAGGGACAAGGACGGGCAAGGAGGGACAAGGAGGGACAAGGAGGGACATGAAGGGAAAAGGAGGGCCAAGGAGGAACAAGGAGGGACAATGAGGGGCAATATGGGACAAGGAGGGAGAAGTTCGGACCAGGAGCGACAAGGAGGGATAACGAGGGACAAGGAGGGAAAAGAAGGTACGAGCAGGTACTAGGAAGGGCAAGGAGGGACAAGGAGGGGCAATGAAGAGCAAGGAGGGACCAGGAGGGACAATGAGGGGCAATAAGGGACAAGGAGGGACAAGTTCGGACCAGGAGGGACAAGTTCGGACAAGGAGGGACAAGGAGGGATAACGAGGGACAAGGAGGGAAAAGAAGGGATAATGAAGAGCAAGGAGGGACCAGGAGGGACAATTAGGGGCAATGAGGGACAAGGAGGAAGAGGAGTGACAAGGAGGAGCAAGGAGGGACAAGGAGGGACTAGGAGGGACTAGGAGGGACAAGCAGGGATAAGGAGGGACAAGCAGGGACAAGTAGGGACAATGAAAGACAAGGAGGGACAAGGAGGGAAAAGCAAGGAAAGGAGGGACAAGGAAAGACAAGGAGGGAAAAGCAAGGAAAGGAGGGAAAAGGAGTGACAAGGAAAGACAAGGAGGGAAAAGGAGGAACAAGAAGGGACAATGAAGGGCAATGAGGGAAAAGGAGTGACAAGGAGGGGCAATGAGGGGCAAGTAGGAGCAAGGAGGTACCAGGAGGGTCAAGGAGGGTCAAGGAGGGACAAGTAGGGACAAGGAGGGACAAGAAAGGACAAGGAGGGACAAGCAGGATCAAGGAAGGACAAGGAGGGTCAAGGAGGGAAAATGAGGGGCAATAAGGGACCAGGAGGGACAAGGAGGGATAACGAGGGACAAGGAGGGAAAAGAAGGGGCAATGAAGAGCAAGGAGGGACCAGGAGGGACAATTAGGGGCAATGAGGGACAAAGAGAGACAAGGAGGGACAAGGAGGGATAAGTACGGACCAGGAGGGACAAGGAGTGACAAGGAGGGTCAAGGAAGGACAAGGAGGGACAGGGAGGGACAAGTAGGGACAAGGACGGGCAAGGAGGGACAAGGAGGGACATGAAAGGACAAGGAGGGAAAAGGAGGGCCAAGGAGGAACAAGGAGGAACCAGGAGGGACAATGAGGGCAATAAGGGACAAGGAGGGACAAGTACGGACCAGGAGGGACAAGGAGGGATAACGAGGGACAAGGAGGGAAAAGAAGGGGCAATGAAAGCAAGGAGGGACAAGGAGGGACAATTAGGGGCAATGAGGGACAAGGAGAGACAAGGAGGGATATGTACGGACCAGGAGGGACAAGGAGGGACAAGGAGGGTCAAGGAGGGATAAGGATGGGCATGGAGGGGCAATGAGGGACAAGCAGGATCAAGGAGGGACAAGGAAGGACAAGAAGGGACAGGGAGGGACAAGTAGGGACAAGGACGGGCAAGGAGGGACAAGGAGGGACATGAAGGGAAAAGGAGGGCCAAGGAGGAACAAGGAGGAACAAGGAGGGACAATGAGGGGCAATATGGGACAAGGAGGGAGAAGTTCGGACCAGGAGCGACAAGGAGGGATAACGAGGGACAAGGAGGGAAAAGAAGGTACGAGCAGGTACTAGGAAGGGCAAGGAGGGACAAGGAGGGATAAGTACGGACAACGAGGGACAAGGAGGGACCAGGAGGGACAAGCAGGGATAAGGAGGGACAAGGAGGGACCAGGAGGGACCAGAAGGGACCAGGAGGGAAGGGAGTGACAAGGAGGAACAAGGAGGGACAATGAGGGGCAAGGAGGGAAAAGAATGGGCAATGAAGAGCAAGGAGGGACCAGGAGGGACAATGAGGGACAAGGAGGGATAAGAACGGTCCAGGAGGGACAAGGAGGGTCAAGGAGGGACAAAGAGGGACAAGGAGGGTCAAGAAGTGACAAGGAGGGAAAACGACGGAGAAGGAGGGACAAGGAGGGACTAGGAGGGACCAGGAGGCACCAGGAGGGACAAGCAGGGATAAGGAGGGACAAGTAGGGACAATGAAAGACAAGGAGGGACAAGGAGGGAAAAGCAAGGAAAGGAGGGACAAGGAAGGACAAGGAGGGACAAGGAAGGACAAGGAGGGAAAAGCAAGGAAAGCAGGGACAAGGAAAGAAAAGGAGGGAAAAGGAGGAACAAGGAGGGACAATGAAAAGCAATGAGGGGAAAGGAGTGACAAGGAGGGACAATGAGGGAAAATGAGGGTAAGGAGGGACAATGAGGGGCAATGAGGGACATGGAGGGACCATGAGGGAAAAGGAGGGAAAGGAGGAACAAGGAGGGACAATGAGGGACAAGGAGGAAAGGGAGTGAAAAGGAGGAACAAGGAGGGGCAAGGAGGGAAAAGAAGGGGCAATGAAGAGCAAGGAGGGACCAGGAGGGACAATTAGGGGCAATGAGGGACAAGGAGGGATAAGAACGGTCCAGGAGGGACAAGGAGGGTCAAGAAGTGACAAGGAGGGACAAGGAGGGACAACGACGGACAACGACGGACAAAGAGGGACAAGGAGGAGCAAGGAGGGACAAGGAGGGACAACGACGGATAACGGCGGACAAAGAGGGACAAGGAGGAGCAAGGAGGGCCTAGGAGGGACAAGCAGGGATAAGGAGGGACAAGGAGGGACAAATAAAGACAAGGAGGGAAAACAAGGAAAGGAGGGAAAAGGAGTGACAAGGAAAGACAAGGAGGGAAAAGGAGGAACAAGAAGGGACAATGAAGGGCAATGAGGGAAAAGGAGTGACAAGGAGGGGCAATGAGGGGCAAGTAGGAGCAAGGAGGGACCAGGAGGGTCAAGGAGGTTCAAGGAGGGTCAAGGAGGGTCAAGGAGGGTCAAGGAGGGACAAGGAGGGACAAGTAGGGACAAGGAGGGACAAGAAGGGACAAGCAGGATCAAGTAGGGACAAACAGGGACAAGGAAGGACAATGAGGGTCAAGGAAGGACAATGATGGACTAGGAGGGACAAGTAGGGACAAGCAGGATCAAGGAGGGACCACCAGGGACAAGGCGGGACAAGCAGGATCAAGGAGGGCCAAATAGGGACAAGGAAGGACAAGGAGGGACAGGGAGGGACAAGTAGGGACAAGGACGGGCAATGAGGGACAAGCATGGACATGAAGGCACAAGGAGGGAAAAGGAGGGCCCAGGAGGAACAAGGAGGGACAATGAGGGGCAATAAGGGACAAGGAGGGACAGGTACGGACCAGGAGGGACAAGGAGGGATAACGAGGGACAAGGAGGGAAAAGAAGGGGCAATGAAGAGCAAGGAGGGACCAGGAGGGACAATTAGGGGCAATGAGGGACAAAGAGAGACAAGGAGGGATAAGTACGGACCAGGAGGGACAAGGAAGGACAAGGAGGGACAAGTAGGGACAAGGACGGGCAAGGAGGGACAAGGAGGGACAAGCAGGGACATGAAGGGACAAGGAGGGAAAATGAGGGCCAAGGAGGAACAAGGAAGAACCAGGAGGGACAATGAGGGGCAATAAGGGACAAGGAGGGACAAGCACGGACCAGGAGGGACAAGGAGGGATAACGAGGGACAAGGAGGGAAAAGAAGGGGCAATGAAGAACATGGAGGGACCAGGAGGGACAATTAGGGGCAATGAGGGACAAGGAGAGACAAGGAGGGATAAGTACGGACCAGGAGGGACAAGGAGGGTCAAGGAGTGACAAGGAGGGATAAGGATGGGCATGGAGGGGCAATGAGGGACAAGCAGGATCAAGGAGGGACAAATAGGGACAAGGAAGGACAAGAAGGGACAGGGAGGGACAAGTAGGGACAAGGACGGGCAAGGAGGGACAAGTAGGGACATGAAGGGACAAGGAGGGAAAAGGAGGGGCAAGTAGGGACAAGAAGGTACAAGGAGGGACAAGCAGGATCAAGGAGGGACAAACAGGGACAAGGAAGGACAAGGAGGGACAAGGAGTGACAAGGAGGGATAAGGATGGGCATGGAGGGGCAATGAGGGACAAGCAGGATCAAGTAGGGACAAATAGGGACAAGGAAGGACAAGAAGGGACAGGGAGGGACAAGTAGGGACAAGGGCGGGCAAGGAGGGACAAGGAGGGAAAAGGAGGGCCAAGGAGGAACCAGGAGGGACAATGAGGGGCAATAAGGGACAAGGAGGGACAAGTTCGGACCAGGAGGGACAAGTTCGGACCAGGAGGGACAAGGAGGGATAACGAGGGACAAGGAGGGAAAAGAAGGGATAATGAAGAGCAAGGAGGGACCAGGAGGGACAATTAGGGGCAATGAGGGACAAGGAGAGACAAGGAGGGATAAGTACGGACAACGAGGGACAAGGAGGGACCAGGAGGGACAAGCAGGGATAAGGAGGGACAAGGAGGGACAAGGAGGGACAAGGAAAGACAAGGAGGGACAATGAGGGAAAAGCAGGGAAAGGAGGGAAAAGGAGGGACAAGGAGGGAAAAGGTGGAACAAGGAGGGACAATGAAGGGCAATGAGGGAAAAGGAGTGAAAAGGAGGGCCAAGGAGGGGCAATGAGGGCAAGTAGGAGCAAGGAGGGACCAGGAGGGTCAAGGAGATTCAAGGAGTGACAAGAAGGGACAAGGAGGGACAAGCAGGATCAAGGAGGGACAAACAGGGACAAGGCGGGACAAGGAGGGACAAGGAGGGACAAGGAAAGACAAGCAGGGAAAAGGAGGGAAAAGGAGGGACAATGAAGGGCAATGAGGGAAAAGGAGTGAGAAGGAGGGCCAATGAGGGGCAAGTAGGAGAAAGGAGGGACCAGGAGGGTCAAGGAGGGGCAAGTAGGGACAAGGAGGGACAAGAAGGTACATGGAGGGACAAGCAGGATCAAGGAGGGACAAACAGGGACAAGGAAGGACAAGGAGGGTCAAGAAGGGACAATGAGGGGCAATAAGGGACAAGGAGGGACAAGTAGGGACAAGCAGGATCAAGGAGGGACAAACAGGGACAAGGCGGGACAAGAAGGGCAAGACGGGACAAGGAGGGAAAAGGAGGGACATGGTGGGGCAATGGGGGACAAGCAGGATCAAGGAGGGACGAATAGGGACAAGGGAGGACAAGCAGGGACAAGCAGGATCAAGGAGGGACGAATAGGGACAAGGAAGGAAAAGGTGGGACAGGGAGGGACAAGGAGGGTCCAGGAGGGAAAGGAGTGACAAGGAGGAACAAGGAGGGAAAAGAAGGGGCAAGGAGGAGCAAGGAGGGACCAGGAGGGGCATGGACAGACAAGAAGGGACAAGGAGGGACTAGGATTGTCAAGGAGGGACAAGGAAGGACAATGGTGGACAAGGAGGGGCAAGGAGATACAAGGAGTGACATGGAGGGATAAGGAGGGACCAGGAGGGAAAGGAGCGACAAGGAGGAACAAGGAGGGACAATGAGGGACAAGGAGGGACCAGGACGGACAATGAGGGACAAGTACGGACCAGGAGGGACAAGGAGGGATGAGCGGGGACTAGGAGGGACTAGGAGGGTCAAGGAGGGGCAAGGAGGAAAAGGAGGTACGAGCAGGTACTTGGAGGGGCAAGGAGGGACAAGGAGTGACAAGGAGGGAAAAGGAGGATAAAGGAGGGGCAATGAGGGACAAGGAGGGACAAGCAGGGACAAGCAGGGAAAATGAGGAACAAGGAGTTCCAATGAGGGAAGAGGAGGGACAATGAGGGGCAATGAGGGACAAGGAGGGGCAAGGAGGGACAAGGAGGGCCAATGAGGGACAAGGAGGTAAAAGGAGTGACAAGGAGGGGCAATGAGGGACAAGAAGGGTCAAGGAGGACAAGGAGGGGCAATGAGGGACATGAAGGGTCAAGGAGGACAAGGAGACACAAGGATGGCCAAGGAGGGACAAGTACCGACCAGGAGGGACAATGAGGTACAAGGAGGGATAATGAGGGACAAGGAGAGAAAAGATGGGGCAAGGAGGGTCAGGGAGGGACAAGGAGAGACACGGAGGGAAAAGCAGGGAAAAGGAGTGACAAGGAAAAAAAGGAGGGACAAGGAGCGACCAGGACGGCCAATGAGGGACAAGGAGGCACAAGGAGGGACAAGTACGGACCAGGAGGAACAAGGAGGGATAAGCGGGGACTAGGAGGGGCAAGGAGGGAAAAGAAGGGGCAATGAAGAGCAAGGAGGGACAAGGAAGGACAAGAAGGGACAGGGAGGGACAAGTAGGGACAAGGACGGGCAAGGAGGGACAAGGAGGGACAAGGAGGGACATGAAGGGAAAAGGAGGGCCAAGGAGGAACAAGGAGGGACAATGAGGGGCAATATGGGACAAGGAGGGAGAAGTTCGGACCAGGAGCGACAAGGAGGGATAACGAGGGACAAGGAGGGACAAGTTCGGACCAGGAGGGACAAGTTCGGACAAGGAGGGACAAGGAGGGATAACGAGGGACAAGGAGGGAAAAGAAGGGATAATGAAGAGCAAGGAGGGACCAGGAGGGACAATTAGGGGCAATGAGGGACAAGGAGGAAGAGGAGTGACAAGGAGGAGCAAGGAGGGACAAGGAGGGACTAGGAGGGACTAGGAGGGACAAGCAGGGATAAGGAGGGACAAGCAGGGACAAGTAGGGACAATGAAAGACAAGGAGGGACAAGGAGGGAAAAGCAAGGAAAGGAGGGACAAGGAAAGACAAGGAGGGAAAAGCAAGGAAAGGAGGGAAAAGGAGTGACAAGGAAAGACAAGGAGGGAAAAGGAGGAACAAGAAGGGACAATGAAGGGCAATGAGGGAAAAGGAGTGACAAGGAGGGGCAATGAGGGGCAAGTAGGAGCAAGGAGGTACCAGGAGGGTCAAGGAGGGTCAAGGAGGGACAAGTAGGGACAAGGAGGGACAAGAAAGGACAAGGAGGGACAAGCAGGATCAAGGAAGGACAAGGAGGGTCAAGGAGGGAAAATGAGGGGCAATAAGGGACCAGGAGGGACAAGGAGGGATAACGAGGGACAAGGAGGGAAAAGAAGGGGCAATGAAGAGCAAGGAGGGACCAGGAGGGACAATTAGGGGCAATGAGGGACAAAGAGAGACAAGGAGGGACAAGGAGGGATAAGTACGGACCAGGAGGGACAAGGAGTGACAAGGAGGGTCAAGGAAGGACAAGGAGGGACAGGGAGGGACAAGTAGGGACAAGGACGGGCAAGGAGGGACAAGGAGGGACATGAAAGGACAAGGAGGGAAAAGGAGGGCCAAGGAGGAACAAGGAGGAACCAGGAGGGACAATGAGGGGCAATAAGGGACAAGGAGGGACAAGTACGGACCAGGAGGGACAAGGAGGGATAACGAGGGACAAGGAGGGAAAAGAAGGGGCAATGAAAGCAAGGAGGGACAAGGAGGGACAATTAGGGGCAATGAGGGACAAGGAGAGACAAGGAGGGATATGTACGGACCAGGAGGGACAAGGAGGGACAAGGAGGGTCAAGGAGGGATAAGGATGGGCATGGAGGGGCAATGAGGGACAAGCAGGATCAAGGAGGGACAAGGAAGGACAAGAAGGGACAGGGAGGGACAAGTAGGGACAAGGACGGGCAAGGAGGGACAAGGAGGGACATGAAGGGAAAAGGAGGGCCAAGGAGGAACAAGGAGGAACAAGGAGGGACAATGAGGGGCAATATGGGACAAGGAGGGAGAAGTTCGGACCAGGAGCGACAAGGAGGGATAACGAGGGACAAGGAGGGAAAAGAAGGTACGAGCAGGTACTAGGAAGGGCAAGGAGGGACAAGGAGGGATAAGTACGGACAACGAGGGACAAGGAGGGACCAGGAGGGACAAGCAGGGATAAGGAGGGACAAGGAGGGACCAGGAGGGACCAGAAGGGACCAGGAGGGAAGGGAGGAACAAGGAGGGACAATGAGGGGCAAGGATGGAAAAGAATGGGCAATGAAGAGCAAGGAGGGACCAGGAGGGACAAGGAGGGATAAGAACGGTCCAGGAGGGACAAGGAGGGTCAAGGAGGGACAAAGAGGGACAAGGAGGGTCAAGAAGTGACAAGGAGGGAAAACGACGGAGAAGGAGGGACAAGGAGGAGCAAGGAGGGACTAGGAGGGACCAGGAGGCACCAGGAGGGACAAGCAGGGATAAGGAGGGACAAGGAGGGACAAGTAGGGACAATGAAAGACAAGGAGGGACAAGGAGGGAAAAGCAAGGAAAGGAGGGACAAGGAAGGACAAGGAGGGACAAGGAAGGACAAGGAGGGAAAAGCAAGGAAAGCAGGGACAAGGAAAGAAAAGGAGGGAAAAGGAGGAACAAGGAGGGACAATGAAAAGCAATGAGGGGAAAGGAGTGACAAGGAGGGACAATGAGGGAAAATGAGGGTAAGGAGGGACAATGAGGGGCAATGAGGGACATGGAGGGACCATGAGGGAAAAGGAGGGAAAGGAGGAACAAGGAGGGACAATGAGGGACAAGGAGGAAAGGGAGTGAAAAGGAGGAACAAGGAGGGGCAAGGAGGGAAAAGAAGGGGCAATGAAGAGCAAGGAGGGACCAGGAGGGACAATTAGGGGCAATGAGGGACAAGGAGGGATAAGAACGGTCCAGGAGGGACAAGGAGGGTCAAGAAGTGACAAGGAGGGACAAGGAGGGACAACGACGGACAACGACGGACAAAGAGGGACAAGGAGGAGCAAGGAGGGACAAGGAGGGACAACGACGGATAACGGCGGACAAAGAGGGACAAGGAGGAGCAAGGAGGGCCTAGGAGGGACAAGCAGGGATAAGGAGGGACAAGGAGGGACAAATAAAGACAAGGAGGGAAAACAAGGAAAGGAGGGAAAAGGAGTGACAAGGAAAGACAAGGAGGGAAAAGGAGGAACAAGAAGGGACAATGAAGGGCAATGAGGGAAAAGGAGTGACAAGGAGGGGCAATGAGGGGCAAGTAGGAGCAAGGAGGGACCAGGAGGGTCAAGGAGGTTCAAGGAGGGTCAAGGAGGGTCAAGGAGGGTCAAGGAGGGACAAGGAGGGACAAGTAGGGACAAGGAGGGACAAGAAGGGACAAGGAGGGACAAGCAGGATCAAGTAGGGACAAACAGGGACAAGGAAGGACAATGAGGGTCAAGGAAGGACAATGATGGACTAGGAGGGACAAGTAGGGACAAGCAGGATCAAGGAGGGACCACCAGGGACAAGGCGGGACAAGCAGGATCAAGGAGGGCCAAATAGGGACAAGGAAGGACAAGGAGGGACAGGGAGGGACAGGGAGGGACAGGGAGGGACAAGTAGGGACAAGGACGGGCAATGAGGGACAAGCATGGACATGAAGGCACAAGGAGGGAAAAGGAGGGCCCAGGAGGAACAAGGAGGGACAATGAGGGGCAATAAGGGACAAGGAGGGACAGGTACGGACCAGGAGGGACAAGGAGGGATAACGAGGGACAAGGAGGGAAAAGAAGGGGCAATGAAGAGCAAGGAGGGACCAGGAGGGACAATTAGGGGCAATGAGGGACAAAGAGAGACAAGGAGGGATAAGTACGGACCAGGAGGGACAAGGAAGGACAAGGAGGGACAAGTAGGGACAAGGACGGGCAAGGAGGGACAAGGAGGGACAAGCAGGGACATGAAGGGACAAGGAGGGAAAATGAGGGCCAAGGAGGAACAAGGAAGAACCAGGAGGGACAATGAGGGGCAATAAGGGACAAGGAGGGACAAGCACGGACCAGGAGGGACAAGGAGGGATAACGAGGGACAAGGAGGGAAAAGAAGGGGCAATGAAGAACATGGAGGGACCAGGAGGGACAATTAGGGGCAATGAGGGACAAGGAGAGACAAGGAGGGATAAGTACGGACCAGGAGGGACAAGGAGGGTCAAGGAGTGACAAGGAGGGATAAGGATGGGCATGGAGGGGCAATGAGGGACAAGCAGGATCAAGGAGGGACAAATAGGGACAAGGAAGGACAAGAAGGGACAGGGAGGGACAAGTAGGGACAAGGACGGGCAAGGAGGGACAAGTAGGGACATGAAGGGAAAAGGAGGGGCAAGTAGGGACAAGAAGGTACGAGGAGGGACAAGCAGGATCAAGGAGGGACAAACAGGGACAAGGAAGGACAAGGAGGGACAAGGAGTGACAAGGAGGGATAAGGATGGGCATGGAGGGGCAATGAGGGACAAGCAGGATCAAGGAGGGACAAATAGGGACAAGGAAGGACAAGAAGGGACAGGGAGGGACAAGTAGGGACAAGGGCGGGCAAGGAGGGACAAGGAGGGAAAAGGAGGGCCAAGGAGGAACCAGGAGGGACAATGAGGGGCAATAAGGGACAAGGAGGGACAAGTTCGGACCAGGAGGGACAAGTTCGGACCAGGAGGGACAAGGAGGGATAACGAGGGACAAGGAGGGAAAAGAAGGGATAATGAAGAGCAAGGAGGGACCAGGAGGGACAATTAGGGGCAATGAGGGACAAGGAGAGACAAGGAGGGATAAGTACGGACAACGAGGGACAAGGAGGGACCAGGAGGGACAAGCAGGGATAAGGAGGGACAAGGAGGGACAAGGAGGGACAAGGAAAGACAAGGAGGGACAATGAGGGAAAATCAGGGAAAGGAGGGAAAAGGAGGGACAAGGAGGGAAAAGGTGGAACAAGGAGGGACAATGAAGGGCAATGAGGGAAAAGGAGTGAAAAGGAGGGCCAAGGAGGGGCAATGAGGGCAAGTAGGAGCAAGGAGTGACCAGGAGGGTCAAGGAGATTCAAGGAGTGACAAGAAGGGACAAGGAGGGACAAGCAGGATCAAGGAGGGACAAACAGAGACAAGGAAGGACAAGCAGGATCAAGGAGGGACAAACAGGGACAAGGCGGGACAAGGAGGGACAAGGAAAGACAAGCAGGGAAAAGGAGGGAAAAGGAGGGACAATGAAGGGCAATGAGGGAAAAGGAGTGAGAAGGAGGGCCAATGAGGGGCAAGTAGGAGAAAGGAGGGACCAGGAGGGTCAAGGAGGGGCAAGTAGGGACAAGGAGGGACAAGAAGGTACATGGAGGGACAAGCAGGATCAAGGAGGGACAAACAGGGACAAGGAAGGACAAGGAGGGTCAAGAAGGGACAATGAGGGGCAATAAGGGACAAGGAGGGACAAGTAGGGACAAGCAGGATCAAGGAGGGACAAACAGGGACAAGGCGGGACAAGAAGGGCAAGACGGGACAAGGAGGGAAAAGGAGGGACATGGTGGGGCAATGGGGGACAAGCAGGATCAAGGAGGGACGAATAGGGACAAGGGAGGACAAGCAGGGACAAGCAGGATCAAGGAGGGACGAATAGGGACAAGGAAGGAAAAGGTGGGACAGGGAGGGACAAGGAGGGTCCAGGAGGGAAAGGAGTGACAAGGAGGAACAAGGAGGGAAAAGAAGGGGCAAGGAGGAGCAAGGAGGGACCAGGAGGGGCATGGACAGACAAGAAGGGACAAGGAGGGACTAGGATTGTCAAGGAGGGACAAGGAAGGACAATGGTGGACAAGGAGGGGCAAGGAGATACAAGGAGTGACATGGAGGGATAAGGAGGGACCAGGAGGGAAAGGAGCGACAAGGAGGAACAAGGAGGGACAATGAGGGACAAGGAGGGACCAGGACGGACAATGAGGGACAAGTACGGACCAGGAGGGACAAGGAGGGATGAGCGGGGACTAGGAGGGACTAGGAGGGTCAAGGAGGGGCAAGGAGGAAAAGGAGGTACGAGCAGGTACTTGGAGGGGCAAGGAGGGACAAGGAGTGACAAGGAGGGAAAAGGAGGATAAAGGAGGGGCAATGAGGGACAAGGAGGGACAAGCAGGGACAAGCAGGGAAAATGAGGAACAAGGAGTTCCAATGAGGGAAGAGGAGGGACAATGAGGGGCAATGAGGGACAAGGAGGGGCAAGGAGGGACAAGGAGGGCCAATGAGGGACAAGGAGGTAAAAGGAGTGACAAGGAGGGGCAATGAGGGACAAGAAGGGTCAAGGAGGACAAGGAGGGGCAATGAGGGACATGAAGGGTCAAGGAGGACAAGGAGACACAAGGATGGCCAAGGAGGGACAAGTACCGACCAGGAGGGACAATGAGGTACAAGGAGGGATAATGAGGGACAAGGAGAGAAAAGATGGGGCAAGGAGGGTCAGGGAGGGACAAGGAGAGACACGGAGGGAAAAGCAGGGAAAAGGAGTGACAAGGAAAAAAAGGAGGGACAAGGAGCGACCAGGACGGCCAATGAGGGACAAGGAGGCACAAGGAGGGACAAGTACGGACCAGGAGGAACAAGGAGGGATAAGCGGGGACTAGGAGGGGCAAGGAGGGAAAAGGAGGTACGAGCAGGTACTAGGAGGGGCAAGGAGGGACAAGGAGGGAAAAGGAGGATAAAGTAGGGTCAATGAGGGACAAGGAGGGACAAGCAGGGAAAATTAGGAACAAGGAGGGCCAAGGAGGGACAAGTACGGACCAGGAGGGACAAGGAGGGAAGAGGAGGGACAATGAGGGGTAAGGAGTGACAAGGAGGGACAAGGAGGGACAAGGAGGGACAAGGAGGGACAAGGAGGGACAAGGAGGGCCAAGGAGGGAACAGGAGGTAAAAGGAGTGACGAGGAGGGGCAATGAGGGACAAGAAGGGTCAAGGAGGACAAGGAGAGTCAAGGATGGACCAGGAGGGGAAAGGAGGAACAAGGAGAGACAAGGATGGCCAAAGAGGGCAAGGAGGGTCAGGGAGGGACAAGGAGGGAAAAGGAGGGACAAGGAAAGACAAGGAGTGACAAGGAGGGATAAACAGGGAAAGGAGGGAAAAGGAGAGTCATGGAGGGAAAAGGTGGAACAAGGAGGGACAATGAAGGGCAATGAGGGAAAAGGAGTGACAAGGAGGGCCAAGAAGGGGCAGTGAGGGGCAAGTAGGATCAAGGAGGGACCAGGAGGGTCAAGGAGCGACAAGTAGGGACAAGAAGGGCCAAGGAGGGACAAGCAGGATCAAGGAGGCACAAACAGGGACAAGGAAGGACTAGGAGGGTCAAGGCGGGACAAGGAGGGACAAGGAGGGACAATTAGGGACAAGCAGGATCAAGGAGGGACAATGCGGGACAAGGAGGGACAAGACGGGACAAGGAGGGACCAGGAGGGTCAAGGAGCGACAAGTAGGGTCAAGAAGGGACAAGGAGGGACAAGCAGGATCAAGGAGGGACAAACAAGGACAAAAGGAGTGACAAGGTGTGACAAGGACAAACCAGGAGGGACAAGGAGGGACGAGCAGGGACTAGGGGGGTCAAGAAGGGACAAGCTGGGAAAAGGAGGGGCAAGGAGGAACAAGGAGGGAAAAGGAGGGGCAAGGAAGCAATGAGGGAAAAGGAGGGAAAAGGAGGGAAAAGGAGGGAAAAGGAGGGAAAAGGAGGGAAAAGGAGGGAAAAGGAGGGAAAAGGAGTGACAAGGTGTGACAAGGAGAAACAAGGAGGGACAAGGAGTGTCAAGGAGTGACAATGAGTGACAAGGAGGGACCAGGAGGGATAAGGAGGTACATGGAGGGGCAATGAGGGACATGAAGGGGCACTGGGGGACAAGCAGGGACAAGCAGGATCAAGGAGGGACAAATACGGACAAGGAAGGACAAGGAGGGACAGGGAGGGACAAGTACGGACCAGGAGGGACAAGGAGTGTCACGGTGGGACAAGGAGAGACAAGGAGGGACCAGGAGGGAAAGGAGTGACAAGGAGGAACAAGGAGGTAAAAGAAGAGGCAAGGAGGAGCAAGGAGTGACCAGGAGGGGCATGGAGAGACAAGGAGGGGAAAGCAGGGAAAAGGAGTGACAAGGTGTGACAAGGACAAACCAGGAGGGACAAGGAGGGACGAGCAGGGACTAGGGGGGTCAAGAAGGGACAAGCTGGGAAAAGGAGGGGCAAGGAGGAACAAGGAGGGAAAAGTAGGGAAAAGGAGGGAAAAGGAGGGGCAAGGAGGCAATGAGGGAAAAGGAGGGAAAAGGAGGGAAAAGGAGGGAAAAGGAGGGAAGAGGAGGGAAGAGGAGGGAAAAGGAGTGACAAGGTGTGACAAGGAGAAAAAAGGAGGGACAAGGAGTGTCAAGGAGTGTCAAGGAGTGACAATGAGTGACAAGGAGAGACGAGCAGGGACTAGGGGGGTCAAGAAGGAATAAGGAGGGAAAAGGAGGGGCAAGGAGGAACAAGGAGGGTCAAGGAGGGACAAGCAGCGACCAGGAGGGACCAGGAGGGAAGGGAGTGACAAGGAGGAACAAGGAGGGACAATGAGGGGCAAGGAGGGAAAAGGAGGGACAAGGAGGGCCAAGGAGGGAAACGAAGGGAAAAGAAGAGAAAAGTAGGGGCAAGGAGGAGCAAGGAGGGGCCGGGAGGGAAAAGGAGGGAAAGGAGTGACAAGGAGGGACAGTGAGGGGCAATGAGGGACAATGTGGGACACGGAGGGCCAAGGTGGGACAAGTACGGACCAGGATGGACAAGTAGGGATAAGGAGGGAAAAGGAGGGAAAAGAAGGGGCAAGGAGGAGCAAGGAGGGACAAGGAGGGATAATGACGGACAAGGAGGGAAAAGAATGGGCAATGAGGAGCAAGGAGGGACCAGGAGGGGCAATGAGGGACAAGGAGGGACAAGTACGGACCAGGAGGGACAAGGAGTGACAAGGAAGGACAAGGAGGGTCAAGGAGGGACAAGCAGGGATAAGGAGGGACAAGCAGAGACATGGAGGGACAAGGAAAGACAACGAGGGACAAGGAGGGAAAAGTAAAGACAACGAGGGACAAGGAGGGAAAAAGAGGGGAAAGGAGAAACAAGGAGGGACAATGAGGGGCAATGAGGGGAAAGGAGTGACAAGGCTGGGCAATGAGGGGCAAGTAGGAAGAAGGGTCAAGGAGAGACAAGGAGGGACCATGAGGGAAAAGGAGGGAAAGGAGGAACAAGGGGGGACAATGAGGGGCAATGAGGGACAAGGAGGGACCATGAGGGAAAAGGAGGGAAAGGAGGAACAAGGAGGGACAAGGAGGGACAAGCAGGGACAAGCAGGGACAAGCAGGGACAAGTAGGGACAATGAAAGACAGGGAGGGACAAGGAGGGAAAAGCAAGGAAAGGAGGGACAAGTAGAGACAAGGAGGGAAAAGCAAGGAAAGGAGGGAAAAGGAGTGACAAGGAAAGACAAGGAGGGAAAAGGAGGAACAATGAAGGGCAATGAGGGAAAAGGAGTGACAAGGAGGGGCAAGTAGGAGCAAGGAGGGACCAGGAGGGTCAAGGAGGGTCAAGGAGGGTCAAGGAGGGACAAGTAGGGACAAGGAGCGACAAGAAGGGATAAGGAGGGACAAGCAGGATCAAGTAGGGACAAACAGGGGCAAGGAAGGACAAGGAGGGTCAAGGAAGAACAATGAGGGACAAGGAAGGACAAGCAGGATCAAGGAGGGACAAACAGGGACAAGGCTGGACAAGGAGGGACAAACAGGGACAAGGAGGGATAAGGATGGGCATGGAGGGGCAATGAGGGACAAGCAGGATCAAGGAGGGCCAAATAGGGACAAGGAAGGACAAGGAGGGACAGGGAGGGACAAGTAGGGACAAGGACGGGCAAGGAGGGACAAGCAGGATCAAGGAGGGACAAGGAGGGACTAGGAGGGTCAAGCAGGGTCAAGGAGGGACAAGCAGGGACAAACAGGGACAAGGAGGGACAAAGAGGGACCAGGAGTGACAGGGAGGGATAAGGAGGGGCAATGAGGGACATGGTGGGGCACTGAGAGACAAGGAGGGAGAAGGAGGGACAAGCAGGATCAAGGAGGGACAAGGATGGTCAAGGAGGGACAAGTAGGAAGAAGGAGAGACAAGCAGGGACAAAAAGAACAGGGACAAGGAAGGACAAGGAAGGACAAGGAGGGACAAGGAGGGACAAGGAGGGACAAGGAGGGACACGGTGGGCCAAGGAGGGAAAAGAAGGGGCAAGGAGGAGCAAGGAGGGACCAGGAGGGACAATGAGGGACAATGAGGGACAAGGAGGGACAATGAGGGCCAAGGAGGGACAAGGTGGGATAAGGAGGGAAAAGAAGGGGCAAGGAGGAGTAAGGAGGGACCAGGAGGGAAATGGAGGGAAAGGAGTGACAAGGAGGGACAATGAGGGACAAGGAGGGAAAAGGAGGACAAAGGAGGGACAAGGAGGGACAAGCAGGGTCAAGGAGGGACAAGCAGGGGCAAACAGTGACAAGAAGGGATAAGGAGGGACAAAGAGGGACCAGGAGTGACAAGGAGTGATAAGGAGGGGCAATGAGGGACATGGTGGGGCACTAAGGGACAAGGAGGGAGAAGGAGGGACAAGCTGGATCAAGGAGGGACAAGGAGGGACAAGGAAGGACAAGGATGGTCAAGGAGGGACAAGTAGGAAGAAGGAGAGACAAGCAGGGACAAAAAGAGCCAAGGAGGGACAAGCAGGATCAAGGAGGGACAAACAGGGACAAGGAAGGACAAGGAGGGACACGGAGGGCCAAGGAGGGAAAAGAAGGAGCAAGGAGGAGCAAGGAGGGACCAGGAGGGACAATGAGGGACAAGGAGGGACAAGGAGGGACAAGGAGGGGCAAGGAGGGCCAAGGAGGGATAAGGAGGGAAAAGAAGGGGCAAGGAGGAGCAAGGAGGGACCAGGAGGGAAAGGAGTGATAAGGAGGAATAAGGAGGGACAATGAGGGGCAATGAGGGACAATGTGGGACACGGAGGGCAAGGAGGGACAAGTACGGACCAGGATGGACAAGTAGGGATAAGGAGGGATAAGGAGGGAAAAGAAGGGGCAAGGAGGAGCAAGGAGGGACCAGTAGGGAAAAGGAGGGGCAATGAGGGACAAGGAGGGACAAGCAGGGATAACGAGGGACAAGGTGGGAAAATGAGGGAAAGGAGGAAGAAGGAGGGACAAGTAGGGACAAGCAGGGACAAGCAGGGACAAGTAGGGACAATGAAAGACAAGGAGGGACAAGGAGGGAAAAGTACGGACCAGGAGGGACAAGGAGGAACAAGGAGGGACAAGGATGGACATGGATGGACAAGGAGGGACAAGGAGGGACCATGAGGGGCAATGAGGGACAAGGAGGGACAAGTACGGACCTGGAGGGACAAGGAGGTTCAAGGAGGGACAAGGAAGGTCAAGAAGGGACAAGCAGGGATAAGGAGGGACAAGCAAAGACATGGAGGGACAAGGAAAGACAACGAGGGACAAGGAGGGAAAAGGAGGGAAAAGGAGGGAAAAGGAGGGACAAGGAAAGACAAGGAGGGAAAGGATGGAAAAGGAGGAACAAGGAGGAACAATGAGGGGCAATGAGGCAAAAGGAGTGACAAGGAGGGCCAAGGAGGGGCAAGGAGGGACAAGGCGGGAAAAGGAGGGGGATGTAAGAGCAAGGAGGGACCAGGAGGGTCAACGAGGGACTAGGAGGGACAGGAAGGGACAAGGAGGGAGAAGCAGGATCAAGGAGTGACAAACAGGCCCAAGGAAGGACAAGGAGGGGCAAGGAGAGACAAGTAGGGACAAGCAGGGTCAAGGAGGGACAATTAGTGACAAGGAGGGTAAAGGAGGGACAATGCGGGACAAGGACGGACATGGAGGGGCAATGAGGGACAAGGTGGGACAAGGAGGGATAAGAAGGGACAAGGACGGGCAAGGAGGGACAAGCAGGGACATGAAGGGAAAAGGAGGGCCAAGGAGGAACAAGGAGGGACAATGAGGGGCAATAAGGGACAAGGAGGACAAGTACGGACCAGGAGGGACAAGAAGGGAAAAGAAGGGGCAATGAAGAGCAAGGAGGGACCAGGAGGGACAATTAGGGGCAATGAGGGACAAGTAGGGACTAGGAGGGACAGGAAGGGACAAGGAGGGAGAAGCAGGATCAAGGAGCGACAAACAGGCCCAAGGAAGGACAAGGAGGGGCAAGGGGAGACAAGTAGGGACAAGCAGGGTCAAGGAGGGACAATTAGTGACAAGGAGGGTAAAGGAGGGACAATGCGGGACAAGGACGGACATGGAGGGGCAATGAGGGACAAGGTGGGACAAGGAGGGATAAGAAGGGACAAGGACGGGCAAGGAGGGACAAGGAGAGACAAGCAGGGACATCAAGGGAAAAGTAGGGCCAAGGAGGAACAAGGAGGGCAATGAGGGGCAATAAGGGACAAGGAGGACAAGTACGGACCAGGAGGGACAAGGAGGGAAAAGAAGGGGCAACGAGGGTCAACGAGGGACAAGTAGGGACTAGGAGGGACAGGAAGGGACAAGGAGGGAGAAGCAGGATCAAGGAGCGACAAACAGGCCCAAGGAAGGACAAGGAGGGGCAAGAAGAGACAAGCAGGGTCAAGGAGGGACAATTAGTGACAAGGAGGGTAAATGAGGGACAATGCGGGACAAGGACGGACATGGAGGGCAAGGTGGGACAAGGAGGGATAAGAAGGGACAAGGACGGGCAAGGAGGGACAAGCAGGGACATGAAGGGAAAAGGAGGGCCAAGGAGGGACAATGAGGGGCAATAAGGGACAAGGAGGACAAGTACGGACCAGGAGGGACAAGGAGGGAAAAGAAGGGGCAATGAAGAGCAAGGAGGGACCAGGAGGGACAATTAGGGGCAATGAGGGACAAGGAGTGACAAGGAGGGATAAGTACGTACCAGGAGGGTCAAGGAGGGACAAAGAGGGACAAGGAGGGTCAAGGAGGGACAAGGAGAGACAACGAGGGACAAGCAGGGACAAGGAGGGACAAGGAAAGACAAGGAGGGACAAGGAGGGACAAGGAGGGTCAAGGAGGGACAAGCAGTGACATGAAGGAAAAAGGAGGGCCAAGGAGGAACTAGGAGGGACAAGGAGGGTCAAGGAGGGACAAGGAGGGACAAGGAAGGACAAGGAGGGACTAGGAGGGAAAAGGAGTGACAAGGAGGGCCAAGGAGGGGCAATGAGGTTCAAGTAGGAGCAAGGAGGGACAAGTAGGGCAAGGAGGGACAAGAAGGGACAAGGAGGGACAAACAGGGACAAGGAAGGACAAGGAGGGTCAAGGAGGGACAAGGAGGGATAAGCAGGATCAAGGAGGGACAAACAGGGACAAGGCAGGACAAGGGGGGATAAGGAGGGACATGGAGGGGCAATGAGGGACAAGGTGGGTAAAGCAGGGACAGGGAGGGACAAGTAGGGACAAACAGGGTCAAGAAGGGACAATGAGGGAAAAGAAGGACAAAGGAGGGGCAATGAGGGGCAAGCAGGGATAACGAGGGACAAGGAGGGACAATGAGGGAAAAGGAGTGACAGGAGGAACAAGGAGGGAGAAGGACGGACAAGGAGGGAAAAGGAAGGACCAGGAGGGACAAGGCGGGACAAGGACGGACAATGAGGGAAAAGGAGGGGCAATGAGGGACAAGAAGGGACAAGCAGGATCAAGGAGGGACAAATAGGGACAAGGTGGGTCAAGCAGGGACAGGGAGGGACAAGGAAGGACAATGAGGGACAAGTACGGACCAGGAGGGACAAGGAGGGTCAAGGAGGGATAAGGAGAGACAAGTAGGGACCAGGAGGGTAAAGGAGGGAAAGGAGTGACAAGGAGGAACAAGGAGGGCATAGAAGGGGCAAGGAGGGGCATGGAGAGACAAGGAGGGACAAGGAGGGAAAAGGAGTGACAAGGTGTGAAAAGGAGAAACAAGAAGGACAAAGAGTTACAAGGAGTGACAATGAGGGACAAGGAGCGACGAGCAGAGACTAGGAGGGACTAGGAGGGTCAAGAAGGGACAAGAAGGGACAAGGAGGGAAAAGGAGGGGCAAGGAGGGACAAGGAGCGTCAAAGAGGGAGAAGGATGGTCAAGGAGGGTCAAGGAGGGACCAGGAGGGACAAGGAGGGCCAAGGAGGGACCAGGATGGACAAGGAGGTATAAGGAGGGAAAAGAAGAGGACAAGGATGGACACGGAGGGCCAAGGAGGGAAAAGAAGGGGCAAGGAGGAGCAAGGAGGGACCAGGAGGGAAAAAGGAGTGACAGGAGGAACAAGGAGGGACAAGGAGGTCAGGGACAGCCAAGAAGGGACAAGTAGGGACCAGGAGGGACCAGGAGGAACAAGCAGGGTCAAGGAGGGACAATGAGGGAAAAGGAGGACAAAGGAGGGGCAATGAGGGACAAGGAGGGACAAGCAGGGACAAGCAGGGATAACGAGGGACAATGAGGGACAAGGAGGTAGAAGGAGGGACCAGAAGGGACAAGGACGGACAAGGAGGGACCAGGAGGTACAAGGCGGGACAAGGACGGACAGTGAGGGAAAAGGAGGAAAAGGAGGGGCAATGAGGGAAAGCAGGGATAATGAGGGACAAGTGGGACAGTGAGGGACAAGGAGGAACAAGGAGGGACAAGTTGGGACAAGGAGGGTCAAGGAGGGTCAAGGAGGGTCAAGGAGGGTCAAGGAGGGTCAAGGAGGGTCAAGGAGGGTCACGGAGGGTCAAGGAGGGACAATGAGGAGCAAGGAGGGACAAGGAGGGACATTGAGGAAATTGAGGGACAAAGAGAGACAAGTAGGGATAACGAGGGACAAGGTGGGAAAATGAGGTAATAGGAGGACAATGGAGGGACAATGAGGGGCAAGGAGGAGCAAGGAGGGACCAGGAGGGAAAAGGAGGGAAAGGAGTGATAAGGAGGGACAATGAGGGGCAATGAGGGACAATGTGGGACACTGAGGGCAAGGAGGGACAAGTACGGACCAGGATGGACAAGTAGGGATAAGGAGGGATAAGGAGGGATAAGGAGGGAAAAGAAGGGGCAAGGAGGAGCAAGGAGGGACCAGTAGCGAAAAGGAGGGGCAATGAGGGACAAGCAGGGATAACGAGGGACAAGGTGGGAAAATGAGGTAATAGGAGGACAATGGAGGGACAATGAGGGACAAGGACGGACAAGGAGGGAAAAGTACGGACCAGGAGGGACAAGGAGGAACAAGGAAGGACAAGGATGGACATGGATGGACAAGGAGGGACAAGGAGGGACCTTGAGGGGCAATGAGGGACAAGGAGGGACAAGTACGGACCAGGAGGACAAGGAGGTTCAAGGAGGGACAAGGAAGGTCAAGAAGGGACAAGCAGGGATAAGGAGGGACAAGCAAAGACATGGAGGGACAAGGAAAGACAACGAGGGACAAGGAGGGAAAAGGAGGGACAAGGAAAGACAAGGAGGGAAAGGATGGAAAAGGAGGAACAAGGAGGGACAATGAGGGGCAATGAGGCAAAAGGAGTGACAAGGAGGGCCAAGGAGGGGCAAGGAGGGACAAGGCGGGAAAAGGAGGGGGAAGTAAGAGCAAGGAGGGACCAGGAGGGTCAACGAGGGACTAGGAGGGACAGGAAGGGACAAGGAGGGAGAAGCAGGATCAAGGAGCGACAAACAGGCCCAAGGAAGGACAAGGAGGGGCAAGGAGAGACAAGTAGGGACAAGCAGGGTCAAGGAGGGACAATTAGTGACAAGGAGGGTAAAGGAGGGACAATGCGGGACAAGGACGGACATGGAGGGGCAATGAGGGACAAGGTGGGACAAGGAGGGATAAGAAGGGACAAGGACGGGCAAGGAGGGACAAGGAGGGACAAGCTGGGACAAGCAGGGACATGAAGGGAAAAGGAGGGCCAAGGAGGAACAAGGAGGGACAATGAGGGGCAATAAGGGACAAGGAGGACAAGTACGGACCAGGAGGGACAAGGAGGGAAAAGAAGGGGCAATGAAGAGCAAGGAGGGACCAGGAGGGACAATTAGGGGCAATGAGGGACAAGTAGGGACTAGGAGGGACAGGAAGGGACAAGGAGGGAGAAGCAGGATCAAGGAGCGACAAACAAGCCCAAGGAAGGACAAGGAGGGGCAAGGGGAGACAAGTAGGGACAAGCAGGGTCAAGGAGGGACAATTAGTGACAAGGAGGGTAAAGGAGGGACAATGCGGGACAAGGACGGACATGGAGGGTCAAGGAGGGACAATTAGTGACAAGGAGGGTAAATGATGGACAATGCGGGACAAGGACGGACATGGAGGGCAAGGTGGGACAAGGAGGGATAAGAAGGGACAAGGACGGGCAAGGAGGGACAAGCAGGGACATGAAGGGAAAAGGAGGGCCAAGGAGGAACAAGGAGGGACAATGAGGGGCAATAAGGGACAAGGAGGACAAGTACGGACCAGGAGGGACAAGGAGGGAAAAGAAGGGGCAATGAAGAGCAAGGAGGGACCAGGAGGGACAATTAGGGGCAATGAGGGACAAGGAGTGACAAGGAGGGATAAGTACGTACCAGGAGGGTCAAGGAGGGACAAAGAGGGACAAGGAGGGTCAAGGAGGGACAAGGAGAGACAACGAGGGACAAGCAGGGACAAGGAGGGACAAGGAAAGACAAGGAGGGACAAGGAGGGACAAGGAGGGAAAGGAGGGAAAAGGAGGGTCAAGGAGGGAAAGGAGGGAAAAGATGGAACAAGGAGGGACAATGAAGGAAAAGGAGTGACAAGGAGGGCCAAGAAGGGGCAAGGAGGGACGAGGAGGGTCAAGGAGGGACAAGTAGGGACAAGAAGGGACAAGAAGGGACAAGGAGGGACAAGCAGGATCAAGGAGGGACAAACAGGGACAAGGAAGGACAAGGAGGGTCAAGTAGGGACAAGCAGGAACAAGGAGGGACAAACAGGGACAAGGAGGGACAAGGAGGGACAAGACGGACAAGGAGGGACCATTAGGGATAAGGAGGTACATGGAGGGTCCATGAGGGACATGAAGGGGCACTAGGGGACAAGCAGGGACAAGCAGGATCAAGGAGGGACAAATAGGGACAAGTAAGGACAAGTAGGGACAAGGAGGGACAAGTACGGACCAGGAGGGACAATGAGGGTCACGGAGGGACAAGGAGACACAAGGAGGGACCAGGAGGGTAAAGGAGGGAAAGGAGTGACAAGGAGGAACAAGGAGGGAAAGAAGTGGCAATGAGGGACCAGGAGGGGCATGGAGAGACAAGGAGGGAAAAGGAGTGACAAGGTGTGACAAGGAGAAACAAGGAGGGACGAGCAGGGACTAGGGGGGTCAAGAAGCGACAAGGAGGGAAAAGGAGGGAAAAGGTGGAACAAGGAGGGACAAGGAGGGTCAAGGAGGGACAAGCAGTGACATGAAGGAAAAAGGAGGGCCAAGGAGGAACCAGGAGGGACAAGGAGGGTCAAGGAGGGACAAGGAAGGACAAGGAGGGACTAGGAGGGAAAAGGAGTGACAAGGAGGGCCAAGGAGGGGCAATGAGGTTCAAGTAGGAGCAAGGAGGGACAAGTAGGGCAAGGAGGGACAAGAAGGGACAAGGAGGGACAAACAGGGACAAGGAAGGACAAGGAGGGTCAAGGAGGGACAAGGAGGGATAAGCAGGATCAAGGAGGGACAAACAGGGACAAGGCGGGACAAGGCGGGACAAGGTGGGATAAGGAGGGACATGGAGGGGCAATGAGGGACAAGGTGGGTAAAGCAGGGACAGGGAGGGACAAGTAGGGACAAACAGGGTCAAGAAGGGACAATGAGGGAAAAGAAGGACAAAGGAGGGGCAATGAGGGGCAAGCAGGGATAACGAGGGACATTGAGGAAATTGAGGGACAAAGAGAGACAAGTAGGGAAAAGGAGGGAAAATGAGGGAAAAGGAGTGACAAGGTGGAACAAGGAGGGACAATGAGGGGCAAGGAGGGAGAAGGAGTGACGAGGAGGAACAAGAAGGGACAAGGAGTGAAAAGGAGGGGCAAGGAGATACAAGGAGGAACAAGGATGGAAAAGGAGGGACAAGGAGGAACAAGGAGGGACAAGTTGGGACAAGGAGGGACAAGGAGGGACAAGGAGGGACAATGAGGAGCGAGGAGGGACAAGGAGGGACAAGGAGGGTCAAGGAGGGTCAAGGAGGGTCAAGGAGGGTCACGGAGGGTCAAGGAGGGACAATGAGGAGCAAGGAGGGGCATTGAGGAAATTGAGGGACAAAGAGAGACAAGTAGGGAAAAGGAGGGAAAATGAGGGAAAAGGAGTGACAAGGTGGAACAAGGAGGGACAATGAGGGGCAAGGAGGGAGAAGGAGTGACGAGGAGGAACAAGAAGGGACAAGGAGTGAAAAGGAGGGGCAAGGAGATACAAGGAGGAACAAGGATGGAAAAGGAGGGACAAGGAGGAACAAGGAGGGACAAGTTGGGACAAGGAGGGACAAGGAGGGACAATGAGGAGCAAGGAGGGACAAGGAGGGACATTGAGGGACAAAGAGAGACAAGTAGGGAAAAGGAGGGAAAATGGGGGAAAAGGAGTGACAAGGAGGGACAATGAGGGACAAGGAGGGAGAAGGAGTGATAAGGAGGAACAAGAAGGGACAAGGAGTGAAAAGGAGGGGCAAGGAGATACAAGGAGGAACAAGGATGGAAAAGGAGGGACAAGGAGAGGCAATGAGGGACCAGGAGGGACAAGGCCGGACAAGGTGGGACAAGGAAAAACAAGAAGGGACAAGGACGGGCAAGGAGAGACAAGGAGGATTAAGGAGGGACAAGGAGGGACACGGAGGATCGAGGACGGACAAGGAGAGGCAAACAGGGACAAGCAGGGACAAGGAGGGACAAAGAGGGACCAGGAGTGACAAGGAGGGATAAGGAGGGACAATGAGGGACATGGTGGGGCACTGAGGGACAAGGAGGGAGAAGGAGGGACAAGCAGGATCAAGGAGGGACAAGGAAGGACAAGGATGGTCAAGGAGGGACAAGGAGGGACTAGGAGGGACAAGCAGGGACAAACAGGCACAAGCAGGGACAAGGAGGGACAAAGAGGGACCAGGAGTGACAAGGAGGGATAAGGAGGGGCAATGCGGGACATGGTGGGGCACTGAGGGACAAGGTGGGACAAGCAGGATCATGGAGGGACAAGGAAGGACAAGGATGGTCAAGGAGGGACAAGTAGGAAGAAGGAGAGACAAGCAGGGACAAAAAGAGCCAAGGAGGGACAAGCAGGATCAAGGAGGGACAAGGAGGGACACGGAGGGCCAAGAAGGGAAAAGAAGGGGCAAGGAGGAGCAAGGAGGGACCAGGAGGGACAATGTGGGACAAGGAGGGCCAAGGAGGGATAAGGAGGGAAAAGAAAGGGCAAGGAGGAGTAAGGAGGGACAGGGAGGGACAGGGAGGGAAAAGGAGGGAAAGAGTGACAAGGAGGGACAATGAAGGGCAATGAGGGACAAGGGCGGACAAGGAGGGAAAAGGAGGGACAAGGAGGGACTAGGAGGGACAAGCAGGGTCAAGGAGGGACAAGCAGGGACAAACAGGGACAAAGAGGGACCAGGAGTGACAAGGAGGGATAAGGAGGGGCAATGAGGGACATGGTGGGGCACTGAGGGACCAGGAGGGAGAAGGAGGGACAAGCAGGATCAAGGAGGGACAAGGAAGGACAAGGATGGTCAAGGAGGGACAAGTAGGAAGAAGGAGAGACAAGCAGGGACAAAAAGAGCCAAGGAGGGACAAGCAGGATCAAGGAGGGACAAACAGGGACAAGGAAGGACAAGGAGGGACACGGAGGGCCAAGGAGGGAAAAGAAGGAGCAAGGAGGAGCAAGGAGGGACCAGGAGGGACAATGAGGGACAAGGAGGGACAAGGAGGGGCAAGGAGGGCCAAGGAGGGAAAAGAAGGAGCAAGGAGGAGCAAGGAGGGACCAGGAGGGACAATGAGGGACAAGGAGGGACAAGGAGGGGCAAGGAGGGCCAAGGAGGGACAAGGAGGGATAAGGAGGGAAAAGAAGGGGCAAGGAGGAGCAAGGAGGGACCAGGAGGGAAAAGGAGGGAAAGGAGTGATAAGGAGGGACAATGAGGGGCAATGAGGGACAATGTGGGACACGGAGGGCAAGGAGGGACAAGTACGGACCAGGATGGACAAGTAGGGATAAGGAGGGATAAGGAGGGAAAAGAAGGGGCAAGGAGGAGCAAGGAGGGACCAGTAGGGAAAAGGAGGGGCAATGAGGGACAAGCAGGGATAACGAGGGACAAGGTGGGAAAATGAGGTAATAGGAGGACAATGGAGGGACAATGAGGGACAAGGAGGGACAAGGACGGACAAGGAGGGAAAAGTACGGACCAGGAGGGACAAGGAGGAACAAGGAGGGACAAGGATGGACATGGATGGACAAGGAGGGACAAGGAGGGACCATGAGGGGCAATGAGGGACAAGGAGGGACAAGTACGGACCAGGAGGGACAAGGAGGTTCAAGGAGGGACAAGGAAGGTCAAGAAGGGACAAGCAGGGATAAGGAGGGACAAGCAAAGACATGGAGGGACAAGGAAAGACAACGAGGGACAAGGAGGGAAAAGGAGGGAAAAGGAGGGAAAAGGAGGGAAAAGGAGGGAAAAGGAGGGACAAGGAAAGACAAGGAGGGAAAGGATGGAAAAGGAGGGACAATGAGGGGCAATGAGGCAAAAGGAGTGACAAGGAGGGACAACTACGGACCAGGAGGGACAAGGAGGTTCAAGGAGGGACAAGGAAGGTCAAGAAGGGACTAGCAGGGATAAGGAGGGACAAGCAAAGACATGGAGGGACAAGGAAAGACAACGAGGGACAAGGAGGGAAAAGGAGGGAAAAGGAGGGACAAGGAAAGACAAGGAGGGAAAGGATGGAAAAGGAGGGACAATGAGGGGCAATGAGGCAAAAGGAGTGACAAGGAGGGACCAGGAGGGTCAACGAGGGACTAGGAGGGACAGGAAGGGACAAGGAGGGAGAAGCAGGATCAAGGAGCGACAAACAGGCCCAAGGAAGGACAAGGAGGGGCAAGGAGAGACAAGTAGGGACAAGCAGGGTCAAGGAGGGACAATTAGTGACAAGGAGGGTAAAGGAGGGACAATGCGGGACAAGGACGGACATGGAGGGGCAATGAGGGACAAGGTGGAACAAGGAGGGATAAGAAGGGACAAGGACGGGCAAGGAGGGACAAGCTGGGACAAGCAGGGACATGAAGGGAAAAGGAGGGCCAAGGAGGAACAAGGAGGGACAATGAGGGGCAATAAGGGACAAGGAGGACAAGTACGGACCAGGAGGGACAAGGAGGGAAAAGAAGGGGCAATGAAGAGCAAGGAGGGACCAGGAGGGACAATTAGGGGCAATGAGGGACAAGTAGGGACTAGGAGGGACAGGAAGGGACAAGGAGGGAGAAGCAGGATCAAGGAGCGACAAACAGGCCCAAGGAAGGACAAGGAGGGGCAAGGGGAGACAAGTAGGGACAAGCAGGGTCAAGGAGGGACAATTAGTGACAAGGAGGGTAAAGGAGGGACAATGCGGGACAAGGACGGACATGGAGGGGCAATGAGGGACAAGGTGGGACAAGGAGGGATAAGAAGGGACAAGGACGGGCAAGGAGGGACAAGGAGAGACAAGCAGGGACATGAAGGGAAAAGTAGGGCCAAGGAGGAACAAGGAGGGACAATGAGGGGCAATAAGGGACAAGGAGGATAATTACGGACCAGGAGGGACAAGGAGGGAAAAGAAGGGGCAACGAGGGACAAGTAGGGACTAGGAGGGACAGGAAGGGACAAGGAGGGAGAAGCAGGATCAAGGAGCGACAAACAGGCCCAAGGAAGGACAAGGAGGGGCAAGAAGAGACAATTAGGGACAAGCAGGGTCAAGGAGGGACAATTAGTGACAAGGAGGGTAAATGAGGGACAATGCGGGACAAGGACGGACATGGAGGGCAAGGTGGGACAAGGAGGGATAAGAAGGGACAAGGACGGGCAAGGAGGGACAAGCAGGGACATGAAGGGAAAAGGAGGGCCAAGGAGGAACAAGGAGGGACAATGAGGGGCAATAAGGGACAAGGAGGACAAGTACGGACCAGGAGGGACAAGGAGTGAAAAGAAGGGGCAATGAAGAGCAAGGAGGGACCAGGAGGGACAATTAGGGGCAATGAGGGACAAGGAGTGGCAAGGAGGGATAAGTACGTACCAGGAGGGTCAAGGAGGGACAAAGAGGGACAAGGAGGGTCAAGGAGGGACAAGGAGAGACAACGAGGGACAAGGAGGGACAAGGAAAGACAAGGAGGGACAAGGAGGGACAAGGAGGGAAAAGGAGGGTCAAGGAGGGAAAGGAGGGAAAAGATGGAACAAGGAGGGACAATGAAGGAAAAGGAGTGACAAGGAGGGCCAAGAAGGGGCAAGGAGGGACGAGGAGGGTCAAGGAGGGACAAGTAGGGACAAGAAGGGACAAGATGGGACAAGGAGGGACAAGCAGGATCAAGGAGGGACAAACAGGGACAAGGAAGGACAAGGAGGGTCAAGTAGGGACAAGCAGGAACAAGGAGGGACAAACAGGGACAAGGAGGGACAAGGAGGGACAAGACGGACAAGGAGGGACCATTAGGGATAAGGAGGTACATGGAGGGTCCATGAGGGACATGAAGGGGCACTGGGGGACAAGCAGGGACAAGCAGGATCAAGGAGGGACAAATAGGGACAAGTAAGGACAAGTAGGGACAAGGAGGGACAAGTACGGACCAGGAGGGACAATGAGGGTCACGGAGGGACAAGGAGACACAAGGAGGGACCAGGAGGGTAAAGGAGGGAAAGGAGTGACAAGGAGGAACAAGGAGGGAAAGAAGTGGCAATGAGGGACCAGGAGGGGCATGGAGAGACAAGGAGGGAAAAGGAGTGACAAGGTGTGACAAGGAGAAACAAGGAGGGACGAGCAGGGACTAGGGGGGTCAAGAAGCGACAAGGAGGGAAAAGGAGGGAAAAGGTGGAACAAGGAGGGACAAGGAGGGTCAAGGAGGGACAAGCAGTGACATGAAGGAAAAAGGAGGGCCAAGGAGGAACCAGGAGGGACAAGGAGGGTCAAGGAGGGACAAGGAGGGACAAGGAAGGACAAGGAGGGACTAGGAGGGAAAAGGAGTGACAAGGAGGGCCAAGGAGGGGCAATGAGGTTCAAGTAGGAGCAAGGAGGGACAAGTAGGGCAAGGAGGGACAAGAAGGGACAAGGAGGGACAAACAGGGACAAGGAAGGACAAGGAGGGTCAAGGAGGGATAAGCAGGATCAAGGAGGGACAAACAGGGACAAGGCGGGACAAGGTGGGATAAGGAGGGACATGGAGGGGCAATGAGGGACAAGGTGGGTAAAGCAGGGACAGGGAGGGACAAGTAGGGACAAACAGGGTCAAGAAGGGACAATGAGGGAAAAGAAGGACAAAGGAGGGGCAATGAGGGGCAAGCAGGGATAACGAGGGACAAGGAGGGACAATGAGGGAAAAGGAGTGACAGGAGGAACAAGGAGGGAGAAGGACGGACAAGGAGGGAAAAGGAAGGACCAGGAGGGACAAGGCGGGACAAGGACGGACAATGAGGGAAAAGGAGGAAAAGGAGGGGCAATGAGGGACATGGAGGGGCAATGAGGGACAAGAAGGGACAAGCAGGATCAAGGAGGGACAAATAGGGACAAGGTGGGTCAAGCAGGGACAGGGAGGGACAAGGAAGGACAATGAGGGACAAGTACGGACCAGGAGGGACAAGGAGGGTCAAGGAGGGATAAGGAGAGACAAGTAGGGACCAGGAGGGTAAAGGAGGGAAAGGAGTGACAAGGAGGAACAAGGAGGGCATAGAAGGGGCAAGGAGGGGCATGGAGAGACAAGGAGGGACAAGGAGGGAAAAGGAGTGACAAGGTGTGAAAAGGAGAAACAAGAAGGACAAAGAGTTACAAGGAGTGACAATGAGGGACAAGGAGCGACGAGCAGAGACTAGGAGGGACTAGGAGGGTCAAGAAGGGACAAGGAGGGAAAAGGAGGGGCAAGGAGGGACAAGGAGCGTCAAAGAGGGAGAAGGATGGTCAAGGAGGGTCAAGGAGGGACCAGGAGGGACACGGAGGGCCAAGGAGGGACCAGGATGGACAAGGAGGTATAAGGAGGGAAAAGAAGAGGACAAGGAGGGACACGGAGGGCCAAGGAGGGAAAAGAAGGGGCAAGGAGGGACCAGGAGGGAAAAAGGAGTGACAGGAGGAACAAGGAGGGACAAGGAGGTCAGGGACAGCCAAGAAGGGACAAGTAGGGACCAGGAGGAACAAGCAGGGTCAAGGAGGGACAATGAGGGAAAAGGAGGACAAAGGAGGGGCAATGAGGGACAAGGAGGGACAAGCAGGGATAACGAGGGACAATGAGGGACAAGGAGGTAGAAGGAGGGACCAGAAGGGACAAGGACGGACAAGGAGGGACCAGGAGGTACAAGGCGGGACAAGGACGGACAGTGAGGGAAAAGGAGGAAAAGGAGGGGCAATGAGGGAAAGCAGGGATAATGAGGGACAAGTGGGACAGTGAGGGACAAGGAGGAACAAGGAGGGACAAGTTGGGACAAGGAGGGACAAGGAGGGTCAAGGAGGGTCAAGGAGGGTCAAGGAGGGTCAAGGAGGGTCAAGGAGGGACAATGAGGAGCAAGGAGGGACAAGGAGGGACATTGAGGAAATTGAGGGACAAAGAGAGACAAGTAGGGAAAAGGAGGGAAAATGAGGGAAAATGAGGGAAAAGGAGTGACAAGGTGGAACAAGGAGGGACAATGAGGGGCAAGGAGGGAGAAGGAGTGACGAGGAGGAACAAGAAGGGACAAGGAGTGAAAAGGAGAGGCAAGGAGATACAAGGAGGAACAAGGATGGAAAAGGAGGGACAAGGAGGAACAAGGAGGGACAAGTTGGGACAAGGAGGGACAAGGAGGGACAAGGAGGGACAATGAGGAGCGAGGAGGGACAAGGAGGGACAAGGAGGGACATTGAGGGACAAAGAGAGACAAGTAGGGAAAAGGAGGGAAAATGGGGGAAATGGAGTGACAAGGAGGAACAAGGAGGGACAATGAGGGACAAGGAGGGAGAAAGAGTGATAAGGAGGAACAAGAAGGGACAAGGAGTGAAAAGGAGGGGCAAGGAGATACAAGGAGGAACAAGGATGGAAAAGGAGGGACAAGGAGAGGCAATGAGGGACCAGGAGGGACAAGGCCGGACAAGGTGGGACAAGGTGGGACAAGGAAAAACAAGAAGGGACAAGGACGGGCAAGGAGAGACAAGGAGGATTAAGGAGGGACAAGGAGGGACACGGAGGGTCGAGGACGGACAAGGAGAGGCAAACAGGGACAAGGAGGGACAAAGAGGGACCAGGAGTGACAAGGAGGGATAAGGAGGGACAATGAGGGACATGGTGGGGCACTGAGGGACAAGGAGGGAGAAGGAGGGACAAGCAGGATCAAGGAGGGACAAGGAAGGACAAGGATGGTCAAGGAGGGACAAGGAGGGACTAGGAGGGACAAGCAGGGACAAACAGGCACAAGCAGGGACAAGGAGGGACAAAGAGGGACCAGGAGTGACAAGGAGGGATAAGGAGGGGCAATGCGGGACATGGTGGGGCACTGAGGGACAAGGTGGGACAAGCAGGATCATGGAGGGACAAGGAAGGACAAGGATGGTCAAGGAGGGACAAGTAGGAAGAAGGAGAGACAAGCAGGGACAAAAAGAGCCAAGGAGGGACAAGCAGGATCAAGGAGGGACAAGGAGGGACACGGAGGGCCAAGGAGGGAAAAGAAGGGGCAAGGAGGAGCAAGGAGGGACCAGGAGGGACAATGTGGGACAAGGAGGGCCAAGGAGGGATAAGGAGGGAAAAGAAAGGGCAAGGAGGAGTAAGGACGGACAGGGAGGGACAGGGAGGGAAAAGGAGGGAAAGAGTGACAAGGAGGGACAATGAGGGGCAATGAGGGGCAATGAGGGACAAGGGCGGACAAGGAGGGAAAAGGAGGGACAAGGAGGGACTAGGAGGGACAAGCAGGGTCAAGGAGGGACAAGCAGGGACAAACAGGGACAAGGAGGGACAAAGAGGGACCAGGAGTGACAAGGAGGGATAAGGAGGGGCAATGAGGGACATGGTGGGGCACTGAGGGACCAGGAGGGAGAAGGAGGGACAAGCAGGATCAAGGAGGGACAAGGAAGGACAAGGATGGTCAAGGAGGGACAAGTAGGAAGAAGGAGAGACAAGCAGGGACAAAAAGAGCCAAGGAGGGACAAGCAGGATCAAGGAGGGACAAACAGGGACAAGGAAGGACAAGGAGGGACAAGGAGGGACACCGAGGGCCAAGGAGGGAAAAGAAGGGGCAAGGAGGAGCAAGGAGGGACCAGGAGGGACAATGAGGGACAAGGAGGGACAAGGAGGGACAAGGAGGGGCAAGGAGGGCCAAGGAGGGACAAGGAGGGATAAGGAGGGAAAAGAAGGGGCAAGGAGGGACCATGAGGGAAAAGGAGGGAAAGGAGTGACAAGGAGGAACAAGGAGGGACAATGAGGGGCAATGAGGGACAATGTGGGACACGGAGGGCCAAGGAGGGACAAGTAGGGATAAGGAGGGATAAGGAGGGATAAGGAGGGAAAAGAAGGGGCAAGGAGGAGCAAGGTGGGACCAGTAGGGAAAAGGAGGGGCAATGAGGGACAAGCAGGGATAAAGAGGGACAAGGTGGGAAAATGAGGTACAAAGAGGACAAAGGAGGGACAATGAGGGAAAAGGAGGGACAATGAGTAACAAGGACGGACAAGGAGGGACAAGGACGGACAAGGAGGGACAAGTACGGACCAAGAGGGACAAGGAGGAACAAGGAGGGTCAAGGAGGGACAAGGATGGACATGGATGGACAAGGAGGGACCATGAGGGGCAATGAGGGAAAAGGAGGGACAAGTACGGACCAGGAGGGACAAGTAGGTTCAAGGAGGGACAAGGAAGGTCAAGGAGGGACAAGGAGGGACAAGCAGGGATAAGGAGGGACAAGCAAAGACATGGAGGGACAAGGAAAGACAACGAGGGACAAGGAGGGAAAATGAGGGAAAAGGAGGGACAAGGAAAGACAAGGAGGGAAAGGATGGAAAAGGAGGAACAAGGAGGGACAATGAGGGGCAATGAGGCAAAAGGAGTGACAAGGAGGGGCATGGAGGGGCAAGGAGGGACAAGGCGAGAAAAGGAGGGGGAAGTAAGAGCAAGGAGGGACCAGGAGGGTCAACGAGGGACAAGTAGGGACTAGGAGGGACAGGAAGGGACAAGGAGGGAGAAGCAGGATCAAGGAGCGACAAACAGGCCCAAGGAAGGACAAGGAGGGTCAAGGAGGGACAATTAGTGACAAGGAGGGTAAAGGAGGGACAATGCGGGACAAGGACGGACATGGAGGGGCAATGAGGGACAAGGTGGGACAAGGAGGGATAAGAAGGGACAAGGACGGGCAAGGAGGGACAAGGAGAGACAAGCAGGGACATGAAGGGAAAAGTAGGGCCAAGGAGGAACAAGGAGGGACAATGAGGGGCAATAAGGGACAAGGAGGACAAGTTCGGACCAGGAGGGACAAGGAGGGAAAAGAAGGGGCAACGAGGGTCAACGAGGGACAAGTAGGGGCTAGGAGGGACAGGAAGGGACAAGGAGGGAGAAGCAGGATCAAGGAGCGACAAACAGGCCCAAGGAAGGACAAGGAGAGACAAGTAGGGACAAGCAGGGTCAAGGAGGGACAATTAGTGACAAGGAGGGTAAAGGAGGGACAATACGGGACAAGGACGGACATGGAGGGGCAAGGTGGGACAAGGAGGGATAAGATGGGACAAGGACGGGCAAGGAGGGACAAGGAGGGACAAGCAGGGACATGCAGGGAAAAGGAGGACCAAGGAGGAACAAGGAGTGACAAGGAGGGACAAGGAGGGACAATGACGGGCAATAAGGGACAAGGAGGACAAGTACGGACCAGGAGGGACAAGGAGAGAAAAGAAGGGGCAATGAAGAGCAAGGAGGGACCAGGAGGGACAATTAGGGGCAATGATGGACAACGAGGGATAAGTACGTACCAGGAGGGTCAAGGAGGGACAAAGAGGGACAAGGAGGGTCAAGGAGGGACAAGGAGGGACAAGGAGAGACAACGAGGGACAACGAGGGACAAGCAGGGATAAGCAGGGACAAGGAGGGACAAGGAAAGACAAGGAGGGACAAGGAGGGACAAGGAGGGAAAAGGAGGGTCAAGGAGGGAAAGGAGGGAAAAGATGGAACAAGGAGGGACAATGAAGGGCAATGAAGGAAAAGGAGTGACAAGGAGGGCCAAGAAGGGGCAAGGAGGGACGAGGAGGGTCAAGGAGGGACAAGTAGGGACAATAAGGGACAAGGAGGGACAAGCAGGATCAAGGAGGGACAAACAGGGACAAGGAAGGACAAGGAGGGTCAAGGAGGGACAAGCAGGAACAAGGAGGGACAAACAGGGACAAGGAGGGACAAGGAGGGACCATTAGGGATAAGGAGGTACATGGAGGGTCCATGAGGGGCATGAAGGGGCACTGGGGGACAAGCAGGGACAAGAAGGGACAAGCAGGATCAAGGAGGGACAAATATGGACAAGTAAGGACAAGGAGGGACAAGTAGGGACAAGGAGGGACAAGTACGGACCAGGAGGGACAATGAGGGTCACGGAGGGACAAGGAGTCACAAGGAGGGACCAGGAGGGTTAAGGAGGGAAAGGAGTGACAAGGAGGAACAAGGAGGGAAAAGAAGTGGCAATGAGGGACCAGGAGGGGCATGGAGAGACAAGGAGGGAAAAGGAGTGACAAGGTGTGACAAGGAGAAACAAGGAGGGACGAGCAGGGACTAGGGGGGTCAAGAAGGGACAAGGAGGGAAAAGGAGGGAAAAGGTGGAACAAGGAGGGTCAAGGAGTGACAAGGAGGGACGAACAGGGACTTGGAGGGTCAAGGAAGGAAAATGAGGTAAAAGGAGGACAAAGGTGGGACAAGGAGGGACCAGGATGGACAAGGAGGGATAAGGAGGGAAAAGAAGGGTCAAGGAGGGACCAGGATGGACAAGGAGGGATAAGGAGGGAAAAGAAGGGGCAAGGAGGGACCAAGAGGGAAAAGGAGGGAATGGAGTGACAAGGAGGAACAAGGAGGGACAATGAGGGCCAATGAGGGACACGGAGGGCCAAGGAGGGACAAGTACGGACCAGGATGGACAAGTAGGGATAAGGAGGGAAAAGAAGGGGCAAGGAGGAGCAAGGAGGGACCAGTAGGGGCAAGGAGGGACAAGCAGGGACATGAAGGGAAAAGGAGGAACAAGGAGGGACAATGAGGGGCAATAAGGGACAAGGAGGACAAGTACGGACCAGGAGGGACAAGGAGGGAAAAGAAGGGGCAATGAAGAGCAAGGAGGGACCAGGAGGGACAATTAGGGGCAATGAGGGACAAGGAGTGACAAGGAGGGTCAAGGAGGGACAAAGAGGGACAAGGAGGGTCAAGGAGGGACAAGGAGGGACAAGGAGAGACAACGAGGGACAAGCAGGGACAAGGAGGGACAAGGAAAGACAAGGAGGGACAAGGAGGGAAAGGAGGGAAAAGGAGGGTCAAGGAGGGAAAGGAGGGAAAAGGAGTGACAAGGAGGGCCAAGAAGGGGCAAGGAGGGACGAGGAGGGTCAAGGAGGGACAAGTAGGGACAAGAAGGGACAAGAAGGGACAAGGAGGGACAAGCAGGATCAAGGAGGGACAAACAGGGACAAGGAAGGACAAGGAGGGTCAAGGAGGGACAAGCAGGAACAAGGAGGGACAAACAGGGACAAGACGGACAAGGAGGGTCCATTAGGGATAAGGAGGTACATGGAGGGTCCATGAGGGACATGAAGGGGCACTGGGGGACAAGCAGGATCAAGGAGGGACAAATAGGGACAAGTAAGGACAAGTAGGGACAAGGAGGGACAAGTACGGACCAGGAGGGACAATGAGGGTCACGGAGGGATAAGGAGACACAAGGAGGGACCAGGAGGGTAAAGGAGGGAAAGGAGTGACAAGGAGGAACAAGGAGGGAAAAGAAGTGGCAATGAGGGACCAGGAGGGGCATGGAGAGACAAGGAGGGAAAAGGAGTGACAAGGTGTGACAAGGAGAAACAAGGAGGGACGAGCAGGGACTAGGGGGGTCAAGAAGGGACAAGGAGGGAAAAGGAGGGAAAAGGTGGAACAAGGAGGGACAAGGAGGGTCAAGGAGGGACAAGCAGTGACATGAAGGAAAAAGGAGGGCCAAGGAGGAACCAGGAGGGACAAGGAGGGTCAAGGAGGGGCAAGGAGGGACAAGGAGGGACAAGGAAGGACAAGGAGGGACTAGGAGGGAAAAGGAGTGACAAGGAGGGCCAAGGAGGGGCAATGAGGTTCAAGTAGGAGCAAGGAGGGACAAGTAGGGCAAGGAGGGACAAGAAGGGACAAGGAGGGACAAACAGGGACAAGGAAGGACAAGGAGGGTCAAGGAGGGACAAGGAGGGATAAGCAGGATCAAGGAGGGACAAGGCGGGACAAGGCGGGACAAGGTGGGATAAGGAGGGACATGGGGGGGCAATGAGGGACAAGGTGGGTAAAGCAGGGACAGGGAGGGACAAGTAGGGAAAAGCAGGGTCAAGAAGGGACAATGAGGGAAAAGAAGGACAAAGGAGGGGCAATGAGGGGCAAGCAGGGATAACGAGGGACAAGGAGGGACAAGGAGGGACAATGAGGGAAAAGGAGTGACAGGAGGAACAAGGAGGGAGAAGGACGGACAAGGAGGGAAAAGGAAGGACCAGGAGGGACAAGGCGGGACAAGGACGGACAATGAGGGAAAAGGAGGAAAAGGAGGGGGAATGAGGGACATGGAGGGGCAATGAGGGACAAGAAGGGACAAGCAGGATCAAGGAGGGACAAATAGGGACAAGGTAGGTCAAGCAGGGACAGGGAGGGACAAGGAAGGACAATGAGGGACAAGTACGGACCAGGAGGGACAAGGAGGGTCAAGGAGGGATAAGGAGAGACAAGTAGGGACCAGGAGGGTAAAGGAGGGAAAGGAGTGACAAGGAGGAACAAGGAGGGCATAGAAGGGACAAGGAGGGGCATGGAGAGACAAGGAGGGAAAAGGAGTGACAAGGTGTGAAAAGGAGAAACAAGAAGGACAAAGAGTTACAAGGAGTGACAATGAGGGACAAGGAGCGACGAGCAGAGACTAGGAGGGACTAGGAGGGTCAAGAAGGGACAAGGAGGGAAAAGGAGGGGCAAGGAGGGACAAGGAGCGTCAAAGATTGAGAAGGATGGTCAAGGAGGGTCAAGGAGGGACAAGGAGGGACACGGAGGGCCAAGGAGGGACCTGGATGGACAAGGAGGTATAAGGAGGGAAAAGAAGAGGACAAGGAGGGGCACGGAGGGCCAAGGAGGGAAAAGAAGGGGCAAGGAGGAGCAAGGAGGGACCAGGAGGGAAAAAGGAGTGACAGGAGGAACAAGGAGGGACAAGGAGGGCAGGGACAGCCAAGAAGGGACAAGTAGGGACCAGGAGGGACCAGGAGGAACAAGCAGGGTCAAGGAGGGACAATGAGGGAAAAGGAGTACAAAGGAGGGGCAATGAGGGACAAGGAGGGACAAGCAGGGATAACGAGCGACAATGAGGGACAAGGAGGTAGAAGGAGGGACCAGAAGGGACAAGGACGGACAAGGAGGGACCAGGAGGTACAAGGCGGGACAAGGACGGACAATGAGGGAAAAGGAGGAAAAGGAGGGGCAATGAGGGAAAGCAGGGATAATGAGGGACAAGTGGGACAGTGAGGGACAAGGAGGAACAAGGAGGGACAAGTTGGGACAAGGAGGGACAAGGAGGGTCAAGGAGGGTCAAGGAGGGACAATGAGGAGCAAGGAGGGACAAGGAGGGACATTGAGGAAATTGAGGGACAAAGAGAGACAAGTAGGGAAAAGGAGGGAAAATGAGGGAAAATGAGGGAAAAGGAGTGACAAGGTGGAACAAGGAGGGACAATGAGGGGCAAGGAGGGAGAAGGAGTGACGAGGAGGAACAAGAAGGGACAAGGAGTGAAAAGGAGGGGCAAGGAGATACAAGGAGGAACAAGGATGGAAAAGGAGGGACAAGGAGGAACAAGGAGGGACAAGTTGGGACAAGGAGGGACAAGGAGGGTCAAGGAGAGACAATGAGGAGCAAGGAGGGACAAGGAGGGACAAGGAGGGACAAGGAGGGACATTGAGGGACAAAGAGAGACAAGTAGGGAAAAGGAGGGAAAATGAGGGAAAAGGAGTGACAAGGAGGAACAAGGAGGGACAATGAGGGACAAGGAGGGAGAAGGAGTGACAAGGAGGAACAAGAAGGGACAAGGAGTGAAAAGGAGGGGCAAGGAGATACAAGGAGGAACAAGGATGGAAAAGGAGGGACAAGGAGAGGCAATGAGGGACCAGGAGGGACAAGGCCGGACAAGGTAGGACAAGGAAAAACAAGAAGGGACAAGGACGGGCAAGGAGAGACAAGGAGGATTAAGGAGGGACAAGGAGGGACACGGAGGGAAAAGAAGGGGCAAGGAGGAGCAAGGAGGGACCAGTAGGGAAAAGGAGGGGCAATGAGGGACAAGCAGGGACAAGCAGGGATAACGAGGGACAAGGTGGGAAAATGAGGTAAAAAGAGGACAAAGGAGGGACAATGAGGGAAAAGGAGGGACAATGAGTAACAAGGACGGACAAGGAGGGACAAGGACGGACAAGGAGGGACAAGTACGGACCAAGAGGGACAAGGAGGTACAAGGAGGGTCAAGGAGGGACAAGGATGGACATGGATGGACAAGGAGGGACAAGGAGGGACCATGAGGGGCAAGGAGGGAAAAGGAGGGACAAGGAGGTTCAAGGAGGGACAAGGAAGGTCAAGGAGGGACAAGGAGGGACAAGCAGGGATAAGGAGGGATAAGGAGGGATAAGGAGGGATAAGGAGGGAAAAGAAGGGGCAAGGAGGAGCAAGGAGGGACCAGTAGGGAAAAGGAGGGGCAATGAGGGACAAGCAGGGACAAGCAGGGATAACGAGGGACAAGGTGGGAAAATGAGGTAAAAAGAGGACAAAGGAGGGACAATGAGGGAAAAGGAGGGACAATGAGTAACAAGGACGGACAAGGAGGGACAAGGACGGACAAGGAGGGACAAGTACGGACCAAGAGGGACAAGGAGGTACAAGGAGGGTCAAGGAGGGACAAGGATGGACATGGATGGACAAGGAGGGACAAGGAGGGACCATGAGGGGCAATGAGGGAAAAGGAGGGACAAGTACGGACCAGGAGGGACAAGGAGGTTCAAGGAGGGACAAGGAAGGTCAAGGAGGGACAAGGAGGGACAAGCAGGGATAAGGAGGGACAAGCAAAGACATGGAGGGACAAGGAAAGACAACGAGGGACAAGGAGGGAAAATGAGGGAAAGGAGGGACAAGGAAAGACAAGGAGGGAAAGGATGGAAAAGGAGGAACAAGGAGGGACAATGAGGGGCAATGAGGCAAAAGGAGTGACAAGGAGGGGCATGGAGGGACAAGGCGGGAAAAGGAGGGGGAAGTAAGAGCAAGGAGGGACCAGGAGGGTCAACGAGGGACAAGTAGGGACTAGGAGGGACAGGAAGGGACAAGGAGGGAGAAGCAGGATCAAGGAGCGACAAACAGGCCCAAGGAAGGACAAGGAGGGGCAAGGAGAGACAAGTTGGGACAAGCAGGGTCAAGGAGGGACAATTAGTGACAAGGAGGGTAAAGGAGGGACAATGCGGGACATGGAGGGGCAATGAGGGACAAGGTTGGACAAGGAGGGATAAGAAGGGACAAGGACGGGCAAGGAGGGACAAGGAGAGACAAGCAGGGACATGAAGGGAAAAGTAGGGCCAAGGAGGAACAAGGAGGGACAATGAGGGGCAATAAGGGACAAGGAGGACAAGTACGGACCAGGAGGGACAAGGAGGGAAAAGAAGGGGCAACGAGGGTCAACGAGGGACAAGTAGGGACTAGGAGGGACAGGAAGGGACAAGGAGGGAGAAGCAGGGTCAAGGAGCGACAAACAGGCCCAAGGAAGGACAAGGAGAGACAAGCAGGGTCAAGGAGGGACAATTAGTGACAAGGAGGGTAAAGGAGGGACAATGCGGGAAAAGGACGGACATGGAGGGGCAAGGTGGGACAAGGAGGGATAAGATGGGACAAGGACGGGCAAGGAGGGACAAGGAGGGACAAGCAGGGACATGAAGGGAAAAGGAGGGCCAAGGAGGAACAAGGAGGGACAAGGAGGGACAATGAGGGGCAATAAGGGACAAGGAGGACAAGTACGGACCAGGAGGGACAAGGAGGGAAAAGAAGGGGCAATGAAGAGCAAGGAGGGACCAGGAGGGACAATTAGGGCCAATGAGGGACAACGAGGGATAAGTACGTACCAGGAGGGTCAAGGAGGGACAAAGAGGGACAAGGAGGGTCAAGGAGGGACAAGGAGGGACAAGGAGAGACAACGAGGGACAACGAGGGACAAGCAGGGATAAGCAGGGACAAGGAGGGACAAGGAAAGACAAGGAGGGACAAGGAGGGACAAGGAGGGACAAGGAGGGAAAGGAGGGAATAGGAGGGAAAAGGAGGGTCAAGGAGCGAAAGGAGGGAAAAGATGGAACAAGGAGGGACAATGAAGGGCAATGAAGGAAAAGGAGTGACAAGGAGGGCCAAGAAGGGGCAAGGAGGGACGAGGAGGGTCAAGGAGGGACAAGTAGGGACAATAAGGGACAAGGAGGGACAAGCAGGATCAAGGAGGGACAAACAGGGACAAGGAAGGACAAGGAGGGTCAAGGAGGGACAAGCAGGAACAAGGAGGGACAAACAGGGACAAGGAGGGACAAGACGGGACAAGGAGGGACCATTAGGGATAAGGAGGTACATGGAGGGTCCATGAGGGGCATGAAGGGGCACTGGGGGACAAGCAGGGACAAGAAGGGACAAGCAGGATCAAGGAGGGACAAATAGGGACAAGTAAGGACAAGGAGGGACAAGTAGGGGCAAGGAGGGACAAGTACGGACCAGGAGGGACAATGAGGGTGACGGAGGGACAAGGAGACACAAGGAGGGACCAGGAGGGTAAAGGAGGGAAAGGAGTGACAAGGAGGAACAAGGAGGGAAAAGAAGTGGCAATGAGGGACCAGGAGGGGCATGGAGATACAAGGAGGGAAAAGGAGTGACAAGGTGTGACAAGGAGAAACAAGGAGGGACGAGCAGGGACTGGGGGGGTCAAGAAGGGACAAGGAGGGAAAAGGAGGGGAAAGGTGGAACAAGGAGGGACAAGGAGGGTCAAGGAGTGACAAGGAGGGACGAACAGGGACTTGGAGGGTCAAGGAAGGAAAATGAGGTAAAAGGAGGACAAAGGTGGGACAATGAGGGACAAGGACGGACAAGGAGGGTCAAATACGGACCAGGAGGAACAAGGAGGGTTAAGGAGGGACAAGGATGGACAAGGAGGGACCAGGATGGACAAGGAGGGATAAGGAGGGAAAAGAAGGGGCAAGGAGGGACCAAGAGGGAAAAGGAGGGAATGGAGTGACAAGGAGGAACAAGGAGGGACAATGAGGGACACGGAGGGCCAAGGAGGGACATGTACGGACCAGGATGGACAAGTAGGGATAAGGAGGGAAAAGAAGAGGCAAGGAGGAGCAAGGAGGGACCAGTAGGGGCAATGAGGGACAAGGAGGGACAAGCAGGGATAACGAGGGACAAGGAGGGAAAATGAGGTAAAAGGAGGACAAAGGAGGGACAATGAGGGACAAGGAGGGACAAGCAGGGACAATGAGGGACAAGGACGGACAAGGAGGGACAAGGAGGGACAAGCAGGGACAATGAGGGACAAGGAGGGACAAGTACGGACCAGGAGGGACAAGGAGGAACAAGGAGGGTCAAGGAGGGTCAATGAGGGTCAAGGAGGGACAAGGATGGACAAGGAGGGACCAGGAGGGACCATGAGGGCAATGAGGGACAAGGAGGGACAAGTACGGACCAGTAGGGACAAGGAGGGTCAAGGAGGGACAAGGAAGGAAAAGCTGGAATAAGGAGGGACAAGCAGAGACATGGAGGGACAAGGAAAGACAACGAGGGAAAAGGAGGGAAAAGGAGGGTCAAGGAGGGAAAGGAGGGAAAAGGTGGAACAAGGAGGGACAATGAAGGGCAATGAAGGAAAAGGAGTGACAAGTAGGGCCAAGAAGGGGCAATGAGGGGCAAGTAGGAGCAACGAGGGACCAGGAGGGTCAAGGAGGGACAAGTAGGCACAAGAAGGGACAAGCAGGATCAAGGAGGGACAAACAGGGACAAGGAAGGACAAGGAGGGTCAAGGAGGGACAAGGAGGGACAAGCAGGATCAAGGAGGGACAAACATGGACAATGCGGGGCAAGGAGGGACAAGACGGGACAAGGAGGGATAAGGAGGCACATGGTGGGGCAATGAGGGACATGAAGGGGCACTGGGGGACAAGAAGGGACAAGCAGGATCAAGGAGGGACAAGGAAGGACAAGGAGGGACAAGTAGGGACATGGAGGGACAAGTACGGACCAGGAGGGACAATGAGGGTCACGGAGGGACAAGGAGAGACAAGGTGGGACCAGGAGGGTAAAGGAGGGAAAGGAGTGACATGGAGGAACAAGGTGGGAAAAGAAGGGGCAAGGAGGGACCAGAAGGGGCATGGAGAGACAAGGAGGGTCATGGAGGGAAAAGGAGTGACAAGGTGTGACAAGGAGAAACAAGGAGGGACGAGCAGGGACTAGGGGGGTCAAGAAGGGACAAGGAGGGAAAAGGAGGAACAAGGAGGGACAAGGAGGGTCAAGGAGGGTCAAGGAGGGTCAAGGAGGGACAAGGAGAGACAAGGAGGGACAAGGAGGGACCAGGAGGGACAAGCAGAGACAAGGAGGGACCAGGAGGGACTAGGAGGGAAAGGAGTGACAAGGAAAAACAAGGAGGAACAAAGAGGGTCAAGGAGTGACAATGAGGGACAAGGAGGGACGAACAGGGACTTGGAGGGTCAAGGTGGGAAAATGAGGTAAAAGGAGGACAAAGGAGGGACAATGAAGGACAAGGAGGGACAATGAGGGACAAGGACGGACAATGAGGGACAAGTACAAGTACAAGTACCAGGAGGGACAAGGATGGACAAGGAGGGGGAAGGAGGGACAAGAAGGGTCAACGAGAGACAAGGAGATACAAGGAGGGACCATGAGGGAAAAATTGGGAAAGGAGGAACAAGGAGGGATAAGGAGGGACAAGCAGAGACATGGAGGGACAAGGAAAGACAAGGAAAGACAAGGAGGGAAAGGAGAGAAAAGGAGGAACAAGGAGGGACAATGAGGGGCAATGAGGCAAAAGTAGTGACAAGGAGGGCCAAGGAGGGGCAATGATGGACAAGGCGGGAAAAGGATGGGCAAGTAAGAGCAAGGAGGGACAAGCAAGGACAAGGAGGGACAAGGAGGGACCATGAGGGAAAAATTGGGAAAGGAGGAACAAGGAGGGGCAAGGAGAGACAAGTAGGGACAAGCAGGGTCAAGGAGGGACAATTAGTGACAAGGAGGGTAATGGAGGGACAATGCGGGACAAGGACGGACATGGAGGGGCAATGAGGGACAAGGTGGGACAAGGAGGGATAAGAAGGGACAAGGACGGGCAAGGAGGGACAAGGAGAGACAAGCAGGGACATGAAGGGAAAAGTAGGGCCAAGGAGGAACAAGGAGGGACAATGAGGGGCAATAAGGGACAAGGAGGACAAGTACGGACCAGGAGGGACAAGGAGGGAAAAGAAGGGTCAACGAGGGACTAGGAGGGACAGGAAGGTACAAGGAATGAGAAGCAGGATCAAGGAGCGACAGACAGGTCCAAGGAAGGACAAGGGTCACGGAGGGACAAGGAGAGACAAGGTGGGACCAGGAGGGTAAAGGAGGGAAAGGAGTGACATGGAGGAACAAGGTGGGAAAAGAAGGGGCAAGGAGGGACCAGAAGGGGCATGGAGAGACAAGGAGGGTCAAGGAGGGAAAAGGAGTGACAAGGTGTGACAAGGAGAAACAAGGAGGGACGAGCAGGGACTAGGGGGGTCAAGAAGGGACAAGGAGGGAAAAGGAGGAACAAGGAGGGACAAGGAGGGTCAAGGAGGGTCAAGGAGGGTCAAGGAGGGACAAGGAGAGACAAGGAGGGACAAGGAGGGACCAGGAGGGACAAGCAGAGACAAGGAGGGACCAGGAGGGACTAGGAGGGAAAGGAGTGACAAGGAAAAACAAGGAGGAACAAAGAGGGTCAAGGAGTGACAATGAGGGACAAGGAGGGACGAACAGGGACTTGGAGGGTCAAGGTGGGAAAATGAGGTAAAAGGAGGACAAAGGAGGGACAATGAAGGACAAGGAGGGACAATGAGGGACAAGGACGGACAATGAGGGACAAGTACAAGTACAAGTACCAGGAGGGACAAGGATGGACAAGGAGGGGGAAGGAGGGACAAGAAGGGTCAACGAGAGACAAGGAGATACAAGGAGGGACCATGAGGGAAAAATTGGGAAAGGAGGAACAAGGAGGGAAAGGAGTGACATGGAGGAACAAGGTGGGAAAAGAAGGGGCAAGGAGGGACCAGAAGGGGCATGGAGAGACAAGGAGGGTCAAGGAGGGAAAAGGAGTGACAAGGTGTGACAAGGAGAAACAAGGAGGGACGAGCAGGGACTAGGGGGGTCAAGAAGGGACAAGGAGGGAAAAGGAGGAACAAGGAGGGACAAGGAGGGTCAAGGAGGGTCAAGGAGGGTCAAGGAGGGTCAAGGAGGGACAAGGAGAGACAAGGAGGGACAAGGAGGGACCAGGAGGGACAAGCAGAGACAAGGAGGGACCAGGAGGGACTAGGAGGGAAAGGAGTGACAAGGAAAAACAAGGAGGAACAAAGAGGGTCAAGGAGTGACAATGAGGGACAAGGAGGGACGAACAGGGACTTGGAGGGTCAAGGTGGGAAAATGAGGTAAAAGGAGGACAAAGGAGGGACAATGAAGGACAAGGAGGGACAATGAGGGACAAGGACGGACAATGAGGGACAAGTACAAGTACAAGTACCAGGAGGGACAAGGATGGACAAGGAGGGGGAAGGAGGGACAAGAAGGGTCATCGAGAGACAAGGAGATACAAGGAGGGACCATGAGGGAAAAATTGGGAAAGGAGGAACAAGGAGGGATAAGGAGGGACAAGCAGAGACATGGAGGGACAAGGAAAGACAAGGAAAGACAAGGAGGGAAAGGAGAGAAAAGGAGGAACAAGGAGGGACAATGAGGGGCAATGAGGCAAAAGTAGTGACAAGGAGGGCCAAGGAGGGGCAATGATGGACAAGGCGGGAAAAGGATGGGCAAGTAAGAGCAAGGAGGGACAAGCAAGGACAAGGAGGGACAAGGAGGGACCATGAGGGAAAAATTGGGAAAGGAGGAACAAGGAGGGGCAAGGAGAGACAAGTAGGGACAAGCAGGGTCAAGGAGGGACAATTAGTGACAAGGAGGGTAATGGAGGGACAATGCGGGACAAGGACGGACATGGAGGGGCAATGAGGGACAAGGTGGGACAAGGAGGGATAAGAAGGGACAAGGACGGGCAAGGAGGGACAAGGAGAGACAAGCAGGGACATGAAGGGAAAAGTAGGGCCAAGGAGGAACAAGGAGGGACAATGAGGGGCAATAAGGGACAAGGAGGACAAGTACGGACCAGGAGGGACAAGGAGGGAAAAGAAGGGTCAACGAGGGACTAGGAGGGACAGGAAGGTACAAGGAATGAGAAGCAGGATCAAGGAGCGACAGACAGGTCCAAGGAAGGACAAGGAGGGGCAAGGAGAGACAAGTAGGGACAAGCAGGGTCAAGGAGGGACAATTAGTGACAAGGAGGGTAAAGGAGGGACAATGCGGGACAAGGACGGACATGGAGGGGCAAGGTGGGACAAGGAGGGATAAGAAGGGACAAGGAAGGTCAAGGAGGGACAAGGAGGGACAAGCAGGGATAAGGAGGGACAAGCAAAGACATGGAGGGACAAGGAAAGACAACGAGGGACAAGGAGGGAAAAGGAGGGAAAGGAGGGACAAGGAAAGACAAGGAGGGAAAGGATGGAAAAGGAGGAACAAGGAGGGACAATGAGGGGCAATGAGGCAAAAGGAGTGACAAGGAGGGGCATGGAGGGACAAGGCGGGAAAAGGAGGGGGAAGTAAGAGCAAGGAGGGACCAGGAGGGTCAACGAGGGACAAGTAGGGACTAGGAGGGACAGGAAGGAACAAGGAGGGAGAAGCAGGATCAAGGAGCGACAAACAGGCCCAAGGAAGGACAAGGAGGGGCAAGGAGAGACAAGTTGGGACAAGCAGGGTCAAGGAGGGACAATTAGTGACAAGGAGGGTAAAGGAGGGACAATGCGGGACAAGGACGGACATGGAGGGGCAATGAGGGACAAGGAGGGATAAGAAGGGACAAGGACGGGCAAGGAGGGACAAGGAGAGACAAGCAGGGACATGAAGGGAAAAGTAGGGCCAAGGAGGAACAAGGAGGGACAATGAGGGGCAATAAGGGACAAGGAGGACAAGTACGGACCAGGAGGGACAAGGAGGGAAAAGAAGGGGCAACGAGGGTCAACGAGGGACAAGTAGGGACTAGGAGGGACAGGAAGGGACAAGGAGGGAGAAGCAGGATCAAGGAGCGACAAACAGGCCCAAGGAAGGACAAGGAGAGACAAGTAGGGACAAGCAGGGTCAAGGAGGGACAATTAGTGACAAGGAGGGTAAAGGAGGGACAATGCGGGAAAAGGACGGACATGGAGGGGCAAGGTGGGACAAGGAGGGATAAGATGGGACAAGGACGGGCAAGGAGGGACAAGCAGGGACATGAAGGGAAAAGGAGGGCCAAGGAGGAACAAGGAGGGACAAGGAGGGACAATGAGGGGCAATAAGGGACAAGGAGGACAAGTACGGACCAGGAGGGACAAGGAGGGAAAAGAAGGGGCAATGAAGAGCAAGGAGGGACCAGGAGGGACAATTAGGGGCAATGAGGGACAACGAGGGACAAGCAGGGATAAGCAGGGACAAGGAGGGACAAGGAAAGACAAGGAGGGACAAGGAGGGACAAGGAGGGAAAGGAGGGAATAGGAGGGAAAAGGAGGGTCAAGGAGCGAAAGGAGGGAAAAGATGGAACAAGGAGGGACAATGAAGGGCAATGAAGGAAAAGGAGTGACAAGGAGGGCCAAGAAGGGGCAAGGAGGGACGAGGAGGGTCAAGGAGGGACAATAAGGGACAAGGAGGGACAAGGAGGGACAAGCAGGATCAAGGAGGGACAAACAGGGACAAGGAAGGACAAGGAGGGACTAGGAGGGAAAAGGAGTGACAAGGAGGGCCAAGGAGGGGCAATGAGGTTCAAGTAGGAGCAAGGAGGGACAAGTAGGGCAAGGAGGTTCAAGGAGGGACAAGGAAGGTCAAGAAGGGACAAGCAGGGATAAGGAGGGACAAGCAAAGACATGGAGGGACAAGGAAAGACAACGAGGGACAAGGAGGGAAAAGGAGGGAAAAGGAGGGACAAGGAAAGACAAGGAGGGAAAGGATGGAAAAGGAGGGACAATGAGGGGCAATGAGGCAAAAGGAGTGACAAGGAGGGACCAGGAGGGTCAACGAGGGACTAGGAGGGACAGGAAGGGACAAGGAGGGAGAAGCAGGATCAAGGAGCGACAAACAGGCCCAAGGAAGGACAAGGAGGGGCAAGGAGAGACAAGTAGGGACAAGCAGGGTCAAGGAGGGACAATTAGTGACAAGGAGGGTAAAGGAGGGACAATGCGGGACAAGGACGGACATGGAGGGGCAATGAGGGACAAGGTGGAACAAGGAGGGATAAGAAGGGACAAGGACGGGCAAGGAGGGACAAGCTGGGACAAGCAGGGACATGAAGGGAAAAGGAGGGCCAAGGAGGAACAAGGAGGGACAATGAGGGGCAATAAGGGACAAGGAGGACAAGTACGGACCAGGAGGGACAAGGAGGGAAAAGAAGGGGCAATGAAGAGCAAGGAGGGACCAGGAGGGACAATTAGGGGCAATGAGGGACAAGTAGGGACTAGGAGGGACAGGAAGGGACAAGGAGGGAGAAGCAGGATCAAGGAGCGACAAACAGGCCCAAGGAAGGACAAGGAGGGGCAAGGGGAGACAAGTAGGGACAAGCAGGGTCAAGGAGGGACAATTAGTGACAAGGAGGGTAAAGGAGGGACAATGCGGGACAAGGACGGACATGGAGGGGCAATGAGGGACAAGGTGGGACAAGGAGGGATAAGAAGGGACAAGGACGGGCAAGGAGGGACAAGGAGAGACAAGCAGGGACATGAAGGGAAAAGTAGGGCCAAGGAGGAACAAGGAGGGACAATGAGGGGCAATAAGGGACAAGGAGGACAAGTACGGACCAGGAGGGACAAGGAGGGAAAAGAAGGGGCAACGAGGGTCAACGAGGGACAAGTAGGGACTAGGAGGGACAGGAAGGGACAAGGAGGGAGAAGCAGGATCAAGGAGCGACAAACAGGCCCAAGGAAGGACAAGGAGGGGCAAGAAGAGACAAGTAGGGACAAGCAGGGTCAAGGAGGGACAATTAGTGACAAGGAGGGTAAATGAGGGACAATGCGGGACAAGGACGGACATGGAGGGCAAGGTGGGACAAGGAGGGATAAGAAGGGACAAGGACGGGCAAGGAGGGACAAGCAGGGACATGAAGGGAAAAGGAGGGCCAAGGAGGAACAAGGAGGGACAATGAGGGGCAATAAGGGACAAGGAGGACAAGTACGGACCAGGAGGGACAAGGAGGGAAAAGAAGGGGCAATGAAGAGCAAGGAGGGACCAGGAGGGACAATTAGGGGCAATGAGGGACAAGGAGTGGCAAGGAGGGATAAGTACGTACCAGGAGGGTCAAGGAGGGACAAAGAGGGACAAGGAGGGTCAAGGAGGGACAAGGAGAGACAACGAGGGACAAGGAGGGACAAGGAAAGACAAGGAGGGACAAGGAGGGACAAGGAGGGAAAAGGAGGGTCAAGGAGGGAAAGGAGGGAAAAGATGGAACAAGGAGGGACAATGAAGGAAAAGGAGTGACAAGGAGGGCCAAGAAGGGGCAAGGAGGGACGAGGAGGGTCAAGGAGGGACAAGTAGGGACAAGAAGGGACAAGAAGGGACAAGGAGGGACAAGCAGGATCAAGGAGGGACAAACAGGGACAAGGAAGGACAAGGAGGGTCAAGTAGGGACAAGCAGGAACAAGGAGGGACAAACAGGGACAAGGAGGGACAAGGAGGGACAAGACGGACAAGGAGGGACCATTAGGGATAAGGAGGTACATGGAGGGTCCATGAGGGACATGAAGGGGCACTGGGGGACAAGCAGGATCAAGGAGGGACAAATAGGGACAAGTAAGGACTAGTAGGGACAAGGAGGGACAAGTACGGACCAGGAGGGACAATGAGGGTCACGGAGTGACAAGGAGACACAAGGAGGGACCAGGAGGGTAAAGGAGGGAAAGGAGTGACAAGGAGGAACAAGGAGGGAAAGAAGTGGCAATGAGGGACCAGGAGGGGCATGGAGAGACAAGGAGGGAAAAGGAGTGACAAGGTGTGACAAGGAGAAACAAGGAGGGACGAGCAGGGACTAGGGGGGTCAAGAAGCGACAAGGAGGGAAAAGGTGGAACAAGGAGGGACAAGGAGGGTCAAGGAGGGACAAGCAGTGACATGAAGGAAAAAGGAGGGCCAAGGAGGAACCAGGAGGGACAAGGAGGGTCAAGGAGGGACAAGGAGGGACAAGGAAGGACAAGGAGGGACTAGGAGGGAAAAGGAGTGACAAGGAGGGCCAAGGAGGGGCAATGAGGTTCAAGTAGGAGCAAGGAGGGACAAGTAGGGCAAGGAGGGACAAGAAGGGACAAGGAGGGACAAACAGGGACAAGGAAGGACAAGGAGGGTCAAGGAGGGACAAGGAGAGATAAGCAGGATCAAGGAGGGACAAACAGGGACAAGGCGGGACAAGGTGGGATAAGGAGGGACATGGAGGGGCAATGAGGGACAAGGTGGGTAAAGCAGGGACAGGGAGGGACAAGTAGGGACAAACAGGGTCAAGAAGGGACAATGAGGGAAAAGAAGGACAGAGGAGGGGCAATGAGGGGCAAGCAGGGATAACGAGGGACAAGGAGGGACAATGAGGGAAAAGGAGTGACAGGAGGAACAAGGAGGGAGAAGGACGGACAAGGAGGGAAAAGGAAGGACCAGGAGGGACAAGGCGGGACAAGGACGGACAATGAGGGAAAAGGAGGAAAAGGAGGGGCAATGAGGGACATGGAGGGGCAATGAGAGACAAGTAGGGACAAGCAGGGTCAAGGAGGGACAATTAGTGACAAGGAGGGTAAAGGAGGGACAATGCGGGACAAGGACGGACATGGAGGGGCAAGGTGGGACAAGGAGGGATAAGAAGGGACAAGGAAGGTCAAGGAGGGCAGGGATAAGGAGGGACAAGCAAAGACATGGAGGGACAAGGAAAGACAACGAGGGACAAGGAGGGAAAATGAGGGAAAAGGAGGGAAAGGAGGGACAAGGAAAGACAAGGAGGGAAAGGATGGAAAAGGAGGAACAAGGAGGGACAATGAGGGGCAATGAGGCAAAAGGAGTGACAAGGAGGGGCATGGAGGGACAAGGCGGGAAAAGGAGGGGGAAGTAAGAGCAAGGAGGGACCAGGAGGGTCAACCAGGGACAAGTAGGGACTAGGAGGGACAGGAAGGAACAAGGAGGGAGAAGCAGGATCAAGGAGCGACAAACAGGCCCAAGGAAGGACAAGGAGGGGCAAGGAGAGACAAGTTGGGACAAGCAGGGTCAAGGAGGGACAATTAGTGACAAGGAGGGTAAAGGAGGGACAATGCGGGACAAGGACGGACATGGAGGGGCAATGAGGGACAAGGTGGGACAAGGAGGGATAAGAAGGGACAAGGACGGGCAAGGAGGGACAAGGAGAGACAAGCAGGGACATGAAGGGAAAAGTAGGGCCAAGGAGGAACAAGGAGGGACAATGAGGGGCAATAAGGGACAAGGAGGACAAGTACGGACCAGGAGGGAAAAGAAGGGGCAACGAGGGTCAACGAGGGACAAGTAGGGACTAGGAGGGACAGGAAGGGACAAGGAGGGAGAAGCAGGATCAAGGAGCGACAAACAGGCCCAAGGAAGGACAAGGAGAGACAAGTAGGGACAAGCAGGGTCAAGGAGGGACAATTAGTGACAAGGAGGGTAAAGGAGGGACAATGCGGGAAAAGGACGGACATGGAGGGGCAAGGTGGGACAAGGAGGGATAAGATGGGACAAGGACGGGCAAGGAGGGACAAGGAGGGACAAGCAGGGACATGAAGGGAAAAGGAGGGCCAAGGAGGAACAAGGAGGGACAAGGAGGGACAATGAGGGGCAATAAGGGACAAGGAGGACAAGTACGGACCAGGAGGGACAAGGAGGGAAAAGAAGGGGCAATGAAGAGCAAGGAGGGACCAGGAGGGACAATTAGGGGCAATGAGGGACAACGAGGGATAAGTACGTACCAGGAGGGTCAAGGAGGGACAAGGAGGGACAAGGAGAGACAACGAGGGACAAGCAGGGATAAGCAGGGACAAGGAGGGACAAGGAAAGACAAGGAGGGACAAGGAGGGACAAGGAGGGACAAGGAGGGAAAGGAGGGAATAGGAGGGAAAAGGAGGGTCAAGGAGCGAAAGGAGGGAAAAGATGGAACAAGGAGGGACAATGAAGGGCAATGAAGGAAAAGGAGTGACAAGGAGGGCCAAGAAGGGGCAAGGAGGGACGAGGAGGGTCAAGGAGGGACAAGTAGGGACAATAAGGGACAAGGAGGGACAAGGAGGGACAAGCAGGATCAAGGAGGGACAAACAGGGACAAGGAAGGACAAGGAGGGACTAGGAGGGAAAAGGAGTGACAAGGAGGGCCAAGGAGGGGCAATGAGGTTCAAGTAGGAGCAAGGAGGGACAAGTAGGGCAAGGAGGTTCAAGGAGGGACAAGGAAGGTCAAGAAGGGACAAGCAGGGATAAGGAGGGACAAGCAAAGACATGGAGGGACAAGGAAAGACAACGAGGGACAAGGAGGGAAAAGGAGGGAAAAGGAGGGACAAGGAAAGACAAGGAGGGAAAGGATGGAAAAGGAGGGACAATGAGGCAAAAGGAGTGACAAGGAGGGACCAGGAGGGTCAACGAGGGACTAGGAGGGACAGGAAGGGACAAGGAGGGAGAAGCAGGATCAAGGAGCGACAAACAGGCCCAAGGAAGGACAAGGAGGGGCAAGGAGAGACAAGTAGGGACAAGCAGGGTCAAGGAGGGACAATTAGTGACAAGGAGGGTAAAGGAGGGACAATGCGGGACAAGGACGGACATGGAGGGGCAATGAGGGACAAGGTGGAACAAGGAGGGATAAGAAGGGACAAGGACGGGCAAGGAGGGACAAGCTGGGACAAGCAGGGACATGAAGGGAAAAGGAGGGCCAAGGAGGAACAAGGAGGGACAATGAGGGGCAATAAGGGACAAGGAGGACAAGTACGGACCAGGAGGGACAAGGAGGGAAAAGAAGGGGCAATGAAGAGCAAGGAGGGACCAGGAGGGACAATTAGGGGCAATGAGGGACAAGTAGGGACTAGGAGGGACAGGAAGGGACAAGGAGGGAGAAGCAGGATCAAGGAGCGACAAACAGGCCCAAGGAAGGACAAGGAGGGGCAAGGGGAGACAAGTAGGGACAAGCAGGGTCAAGGAGGGACAATTAGTGACAAGGAGGGTAAAGGAGGGACAATGCGGGACAAGGACGGACATGGAGGGGCAATGAGGGACAAGGTGGGACAAGGAGGGATAAGAAGGGACAAGGACGGGCAAGGAGGGACAAGGAGAGACAAGCAGGGACATGAAGGGAAAAGTAGGGCCAAGGAGGAACAAGGAGGGACAATGAGGGGCAATAAGGGACAAGGAGGACAAGTACGGACCAGGAGGGACAAGGAGGGAAAAGAAGGGGCAACGAGGGTCAACGAGGGACAAGTAGGGACTAGGAGGGACAGGAAGGGACAAGGAGGGAGAAGCAGGATCAAGGAGCGACAAACAGGCCCAAGGAAGGACAAGGAGGGGCAAGAAGAGACAAGTAGGGACAAGCAGGGTCAAGGAGGGACAATTAGTGACAAGGAGGGTAAATGAGGGACAATGCGGGACAAGCAGGGTCAAGGAGGGACAATTAGTGACAAGGAGGGTAAATGAGGGACAATGCGGGACAAGGACGGACATGGAGGGCAAGGTGGGACAAGGAGGGGCAATGAAGAGCAAGGAGGGACCAGGAGGGACAATTAGAGGCAATGAGGGACAAGGAGTGGCAAGGAGGGATAAGTACGTACCAGGAGGGTCAAGGAGGGACAAAGAGGGACAAGGAGGGTCAAGGAGGGACAAGGAGAGACAACGAGGGACAAGGAGGGACAAGGAAAGACAAGGAGGGACAAGGAGGGAAAGGAGGGAAAAGGAGGGTCAAGGAGGGAAAGGAGGGAAAAGATGGAACAAGGAGGGACAATGAAGGAAAAGGAGTGACAAGGAGGGCCAAGAAGGGGCAAGGAGGGACGAGGAGGGTCAAGGAGGGTCAAGGAGGGACAAGTAGGGACAAGAAGGGGCAAGAAGGGACAAGGAGGGACAAACAGGATCAAGGAGGGACAAACAGGGACAAGGAAGGACAAGGAGGGTCAAGTAGGGACAAGCAGGAACAAGGAGGGACAAACGGGGACAAGGAGGGACAAGGAGGGACAAGACGGACAAGGAGGGACCATTAGGGATAAGGAGGTACATGGAGGGTCCATGAGGGACATGAAGGGGTACTGGGGGACAAGCAGGGACAAGCAGGATCAAGGAGGGACAAATAGGGACAAGTAAGGACAAGTAGGGACAAGGAGGGACAAGTACGGACCAGGAGGGACAATGAGGGTCACGGAGGGACAAGGAGACACAAGGAGGGACCAGGAGGGTAAAGGAGGGAAAGGAGGGAAAGGAGTGACAAGGAGGAACAAGGAGGGAAAGAAGTGGCAATGAGGGACCAGGAGGGGCATGGAGAGACAAGGAGGGAAAAGGAGTGACAAGGTGTGACAAGGAGAAACAAGGAGGGACGAGCAGGGACTAGGGGGGTCAAGAAGCGACAAGGAGGGAAAAGGAGGGAAAAGGTGGAACAAGGAGGGACAAGGAGGGTCAAGGAGGGTCAAGGAGGGACAAGCAGTGACATGAAGGAAAAAGGAGGGCCAAGGAGGAACCAGGAGGGACAAGGAGGGTCAAGGAGGGACAAGGAGGGACAAGGAAGGACAAGGAGGGACTAGGAGGGAAAACGAGTGACAAGGAGGGCCAAGGAGGGGCAATGAGGTTCAAGTAGGAGCAAGGAGGGACAAGTAGGGCAAGGAGGGACAAGAAGGGACAAGGAGGGACAAACAGGGACAAGGAAGGACAAGGAGGGTCAAGGAGGGACAAGGAGGGATAAGCAGGATCAAGGAGGGACAAACAGGGACAAGGCGGGACAAGGTGGGATAAGGAGGGACATGGAGGGGCAATGAGGGACAAGGTGGGTAAAGCAGGGACAGGGAGGGACAAGTAGGGACAAACAGGGTCAAGAAGGGACAATGAGGGAAAAGAAGGACAAAGGAGGGGCAATGAGGGGCAAGCAGGGATAACTAGGGACAAGGAGGGACAATGAGGGAAAAGGAGTGACAGGAGGAACAAGGAGGGAGAAGGACGGACAAGGAGGGAAAAGGAAGGACCAGGAGGGACAAGGACGGACAATGAGGGAAAAGGAGGAAAAGGAGGGGCAATGAGGGACATGGAGGGGCAATGAGGGACAAGAAGGGACAAGCAGGATCAAGGAGGGACAAATAGGGACAAGGTGGGTCAAGCAGGGACAGGGAGGGACAAGGAAGGACAATGAGGGACAAGTACGGACCAGGAGGGACAAGGAGGGTCAAGGAGGGATAAGGAGAGACAAGTAGGGACCAGGAGGGTAAAGGAGGGAAAGGAGTGACAAGGAGGAACAAGGAGGGCATAGAAGGGGCAAGGAGGGGCATGGAGAGACAAGGAGGGACAAGGAGGGAAAAGGAGTGACAAGGTGTGAAAAGGAGAAACAAGAAGGACAAAGAGTTACAAGGAGTGACAATGAGGGACAAGGAGCGACGAGCAGAGACTAGGAGGGACTAGGAGGGTCAAGAAGGGACAAGGAGGGAAAAGGAGGGGCAAGGAGGGACAAGGAGCGTCAAAGAGGGAGAAGGATGGTCAAGGAGGGTCAAGGAGGGACCAGGAGGGACAAGGAGGGACACGGAGGGCCAAGGAGGGACCAGGATGGACAAGGAGGTATAAGGAGGGAAAAGAAGAGGACAAGGAGGGACACGGAGGGCCAAGGAGGGAAAAGAAGGGGCAAGGAGGGACCAGGAGGGAAAAAGGAGTGACAGGAGGAACAAGGAGGGACAAGGAGGTCAGGGACAGCCAAGAAGGGACAAGTAGGGACCAGGAGGGACCAGGAGGAACAAGCAGGGTCAAGGAGGGACAATGAGGGAAAAGGAGGACAAAGGAGGGGCAATGAGGGACAAGGAGGGACAAGGAGGGACAAGCAGGGATAACGAGGGACAATGAGGGACAAGGAGGTAGAAGGAGGGACCAGAAGGGACAAGGACGGACAAGGAGGGACCAGGAGGTACAAGGCGGGACAAGGACGGTCAGTGAGGGAAAAGGAGGAAAAGGAGGGGCAATGAGGGAAAGCAGGGATAATGAGGGACAAGTGGGACAGTGAGGGACAAGGAGGAACAAGGAGGGACAAGTTGGGACAAGGAGGGACAAGGAGGGTCAAGGAGGGTCAAGGAGGGTCAAGGAGGGTCAAGGAGGGTCAAGGAGGGACAATGAGGAGCAAGGAGGGACAAGGAGGGCCATTGAGGAAATTGAGGGACAAAGAGAGACAAGTAGGGAAAAGGAGGGAAAATGAGGGAAAAGGAGTGACAAGGTGGAACAAGGAGGGACAATGAGGGGCAAGGAGGGAGAAGGAGTGACGAGGAGGAACAAGAAGGGACAAGGAGTGAAAAGGAGGGGCAAGGAGATACAAGGAGGAACAAGGATGGAAAAGGAGGGACAAGGAGGAACAAGGAGGGACAAGTTGGGACAAGGAGGGACAAGGAGGGACAATGAGGAGCGAGGAGGGACAAGGAGGGACAAGGAGGGACATTGAGGGACAAAGAGAGACAAGTAGGGAAAAGGAGGGAAAATGGGGGAAAAGGAGTGACAAGGAGGAACAAGGAGGGACAATGAGGGACAAGGAGGGAGAAAGAGTGATAAGGAGGAACAAGAAGGGACAAGGAGTGAAAAGGAGGGGCAAGGAGATACAAGGAGGAACAAGGATGGAAAAGGAGGGACAAGGAGAGGCAATGAGGGACCAGGAGGGACAAGGCCGGACAAGGTGGGACAAGGTGGGACAAGGAAAAACAAGAAGGGACAAGGACGGGCAAGGAGAGACAAGGAGGATTAAGGAGGGACAAGGAGGGACACGGAGGGTCGAGGACGGACAAGGAGAGGCAAACAGGGACAAGGAGGGACAAAGAGGGACCAGGAGTGACAAGGAGGGATAAGGAGGGACAATGAGGGACATGGTGGGGCACTGAGGGACAAGGAGGGAGAAGGAGGGACAAGCAGGATCAAGGAGGGACAAGGAAGGACAAGGATGGTCAAGGAGGGACAAGGAGGGACTAGGAGGGACAAGCAGGGACAAACAGGCACAAGCAGGGACAAGGAGGGACAAAGAGGGACCAGGAGTGACAAGGAGGGATAAGGAGGGGCAATGCGGGACATGGTGGGGCACTGAGGGACAAGGTGGGACAAGCAGGATCATGGAGGGACAAGGAAGGACAAGGATGGTCAAGGAGGGACAAGTAGGAAGAAAGAGAGACAAGCAGGGACAAAAAGAGCCAAGGAGGGACAAGCAGGATCAAGGAGGGACAAGGAGGGACACGGAGGGCCAAGGAGGGAAAAGAAGGGGCAAGGAGGAGCAAGGAGGGACCAGGAGGGACAATGTGGGACAAGGAGGGCCAAGGAGGGACAAGGAGGGATAAGGAGGGAAAAGAAAGGGCAAGGAGGAGTAAGGAGGGACAGGGAGGGAAAAGGAGGGAAAGAGTGACAAGGAGGGACAATGAGGGGCAATGAGGGACAAGGGCGGACAAGGAGGGAAAAGGAGGGACTAGGAGGGACAAGCAGGGTCAAGGAGGGACAAGCAGGGACAAACAGGGACAAGGAGGGACAAAGAGGGACCAGGAGTGACAAGGAGGGATAAGGAGGGGCAATGAGGGACATGGTGGGGCACTGAGGGACCAGGAGGGAGAAGGAGGGACAAGCAGGATCAAGGAGGGACAAGGAAGGACAAGGATGGTCAAGGAGGGACAAGTAGGAAGAAGGAGAGACAAGCAGGGACAAAAAGAGCCAAGGAGGGACAAGCAGGATCAAGGAGGGACAAACAGGGACAAGGAAGGACAAGGAGGGACAAGGAGGGACACGGAGGGCCAAGGAGGGAAAAGAAGGGGCAAGGAGGAGCAAGGAGGGACCAGGAGGGACAATGAGGGACAAGGAGGGACAAGGAGGGGCAAGGAGGGCCAAGGAGGGACAAGGAGGGATAAGGAGGGAAAAGAAGGGGCAAGGAGGGACCATGAGGGAAAAGGAGGGAAAGGAGTGACAAGGAGGAACAAGGAGGGACAATGAGGGGCAATGAGGGACAATGTGGGACACGGAGGGCCAAGGAGGGACAAGTAGGGATAAGGAGGGATAAGGAGGGATAAGGAGGGATAAGGAGGGAAAAGAAGGGGCAAGGAGGAGCAAGGTGGGACCAGTAGGGAAAAGGAGGGGCAATGAGGGACAAGCAGGGATAAAGAGGGACAAGGTGGGAAAATGAGGTACAAAGAGGACAAAGGAGGGACAATGAGGGAAAAGGAGGGACAATGAGTAACAAGGACGGACAAGGAGGGACAAGGACGGACAAGGAGGGACAAGTACGGACCAAGAGGGACAAGGAGGAACAAGGAGGGTCAAGGAGGGACAAGGATGGACATGGATGGACAAGGAGGGACCATGAGGGGCAATGAGGGAAAAGGAGGGACAAGTACGGACCAGGAGGGACAAGGAGGTTCAAGGAGGGACAAGGAAGGTCAAGGAGGGACAAGGAGGGACAAGCTGGGATAAGGAGGGACAAGCAAAGACATGGAGGGACAAGGAAAGACAACGAGGGACAAGGAGGGAAAATGAGGGAAAGGAGGGACAAGGAAAGACAAGGAGGGAAAGGATGGAAAAGGAGGAACAAGGAGGGACAATGAGGGGCAATGAGGCAAAAGGAGTGACAAGGAGGGGCATGGAGGGGCAAGGAGGGACAAGGCGGGAAAAGGAGGGGGAAGTAAGAGCAAGGAGGGACCAGGAGGGTCAACGAGGGACAAGTAGGGACTAGGAGGGACAGGAAGGGACAAGGAGGGAGAAGCAGGATCAAGGAGCGACAAACAGGCCCAAGGAAGGACAAGGAGGGGCAAGGAGAGACAAGTAGGGACAAGCAGGGTCAAGGAGGGACAATTAGTGACAAGGAGGGTAAAGGAGGGACAATGCGGGACAAGGACGGACATGGAGGGGCAATGAGGGACAAGGTGGGACAAGGAGGGATAAGAAGGGACAAGGACGGGCAAGGAGGGACATGGAGAGACAAGCAGGGACATGAAGGGAAAAGTAGGGCCAAGGAGGAACAAGGACGGACAATGAGGGGCAATAAGGGACAAGGAGGACAAGTTCGGACGAGGAGGGACAAGGAGGGAAAAGAAGGGTCAACGAGGGACAAGTAGGGGCTAGGAGGGACAGGAAGGGACAAGGAGGGAGAAGCAGGATCAAGGAGCGACAAACAGGCCCAAGGAAGGACAAGGAGAGACAAGTAGGGACAAGCAGGGTCAAGGAGGGACAATTAGTGACAAGGAGTGTAAAGGAGGGACAATGCGGGACAAGGACGGACATGGAGGGGCAAGGTGGGACAAGGAGGGATAAGATGGGACAAGGACGGGCAAGGAGGGACAAGGAGGGACAAGCAGGGACATGCAGGGAAAAGGAGGGCCAAGGAGGAACAAGGAGTGACAAGGAGGGACAAGGAGGGACAATGAGGGGCAATAAGGGACAAGGAGGACAAGTACGGACCAGGAGGGACAAGGAGAGAAAAGAAGGGGCAATGAAGAGCAAGGAGGGACCAGGAGGGACAATTAGGGGCAATGGGGGACAACGAGGGATAAGTACGTACCAGGAGGGTCAAGGAGGGACAAAGAGGGACAAGGAGGGTCAAGGAGGGACAAGGAGGGACAAGGAGGGACAAGGAGAGACAACGAGGGACAACGAGGGACAAGCAGGATAAGCAGGGACAAGGAGGGACAAGGAAAGACAAGGAGGGACAAGGAGGGACAAGGAGGGAAAGGAGGGAAAAGGAGGGTCAAGGAGGGAAAGGAGGGAAAAGATGGAACAAGGAGGGACAATGAAGGGCAATGAAGGAAAAGGAGTGACAAGGAGGGCCAAGAAGGGGCAAGGAGGGACGAGGAGGGTCAAGGAGGGACAAGTAGGGACAATAAGGGACAAGGAGGGACAAGCAGGATCAAGGAGGGACAAACAGGGACAAGGAAGGACAAGGAGGGTCAAGGAGGGACAAGCAGGAACAAGGAGGGACAAACAGGGACAAGGAGGGACAAGGAGGGACCATTAGGGATAAGGAGGTACATGGAGGGTCCATGAGGGGCATGAAGGGGCACTGGGGGACAAGCAGGGACAAGAAGGGACAAGCAGGATCAAGGAGGGACAAATATGGACAAGTAAGGACAAGGAGGGACAAGTAGGGACAAGGAGGGACAAGTACGGACCAGGAGGGACAATGAGGGTCACGGAGGGACAAGGAGTCACAAGGAGGGACCAGGAGGGTTAAGGAGGGAAAGGAGTGACAAGGAGGAACAAGGAGGGAAAAGAAGTGGCAATGAGGGACCAGGAGGGGCATGGAGAGACAAGGAGGGAAAAGCAGTGACAAGGTGTGACAAGGAGAAACAAGGAGGGACGAGCAGGGACTAGGGGGGTCAAGAAGGGACAAGGAGGGAAAAGGAGGGAAAAGGTGGAACAAGGAGGGTCAAGGAGTGACAAGGAGGGACGAACAGGGACTTGGAGGGTCAAGGAAGGAAAATGAGGTAAAAGGAGGACAAAGGTGGGACAAGGAGGGACCAGGATGGACAAGGAGGGATAAGGAGGGAAAAGAAGGGGCAAGGAGGGACCCGGATGGACAAGGAGGGATAAGGAGGGAAAAGAAGGGGCAAGGAGGGACCAAGAGGGAAAAGGAGGGAATGGAGTGACAAGGAGGAACAAGGAGGGACAATGAGGGCCAATGAGGGACACGGAGGGCCAAGGAGGGACAAGTACGGACCAGGATGGACAAGTAGGGATAAGGAGGGAAAAGAAGGGGCAAGGAGGAGCAAGGAGGGACCAGTAGGGGCAAGGAGGGACAAGCAGGGACATGAAGGGAAAAGGAGGGCCAAGGAGGAACAAGGAGGGACAATGAGGGGCAATAAGGGACAAGGAGGACAAGTACGGACCAGGAGGGACAAGGAGTGAAAAGAAGGGGCAATGAAGAGCAAGGAGGGACCAGGAGGGACAATTAGGGGCAATGAGGGACAAGGAGTGACAAGGAGGGTCAAGGAGGGACAAAGAGGGACAAGGAGGGTCAAGGAGGGACAAGGAGGGACAAGGAGAGACAACGAGGGACAAGCAGGGACAAGGAGGGACAAGGAAAGACAAGGAGGGACAAGGAGGGAAAGGAGGGAAAAGGAGGGAAAAGGAGTGACAAGGAGGGCCAAGAAGGGGCAAGGAGGGACGAGGAGGGTCAAGGAGGGACAAGTAGGGACAAGAAGGGACAAGAAGGGACAAGGAGGGACAAGCAGGATCAAGGAGGGACAAACAGGGACAAGGAAGGACAAGGAGGGTCAAGGAGGGACAAGCAGGAACAAGGAGGGACAAACAGGGACAAGACGGACAAGGAGGGACCATTAGGGATAAGGAGGTACATGGAGGGTCCATGAGGGACATGAAGGGGCACTGGGGGACAAGCAGGGACAAGCAGGATCAAGGAGGGACAAATAGGGACAAGTAAGGACAAGTAGGGACAAGGAGGGACAAGTACGGACCAGGAGGGACAATGAGGGTCACGGAGGGATAAGGAGACACAAGGAGGGACCAGGAGGGTAAAGGAGGGAAAGGAGTGACAAGGAGGAACAAGGAGGGAAAAGAAGTGGCAATGAGGGACCAGGAGGGGCATGGAGAGACAAGGAGGGAAAAGGAGTGACAAGGTGTGACAAGGAGAAACAAGGAGGGACGAGCAGGGACTAGGGGGGTCAAGAAGGGACAAGGAGGGAAAAGGAGGGAAAAGGTGGAACAAGGAGGGACAAGGAGGGTCAAGGAGGGACAAGCAGTGACATGAAGGAAAAAGGAGGGCCAAGGAGGAACCAGGAGGGACAAGGAGGGTCAAGGAGGGGCAAGGAGGGACAAGGAGGGACAAGGAGGGACTAGGAGGGAAAAGGAGTGACAAGGAGGGCCAAGGAGGGGCAATGAGGTTCAAGTAGGAGCAAGGAGGGACAAGTAGGCCAAGGAGGGACAAGAAGGGACAAGGAGGGACAAACAGGGACAAGGAAGGACAAGGAGGGTCAAGGAGGGACAAGGAGGGATAAGCAGGATCAAGGAGGGACAAGGCGGGACAAGGCGGGACAAGGTGGGATAAGGAGGGACATGGGGGTGCAATGAGGGACAAGGTGGGTAAAGCAGGGACAGGGAGGGACAAGTAGGGACAAGCAGGGTCAAGAAGGGACAATGAGGGAAAAGAAGGACAAAGGAGGGGCAATGAGGGGCAAGCAGGGATAACGAGGGACAAGGAGGGACAAGGAGGGATAATGAGGGAAAAGGAGTGACAGGAGGAACAAGGAGGGAGAAGGACGGACAAGGAGGGAAAAGGAAGGACCAGGAGGGACAAGGCGGGACAAGGACGGACAATGAGGGAAAAGGAGGAAAAGGAGGGGGAATGAGGGACATGGAGGGGCAATGAGGGACAAGAAGGGACAAGCAGGATCAAGGAGGGACAAATAGGGACAAGGTGGGTCAAGCAGGGACAGGGAGGGACAAGGAAGGACAATGAGGGACAAGTACGGACCAGGAGGGACAAGGAGGGTCAAGGAGGGATAAGGAGAGACAAGTAGGGACCAGGAGGGTAAAGGAGGGAAAGGAGTGACAAGGAGGAACAAGGAGGGCATAGAAGGGGCAAGGAGGGGCATGGAGAGACAAGGAGGGAAAAGGAGTGACAAGGTGTGAAAAGGAGAAACAAGAAGGACAAAGAGTTACAAGGAGTGACAATGAGGGACAAGGAGCGACGAGCAGAGACTAGGAGGGACTAGGAGGGTCAAGAAGGGACAAGGAGGGAAAAGGAGGGCAAGGAGGGACAAGGAGCGTCAAAGATTGAGAAGGATGGTCAAGGAGGGTCAAGGAGGGACAAGGAGGGACACGGAGGGCCAAGGAGGGACCAGGATGGACAAGGAGGTATAAGGAGGGAAAAGAAGAGGACAAGGAGGGACACGGAGGGAAAAGAAGGGGCAAGGAGGAGCAAGGAGGGACCAGGAGGGAAAAAGGAGTTACAGGAGGAACAAGGAGGGACAAGGAGGGACAAGGAGGGCAGGGACAGCCAAGAAGGGACAAGTAGGGACCAGGAGGGACCAGGAGGAACAAGCAGGGTCAAGGAGGGACAATGAGGGAAAAGGAGTACAAAGGAGGGGCAATGAGGGACAAGGAGGGACAAGCAGGGATAACGAGCGACAATGAGGGACAAGGAGGTAGAAGGAGGGACCAGAAGGGACAAGGACGGACAAGGAGGGACCAGGAGGTACAAGGCGGGACAAGGACGGACAATGAGGGAAAAGGAGGAAAAGGAGGGGCAATGAGGGAAAGCAGGGATAATGAGGGACAAGTGGGACAGTGAGGGACAAGGAGGAACAAGGAGGGACAAGTTGGGACAAGGAGGGACAAGGAGGGTCAAGGAGGGTCAAGGAGGGACAATGAGGAGCAAGGAGGGACAAGGAGGGACATTGAGGAAATTGAGGGACAAAGAGAGACAAGTAGGGAAAAGGAGGGAAAATGAGGGAAAAGGAGTGACAAGGTGGAACAAGGAGGGACAATGAGGGGCAAGGAGGGAGAAGGAGTGACGAGGAGGAACAAGAAGGGACAAGGAGTGAAAAGGAGGGGCAAGGAGATACAAGGAGGAACAAGGATGGAAAAGGAGGGACAAGGAGAAACAAGGAGGGACAAGTTGGGACAAGGAGGGACAAGGAGGGTCAAGGAGAGACAATGAGGAGCAAGGAGGGACAAGGAGGGACAAGGAGGGACAAGGAGGGACATTGAGGGACAAAGAGAGACAAGTAGGGAAAAGGAGGGAAAATGAGGGAAAAGGAGTGACAAGGAGGAACAAGGAGGGACAATGAGGGACAAGGAGGGAGAAGGAGTGACAAGGAGGAACAAGAAGGGACAAGGAGTGAAAAGGAGGGGCAAGGAGATACAAGGAGGAACAAGGATGGAAAAGGATGGACAAGGAGAGGCAATGAGGGACCAGGAGGGACAAGGCCGGACAAGGTGGGACAAGGAAAAACAAGAAGGGACAAGGACGGGCAAGGAGAGACAAGGAGGATTAAGGAGGGACAAGGAGGGACACGGAGGGAAAAGAAGGGGCAAGGAGGAGCAAGGAGGGACCAGTAGGGAAAAGGAGGGGCAATGAGGGACAAGCAGGGATAACGAGGGACAAGGTGGGAAAATGAGGTAAAAAGAGGACAAAGGAGGGACAATGAGGGAAAAGGAGGGACAATGAGTAACAAGGACGGACAAGGAGGGACAAGGACGGACAAGGAGGGACAAGTACGGACCAAGAGGGACAAGGAGGTACAAGGAGGGTCAAGGAGGGACAAGGATGGACATGGATGGACAAGGAGGGACAAGGAGGGACCATGAGGGGCAAGGAGGGAAAAGGAGGGACAAGGAGGTTCAAGGAGGGACAAGGAAGGTCAAGGAGGGACAAGGAGGGACAAGCAGGGATAAGGAGGGATAAGGAGGGATAAGGAGGGAAAAGAAGGGGCAAGGAGGAGCAAGGAGGGACCAGTAGGGAAAAGGAGGGGCAATGAGGGACAAGCAGGGATAACGAGGGACAAGGTGGGAAAATGAGGTAAAAAGAGGACAAAGGAGGGACAATGAGGGAAAAGGAGGGACAATGAGTAACAAGGACGGACAAGGAGGGACAAGGACGGACAAGGAGGGACAAGTACGGACCAAGAGGGACAAGGAGGTACAAGGAGGGTCAAGGAGGGACAAGGATGGACATGGATGGACAAGGAGGGACAAGGAGGGACCATGAGGGGCAATGAGGGATAAGGAGGGACAAGTACGGACCAGGAGGGACAAGGAGGTTCAAGGAGAGACAAGGAAGGTCAAGGAGGGACAAGCAGGGACATGAAGGGAAAAGTAGGGCCAAGGAGGAACAAGGAGGGACAATGAGGGGCAATAAGGGACAAGGAGGACAAGTACGGACCAGGAGGGACAAGGAGGGAAAAGAAGGGGCAACGAGGGTCAACGAGGGACAAGTAGGGACTAGGAGGGACAGGAAGGGACAAGGAGGGAGAAGCAGGATCAAGGAGCGACAAACAGGCCCAAGGAAGGACAAGGAGAGACAAGCAGGGTCAAGGAGGGACAATTAGTGACAAGGAGGGTAAAGGAGGGACAATGCGGGAAAAGGACGGACATGGAGGGGCAAGGTGGGACAAGGAGGGATAAGATGGGACAAGGACGGGCAAGGAGGGACAAGGAGGGACAAGCAGGGACATGAAGGGAAAAGGAGGGCCAAGGAGGGACAAGGAGGGACAATGAGGGGCAATAAGGGACAAGGAGGACAAGTACGGACCAGGAGGGACAAGGAGGGAAAAGAAGGGGCAATGAAGAGCAAGGAGGGACCAGGAGGGACAATTAGGGGCAATGAGGGACAACGAGGGATAAGTACGTACCAGGAGGGTCAAGGAGGGACAAAGAGGGACAAGGAGGGTCAAGGAGGGACAAGGAGGGACAAGGAGAGACAACGAGGGACAACGAGGGACAAGCAGGGATAAGCAGGGACAAGGAGGGACAAGGAAAGACAAGGAGGGACAAGGAGGGACAAGGAGGGACAAGGAGGGACAAGGAGGGACAAGGAGGGACAAGGAGGGAAAAGGAGGGTCAAGGAGCGAAAGGAGGGAAAAGATGGAACAAGGAGGGACAATGAAGGGCAATGAAGGAAAAGGAGTGACAAGGAGGGCCAAGAAGGGGCAAGGAGGGACGAGGAGGGTCAAGGAGGGACAAGTAGGGACAATAAGGGACAAGGAGGGACAAGCAGGATCAAGGAGGGACAAACAGGGACAAGGAAGGACAAGGAGGGTCAAGGAGGGACAAGCAGGAACAAGGAGGGACAAACAGGGACAAGGAGGGACAAGACGGGACAAGGAGGGACCATTAGGGATAAGGAGGTACATGGAGGGTCCATGAGGGGCATGAAGGGGCACTGGGGGACAAGCAGGGACAAGAAGGGACAAGCAGGATCAAGGAGGGACAAATAGGGACAAGTAAGGACAAGGAGGGACAAGTAGGGGCAAGGAGGGACAAGTACGGACCAGGAGGGACAATGAGGGTGACGGAGGGACAAGGAGACACAAGGAGGGACCAGGAGGGTAAAGGAGGGAAAGGAGTGACAAGGAGGAACAAGGAGGGAAAAGAAGTGGCAATGAGGGACCAGGAGGGGCATGGAGATACAAGGAGGGAAAAGGAGTGACAAGGTGTGACAAGGTGTGACAAGGAGAAACAAGGAGGGACGAGCAGGGACTGGGGGGGTCAAGAAGGGACAAGGAGGGAAAAGGAGGGGAAAGGTGGAACAAGGAGGGACAAGGAGGGTCAAGGAGTGACAAGGAGGGACGAACAGGGACTTGGAGGGTCAAGGAAGGAAAATGAGGTAAAAGGAGGACAAAGGTGGGACAATGAGGGACAAGGACGGACAAGGAGGGTCAAATACGGACCAGGAGGAACAAGGAGGGTTAAGGAGGGACAAGGATGGACAAGGAGGGACCAGGATGGACAAGGAGGGATAAGGAGGGAAAAGAAGGGGCAAGGAGGGACCAAGAGGGAAAAGGAGGGAATGGAGTGACAAGGAGGAACAAGGAGGGACAATGAGGGACACGGAGGGCCAAGGAGGGACAAGTACGGACCAGGATGGACAAGTAGGGATAAGGAGGGAAAAGAAGAGGCAAGGAGGAGCAAGGAGGGACCAGTAGGGGCAATGAGGGACAAGGAGGGACAACGAGGGACAAGGAGGGAAAATGAGGTAAAAGGAGGACAAAGGAGGGACAATGAGGGACAAGGAGGGACAAGCAGGGACAATGAGGGACAAGGACGGACAAGGAGGGACAAGGAGGGACAAGGAGGGACAAGCAGGGACAATGAGGGACAAGGAGGGACAAGTACGGACCAGGAGGGACAAGGAGGAACAAGGAGGGTCAAGGAGGGTCAATGAGGGTCAAGGAGGGACAAGGATGGACAAGGAGGGACCAGGAGGGACCATGAGGGCAATGAGGGACAAGGAGGGACAAGTACGGACCAGTAGGGACAAGGAGGGTCAAGGAGGGACAAGGAAGGAAAAGCTGGAATAAGGAGGGACAAGCAGAGACATGGAGGGACAAGGAAAGACAACGAGGGAAAAGGAGGGAAAAGGAGGGTCAAGGAGGGAAAGGAGGGAAAAGGTGGAACAAGGAGGGACAATGAAGGGCAATGAAGGAAAAGGAGTGACAAGTAGGGCCAAGAAGGGGTAATGAGGGGCAAGTAGGAGCAAGGAGGGACCAGGAGGGTCAAGGAGGGACAAGTAGGCACAAGAAGGGACAAGCAGGATCAAGGAGGGACAAACAGGGACAAGGAGGGTCAAGGAGGGACAAGGAGGGACAAGCAGGATCAAGGAGGGACAAACATGGACAATGCGGGGCAAGGAGGGACAAGACGGGACAAGGAGGGATAAGGAGGCACATGGTGGGGCAATGAGGGACATGAAGGGGCACTGGGGGACAAGAAGGGACAAGCAGGATCAAGGAGGGACAAGGAAGGACAAGGAGGGACAAGTAGGGACATGGAGGGACAAGTACGGACCAGGAGGGACAATGAGGGTCACGGAGGGACAAGGAGAGACAAGGTGGGACCAGGAGGGTAAAGGAGGGAAAGGAGTGACATGGAGGAACAAGGTGGGAAAAGAAGGGGCAAGGAGGGACCAGAAGGGGCATGGAGAGACAAGGAGGGTCAAGGAGGGAAAAGGAGTGACAAGGTGTGACAAGGAGAAACAAGGAGGGACGAGCAGGGACTAGGGGGGTCAAGAAGGGACAAGGAGGGAAAAGGAGGAACAAGGAGGGACAAGGAGGGACAAGGAGGGTCAAGGAGGGTCAAGGAGGGACAAGGAGAGACAAGGAGGGACAATGAGGGACCAGGAGGGACAAGGAGGGACCAGGAGGGACTAGGAGGGAAAGGAGTGACAAGGAAAAACAAGGAGGAACAAAGAGGGTCAAGGAGTGACAATGAGGGACAAGGAGGGACGAACAGGGACTTGGAGGGTCAAGGTGGGAAAATGAGGTAAAAGGAGGACAAAGGAGGGACAATGAAGGACAAGGAGGGACAATGAGGGACAAGGACGGACAATGAGGGACAAGTACAAGTACCAGGAGGGACAAGGATGGACAAGGAGGGGGAAGGAGGGACAAGAAGGGTCAACGAGAGACAAGGAGATACAAGGAGGGACCATGAGGGAAAAATTGGGAAAGGAGGAACAAGGAGGGACAAGCAGAGACATGGAGGGACAAGGAAAGACAAGGAGGGACAAGGAAAGACAAGGAGGGAAAGGAGAGAAAAGGAGGAACAAGGAGGGACAATGAGGGGCAATGAGGCAAAAGTAGTGACAAGGAGGGCCAAGGAGGGGCAATGATGGACAAGGCGGGAAAAGGATGGGCAAGTAAGAGCAAGGAGGGACAAGCAAGGACAAGGAGGGACAAGGAGGGACCATGAGGGAAAAATTGGGAAAGGAGGAACAAGGAGGGGCAAGGAGAGACAAGTAGGGACAAGCAGGGTCAAGGAGGGACAATTAGTGACAAGGAGGGTAAAGGAGGGACAATGCGGGACAAGGACGGACATGGAGGGGCAATGAGGGACAAGGTGGGACAAGGAGGGATAAGAAGGGACAAGGACGGGCAAGGAGGGACAAGGAGAGACAAGCAGGGACATGAAGGGAAAAGTAGGGCCAAGGAGGAACAAGGAGGGACAATGAGGGGCAATAAGGGACACGGAGGACAAGTACGGACCAGGAGGGACAAGGAGGGAAAAGAAGGGTCAACGAGGGACTAGGAGGGACAGGAAGGTACAAGGAATGAGAAGCAGGATCAAGGAGCGACAGACAGGTCCAAGGAAGGACAAGGAGGGACAAGCAGGGATAAGGAGGGACAAGCAAAGACATGGAGGGACAAGGAAAGACAACGAGGGACAAGGAGGGAAAATGAGGGAAAAGGAGGGAAAGGAGGGACAAGGAAAGACAAGGAGGGAAAGGATGGAAAAGGAGGAACAAGGAGGGACAATGAGGGGCAATGAGGCAAAAGGAGTGACAAGGAGGGGCATGGAGGGACAAGGCGGGAAAAGGAGGGGGAAGTAAGAGCAAGGAGGGACCAGGAGGGTCAACGAGGGACAAGTAGGGACTAGGAGGGACAGGAAGGAACAAGGAGGGAGAAGCAGGATCAAGGAGCGACAAACAGGCCCAAGGAAGGACAAGGAGGGGCAAGGAGAGACAAGTTGGGACAAGCAGGGTCAAGGAGGGACAATTAGTGACAAGGAGGGTAAAGGAGGGACAATGCGGGACAAGGACGGACATGGAGGGGCAATGAGGGACAAGGTGGGACAAGGAGGGATAAGAAGGGACAAGGAAGGTCAAGGAGGGACAAGGAGGGACAAGCAGGGATAAGGAGGGACAAGCAAAGACATGGAGGGACAAGGAAAGACAACGAGGGACAAGGAGGGAAAATGAGGGAAAAGGAGGGAGGAGGGACAAGGAAAGACAAGGAGGGAAAGGATGGAAAAGGAGGAACAAGGAGGGACAATGAGGGGCAATGAGGCAAAAGGAGTGACAAGGAGGGGCATGGAGGGACAAGGCGGGAAAAGGAGGGGGAAGTAAGAGCAAGGAGGGACCAGGAGGGTCAACGAGGGACAAGTAGGGACTAGGAGGGACAGGAAGGAACAAGGAGGGAGAAGCAGGATCAAGGAGCGACAAACAGGCCCAAGGAAGGACAAGGAGGGGCAAGGAGAGACAAGTTGGGACAAGCAGGGTCAAGGAGGGACAATTAGTGACAAGGAGGGTAAAGGAGGGACAATGCGGGACAAGGACGGACATGGAGGGGCAATGAGGGACAAGGTGGGACAAGGAGGGATAAGAAGGGACAAGGACAGGCAAGGAGGGACAAGGAGAGACAAGCAGGGACATGAAGGGAAAAGTAGGGCCAAGGAGGAACAAGGAGGGACAATGAGGGGCAATAAGGGACAAGGAGGACAAGTACGGACCAGGAGGGACAAGGAGGGAAAAGAAGGGGCAACGAGGGTCAACGAGGGACAAGTAGGGACTAGGAGGGACAGGAAGGGACAAGGAGGGAGAAGCAGGATCAAGGAGCGACAAACAGGCCCAAGGAAGGACAAGGACAGACAAGTAGGGACAAGCAGGGTCAAGGAGGGACAATTAGTGACAAGGAGGGTAAAGGAGGGACAATGCGGGAAAAGGACGGACATGGAGGGGCAAGGTGGGACAAGGAGGGATAAGATGGGACAAGGACGGGCAAGGAGGGACAAGGAGGGACAAGCAGGGACATGAAGGGAAAAGGAGGGCCAAGGAGGAACAAGGAGGGACAAGGAGGGACAATGAGGGGCAATAAGGGACAAGGAGGACAAGTACGGACCAGGAGGGACAAGGAGGGAAAAGAAGGGGCAATGAAGAGCAAGGAGGGACCAGGAGGGACAATTAGGGGCAATGAGGGACAACGAGGGATAAGTACGTACCAGGAGGGTCAAGGAGGGACAAGGAGGGACAAGGAGAGACAACGAGGGACAACGAGGGACAAGCAGGGATAAGCAGGGACAAGGAGGGACAAGGAAAGACAAGGAGGGACAAGGAGGGACAAGGAGGGACAAGGAGGGAAAGGAGGGAATAGGAGGGAAAAGGAGGGTCAAGGAGCGAAAGGAGGGAAAAGATGGAACAAGGAGGGACAATGAAGGGCAATGAAGGAAAAGGAGTGACAAGGAGGGCCAAGAAGGGCCAAGAAGGGGCAAGGAGGGACGAGGAGGGTCAAGGAGGGACAAGTAGGGACAATAAGGGACAAGGAGGGACAAGCAGGATCAAGGAGGGACAAACAGGGACAAGGAAGGACAAGGAGGGTCAAGGAGGGACAAGCAGGAACAAGGAGGGACAAACAGGGACAAGGAGGGACAAGGAGGGACCATTAGGGATAAGGAGGTACATGGAGGGTCCATGAGGGGCATGAAGGGGCACTGGGGGACAAGCAGGGACAAGAAGGGACAAGCAGGATCAAGGAGGGACAAATATGGACAAGTAAGGACAAGGAGGGACAAGTAGGGACAAGGAGGGACAAGTACGGACCAGGAGGGACAATGAGGGTCACGGAGGGACAAGGAGTCACAAGGAGGGACCAGGAGGGTTAAGGAGGGAAAGGAGTGACAAGGAGGAACAAGGAGGGAAAAGAAGTGGCAATGAGGGACCAGGAGGGGCATGGAGAGACAAGGAGGGAAAAGCAGTGACAAGGTGTGACAAGGAGAAACAAGGAGGGACGAGCAGGGACTAGGGGGGTCAAGAAGGGACAAGGAGGGAAAAGGAGGGAAAAGGTGGAACAAGGAGGGTCAAGGAGTGACAAGGAGGGACGAACAGGGACTTGGAGGGTCAAGGAAGGAAAATGAGGTAAAAGGAGGACAAAGGTGGGACAAGGAGGGACCAGGATGGACAAGGAGGGATAAGGAGGGAAAAGAAGGGGCAAGGAGGGACCAGGATGGACAAGGAGGGATAAGGAGGGAAAAGAAGGGGCAAGGAGGGACCAAGAGGGAAAAGGAGGGAATGGAGTGACAAGGAGGAACAAGGAGGGACAATGAGGGCCAATGAGGGACACGGAGGGCCAAGGAGGGACAAGTACGGACCAGGATGGACAAGTAGGGATAAGGAGGGAAAAGAAGGGGCAAGGAGGAGCAAGGAGGGACCAGTAGGGGCAAGGAGGGACAAGCAGGGACATGAAGGGAAAAGGAGGGCCAAGGAGGAACAAGGAGGAACAAGGAGGGACAATGAGGGGCAATAAGGGACAAGGAGGACAAGTACGGACCAGGAGGGACAAGGAGTGAAAGGAGTGACAAGGAAAAACAAGGAGGAACAAAGAGGGTCAAGGAGTGACAATGAGGGACAAGGAGGGACGAACAGGGACTTGGATGGTCAAGGTGGGAAAATGAGGTAAAAGGAGGACAAAGGAGGGACAATGAAGGACAAGGAGGGACAATGAGGGACAAGGACGGACAATGAGGGACAAGTACAAGTACCAGGAGGGACAAGGATGGACAAGGAGGGGGAAGGAGGGACAAGAAGGGTCAACGAGAGACAAGGAGATACAAGGAGGGACCATGAGGGAAAAATTGGGAAAGGAGGAACAAGGAGGGACAAGCAGAGACATGGAGGGACAAGGAAAGACAAGGAGGGACAAGGAAAGACAAGGAGGGAAAGGAGAGAAAAGGAGGAACAAGGAGGGACAATGAGGGGCAATGAGGCAAAAGTAGTGACAAGGAGGGCCAAGGAGGGGCAATGATGGACAAGGCGGGAAAAGGATGGGCAAGTAAGAGCAAGGAGGGACAAGCAAGGACAAGGAGGGACAAGGAGGGACCATGAGGGAAAAATTGGGAAAGGAGGAACAAGGAGGGGCAAGGAGAGACAAGTAGGGACAAGCAGGGTCAAGGAGGGACAATTAGTGACAAGGAGGGTAAAGGAGGGACAATGCGGGACAAGGACGGACATGGAGGGGCAATGAGGGACAAGGTGGGACAAGGAGGGATAAGAAGGGACAAGGACGGGCAAGGAGGGACAAGGAGAGACAAGCAGGGACATGAAGGGAAAAGTAGGGCCAAGGAGGAACAAGGAGGGACAATGAGGGGCAATAAGGGACACGGAGGACAAGTACGGACCAGGAGGGACAAGGAGGGAAAAGAAGGGTCAACGAGGGACTAGGAGGGACAGGAAGGTACAAGGAATGAGAAGCAGGATCAAGGAGCGACAGACAGGTCCAAGGAAGGACAAGGAGGGACAAGCAGGGATAAGGAGGGACAAGCAAAGACATGGAGGGACAAGGAAAGACAACGAGGGACAAGGAGGGAAAATGAGGGAAAAGGAGGGAAAGGAGGGACAAGGAAAGACAAGGAGGGAAAGGATGGAAAAGGAGGAACAAGGAGGGACAATGAGGGGCAATGAGGCAAAAGGAGTGACAAGGAGGGGCATGGAGGGACAAGGCGGGAAAAGGAGGGGGAAGTAAGAGCAAGGAGGGACCAGTAGGGGCAAGGAGGGACAAGCAGGGACATGAAGGGAAAAGGAGGGCCAAGGAGGAACAAGGAGGGACAATGAGGGGCAATAAGGGACAAGGAGGACAAGTACGGACCAGGAGGGACAAGGAGTGAAAAGAAGGGGCAATGAAGAGCAAGGAGGGACCAGGAGGGACAATTAGGGGCAATGAGGGACAAGGAGTGACAAGGAGGGTCAAGGAGGGACAAAGAGGGACAAGGAGGGTCAAGGAGGGACAAGGAGGGACAAGGAGAGACAACGAGGGACAAGCAGGGACAAGGAGGGACAAGGAAAGACAAGGAGGGACAAGGAGGGAAAGGAGGGAAAAGGAGGGTCAAGGAGGGAAAAGGAGTGACAAGGAGGGCCAAGAAGGGGCAAGGAGGGACGAGGAGGGTCAAGGAGGGACAAGTAGGGACAAGAAGGGACAAGAAGGGACAAGGAGGGACAAGCAGGATCAAGGAGGGACAAACAGGGACAAGGAAGGACAAGGAGGGTCAAGGAGGGACAAGCAGGAACAAGGAGGGACAAACAGGGACAAGACGGACAAGGAGGGACCATTAGGGATAAGGAGGTACATGGAGGGTCCATGAGGGACATGAAGGGGCACTGGGGGACAAGCAGGGACAAGCAGGATCAAGGAGGGACAAATAGGGACAAGTAAGGACAAGTAGGGACAAGGAGGGACAAGTACGGACCAGGAGGGACAATGAGGGTCACGGAGGGATAAGGAGACACAAGGAGGGACCAGGAGGGTAAAGGAGGGAAAGGAGTGACAAGGAGGAACAAGGAGGGAAAAGAAGTGGCAATGAGGGACCAGGAGGGGCATGGAGAGACAAGGAGGGAAAAGGAGTGACAAGGTGTGACAAGGAGAAACAAGGAGGGACGAGCAGGGACTAGGGGGGTCAAGAAGGGACAAGGAGGGAAAAGGAGGGAAAAGGTGGAACAAGGAGGGACAAGGAGGGTCAAGGAGGGACAAGCAGTGACATGAAGGAAAAAGGAGGGCCAAGGAGGAACCAGGAGGGACAAGGAGGGTCAAGGAGGGGCAAGGAGGGACAAGGAGGGACAAGGAGGGACTAGGAGGGAAAAGGAGTGACAAGGAGGGCCAAGGAGGGGCAATGAGGTTCAAGTAGGAGCAAGGAGGGACAAGTAGGCCAAGGAGGGACAAGAAGGGACAAGGAGGGACAAACAGGGACAAGGAAGGACAAGGAGGGTCAAGGAGGGACAAGGAGGGATAAGCAGGATCAAGGAGGGACAAGGCGGGACAAGGCGGGACAAGGCGGGACAAGGTGGGATAAGGAGGGACATGGGGGTGCAATGAGGGACAAGGTGGGTAAAGCAGGGACAGGGAGGGACAAGTAGGGACAAGCAGGGTCAAGAAGGGACAATGAGGGAAAAGAAGGACAAAGGAGGGGCAATGAGGGGCAAGCAGGGATAACGAGGGACAAGGAGGGACAAGGAGGGACAATGAGGGAAAAGGAGTGACAGGAGGAACAAGGAGGGAGAAGGACGGACAAGGAGGGAAAAGGAAGGACCAGGAGGGACAAGGCGGGACAAGGACGGACAATGAGGGAAAAGGAGGAAAAGGAGGGGGAATGAGGGACATGGAGGGGCAATGAGGGACAAGAAGGGACAAGCAGGATCAAGGAGGGACAAATAGGGACAAGGTGGGTCAAGCAGGGACAGGGAGGGACAAGGAAGGACAATGAGGGACAAGTACGGACCAGGAGGGACAAGGAGGGTCAAGGAGGGATAAGGAGAGACAAGTAGGGACCAGGAGGGTAAAGGAGGGAAAGGAGTGACAAGGAGGAACAAGGAGGGCATAGAAGGGGCAAGGAGGGGCATGGAGAGACAAGGAGGGAAAAGGAGTGACAAGGTGTGAAAAGGAGAAACAAGAAGGACAAAGAGTTACAAGGAGTGACAATGAGGGACAAGGAGCGACGAGCAGAGACTAGGAGGGACTAGGAGGGTCAAGAAGGGACAAGGAGGGAAAAGGAGGGCAAGGAGGGACAAGGAGCGTCAAAGATTGAGAAGGATGGTCAAGGAGGGTCAAGGAGGGACAAGGAGGGACACGGAGGGCCAAGGAGGGACCAGGATGGACAAGGAGGTATAAGGAGGGAAAAGAAGAGGACAAGGAGGGACACGGAGGGAAAAGAAGGGGCAAGGAGGAGCAAGGAGGGACCAGGAGGGAAAAAGGAGTTACAGGAGGAACAAGGAGGGACAAGGAGGGACAAGGAGGGCAGGGACAGCCAAGAAGGGACAAGTAGGGACCAGGAGGGACCAGGAGGAACAAGCAGGGTCAAGGAGGGACAATGAGGGAAAAGGAGTACAAAGGAGGGGCAATGAGGGACAAGGAGGGACAAGCAGGGATAACGAGCGACAATGAGGGACAAGGAGGTAGAAGGAGGGACCAGAAGGGACAAGGACGGACAAGGAGCGACCAGGAGGTACAAGGCGGGACAAGGACGGACAATGAGGGAAAAGGAGGAAAAGGAGGGGCAATGAGGGAAAGCAGGGATAATGAGGGACAAGTGGGACAGTGAGGGACAAGGAGGAACAAGGAGGGACAAGTTGGGACAAGGAGGGACAAGGAGGGTCAAGGAGGGTCAAGGAGGGACAATGAGGAGCAAGGAGGGACAAGGAGGGACATTGAGGAAATTGAGGGACAAAGAGAGACAAGTAGGGAAAAGGAGGGAAAATGAGGGAAAAGGAGTGACAAGGTGGAACAAGGAGGGACAATGAGGGGCAAGGAGGGAGAAGGAGTGACGAGGAGGAACAAGAAGGGACAAGGAGTGAAAAGGAGTGAAAAGGAGGGGCAAGGAGATACAAGGAGGAACAAGGATGGAAAAGGAGGGACAAGGAGAAACAAGGAGGGACAAGTTGGGACAAGGAGGGACAAGGAGGGTCAAGGAGAGACAATGAGGAGCAAGGAGGGACAAGGAGGGACAAGGAGGGACAAGGAGGGACATTGAGGGACAAAGAGAGACAAGTAGGGAAAAGGAGGGAAAATGAGGGAAAAGGAGTGACAAGGAGGAACAAGGAGGGACAATGAGGGACAAGGAGGGAGAAGGAGTGACAAGGAGGAACAAGAAGGGACAAGGAGTGAAAAGGAGGGGCAAGGAGATACAAGGAGGAACAAGGATGGAAAAGGATGGACAAGGAGAGGCAATGAGGGACCAGGAGGGACAAGGCCGGACAAGGTGGGACAAGGAAAAACAAGAAGGGACAAGGACGGGCAAGGAGAGACAAGGAGGATTAAGGAGGGACAAGGAGGGACACGGAGGGAAAAGAAGGGGCAAGGAGGAGCAAGGAGGGACCAGTAGGGAAAAGGAGGGGCAATGAGGGACAAGCAGGGACAAGCAGGGATAACGAGGGACAAGGTGGGAAAATGAGGTAAAAAGAGGACAAAGGAGGGACAATGAGGGAAAAGGAGGGACAATGAGTAACAAGGACGGACAAGGAGGGACAAGGACGGACAAGGAGGGACAAGTACGGACCAAGAGGGACAAGGAGGTACAAGGAGGGTCAAGGAGGGACAAGGATGGACATGGATGGACAAGGAGGGACAAGGAGGGACCATGAGGGGCAAGGAGGGAAAAGGAGGGACAAGGAGGTTCAAGGAGGGACAAGGAAGGTCAAGGAGGGACAAGGAGGGACAAGCAGGGATAAGGAGGGATAAGGAGGGATAAGGAGGGAAAAGAAGGGGCAAGGAGGAGCAAGGAGGGACCAGTAGGGAAAAGGAGGGGCAATGAGGGACAAGCAGGGATAACGAGGGACAAGGTGGGAAAATGAGGTAAAAAGAGGACAAAGGAGGGACAATGAGGGAAAAGGAGGGACAATGAGTAACAAGGACGGACAAGGAGGGACAAGGACGGACAAGGAGGGACAAGTACGGACCAAGAGGGACAAGGAGGTACAAGGAGGGTCAAGGAGGGACAAGGATGGACATGGATGGACAAGGAGGGACAAGGAGGGACCATGAGGGGCAATGAGGGATAAGGAGGGACAAGTACGGACCAGGAGGGACAAGGAGGTTCAAGGAGAGACAAGGAAGGTCAAGGAGGGACAAGCAGGGACATGAAGGGAAAAGTAGGGCCAAGGAGGAACAAGGAGGGACAATGAGGGGCAATAAGGGACAAGGAGGACAAGTACGGACCAGGAGGGACAAGGAGGGAAAAGAAGGGGCAACGAGGGTCAACGAGGGACAAGTAGGGACTAGGAGGGACAGGAAGGGACAAGGAGGGAGAAGCAGGATCAAGGAGCGACAAACAGGCCCAAGGAAGGACAAGGAGAGACAAGCAGGGTCAAGGAGGGACAATTAGTGACAAGGAGGGTAAAGGAGGGACAATGCGGGAAAAGGACGGACATGGAGGGGCAAGGTGGGACAAGGAGGGATAAGATGGGACAAGGACGGGCAAGGAGGGACAAGGAGGGACAAGCAGGGACATGAAGGGAAAAGGAGGGCCAAGGAGGGACAAGGAGGGACAATGAGGGGCAATAAGGGACAAGGAGGACAAGTACGGACCAGGAGGGACAAGGAGGGAAAAGAAGGGGCAATGAAGAGCAAGGAGGGACCAGGAGGGACAATTAGGGGCAATGAGGGACAACGAGGGATAAGTACGTACCAGGAGGGTCAAGGAGGGACAAAGAGGGACAAGGAGGGTCAAGGAGGGACAAGGAGGGACAAGGAGAGACAACGAGGGACAACGAGGGACAAGCAGGGATAAGCAGGGACAAGGAGGGACAAGGAAAGACAAGGAGGGACAAGGAGGGACAAGGAGGGACAAGGAGGGACAAGGAGGGACAAGGAGGGACAAGGAGGGAAAAGGAGGGTCAAGGAGCGAAAGGAGGGAAAAGATGGAACAAGGAGGGACAATGAAGGGCAATGAAGGAAAAGGAGTGACAAGGAGGGCCAAGAAGGGGCAAGGAGGGACGAGGAGGGTCAAGGAGGGACAAGTAGGGACAATAAGGGACAAGGAGGGACAAGCAGGATCAAGGAGGGACAAACAGGGACAAGGAAGGACAAGGAGGGTCAAGGAGGGACAAGCAGGAACAAGGAGGGACAAACAGGGACAAGGAGGGACAAGACGGGACAAGGAGGGACCATTAGGGATAAGGAGGTACATGGAGGGTCCATGAGGGGCATGAAGGGGCACTGGGGGACAAGCAGGGACAAGAAGGGACAAGCAGGATCAAGGAGGGACAAATAGGGACAAGTAAGGACAAGGAGGGACAAGTAGGGGCAAGGAGGGACAAGTACGGACCAGGAGGGACAATGAGGGTGACGGAGGGACAAGGAGACACAAGGAGGGACCAGGAGGGTAAAGGAGGGAAAGGAGTGACAAGGAGGAACAAGGAGGGAAAAGAAGTGGCAATGAGGGACCAGGAGGGGCATGGAGATACAAGGAGGGAAAAGGAGTGACAAGGTGTGACAAGGTGTGACAAGGAGAAACAAGGAGGGACGAGCAGGGACTGGGGGGGTCAAGAAGGGACAAGGAGGGAAAAGGAGGGGAAAGGTGGAACAAGGAGGGACAAGGAGGGTCAAGGAGTGACAAGGAGGGACGAACAGGGACTTGGAGGGTCAAGGAAGGAAAATGAGGTAAAAGGAGGACAAAGGTGGGACAATGAGGGACAAGGACGGACAAGGAGGGTCAAATACGGACCAGGAGGAACAAGGAGGGTTAAGGAGGGACAAGGATGGACAAGGAGGGACCAGGATGGACAAGGAGGGATAAGGAGGGAAAAGAAGGGGCAAGGAGGGACCAAGAGGGAAAAGGAGGGAATGGAGTGACAAGGAGGAACAAGGAGGGACAATGAGGGACACGGAGGGCCAAGGAGGGACAAGTACGGACCAGGATGGACAAGTAGGGATAAGGAGGGAAAAGAAGAGGCAAGGAGGAGCAAGGAGGGACCAGTAGGGGCAATGAGGGACAAGGAGGGACAACGAGGGACAAGGAGGGAAAATGAGGTAAAAGGAGGACAAAGGAGGGACAATGAGGGACAAGGAGGGACAAGCAGGGACAATGAGGGACAAGGACGGACAAGGAGGGACAAGGAGGGACAAGGAGGGACAAGCAGGGACAATGAGGGACAAGGAGGGACAAGTACGGACCAGGAGGGACAAGGAGGAACAAGGAGGGTCAAGGAGGGTCAATGAGGGTCAAGGAGGGACAAGGATGGACAAGGAGGGACCAGGAGGGACCATGAGGGCAATGAGGGACAAGGAGGGACAAGTACGGACCAGTAGGGACAAGGAGGGTCAAGGAGGGACAAGGAAGGAAAAGCTGGAATAAGGAGGGACAAGCAGAGACATGGAGGGACAAGGAAAGACAACGAGGGAAAAGGAGGGAAAAGGAGGGTCAAGGAGGGAAAGGAGGGAAAAGGTGGAACAAGGAGGGACAATGAAGGGCAATGAAGGAAAAGGAGTGACAAGTAGGGCCAAGAAGGGGTAATGAGGGGCAAGTAGGAGCAAGGAGGGACCAGGAGGGTCAAGGAGGGACAAGTAGGCACAAGAAGGGACAAGCAGGATCAAGGAGGGACAAACAGGGACAAGGAGGGTCAAGGAGGGACAAGGAGGGACAAGCAGGATCAAGGAGGGACAAACATGGACAATGCGGGGCAAGGAGGGACAAGACGGGACAAGGAGGGATAAGGAGGCACATGGTGGGGCAATGAGGGACATGAAGGGGCACTGGGGGACAAGAAGGGACAAGCAGGATCAAGGAGGGACAAGGAAGGACAAGGAGGGACAAGTAGGGACATGGAGGGACAAGTACGGACCAGGAGGGACAATGAGGGTCACGGAGGGACAAGGAGAGACAAGGTGGGACCAGGAGGGTAAAGGAGGGAAAGGAGTGACATGGAGGAACAAGGTGGGAAAAGAAGGGGCAAGGAGGGACCAGAAGGGGCATGGAGAGACAAGGAGGGTCAAGGAGGGAAAAGGAGTGACAAGGTGTGACAAGGAGAAACAAGGAGGGACGAGCAGGGACTAGGGGGGTCAAGAAGGGACAAGGAGGGAAAAGGAGGAACAAGGAGGGACAAGGAGGGACAAGGAGGGTCAAGGAGGGTCAAGGAGGGACAAGGAGAGACAAGGAGGGACAATGAGGGACCAGGAGGGACAAGGAGGGACCAGGAGGGACTAGGAGGGAAAGGAGTGACAAGGAAAAACAAGGAGGAACAAAGAGGGTCAAGGAGTGACAATGAGGGACAAGGAGGGACGAACAGGGACTTGGAGGGTCAAGGTGGGAAAATGAGGTAAAAGGAGGACAAAGGAGGGACAATGAAGGACAAGGAGGGACAATGAGGGACAAGGACGGACAATGAGGGACAAGTACAAGTACCAGGAGGGACAAGGATGGACAAGGAGGGGGAAGGAGGGACAAGAAGGGTCAACGAGAGACAAGGAGATACAAGGAGGGACCATGAGGGAAAAATTGGGAAAGGAGGAACAAGGAGGGACAAGCAGAGACATGGAGGGACAAGGAAAGACAAGGAGGGACAAGGAAAGACAAGGAGGGAAAGGAGAGAAAAGGAGGAACAAGGAGGGACAATGAGGGGCAATGAGGCAAAAGTAGTGACAAGGAGGGCCAAGGAGGGGCAATGATGGACAAGGCGGGAAAAGGATGGGCAAGTAAGAGCAAGGAGGGACAAGCAAGGACAAGGAGGGACAAGGAGGGACCATGAGGGAAAAATTGGGAAAGGAGGAACAAGGAGGGGCAAGGAGAGACAAGTAGGGACAAGCAGGGTCAAGGAGGGACAATTAGTGACAAGGAGGGTAAAGGAGGGACAATGCGGGACAAGGACGGACATGGAGGGGCAATGAGGGACAAGGTGGGACAAGGAGGGATAAGAAGGGACAAGGACGGGCAAGGAGGGACAAGGAGAGACAAGCAGGGACATGAAGGGAAAAGTAGGGCCAAGGAGGAACAAGGAGGGACAATGAGGGGCAATAAGGGACACGGAGGACAAGTACGGACCAGGAGGGACAAGGAGGGAAAAGAAGGGTCAACGAGGGACTAGGAGGGACAGGAAGGTACAAGGAATGAGAAGCAGGATCAAGGAGCGACAGACAGGTCCAAGGAAGGACAAGGAGGGACAAGCAGGGATAAGGAGGGACAAGCAAAGACATGGAGGGACAAGGAAAGACAACGAGGGACAAGGAGGGAAAATGAGGGAAAAGGAGGGAAAGGAGGGACAAGGAAAGACAAGGAGGGAAAGGATGGAAAAGGAGGAACAAGGAGGGACAATGAGGGGCAATGAGGCAAAAGGAGTGACAAGGAGGGGCATGGAGGGACAAGGCGGGAAAAGGAGGGGGAAGTAAGAGCAAGGAGGGACCAGGAGGGTCAACGAGGGACAAGTAGGGACTAGGAGGGACAGGAAGGAACAAGGAGGGAGAAGCAGGATCAAGGAGCGACAAACAGGCCCAAGGAAGGACAAGGAGGGGCAAGGAGAGACAAGTTGGGACAAGCAGGGTCAAGGAGGGACAATTAGTGACAAGGAGGGTAAAGGAGGGACAATGCGGGACAAGGACGGACATGGAGGGGCAATGAGGGACAAGGTGGGACAAGGAGGGATAAGAAGGGACAAGGAAGGTCAAGGAGGGACAAGGAGGGACAAGCAGGGATAAGGAGGGACAAGCAAAGACATGGAGGGACAAGGAAAGACAACGAGGGACAAGGAGGGAAAATGAGGGAAAAGGAGGGAGGAGGGACAAGGAAAGACAAGGAGGGAAAGGATGGAAAAGGAGGAACAAGGAGGGACAATGAGGGGCAATGAGGCAAAAGGAGTGACAAGGAGGGGCATGGAGGGACAAGGCGGGAAAAGGAGGGGGAAGTAAGAGCAAGGAGGGACCAGGAGGGTCAACGAGGGACAAGTAGGGACTAGGAGGGACAGGAAGGAACAAGGAGGGAGAAGCAGGATCAAGGAGCGACAAACAGGCCCAAGGAAGGACAAGGAGGGGCAAGGAGAGACAAGTTGGGACAAGCAGGGTCAAGGAGGGACAATTAGTGACAAGGAGGGTAAAGGAGGGACAATGCGGGACAAGGACGGACATGGAGGGGCAATGAGGGACAAGGTGGGACAAGGAGGGATAAGAAGGGACAAGGACAGGCAAGGAGGGACAAGGAGAGACAAGCAGGGACATGAAGGGAAAAGTAGGGCCAAGGAGGAACAAGGAGGGACAATGAGGGGCAATAAGGGACAAGGAGGACAAGTACGGACCAGGAGGGACAAGGAGGGAAAAGAAGGGGCAACGAGGGTCAACGAGGGACAAGTAGGGACTAGGAGGGACAGGAAGGGACAAGGAGGGAGAAGCAGGATCAAGGAGCGACAAACAGGCCCAAGGAAGGACAAGGACAGACAAGTAGGGACAAGCAGGGTCAAGGAGGGACAATTAGTGACAAGGAGGGTAAAGGAGGGACAATGCGGGAAAAGGACGGACATGGAGGGGCAAGGTGGGACAAGGAGGGATAAGATGGGACAAGGACGGGCAAGGAGGGACAAGGAGGGACAAGCAGGGACATGAAGGGAAAAGGAGGGCCAAGGAGGAACAAGGAGGGACAAGGAGGGACAATGAGGGGCAATAAGGGACAAGGAGGACAAGTACGGACCAGGAGGGACAAGGAGGGAAAAGAAGGGGCAATGAAGAGCAAGGAGGGACCAGGAGGGACAATTAGGGGCAATGAGGGACAACGAGGGATAAGTACGTACCAGGAGGGTCAAGGAGGGACAAGGAGGGACAAGGAGAGACAACGAGGGACAACGAGGGACAAGCAGGGATAAGCAGGGACAAGGAGGGACAAGGAAAGACAAGGAGGGACAAGGAGGGACAAGGAGGGACAAGGAGGGAAAGGAGGGAATAGGAGGGAAAAGGAGGGTCAAGGAGCGAAAGGAGGGAAAAGATGGAACAAGGAGGGACAATGAAGGGCAATGAAGGAAAAGGAGTGACAAGGAGGGCCAAGAAGGGCCAAGAAGGGGCAAGGAGGGACGAGGAGGGTCAAGGAGGGACAAGTAGGGACAATAAGGGACAAGGAGGGACAAGCAGGATCAAGGAGGGACAAACAGGGACAAGGAAGGACAAGGAGGGTCAAGGAGGGACAAGCAGGAACAAGGAGGGACAAACAGGGACAAGGAGGGACAAGGAGGGACCATTAGGGATAAGGAGGTACATGGAGGGTCCATGAGGGGCATGAAGGGGCACTGGGGGACAAGCAGGGACAAGAAGGGACAAGCAGGATCAAGGAGTGACAAATATGGACAAGTAAGGACAAGGAGGGACAAGTAGGGACAAGGAGGGACAAGTACGGACCAGGAGGGACAATGAGGGTCACGGAGGGACAAGGAGTCACAAGGAGGGACCAGGAGGGTTAAGGAGGGAAAGGAGTGACAAGGAGGAACAAGGAGGGAAAAGAAGTGGCAATGAGGGACCAGGAGGGGCATGGAGAGACAAGGAGGGAAAAGCAGTGACAAGGTGTGACAAGGAGAAACAAGGAGGGACGAGCAGGGACTAGGGGGGTCAAGAAGGGACAAGGAGGGAAAAGGAGGGAAAAGGTGGAACAAGGAGGGTCAAGGAGTGACAAGGAGGGACGAACAGGGACTTGGAGGGTCAAGGAAGGAAAATGAGGTAAAAGGAGGACAAAGGTGGGACAAGGAGGGACCAGGATGGACAAGGAGGGATAAGGAGGGAAAAGAAGGGGCAAGGAGGGACCAGGATGGACAAGGAGGGATAAGGAGGGAAAAGAAGGGGCAAGGAGGGACCAAGAGGGAAAAGGAGGGAATGGAGTGACAAGGAGGAACAAGGAGGGACAATGAGGGCCAATGAGGGACACGGAGGGCCAAGGAGGGACAAGTACGGACCAGGATGGACAAGTAGGGATAAGGAGGGAAAAGAAGGGGCAAGGAGGAGCAAGGAGGGACCAGTAGGGGCAAGGAGGGACAAGCAGGGACATGAAGGGAAAAGGAGGGCCAAGGAGGAACAAGGAGGAACAAGGAGGGACAATGAGGGGCAATAAGGGACAAGGAGGACAAGTACGGACCAGGAGGGACAAGGAGTGAAAAGAAGGGGCAATGAAGAGCAAGGAGGGACCAGGAGGGACAATTAGGGGCAATGAGGGACAAGGAGTGACAAGGAGGGTCAAGGAGGGACAAAGAGGGACAAGGAGGGTCAAGGAGGGACAAGGAGGGACAAGGAGAGACAACGAGGGACAAGGAGGGACAAGGAAAGACAAGGAGGGACAAGGAGGGAAAGGAGGGAAAAGGAGGGTCAAGGAGGGAAAGGAGGGAAAAGGAGTGACAAGGAGGGCCAAGAAGGGGCAAGGAGGGACGAGGAGGGTCAAGGAGGGACAAGTAGGGACAAGAAGGGACAAGAAGGGACAAGGAGGGACAAGCAGGATCAAGGAGGGACAAACAGGGACAAGGAAGGACAAGGAGGGTCAAGGAGGGACAAGCAGGAACAAGGAGGGACAAACAGGGACAAGACGGACAAGGAGGGACCATTAGGGATAAGGAGGTACATGGAGGGTCCATGAGGGACATGAAGGGGCACTGGGGGACAAGCAGGGACAAGCAGGATCAAGGAGGGACAAATAGGGACAAGTAAGGACAAGGAGGGACAAGGAGGGACAAGGAGGGACAAGCAGGGACAATGAGGGACAAGGAGGGACAAGTACGGACCAGGAGGGACAAGGAGGAACAAGGAGGGTCAATGAGGGTCAAGGAGGGACAAGGATGGACAAGGAGGGACCAGGAGGGACCATGAGGGCAATGAGGGACAAGGAGGGACAAGTACGGACCAGTAGGGACAAGGAGGGTCAAGGAGGGACAAGGAAGGAAAAGCTGGAATAAGGAGGGACAAGCAGAGACATGGAGGGACAAGGAAAGACAACGAGGGAAAAGGAGGGAAAAGGAGGGTCAAGGAGGGAAAGGAGGGAAAAGGTGGAACAAGGAGGGACAATGAAGGGCAATGAAGGAAAAGGAGTGACAAGTAGGGCCAAGAAGGGGTAATGAGGGGCAAGTAGGAGCAAGGAGGGACCAGGAGGGTCAAGGAGGGACAAGTAGGCACAAGAAGGGACAAGCAGGATCAAGGAGGGACAAACAGGGACAAGGAGGGTCAAGGAGGGACAAGGAGGGACAAGCAGGATCAAGGAGGGACAAACATGGACAATGCGGGGCAAGGAGGGACAAGACGGGACAAGGAGGGATAAGGAGGCACATGGTGGGGCAATGAGGGACATGAAGGGGCACTGGGGGACAAGAAGGGACAAGCAGGATCAAGGAGGGACAAGGAAGGACAAGGAGGGACAAGTAGGGACATGGAGGGACAAGTACGGACCAGGAGGGACAATGAGGGTCACGGAGGGACAAGGAGAGACAAGGTGGGACCAGGAGGGTAAAGGAGGGAAAGGAGTGACATGGAGGAACAAGGTGGGAAAAGAAGGGGCAAGGAGGGACCAGAAGGGGCATGGAGAGACAAGGAGGGTCAAGGAGGGAAAAGGAGTGACAAGGTGTGACAAGGAGAAACAAGGAGGGACGAGCAGGGACTAGGGGGGTCAAGAAGGGACAAGGAGGGAAAAGGAGGAACAAGGAGGGACAAGGAGGGACAAGGAGGGTCAAGGAGGGTCAAGGAGGGACAAGGAGAGACAAGGAGGGACAAGGAGGGACCAGGAGGGACAAGGAGGGACCAGGAGGGACTAGGAGGGAAAGGAGTGACAAGGAAAAACAAGGAGGAACAAAGAGGGTCAAGGAGTGACAATGAGGGACAAGGAGGGACGAACAGGGACTTGGAGGGTCAAGGTGGGAAAATGAGGTAAAAGGAGGACAAAGGAGGGACAATGAAGGACAAGGAGGGACAATGAGGGACAAGGACGGACAATGAGGGACAAGTACAAGTACCAGGAGGGACAAGGATGGACAAGGAGGGGGAAGGAGGGACAAGAAGGGTCAACGAGAGACAAGGAGATACAAGGAGGGACCATGAGGGAAAAATTGGGAAAGGAGGAACAAGGAGGGACAAGCAGAGACATGGAGGGACAAGGAAAGACAAGGAGGGACAAGGAAAGACAAGGAGGGAAAGGAGAGAAAAGGAGGAACAAGGAGGGACAATGAGGGGCAATGAGGCAAAAGTAGTGACAAGGAGGGCCAAGGAGGGGCAATGATGGACAAGGCGGGAAAAGGATGGGCAAGTAAGAGCAAGGAGGGACAAGCAAGGACAAGGAGGGACAAGGAGGGACCATGAGGGAAAAATTGGGAAAGGAGGAACAAGGAGGGGCAAGGAGAGACAAGTAGGGACAAGCAGGGTCAAGGAGGGACAATTAGTGACAAGGAGGGTAAAGGAGGGACAATGCGGGACAAGGACGGACATGGAGGGGCAATGAGGGACAAGGTGGGACAAGGAGGGATAAGAAGGGACAAGGACGGGCAAGGAGGGACAAGGAGAGACAAGCAGGGACATGAAGGGAAAAGTAGGGCCAAGGAGGAACAAGGAGGGACAATGAGGGGCAATAAGGGACACGGAGGACAAGTACGGACCAGGAGGGACAAGGAGGGAAAAGAAGGGTCAACGAGGGACTAGGAGGGACAGGAAGGTACAAGGAATGAGAAGCAGGATCAAGGAGCGACAGACAGGTCCAAGGAAGGACAAGGAGGGACAAGCAGGGATAAGGAGGGACAAGCAAAGACATGGAGGGACAAGGAAAGACAACGAGGGACAAGGAGGGAAAATGAGGGAAAAGGAGGGAAAGGAGGGACAAGGAAAGACAAGGAGGGAAAGGATGGAAAAGGAGGAACAAGGAGGGACAATGAGGGGCAATGAGGCAAAAGGAGTGACAAGGAGGGGCATGGAGGGACAAGGCGGGAAAAGGAGGGGGAAGTAAGAGCAAGGAGGGACCAGGAGGGTCAACGAGGGACAAGTAGGGACTAGGAGGGACAGGAAGGAACAAGGAGGGAGAAGCAGGATCAAGGAGCGACAAACAGGCCCAAGGAAGGACAAGGAGGGGCAAGGAGAGACAAGTTGGGACAAGCAGGGTCAAGGAGGGACAATTAGTGACAAGGAGGGTAAAGGAGGGACAATGCGGGACAAGGACGGACATGGAGGGGCAATGAGGGACAAGGTGGGACAAGGAGGGATAAGAAGGGACAAGGAAGGTCAAGGAGGGACAAGGAGGGACAAGCAGGGATAAGGAGGGACAAGCAAAGACATGGAGGGACAAGGAAAGACAACGAGGGACAAGGAGGGAAAATGAGGGAAAAGGAGGGAGGAGGGACAAGGAAAGACAAGGAGGGAAAGGATGGAAAAGGAGGAACAAGGAGGGACAATGAGGGGCAATGAGGCAAAAGGAGTGACAAGGAGGGGCATGGAGGGACAAGGCGGGAAAAGGAGGGGGAAGTAAGAGCAAGGAGGGACCAGGAGGGTCAACGAGGGACAAGTAGGGACTAGGAGGGACAGGAAGGAACAAGGAGGGAGAAGCAGGATCAAGGAGCGACAAACAGGCCCAAGGAAGGACAAGGAGGGGCAAGGAGAGACAAGTTGGGACAAGCAGGGTCAAGGAGGGACAATTAGTGACAAGGAGGGTAAAGGAGGGACAATGCGGGACAAGGACGGACATGGAGGGGCAATGAGGGACAAGGTGGGACAAGGAGGGATAAGAAGGGACAAGGACAGGCAAGGAGGGACAAGGAGAGACAAGCAGGGACATGAAGGGAAAAGTAGGGCCAAGGAGGAACAAGGAGGGACAATGAGGGGCAATAAGGGACAAGGAGGACAAGTACGGACCAGGAGGGACAAGGAGGGAAAAGAAGGGGCAACGAGGGTCAACGAGGGACAAGTAGGGACTAGGAGGGACAGGAAGGGACAAGGAGGGAGAAGCAGGATCAAGGAGCGACAAACAGGCCCAAGGAAGGACAAGGAGAGACAAGTAGGGACAAGCAGGGTCAAGGAGGGACAATTAGTGACAAGGAGGGTAAAGGAGGGACAATGCGGGAAAAGGACGGACATGGAGGGGCAAGGTGGGACAAGGAGGGATAAGATGGGACAAGGACGGGCAAGGAGGGACAAGGAGGGACAAGCAGGGACATGAAGGGAAAAGGAGGGCCAAGGAGGAACAAGGAGGGACAAGGAGGGACAATGAGGGGCAATAAGGGACAAGGAGGACAAGTACGGACCAGGAGGGACAAGGAGGGAAAAGAAGGGGCAATGAAGAGCAAGGAGGGACCAGGAGGGACAATTAGGGGCAATGAGGGACAACGAGGGATAAGTACGTACCAGGAGGGTCAAGGAGGGACAAGGAGGGACAAGGAGAGACAACGAGGGACAACGAGGGACAAGCAGGGATAAGCAGGGACAAGGAGGGACAAGGAAAGACAAGGAGGGACAAGGAGGGACAAGGAGGGACAAGGAGGGAAAGGAGGGAATAGGAGGGAAAAGGAGGGTCAAGGAGCGAAAGGAGGGAAAAGATGGAACAAGGAGGGACAATGAAGGGCAATGAAGGAAAAGGAGTGAGAAGGAGGGCCAAGAAGGGCCAAGAAGGGGCAAGGAGGGACGAGGAGGGTCAAGGAGGGACAAGTAGGGACAATAAGGGACAAGGAGGGACAAGCAGGATCAAGGAGGGACAAACAGGGACAAGGAAGGACAAGGAGGGTCAAGGAGGGACAAGCAGGAACAAGGAGGGACAAACAGGGACAAGGAGGGACAAGGAGGGACCATTAGGGATAAGGAGGTACATGGAGGGTCCATGAGGGGCATGAAGGGGCACTGGGGGACAAGCAGGGACAAGAAGGGACAAGCAGGATCAAGGAGGGACAAATATGGACAAGTACGGACCAGGAGGGACAATGAGGGTCACGGAGGGACAAGGAGTCACAAGGAGGGACCAGGAGGGTTAAGGAGTGACAAGGAGGAACAAGGAGGGAAAAGAAGTGGCAATGAGGGACCAGGAGGGGCATGGAGAGACAAGGAGGGAAAAGCAGTGACAAGGTGTGACAAGGAGAAACAAGGAGGGACGAGCAGGGACTAGGGGGGTCAAGAAGGGACAAGGAGGGAAAAGGAGGGAAAAGGTGGAACAAGGAGGGTCAAGGAGTGACAAGGAGGGACGAACAGGGACTTGGAGGGTCAAGGAAGGAAAATGAGGTAAAAGGAGGACAAAGGTGGGACAAGGAGGGACCAGGATGGACAAGGAGGGATAAGGAGGGAAAAGAAGGGGCAAGGAGGGACCAGGATGGACAAGGAGGGATAAGGAGGGAAAAGAAGGGGCAAGGAGGGACCAAGAGGGAAAAGGAGGGAATGGAGTGACAAGGAGGAACAAGGAGGGACAATGAGGGCCAATGAGGGACACGGAGGGCCAAGGAGGGACAAGTACGGACCAGGATGGACAAGTAGGGATAAGGAGGGAAAAGAAGGGGCAAGGAGGAGCAAGGAGGGACCAGTAGGGGCAAGGAGGGACAAGCAGGGACATGAAGGGAAAAGGAGGGCCAAGGAGGAACAAGGAGGAACAAGGAGGGACAATGAGGGGCAATAAGGGACAAGGAGGACAAGTACGGACCAGGAGGGACAAGGAGTGAAAAGAAGGGGCAATGAAGAGCAAGGAGGGACCAGGAGGGACAATTAGGGGCAATGAGGGACAAGGAGTGACAAGGAGGGTCAAGGAGGGACAAAGAGGGACAAGGAGGGTCAAGGAGGGACAAGGAGGGACAAGGAGAGACAACGAGGGACAAGGAGGGACAAGGAAAGACAAGGAGGGACAAGGAGGGAAAGGAGGGAAATGGAGGGTCAAGGAGGGAAAGGAGGGAAAAGGAGTGACAAGGAGGGCCAAGAAGGGGCAAGGAGGGACGAGGAGGGTCAAGGAGGGACAAGTAGGGACAAGAAGGGACAAGAAGGGACAAGGAGGGACAAGCAGGATCAAGGAGGGACAAACAGGGACAAGGAAGGACAAGGAGGGTCAAGGAGGGACAAGCAGGAACAAGGAGGGACAAACAGGGACAAGACGGACAAGGAGGGACCATTAGGGATAAGGAGGTACATGGAGGGTCCATGAGGGACATGAAGGGGCACTGGGGGACAAGCAGGGACAAGCAGGATCAAGGAGGGACAAATAGGGACAAGTAAGGACAAGTAGGGACAAGGAGGGACAAGTACGGACCAGGAGGGACAATGAGGGTCACGGAGGGATAAGGAGACACAAGGAGGGACCAGGAGGGTAAAGGAGGGAAAGGAGTGACAAGGAGGAACAAGGAGGGAAAAGAAGTGGCAATGAGGGACCAGGAGGGGCATGGAGAGACAAGGAGGGAAAAGGAGTGACAAGGTGTGACAAGGAGAAACAAGGAGGGACGAGCAGGGACTAGGGGGGTCAAGAAGGGACAAGGAGGGAAAAGGAGGGAAAAGGTGGAACAAGGAGGGACAAGGAGGGTCAAGGAGGGACAAGCAGTGACATGAAGGAAAAAGGAGGGCCAAGGAGGAACCAGGAGGGACAAGGAGGGTCAAGGAGGGGCAAGGAGGGGCAAGGAGGGACAAGGAGGGACAAGGAAGGACAAGGAGGGACTAGGAGGGAAAAGGAGTGACAAGGAGGGCCAAGGAGGAGCAATGAGGTTCAAGTAGGAGCAAGGAGGGACAAGTAGGGCAAGGAGGGTCAAGAAGGGACAAGGAGGGACAAACAGGGACAAGGAAGGACAAGGAGGGTCAAGGAGGGATAAGCAGGATCAAGGAGGGACAAGGCGGGACAAGGCGGGACAAGGCGGGACAAGGCGGGACAAGGCGGGACAAGGTGGGATAAGGAGGGACATGGGGGTGCAATGAGGGACAAGGTGGGTAAAGCAGGGACAGGGAGGGACAAGTAGGGACAAGCAGGGTCAAGAAGGGACAATGAGGGAAAAGAAGGACAAAGGAGGGGCAATGAGGGGCAAGCAGGGATAACGAGGGACAAGGAGGGACAAGGAGGGACAAGGAGGGACAATGAGGGAAAAGGAGTGACAGGAGGAACAAGGAGGGAGAAGGACGGACAAGGAGGGAAAAGGAAGGACCAGGAGGGACAAGGCGGGACAAGGACGGACAATGAGGGAAAAGGAGGAAAAGGAGGGGGAATGAGGGACATGGAGGGGCAATGAGGGACAAGAAGGGACAAGCAGGATCAAGGAGGGACAAATAGGGACAAGGTGGGTCAAGCAGGGACAGGGAGGGACAAGGAAGGACAATGAGGGACAAGTACGGACCAGGAGGGACAAGGAGGGTCAAGGAGGGATAAGGAGAGACAAGTAGGGACCAGGAGGGTAAAGGAGGGAAAGGAGTGACAAGGAGGAACAAGGAGGGCATAGAAGGGGCAAGGAGGGGCATGGAGAGACAAGGAGGGAAAAGGAGTGACAAGGTGTGAAAAGGAGAAACAAGAAGGACAAAGAGTTACAAGGAGTGACAATGAGGGACAAGGAGCGACGAGCAGAGACTAGGAGTGACTAGGAGGGTCAAGAAGGGACAAGGAGGGAAAAGGAGGGGCAAGGAGGGACAAGGAGCGTCAAAGATTGAGAAGGATGGTCAAGGAGGGTCAAGGAGGGACAAGGAGGGACACGGAGGGCCAAGGAGGGACCAGGATGGACAAGGAGGTATAAGGAGGGAAAAGAAGAGGACAAGGAGGGACACGGAGGGCCAAGGAGGGAAAAGAAGGGGCAAGGAGGAGCAAGGAGGGACCAGGAGGGAAAAAGGAGTTACAGGAGGAACAAGGAGGGACAAGGAGGGACAAGGAGGGCAGGGACAGCCAAGAAGGGACAAGTAGGGACCAGGAGGGACCAGGAGGAACAAGCAGGGTCAAGGAGGGACAATGAGGGAAAAGGAGTACAAAGGAGGGGCAATGAGGGACAAGGAGGGACAAGCAGGGATAACGAGCGACAATGAGGGACAAGGAGGTAGAAGGAGGGACCAGAAGGGACAAGGACGGACAAGGAGGGACCAGGAGGTACAAGGCGGGACAAGGACGGACAATGAGGGAAAAGGAGGAAAAGGAGGGGCAATGAGGGAAAGCAGGGATAATGAGGGACAAGTGGGACAGTGAGGGACAAGGATGAACAAGGAGGGACAAGTTGGGACAAGGAGGGACAAGGAGGGTCAAGGAGGGTCAAGGAGGGACAATGAGGAGCAAGGAGGGACAAGGAGGGACATTGAGGAAATTGAGGGACAAAGAGAGACAAGTAGGGAAAAGGAGGGAAAATGAGAGAAAAGGAGTGACAAGGTGGAACAAGGAGGGACAATGAGGGGCAAGGAGGGAGAAGGAGTGACGAGGAGGAACAAGAAGGGACAAGGAGTGAAAAGGAGGGGCAAGGAGATACAAGGAGGAACAAGGATGGAAAAGGAGGGACAAGGAGGAACAAGGAGGGACAAGTTGGGACAAGGAGGGACAAGGAGGGTCAAGGAGAGACAATGAGGAGCAAGGAGGGACAAGGATGGACAAGGAGGGACAAGGAGGGACATTGAGGGACAAAGAGAGACAAGTAGGGAAAAGGAGGGAAAATGAGGGAAAAGGAGTGACAAGGAGGAACAAGGAGGGACAATGAGGGACAAGGAGGGAGAAGGAGTGACAAGGAGGAACAAGAAGGGACAAGGAGTGAAAAGGAGGGGCAAGGAGATACAAGGAGGAACAAGGATGGAAAAGGAGGGACAAGGAGAGGCAATGAGGGACCAGGAGGGACAAGGCCGGACAAGGTGGGACAAGGAAAAACAAGAAGGGACAAGGACGGGCAAGGAGAGACAAGGAGGATTAAGGAGGGACAAGGAGGGACACGGAGGGAAAAGAAGGGGCAAGGAGGAGCAAGGAGGGACCAGTAGGGAAAAGGAGGGGCAATGAGGGACAAGCAGGGACAAGCAGGGATAACGAGGGACAAGGTGGGAAAATGAGGTAAAAAGAGGACAAAGGAGGGACAATGAGGGAAAAGGAGGGACAATGAGTAACAAGGACGGACAAGGACGGACAAGGAGGGACAAGTACGGACCAAGAGGGACAAGGAGGTACAAAGAGGGTCAAGGAGGGACAAGGATGGACATGGATGGACAAGGAGGGACAAGGAGGGACAAGGAGGGACCATGAGGGGCAAGGAGGGAAAAGGAGGGACAAGGAGGTTCAAGGAGGGACAAGGAAGGTCAAGGAGGGACAAGGAGGGACAAGCAGGGATAAGGAGGGATAAGGAGGGATAAGGAGGGATAAGGAGGGAAAAGAAGGGGCAAGGAGGAGCAAGGAGGGACCAGTAGGGAAAAGGAGGGGCAATGAGGGACAAGCAGGGATAACGAGGGACAAGGTGGGAAAATGAGGTAAAAAGAGGACAAAGGAGGGACAATGAGGGAAAAGGAGGGACAATGAGTAACAAGGACGGACAAGGAGGGACAAGGACGGACAAGGAGGGACAAGTACGGACCAAGAGGGACAAGGAGGTACAAGGAGGGTCAAGGAGGGACAAGGATGGACATGGATGGACAAGGAGGGACAAGGAGGGACCATGAGGGGCAATGAGGGAAAAGGAGGGACAAGTACGGACCAGGAGGGACAAGGAGGTTCAAGGAGAGACAAGGAAGGTCAAGGAGGGACAAGGAGGGACAAGCAGGGATAAGGAGGGACAAGCAAAGACATGGAGGGACAAGGAAAGACAACGAGGGACAAGGAGGGAAAAGGAGGGAAAGGAGGGACAAGGAAAGACAAGGAGGGAAAGGATGGAAAAGGAGGAACAAGGAGGGACAATGAGGGGCAATGAGGCAAAAGGAGTGACAAGGAGGGGCATGGAGGGACAAGGCGGGAAAAGGAGGGGGAAGTAAGAGCAAGGAGGGACCAGGAGGGTCAACGAGGGACAAGTAGGGACTAGGAGGGACAGGAAGGGACAAGGAGGGAGAAGCAGGATCAAGGAGCGACAAACAGGCCCAAGGAAGGACAAGGAGGGGCAAGGAGAGACAAGTTGGGACAAGCAGGGTCAAGGAGGGACAATTAGTGACAAGGAGGGTAAAGGAGGGACAATGCGGGACAAGGACGGACATGGAGGGGCAATGAGGGACAAGGTGGGACAAGGAGGGATAAGAAGGGACAAGGACGGGCAAGGAGGGACAAGGAGAGACAAGCAGGGACATGAAGGGAAAAGTAGGGCCAAGGAGGAACAAGGAGGGACAATGAGGGGCAATAAGGGACAAGGAGGACAAGTACGGACCAGGAGGGACAAGGAGGGAAAAGAAGGGGCAACGAGGGTCAACGAGGGACAAGTAGGGACTAGGAGGGACAGGAAGGGACAAGGAGGGAGAAGCAGGATCAAGGAGCGACAAACAGGCCCAAGGAAGGACAAGGAGAGACAAGCAGGGTCAAGGAGGGACAATTAGTGACAAGGAGGGTAAAGGAGGGACAATGCGGGAAAAGGACGGACATGGAGGGGCAAGGTGGGACAAGGAGGGATAAGATGGGACAAGGACGGGCAAGGAGGGACAAGGAGGGACAAGCAGGGACATGAAGGGAAAAGGAGGGCCAAGGAGGAACAAGGAGGGACAAGGAGGGACAATGAGGGGCAATAAGGGACAAGGAGGACAAGTACGGACCAGGAGGGACAAGGAGGGAAAAGAAGGGGCAATGAAGAGCAAGGAGGGACCAGGAGGGACAATTAGGGGCAATGAGGGACAACGAGGGATAAGTACGTACCAGGAGGGTCAAGGAGGGACAAAGAGGGACAAGGAGGGTCAAGGAGGGACAAGGAGGGACAAGGAGAGACAACGAGGGACAACGAGGGACAAGCAGGGATAAGCAGGGACAAGGAGGGACAAGGAAAGACAAGGAGGGACAAGGAGGGACAAGGAGGGAAAGGAGGGAAAAGGAGGGTCAAGGAGCGAAAGGAGGGAAAAGATGGAACAAGGAGGGACAATGAAGGGCAATGAAGGAAAAGGAGTGACAAGGAGGGCCAAGAAGGGGCAAGGAGGGACGAGGAGGGTCAAGGAGGGACAAGTAGGGACAATAAGGGACAAGGAGGGACAAGCAGGATCAAGGAGGGACAAACAGGGACAAGGAAGGACAAGGAGGGTCAAGGAGGGACAAGCAGGAACAAGGAGGGACAAACAGGGACAAGGAGGGACAAGACGGGACAAGGAGGGACCATTAGGGATAAGGAGGTACATGGAGGGTCCATGAGGGGCATGAAGGGGCACTGGGGGACAAGCCGGGACAAGAAGGGACAAGCAGGATCAAGGAGGGACAAATAGGGACAAGTAAGGACAAGGAGGGACAAGTAGGGGCAAGGAGGGACAAGTACGGACCAGGAGGGACAATGAGGGTGACGGAGGGACAAGGAGACACAAGGAGGGACCAGGAGGGTAAAGGAGGGAAAGGAGTGACAAGGAGGAACAAGGAGGGAAAAGAAGTGGCAATGAGGGACCAGGAGGGGCATGGAGATACAAGGAGGGAAAAGGAGTGACAAGGTGTGACAAGGAGAAACAAGGAGGGACGAGCAGGGACTGGGGGGGTCAAGAAGGGACAAGGAGGGAAAAGGAGGGGAAAGGTGGAACAAGGAGGGACAAGGAGGGTCAAGGAGTGACAAGGAGGGACGAACAGGGACTTGGAGGGTCAAGGAAGGAAAATGAGGTAAAAGGAGGACAAAGGTGGGACAATGAGGGACAAGGACGGACAAGGAGGGTCAAATACGGACCAGGAGGAACAAGGAGGGTTAAGGAGGGACAAGGATGGACAAGGAGGGACCAGGATGGACAAGGAGGGATAAGGAGGGAAAAGAAGGGGCAAGGAGGGACCAAGAGGGAAAAGGAGGGAATGGAGTGACAAGGAGGAACAAGGAGGGACAATGAGGGACACGGAGGGCCAAGGAGGGACAAGTACGGACCAGGATGGACAAGTAGGGATAAGGAGGGAAAAGAAGAGGCAAGGAGGAGCAAGGAGGGACCAGTAGGGACAATGAGGGACAAGGAGGGACAAGCAGGGATAACGAGGGACAAGGAGGGAAAATGAGGTAAAAGGAGGACAAAGGAGGGACAATGAGGGACAAGGAGGGACAAGCAGGGACAATGAGGGACAAGGACGGACAAGGAGGGACAAGGAGGGACAAGGAGGGACAAGGAGGGACAAGCAGGGACAATGAGGGACAAGGAGGGACAAGTACGGACCAGGAGGGACAAGGAGGAACAAGGAGGGTCAAGGAGGGTCAATGAGGGTCAAGGAGGGACAAGGATGGACAAGGAGGGACCAGGAGGGACCATGAGGGCAATGAGGGACAAGGAGGGACAAGTACGGACCAGTAGGGACAAGGAGGGTCAAGGAGGGACAAGGAAGGAAAAGCTGGAATAAGGAGGGACAAGCAGAGACATGGAGGGACAAGGAAAGACAACGAGGGAAAAGGAGGGAAAAGGAGGGAAAGGAGGGAAAAGGTGGAACAAGGAGGGACAATGAAGGGCAATGAAGGAAAAGGAGTGACAAGTAGGGCCAAGAAGGGGCAATGAGGGGCAAGTAGGAGCAAGGAGGGACCAGGAGGGTCAAGGAGGGACAAGTAGGCACAAGAAGGGACAAGCAGGATCAAGGAGGGACAAACAGGGACAAGGAGGGTCAAGGAGGGACAAGGAGGGACAAGGAGGGACAAGCAGGATCAAGGAGGGACAAACATGGACAATGCGGGGCAAGGAGGGACAAGACGGGACAAGGAGGGATAAGGAGGCACATGGTGGGGCAATGAGGGACATGAAGGGGCACTGGGGGACAAGAAGGGACAAGCAGGATCAAGGAGGGACAAGGAAGGACAAGGAGGGACAAGTAGGGACATGGAGGGACAAGTACGGACCAGGAGGGACAATGAGGGTCACGGAGGGACAAGGAGAGACAAGGTGGGACCAGGAGGGTAAAGGAGGGAAAGGAGTGACATGGAGGAACAAGGTGGGAAAAGAAGGGGCAAGGAGGGACCAGAAGGGGCATGGAGAGACAAGGAGGGTCAAGGAGGGAAAAGGAGTGACAAGGAGAAACAAGGAGGGACGAGCAGGGACTAGGGGGGTCAAGAAGGGACAAGGAGGGAAAAGGAGGAACAAGGAGGGTCAAGGAGGGACAAGGAGGGTCAAGGAGGGTCAAGGAGGGACAAGGAGAGACAAGGAGGGACAAGGAGGGACCAGGAGGGACAAGCAGAGACAAGGAGGGACCAGGAGGGACTAGGAGGGAAAGGAGTGACAAGGAAAAACAAGGAGGAGCAAAGAGGGTCAAGGAGTGACAATGAGGGACAAGGAGGGACGAACAGGGACTTGGAGGGTCAAGGTGGGAAAATGAGGTAAAAGGAGGACAAAGGAGGGACAATGAAGGACAAGGAGGGACAATGAGGGACAAGGACGGACAATGAGGGACAAGTACAAGTACAAGTACCAGGAGGGTCAAGGATGGACAAGGAGGGGGAAGGAGGGACAAGAAGGGTCAACGAGAGACAAGGAGATACAAGGAGGGACCATGAGGGAAAAATTGGGAAAGGAGGAACAAGGAGGGACAAGCAGAGACATGGAGGGACAAGGAAAGACAAGGAGGGACAAGGAAAGACAAGGAGGGAAAGGAGAGAAAAGGAGGAACAAGGAGGGACAATGAGGGGCAATGAGGCAAAAGTAGTGACAAGGAGGGCCAAGGAGGGGCAATGATGGACAAGGCGGGAAAAGGATGGGCAAGTAAGAGCAAGGAGGGACAAGCAAGGACAAGGAGGGACAAGGAGGGACCATGAGGGAAAAATTGGGAAAGGAGGAACAAGGAGGGGCAAGGAGAGACAAGTAGGGTCAAGGAGGGACAATTAGTGACAAGGAGGGTAAAGGAGGGACAATGCGGGACAAGGACGGACATGGAGGGGCAATGAGGGACAAGGTGGGACAAGGAGGGATAAGAAGGGACAAGGACGGGCAAGGAGGGACAAGGAGAGACAAGCAGGGACATGAAGGGAAAAGTAGGGCCAAGGAGGAACAAGGAGGGACAATGAGGGGCAATAAGGGACAAGGAGGACAAGTACGGACCAGGAGGGACAAGGAGGGAAAAGAAGGGTCAACGAGGGACTAGGAGGGACAGGAAGGTACAAGGAATGAGAAGCAGGATCAAGGAGCGACAGACAGGTCCAAGGAAGGACAAGGAGGGACAAGCAGGGATAAGGAGGGACAAGCAAACACATGGAGGGACAAGGAAAGACAACGAGGGACAAGGAGGGAAAATGAGGGAAAAGGAGGGAAAGGAGGGAATAGGAGGGAAAAGGAGGGTCAAGGAGCGAAAGGAGGGAAAAGATGGAACAAGGAGGGACAATGAAGGGCAATGAAGGAAAAGGAGTGACAAGGAGGGCCAAGAAGGGCCAAGAAGGGGCAAGGAGGGACGAGGAGGGTCAAGGAGGGACAAGTAGGGACAATAAGGGACAAGGAGGGACAAGCAGGATCAAGGAGGGACAAACAGGGACAAGGAAGGACAAGGAGGGTCAAGGAGGGACAAGCAGGAACAAGGAGGGACAAACAGGGACAAGGAGGGACCATTAGGGATAAGGAGGTACATGGAGGGTCCATGAGGGGCATGAAGGGGCACTGGGGGACAAGCAGGGACAAGAAGGGACAAGCAGGATCAAGGAGGGACAAATATGGACAAGTAAGGACAAGGAGGGACAAGTAGGGACAAGGAGGGACAAGTACGGACCAGGAGGGACAATGAGGGTCACGGAGGGACAAGGAGTCACAAGGAGGGACCAGGAGGGTTAAGGAGGGAAAGGAGTGACAAGGAGGAACAAGGAGGGAAAAGAAGTGGCAATGAGGGACCAGGAGGGGCATGGAGAGACAAGGAGGGAAAAGCAGTGACAAGGTGTGACAAGGAGAAACAAGGAGGGACGAGCAGGGACTAGGGGGGTCAAGAAGGGACAAGGAGGGAAAAGGAGGGAAAAGGTGGAACAAGGAGGGTCAAGGAGTGACAAGGAGGGACGAACAGGGACTTGGAGGGTCAAGGAAGGAAAATGAGGTAAAAGGAGGACAAAGGTGGGACAAGGAGGGACCAGGATGGACAAGGAGGGATAAGGAGGGAAAAGAAGGGGCAAGGAGGGACCAGGATGGACAAGGAGGGATAAGGAGGGAAAAGAAGGGGCAAGGAGGGACCAAGAGGGAAAAGGAGGGAATGGAGGAACAAGGAGGGACAATGAGGGCCAATGAGGGACACGGAGGGCCAAGGAGGGACAAGTACGGACCAGGATGGACAAGTAGGGATAAGGAGGGAAAAGAAGGGGCAAGGAGGGACCAGTAGGGGCAAGGAGGGACAAGCAGGGACATGAAGGGAAAAGGAGGGCCAAGGAGGAACAAGGAGGGACAATGAGGGGCAATAAGGGACAAGGAGGACAAGTACGGACCAGGAGGGACAAGGAGTGAAAATAAGGGGCAATGAAGAGCAAGGAGGGACCAGGAGGGACAATTAGGGGCAATGAGGGACAAGGAGTGACAAGGAGGGTCAAGGAGGGACAAAGAGGGACAAGGAGGGTCAAGGAGGGACAAGGAGGGACAAGGAGAGACAACGAGGGACAAGCAGGGACAAGGAGGGACAAGGAAAGACAAGGAGGGACAAGGAGGGAAAGGAGGGAAAAGGAGGGTCAAGGAGGGAAAGGAGGGAAAAGGAGTGACAAGGAGGGCCAAGAAGGGGCAAGGAGGGACGAGGAGGGTCAAGGAGGGACAAGTAGGGACAAGAAGGGACAAGAAGGGACAAGGAGGGACAAGCAGGATCAAGGAGGGACAAACAGGGACAAGGAAGGACAAGGAGGGTCAAGGAGGGACAAGCAGGAACAAGGAGGGACAAACAGGGACAAGACGGACAAGGAGGGACCATTAGGGATAAGGAGGTACATGGAGGGTCCATGAGGGACATGAAGGGGCACTGGGGGACAAGCAGGGACAAGCAGGATCAAGGAGGGACAAATAGGGACAAGTAAGGACAAGTAGGGACAAGGAACGACAAGTACGGACCAGGAGGGACAATGAGGGTCACGGAGGGATAAGGAGACACAAGGAGGGACCAGGAGGGTAAAGGAGGGAAAGGAGTGACAAGGAGGAACAAGGAGGGAAAAGAAGTGGCAATGAGGGACCAGGAGGGGCATGGAGAGACAAGGAGGGAAAAGGAGTGACAAGGTGTGACAAGGAGAAACAAGGAGGGACGAGCAGGGACTAGGGGGGTCAAGAAGGGACAAGGAGGGAAAAGGAGGGAAAAGGTGGAACAAGGAGGGACAAGGAGGGTCAAGGAGGGACAAGCAGTGACATGAAGGAAAAAGGATGGCCAAGGAGGAACCAGGAGGGACAAGGAGGGTCAAGGAGGGGCAAGGAGGGACAAGGAGGGACAAGGAAGGACAAGGAGGGACTAGGAGGGAAAAGGAGTGACAAGGAGGGCCAAGGAGGGGCAATGAGGTTCAAGTAGGAGCAAGGAGGGACAAGTAGGGCAAGGAGGGTCAAGAAGGGACAAGGAGGGACAAACAGGGACAAGGAAGGACAAGGAGGGTCAAGGAGGGACAAGGAGGGATAAGCAGGATCAAGGAGGGACAAGGCGGGACAAGGCGGGACAAGGCGGGACAAGGTGGGATAAGGAGGGACATGGGGGTGCAATGAGGGACAAGGTGGGTAAAGCAGGGACAGGGAGGGACAAGTAGGGACAAGCAGGGTCAAGAAGGGACAATGAGGGAAAAGAAGGACAAAGGAGGGGCAATGAGGGGCAAGCAGGGATAACGAGGGACAAGGAGGGACAAGGAGGGACAAGGAGGGACAATGAGGGAAAAGGAGTGACAGGAGGAACAAGGAGGGAGAAGGACGGACAAGGAGGGAAAAGGAAGGACCAGGAGGGACAAGGCGGGACAAGGACGGACAATGAGGGAAAAGGAGGAAAAGGAGGGGGAATGAGGGACATGGAGGGGCAATGAGGGACAAGAAGGGACAAGCAGGATCAAGGAGGGACAAATAGGGACAAGGTGGGTCAAGCAGGGACAGGGAGGGACAAGGAAGGACAATGAGGGACAAGTACGGACCAGGAGGGACAAGGAGGGTCAAGGAGGGATAAGGAGAGACAAGTAGGGACCAGGAGGGTAAAGGAGGGAAAGGAGTGACAAGGAGGAACAAGGAGGGCATAGAAGGGGCAAGGAGGGGCATGGAGAGACAAGGAGGGAAAAGGAGTGACAAGGTGTGAAAAGGAGAAACAAGAAGGACAAAGAGTTACAAGGAGTGACAATGAGGGACAAGGAGCGACGAGCAGAGACTAGGAGGGACTAGGAGGGTCAAGAAGGGACAAGGAGGGAAAAGGAGGGGCAAGGAGGGACAAGGAGCGTCAAAGATTGAGAAGGATGGTCAAGGAGGGTCAAGGAGGGACAAGGAGGGACACGGAGGGCCAAGGAGGGACCAGGATGGACAAGGAGGTATAAGGAGGGAAAAGAAGAGGACAAGGAGGGACACGGAGGGCCAAGGAGGGAAAAGAAGGGGCAAGGAGGAGCAAGGAGGGACCAGGAGGGAAAAAGGAGTTACAGGAGGAACAAGGAGGGACAAGGAGGGACAAGGAGGGCAGGGACAGCCAAGCAGGGACAAGTAGGGACCAGGAGGGACCAGGAGGAACAAGCAGGGTCAAGGAGGGACAATGAGGGAAAAGGAGTACAAAGGAGGGGCAATGAGGGACAAGGAGGGACAAGCAGGGATAACGAGCGACAATGAGGGACAAGGAGGTAGAAGGAGGGACCAGAAGGGACAAGGACGGACAAGGAGGGACCAGGAGGTACAAGGCGGGACAAGGACGGACAATGAGGGAAAAGGAGGAAAAGGAGGGGCAATGAGGGAAAGCAGGGATAATGAGGGACAAGTGGGACAGTGAGGGACAAGGAGGAACAAGGAGGGACAAGTTGGGACAAGGAGGGACAAGGAGGGTCAAGGAGGGTCAAGGAGGGACAATGAGGAGCAAGGAGGGACAAGGAGGGACATTGAGGAAATTGAGGGACAAAGAGAGACAAGTAGGGAAAAGGAGGGAAAATGAGGGAAAAGGAGTGACAAGGTGGAACAAGGAGGGACAATGAGGGGCAAGGAGGGAGAAGGAGTGACGAGGAGGAACAAGAAGGGACAAGGAGTGAAAAGGAGGGGCAAGGAGATACAAGGAGGAACAAGGATGGAAAAGGAGGGACAAGGAGGAACAAGGAGGGACAAGTTGGGACAAGGAGGGACAAGGAGGGTCAAGGAGAGACAATGAGGAGCAAGGAGGGACAAGGAGGGACAAGGAGGGACATTGAGGGACAAAGAGAGACAAGTAGGGAAAAGGAGGGAAAATGAGGGAAAAGGAGTGACAAGGAGGAACAAGGAGGGACAATGAGGGACAAGGAGGGAGAAGGAGTGACAAGGAGGAACAAGAAGGGACAAGGAGTGAAAAGGAGGGGCAAGGAGATACAAGGATGGAAAAGGAGGGACAAGGAGAGGCAATGAGGGACCAGGAGGGACAAGGCCGGACAAGGTGGGACAAGGAAAAACAAGAAGGGACAAGGACGGGCAAGGAGAGACAAGGAGGATTAAGGAGGGACAAGGAGGGACACGGAGGGAAAAGAAGGGGCAAGGAGGAGCAAGGAGGGACCAGTAGGGAAAAGGAGGGGCAATGAGGGACAAGCAGGGACAAGCAGGGATAACGAGGGACAAGGTGGGAAAATGAGGTAAAAAGAGGACAAAGGAGGGACAATGAGGGAAAAGGAGGGACAAGGACGGACAAGGAGGGACAAGGACGGACAAGGAGGGACAAGTACGGACCAAGAGGGACAAGGAGGTACAAGGAGGGTCAAGGAGGGACAAGGATGGACATGGATGGACAAGGAGGGACAAGGAGGGACCATGAGGGGCAAGGAGGGAAAAGGAGGGACAAGGAGGTTCAAGGAGGGACAAGGAAGGTCAAGGAGGGACAAGGAGGGACAAGCAGGGATAAGGAGGGATAAGGAGGGATAAGGAGGGATAAGGAGGGAAAAGAAGGGGCAAGGAGGAGCAAGGAGGGACCAGTAGGGAAAAGGAGGGGCAATGAGGGACAAGCAGGGATAACGAGGGACAAGGTGGGAAAATGAGGTAAAAAGAGGACAAAGGAGGGACAATGAGGGAAAAGGAGGGACAATGAGTAACAAGGACGGACAAGGAGGGACAAGGACGGACAAGGAGGGACAAGTACGGACCATGAGGGACAAGGAGGTACAAGGAGGGTCAAGGAGGGACAAGGATGGACATGGATGGACAAGGAGGGACAAGGAGGGACCATGAGGGGCAATGAGGGAAAAGGAGGGACAAGTACGGACCAGGAGGGACAAGGAGGTTCAAGGAGAGACAAGGAAGGTCAAGGAGGGACAAGGAGGGACAAGCAGGGATAAGGAGGGACAAGCAAAGACATGGAGGGACAAGGAAAGACAACGAGGGACAAGGAGGGAAAATGAGGGAAAAGGAGGGAAAGGAGGGACAAGGAAAGACAAGGAGGGAAAGGATGGAAAAGGAGGAACAAGGAGGGACAATGAGGGGCAATGAGGCAAAAGGAGTGACAAGGAGGGGCATGGAGGGACAAGGCGGGAAAAGGAGGGGGAAGTAAGAGCAAGGAGGGACCAGGAGGGTCAACGAGGGACAAGTAGGGACTAGGAGGGACAGGAAGGGACAAGGAGGGAGAAGCAGGATCAAGGAGCGACAAACAGGCCCAAGGAAGGACAAGGAGGGGCAAGGAGAGACAAGTTGGGACAAGCAGGGTCAAGGAGGGACAATTAGTGACAAGGAGGGTAAAGGAGGGACAATGCGGGACAAGGACGGACATGGAGGGGCAATGAGGGACAAGGTGGGACAAGGAGGGATAAGAAGGGACAAGGACGGGCAAGGACGGGCAAGGAGGGACAAGGAGAGACAAGCAGGGACATGAAGGGAAAAGTAGGGCCAAGGAGGAACAAGGAGGGACAATGAGGGGCAATAAGGGACAAGGAGGACAAGTACGGACCAGGAGGGACAAGGAGGGAAAAGAAGGGGCAACGAGGGTCAACGAGGGACAAGTAGGGACTAGGAGGGACAGGAAGGGACAAGGAGGGAGAAGCAGGATCAAGGAGCGACAAACAGGCCCAAGGAAGGACAAGGAGAGACAAGCAGGGTCAAGGAGGGACAATTAGTGACAAGGAGGGTAAAGGAGGGACAATGCGGGAAAAGGACGGACATGGAGGGGCAAGGTGGGACAAGGAGGGATAAGATGGGACAAGGACGGGCAAGAAGGGCAATAAGGGACAAGGAGGACAAGTACGGACCAGGAGGGACAAGGAGGGAAAAGAAGGGGCAATGAAGAGCAAGGAGGGACCAGGAGGGACAATTAGGGGCAATGAGGGACAACGAGGGATAAGTACGTACCAGGAGGGTCAAGGAGGGACAAAGAGGGACAAGGAGGGTCAAGGAGGGACAAGGAGAGACAACGAGGGACAACGAGGGACAAGCAGGGATAAGCAGGCACAAGGAGGGACAAGGAAAGACAAGGAGGGACAAGGAGGGACAAGGAGGGACAAGGAGGGACAAGGAGGGACAAGGAGGGACAAGGAGGGACAAGGAGGGACAAGGAGGGACAAGGAGGGAAAGGAGGGAAAAGGAGGGTCAAGGAGCGAAAGGAGGGAAAAGATGGAACAAGGAGGGACAATGAAGGGCAATGAAGGAAAAGGAGTGACAAGGAGGGCCAAGAAGGGGCAAGGAGGGACGAGGAGGGTCAAGGAGGGACAAGTAGGGACAATAAGGGACAAGGAGGGATAAGCAGGATCAAGGAGGGACAAACAGGGACAAGGAAGGACAAGGAGGGTCAAGGAGGGACAAGCAGGAACAAGGAGGGACAAACAGGGACAAGGAGGGACAAGACGGGACAAGCAGGGACCATTAGGGATAAGGAGGTACATGGAGGGTCCATGAGGGGCATGAAGGGGCACTGGGGGACAAGCAGGGACAAGAAGGGACAAGCAGGATCAAGGAGGGACAAATAGGGACAAGTAAGGACAAGGAGGGACAAGTAGGGGCAAGGAGGGACAAGTACGGACCAGGAGGGACAATGAGGGTGACGGAGGGACAAGGAGACACAAGGAGGGACCAGGAGGGTAAAGGAGGGAAAGGAGTGACAAGGAGGAACAAGGAGGGAAAAGAAGTGGCAATGAGGGACCAGGAGGGGCATGGAGATACAAGGAGGGAAAAGGAGTGACAAGGTGTGACAAGGAGAAACAAGGAGGGACGAGCAGGGACTGGGGGGGTCAAGAAGGGACAAGGAGGGAAAAGGAGGGGAAAGGTGGAACAAGGAGGGACAAGGAGGGTCAAGGAGGGACGAACAGGGACTTGGAGGGTCAAGGAAGGAAAATGAGGTAAAAGGAGGACAAAGGTGGGACAATGAGGGACAAGGACGGACAAGGAGGGTCAAATACGGACCAGGAGGAACAAGGAGGGTTAAGGAGGGACAAGGATGGACAAGGAGGGACCAGGATGGACAAGGAGGGATAAGGAGGGAAAAGAAGGGGCAAGGAGGGACCAAGAGGGAAAAGGAGGGAATGGAGTGACAAGGAGGAACAAGGAGGGACAATGAGGGACACGGAGGGCCAAGGAGGGACAAGTACGGACCAGGATGGACAAGTAGGGATAAGGAGGGAAAAGAAGAGGCAAGGAGGAGCAAGGAGGGACCAGTAGGGGCAATGAGGGACAAGCAGGGATAACGAGGGACAAGGAGGGAAAATGAGGTAAAAGGAGGACAAAGGAGGGACAATGAGGGACAAGGAGGGACAAGCAGGGACAATGAGGGACAAGGACGGACAAGGAGGGACAAGGAGGGACAAGGAGGGACAAGCAGGGACAATGAGGGACAAGGAGGGACAAGTACGGACCAGGAGGGACAAGGAGGAACAAGGAGGGTCAAGGAGGGTCAATGAGGGTCAAGGAGGGACAAGGATGGACAAGGAGGGACCATGAGGGCAATGAGGGACAAGGAGGGACAAGTACGGACCAGTAGGGACAAGGAGGGTCAAGGAGGGACAAGGAAGGAAAAGCTGGAATAAGGAGGGACAAGCAGAGACATGGAGGGACAAGGAAAGACAACGAGGGAAAAGGAGGGTCAAGGAGGGAAAGGAGGGAAAAGGTGGAACAAGGAGGGACAATGAAGGGCAATGAAGGAAAAGGAGTGACAAGTAGGGCCAAGAAGGGGCAATGAGGGGCAAGTAGGAGCAAGGAGGGACCAGGAGGGTCAAGGAGGGACAAGTAGGCACAAGAAGGGACAAGCAGGATCAAGGAGGGACAAACAGGGACAAGGAGGGTCAAGGAGGGACAAGGAGGGACAAGCAGGATCAAGGAGGGACAAACATGGACAATGCGGGGCAAGGAGGGACAAGACGGGACAAGGAGGGATAAGGAGGCACATGGTGGGGCAATGAGGGACATGAAGGGGCACTGGGGGACAAGAAGGGACAAGCAGGATCAAGGAGGGACAAGGAAGGACAAGGAGGGACAAGTAGGGACATGGAAGGACAAGTACGGACCAGGAGGGACAATGAGGGTCACGGAGGGACAAGGAGAGACAAGGTGGGACCAGGAGGGTAAAGGAGGGAAAGGAGTGACATGGAGGAACAAGGTGGGAAAAGAAGGGGCAAGGAAGGACCAGAAGGGGCATGGAGAGACAAGGAGGGTCAAGGAGGGAAAAGGAGTGACAAGGTGTGACAAGGAGAAACAAGGAGTGACGAGCAGGGACTAGGGGGGTCAAGAAGGGACAAGGAGGGAAAAGGAGGAACAAGGAGGGACAAGGAGGGACAAGGAGGGTCAAGGAGGGTCAAGGAGAGACAAGGAGGGACAAGGAGGGACCAGGAGGGACAAGCAGAGACAAGGAGGGACCAGGAGGGACTAGGAGGGAAAGGAGTGACAAGGAAAAACAAGGAGGAACAAAGAGGGTCAAGGAGTGACAATGAGGGACAAGGAGGGACGAACAGGGACTTGGAGGGTCAAGGTGGGAAAATGAGGTAAAAGGAGGACAAAGGAGGGACAATGAAGGACAAGGAGGGACAATGAGGGACAAGGACGGACAATGAGGGACAAGTACAAGTACAAGTACCAGGAGGGACAAGGATGGACAAGGAGGGGGAAGGAGGGACAAGAAGGGTCAACGAGAGACAAGGAGATACAAGGAGGGACCATGAGGGAAAAATTGGGAAAGGAGGAACAAGGAGGGACAAGCAGAGACATGGAGGGACAAGGAAAGACAAGGAGGGACAAGGAAAGACAAGGAGGGAAAGGAGAGAAAAGGAGGAACAAGGAGGGACAATGAGGGGCAATGAGGCAAAAGTAGTGACAAGGAGGGCCAAGGAGGGGCAATGATGGACAAGGCGGGAAAAGGATGGGCAAGTAAGAGCAAGGAGGGACAAGCAAGGACAAGGAGGGACAAGGAGGGACCATGAGGGAAAAATTGGGAAAGGAGGAACAAGGAGGGGCAAGGAGAGACAAGTAGGGACAAGCAGGGTCAAGGAGGGACAATTAGTGACAAGGAGGGTAAAGGAGGGACAATGCGGGACAAGGACGGACATGGAGGGGCAATGAGGGACAAGGTGGGACAAGGAGGGATAAGAAGGGACAAGGACGGGCAAGGAGGGACAAGGAGAGACAAGCAGGGACATGAAGGGAAAAGTAGGGCCAAGGAGGGACAATGAGGGGCAATAAGGGACAAGGAGGACAAGTACGGACCAGGAGGGACAAGGAGGGAAAAGAAGGGTCAACGAGGGACTAGGAGGGACAGGAAGGTACAAGGAATGAGAAGCAGGATCAAGGAGCGACAGACAGGTCCAAGGAAGGACAAGGAAGGACAAGGAGGGACAAGCAGGGATAAGGAGGGACAAGCAAAGACATGGAGGGACAAGGAAAGACAACGAGGGACAAGGAGGGAAAATGAGGGAAAAGGAGGGAAAGGAGGGACAAGGAAAGACAAGGAGGGAAAGGATGGAAAAGGAGGAACAAGGAGGGACAATGAGGGGCAATGAGGCAAAAGGAGTGACAAGGAGGGGCATGGAGGGACAAGGCGGGAAAAGGAGGGGGAAGTAAGAGCAAGGAGGGACCAGGAGGGTCAACGAGGGACAAGTAGGGACTAGGAGGGACAGGAAGGAACAAGGAGGGAGAAGCAGGATCAAGGAGCGACAAACAGGCCCAAGGAAGGACAAGGAGGGGCAAGGAGAGACAAGTTTGGACAAGCAGGGTCAAGGAGGGACAATTAGTGACAAGGAGGGTAAAGGAGGGACAATGCGGGACAAGGACGGACATGGAGGGGCAATGAGGGACAAGGTGGGACAAGGAGGGATAAGAAGGGACAAGGAAGGTCAAGGAGGGACAAGGAGGGACAAGCAGGGATAAGGAGGGACAAGCAAAGACATGGAGGGACAAGGAAAGACAACGAGGGACAAGGAGGGAAAATGAGGGAAAAGGAGGGAAAGGAGGGACAAGGAAAGACAAGGAGGGAAAGGATGGAAAAGGAGGAACAAGGAGGGACAATGAGGGGCAATGAGGCAAAAGGAGTGACAAGGAGGGGCATGGAGGGACAAGGCGGGAAAAGGAGGGGGAAGTAAGAGCAAGGAGGGACCAGGAGGGTCAACGAGGGACAAGTAGTGACTAGGAGGGACAGGAAGGAACAAGGAGGGAGAAGCAGGATCAAGGAGCGACAAACAGGCCCAAGGAAGGACAAGGAGGGGCAAGGAGAGACAAGTTGGGACAAGCAGGGTCAAGGAGGGACAATTAGTGACAAGGAGGGTAAAGGAGGGACAATGCGGGACAAGGACGGACATGGAGGGGCAATGAGGGACAAGGTGGGACAAGGAGGGATAAGAAGGGACAAGGACAGGCAAGGAGGGACAAGGAGAGACAAGCAGGGACATGAAGGGAAAAGTAGGGCCAAGGAGGAACAAGGAGGGACAATGAGGGGCAATAAGGGACAAGGAGGACAAGTACGGACCAGGAGGGACAAGGAGGGAAAAGAAGGGGCAACGAGGGTCAACGAGGGACAAGTAGGGACTAGAAGGGACAGGAAGGGACAAGGAGGGAGAAGCAGGATCAAGGAGCGACAAACAGGCCCAAGGAAGGACAAGGAGAGACAAGTAGGGACAAGCAGGGTCAAGGAGGGACAATTAGTGACAAGGAGGGTAAAGGAGGGACAATGCGGGAAAAGGACGGACATGGAGGGGCAAGGTGGGACAAGGAGGGATAAGATGGGACAAGGACGGGCAAGGAGGGACAAGGAGGGACAAGCAGGGACATGAAGGGAAAAGGAGGGCCAAGGAGGAACAAGGAGGGACAAGGAGGGACAATGAGGGGCAATAAGGGACAAGGAGGACAAGTACGGACCAGGAGGGACAAGGAGGGAAAAGAAGGGGCAATGAAGAGCAAGGAGGGACCAGGAGGGACAATTAGGGGCAATGAGGGACAACGAGGGATAAGTACGTACCAGGAGGGTCAAGGAGGGACAAGGAGGGACAAGGAGAGACAACGAGGGACAACGAGGGTCAAGCAGGGATAAGCAGGGACAAGGAGGGACAAGGAAAGACAAGGAGGGACAAGGAGGGACAAGGAGGGAAAGGAGGGAATAGGAGGGAAAAGGAGGGTCAAGGAGCGAAAGGAGGGAAAAGATGGAACAAGGAGGGACAATGAAGGGCAATGAAGGAAAAGGAGTGACAAGGAGGGCCAAGAAGGGCCAAGAAGGGGCAAGGAGGGACGAGGAGGGTCAAGGAGGGACAAGTAGGGACAATAAGGGACAAGGAGGGACAAGGAGGGACAAGCAGGATCAAGGAGGGACAAACAGGGACAAGGAAGGACAAGGAGGGTCAAGGAGGGACAAGCAGGAACAAGGAGGGACAAACAGGGACAAGGAGGGACAAGACGGGACAAGGAGGGACCATTAGGGATAAGGAGGTACATGGAGGGTCCATGAGGGGCATGAAGGGGCACTGGGGGACAAGCAGGGACAAGAAGGGACAAGCAGGATCAAGGAGGGACAAATAGGGACAAGTAAGGACAAGGAGGGACAAGTAGGGACAAGGAGGGACAAGTACGGACCAGGAGGGACAATGAGGGTCACGGAGGGACAAGGAGACACAAGGAGGGACCAGGAGGGTAAAGGAGGGAAAGGAGTGACAAGGAGGAACAAGGAGGGAAAAGAAGTGGCAATGAGGGACCAGGAGGGGCATGGAGATACAAGGAGGGAAAAGGAGTGACAAGGTGTGACAAGGAGAAACAAGGAGGGACGAGCAGGGACTAGGGGGGTCAAGAAGGGACAAGGAGGGAAAAGGAGGGGAAAGGTGGAACAAGGAGGGACAAGGAGGGTCAAGGAGTGACAAGGAGGGACGAACAGGGACTTGGAGGGTCAAGGAAGGAAAATGAGGTAAAAGGAGGACAAAGGTGGGACAATGAGGGACAAGGACGGACAAGGAGGGTCAAATACGGACCAGGAGGAATAAGGAGGGTTAAGGAGGGACAAGGATGGACAAGGAGGGACCAGGATGGACAAGGAGGGATAAGGAGGGAAAAGAAGGGGCAAGTAGGGACCAAGAGGGAAAAGGAGGGAATGGAGTGACAAGGAGGAACAAGGAGGGACAATGAGGGACACGGAGGGCCAAGGAGGGACAAGTACGGACCAGGATGGACAAGTAGGGATAAGGAGGGAAAAGAAGAGGCAAGGAGGAGCAAGGAGGGACCAGTAGGGGCAATGAGGGACAAGGAGGGACAAGCAGGGATAACGAGGGACAAGGAGGGAAAATGAGGTAAAAGGAGGACAAAGGAGGGACAATGAGGGACAAGGAGGGACAATGAGGGACAAGGACGGACAAGGAGTGACAAGGAGGGACAATGAGGGACAAGGAGGGACAAGTACGGACCAGGAGGGACAAGGAGGAACAAGGAGGATCAAGGAGGGTCAATGAGGGTCAAGGAGGGACAAGGATGGACAAGGAGGGACCAGGAGGGACCATGAGGGCAATGAGGGACAAGGAGGGACAAGTACGGACCAGTAGGGACAAGGAGGGTCAAGGAGGGACAAGGAAGGAAAAGCTGGAATAAGGAGGGACAAGCAGAGACATGGAGGGACAAGGAAAGACAACGAGGGAAAAGGAGGGAAAAGGAGGGTCAAGGAGGGAAAGGAGGGAAAAGGTGGAACAAGGAGGGACAATGAAGGGCAATGAAGGAAAAGGAGTGACAAGTAGGGCCAAGAAGGGGCAATGAGGGGCAAGTAGGAGCAAGGAGGGACCAGGAGGGTCAAGGAGGGACAAGTAGGCACAAGAAGTGACAAGCAGGATCAAGGAGGGACAAACAGGGACAAGGAAGGACAAGGAGGGTCAAGGAGAGACAAGTAGGGACAAGCAGGGTCAAGGAGGGACAATTAGTGACAAGGAGGGTAAAGGAGGGACAATGCGGGACAAGGACGGACATGGAGGGGCAATGAGGGACAAGGTGGGACAAGGAGGGATAAGAAGGGACAAGGACGGGCAAGGAGGGACAAGGAGAGACAAGCAGGGACATGAAGGGAAAAGTAGGGCCAAGGAGGAACAAGGAGGGACAATGAGGGGCAATAAGGGACAAGGAGGACAAGTACGGACCAGGAGGGACAAGGAGGGAAAAGAAGGGTCAACGAGGGACTAGGAGGGACAGGAAGGTACAAGGAATGAGAAGCAGGATCAAGGAGCGACAAACAGGTCCAAGGAAGGACAAGGAGGGGCAAGGAGAGACAAGTAGGGACAAGCAGGGTCAAGGAGTGACAATTAGTGACAAGGAGGGTAAAGGAGGGACAATGCGGGACAAGGACGGACATGGAGGGGCAAGGTGGGACAAGGAGGGATAAGAAGGGACAAGGAAGGTCAAGGAGGGACAAGGAGGGACAAGCAGGGATAAGGAGGGACAAGCAAAGACATGGAGGGACAAGGAAAGACAACGAGGGACAAGGAGGGGAAATGAGGGAAAATGAGGGAAAGGAGGGACAAGGAAAGACAAGGAGGGAAAGGATGGAAAAGGAGGAACAAGGAGGGACAATGAGGGGCAATGAGGCAAAAGGAGTGACAAGGAGGGGCATGGAGGGACAAGGCGGGAAAAGGAGGGGGAAGTAAGAGCAAGGAGGGACCAGGAGGGTCAACGAGGGACAAGTAGGGACTAGGAGGGACAGGAAGGGACAAGGAGGGAGAAGCAGGATCAAGGAGCGACAAACAGGCCCAAGGAAGGACAAGGAGGGGCAAGGAGAGACAAGTTGGGACAAGCAGGGTCAAGGAGGGACAATTAGTGACAAGGAGGGTAAAGGAGGGACAATGCGGGACAAGGACGGACATGGAGGGGCAATGAGGGACAAGGTGGGACAAGGAGGGATAAGAAGGGACAAGGACGGGCAAGGAGGGACAAGGAGAGACAAGCAGGGACATGAAGGGAAAAGTAGGGCCAAGGAGGAACAAGGAGGGACAATGAGGGGCAATAAGGGACAAGGAGGACAAGTACGGACCAGGAGGGACAAGGAGGGAAAAGAAGGGGCAACGAGGGTCAACGAGGGACAAGTAGGGACTAGGAGGGACAGGAAGGGACAAGGAGGGAGAAGCAGGATCAAGGAGCGACAAACAGGCCCAAGGAAGGACAAGGAGAGACAAGTAGGGACAAGCAGGGTCAAGGAGGGACAATTAGTGACAAGGAGGGTAAAGGAGGGACAATGCGGGAAAAGGACGGACATGGAGGGGCAAGGTGGGACAAGGAGGGATAAGATGGGACAAGGACGGGCAAGGAGGGACAAGGAGGGACAAGCAGGGACATGAAGGGAAAAGGAGGGCCAAGGAGGAACAAGGAGGAACAAGGAGGGACAAGGAGGGACAATGAGGGGTAATAAGGGACAAGGAGGACAAGTACGGACCAGGAGGGACAAGGAGGGAAAAGAAGGGGCAATGAAGAGCAAGGAGGGACCAGGAGGGACAATTAGGGGCAATGAGGGACAACGAGGGATAAGTACGTACCAGGAGGGTCAAGGAGGGACAAAGAGGGACAAGGAGGGTCAAGGAGGGACAAGGAGGGACAAGGAGAGACAACGAGGGACAACGAGGGACAAGCAGGGATAAGCAGGGACAAGGAGGGACAAGGAAAGACAAGGAGGGACAAGGAGGGACAAGGAGGGACAAGGAGGGAAAGGAGGGAATAGGAGGGAAAAGGAGGGTCAAGGAGCGAAAGGAGGGAAAAGATGGAACAAGGAGGGACAATGAAGGGCAATGAAGGAAAAGGAGTGACAAGGAGGGCCAAGAAGGGGCAAGGAGGGACGAGGAGGGTCAAGGAGGGACAAGTAGGGACAATAAGGGACAAGGAGGGACAAGCAGGATCAAGGAGGGACAAACAGGGACAAGGAAGGACAAGGAGGGTCAAGGAGGGACAAGCAGGAACAAGGAGGGACAAACAGGGACAAGGAGGGACAAGACGGGACAAGGAGGGACCATTAGGGATAAGGAGGTACATGGAGGGTCCATGAGGGGCATGAAGGGCCACTGGGGGACAAGCAGGGACAAGAAGGGACAAGCAGGATCAAGGAGGGACAAATAGGGACAAGTAAGGACAAGGAGGGACAAGGAGGGACAAGTACGGACCAGGAGGGACAATGAGGGTCACGGAGGGACAAGGAGACACAAGGAGGGACCAGGAGGGTAAAGGAGGGAAAGGAGTGACAAGGAGGAACAAGGAGGGAAAAGAAGTGGCAATGAGGGACCAGGAGGGGCATGGAGATACAAGGAGGGAAAAGGAGTGACAAGGTGTGACAAGGAGAAACAAGGAGGGACGAGCTGGGACTAGGGGGGTCAAGAAGGGACAAGGAGGGAAAAGGAGGGGAAAGGTGAAACAAGGAGGGACAAGGAGGGTCAAGGAGTGACAAGGAGGGACGAACAGGGACTTGGAGGGTCAAGGAAGGAAAATGAGGTAAAAGGAGGACAAAGGTGGGACAATGAGGGACAAGGACGGACAAGGAGGGTCAAATACGGACCAGGAGGAACAAGGAGGGTTAAGGAGGGACAAGGATGGACAAGGAGGGACCAGGATGGACAAGGAGGGATAAGGAGGGAAAAGAAGGGGCAAGGAGGGACCAAGAGGGAAAAGGAGGGAATGGAGTGACAAGGAGGAACAAGGAGGGACAATGAGGGACACGGAGGGCCAAGGAGGGACAAGTACGGACCAGGATGGACAAGTAGGGATAAGGAGGGAAAAGAAGAGGCAAGGAGGAGCAAGGAGGGACCAGTAGGGGCAATGAGGGACAAGGAGGGACAAGCAGGGATAACGAGGGACAAGGAGGGAAAATGAGGTAAAAGGAGGACAAAGGAGGGACAATGAGGGACAAGGAGGGACAAGCAGGGACAATGAGGGACAAGGACGGACAAGCAGGGACAATGAGGGACAAGTACGGACCAGGAGGGCCAAGAAGGGGCAAGGAGGGACGAGGAGGGTCAAGGAGGGACAAGTAGGGACAATAAGGGACAAGGAGGGACAAGCAGGATCAAGGAGGGACAAACAGGGACAAGGAAGGACAAGGAGGGTCAAGGAGGGACAAGCAGGAACAAGGAGGGACAAACAGGGACAAGGAGGGACAAGACGGGACAAGGAGGGACCATTAGGGATAAGGAGGTACATGGAGGGTCCATGAGGGGCATGAAGGGGCACTGGGGGACAAGCAGGGACAAGAAGGGACAAGCAGGATCAAGGAGGGACAAATAGGGACAAGTAAGGACAAGGAGGGACAAGGAGGGACAAGTACGGACCAGGAGGGACAATGAGGGTCACGGAGGGACAAGGAGACACAAGGAGGGACCAGGAGGGTAAAGGAGGGAAAGGAGTGACAAGGAGGAACAAGGAGGGAAAAGAAGTGGCAATGAGGGACCAGGAGGGGCATGGAGATACAAGGAGGGAAAAGGAGTGACAAGGTGTGACAAGGAGAAACAAGGAGGGACGAGCTGGGACTAGGGGGGTCAAGAAGGGACAAGGAGGGAAAAGGAGGGGAAAGGTGAAACAAGGAGGGACAAGGAGGGTCAAGGAGTGACAAGGAGGGACGAACAGGGACTTGGAGGGTAAAGGAAGGAAAATGAGGTAAAAGGAGGACAAAGGTGGGACAATGAGGGACAAGGACGGACAAGGAGGGTCAAATACGGACCAGGAGGAACAAGGAGGGTTAAGGAGGGACAAGGATGGACAAGGAGGGACCAGGATGGACAAGGAGGGATAAGGAGGGAAAAGAAGGGGCAAGGAGGGACCAAGAGGGAAAAGGAGGGAATGGAGTGACAAGGAGGAACAAGGAGGGACAATGAGGGACAATGAGGGACACGGAGGGCCAAGGAGGGACAAGTACGGACCAGGATGGACAAGTAGGGATAAGGAGGGAAAAGAAGAGGCAAGGAGGAGCAAGGAGGGACCAGTAGGGGCAATGAGGGACAAGGAGGGACAAGCAGGGATAACGAGGGACAAGGAGGGAAAATGAGGTAAAAGGAGGACAAAGGAGGGACAATGAGGGACAAGGAGGGACAAGCAGGGACAATGAGGGACAAGGACGGACAAGGAGGGACAAGCAGGGACAATGAGGGACAAGTACGGACCAGGAGGGACAAGGAGGAACAAGGAGGGTCAAGGAGGGTCAAGGAGGGACAAGGATGGACAAGGAGGGACCAGGAGGGACCATGAGGGCAATGAGGGACAAGGAGGGACAAGTACGGACCAGTAGAGACAAGGAGGGTCAAGGAGGGACAAGGAAGGAAAAGCTGGAATAAGGAGGGACAAGCAGAGACATGGAGGGACAAGGAAAGACAACGAGGGAAAAGGAGGGTCAAGGAGGGAAAGGAGGGAAAAGGTGGAACAAGGAGGGACAATGAAGGGCAATGAAGGAAAAGGAGTGACAAGTAGGGCCAAGAAGGGGCAATGAGGGGCAAGTAGGAGCAAGGAGGGACCAGGAGGGTCAAGGAGGGACAAGTAGGCACAAGAAGGGACAAGCAGGATCAAGGAGGGACAAACAGGGACAAGGAAGGACAAGGAGGGTCAAGGAGGGACAAGGAGGGACAAGCAGGATCAAGGAGGGACAAACATGGACAATGCGGGGCAAGGAGGGACAAGACGGGACAAGGAGGGATAAGGAGGCACATGGTGGGGCAATGAGGGACATGAAGGGGCACTGGGGGACAAGAAGGGACAAGCAGGATCAAGGAGGGACAAGGAAGGACAAGGAGGGACAAGTAGGGACATGGAGGGACAAGTACGGACCAGGAGGGACAATGAGGGTCACGGAGGGACAAGGAGAGACAAGGTGGGACCAGGAGGGTAAAGGAGGGAAAGGAGTAACATGGAGGAACAAGGTGGGAAAAGAAGGGGCAAGGAGGGACCAGAAGGGGCATGGAGAGACAAGGAGGGTCAATGAGGGAAAAGGAGTGACAAGGTGTGACAAGGAGAAACAAGGAGGGACGAGCAGGGACTAGGGGGGTCAAGAAGGGACAAGGAGGGAAAAGGAGGAACAAGGAGGGACAAGGAGGGTCAAGGAGGGTCAAGGAGGGACAAGGAGGGACCAGGAGGGACAAGCAGAGACAAGGAGGGACCAGGAGGGACTAGGAGGGAAAGGAGTGACAAGGAAAAACAAGGAGGAACAAAGAGGGTCAAGGAGTGACAATGAGGGACAAGGAGGGACGAACAGGGACTTGGAGGGTCAAGGTGGGAAAATGAGGTAAAAGGAGGACAAAGGAGGGACAATGAAGGACAAGGGGGGACAATGAGGGACAAGGACGGACAATGAGGGACAAGTACAAGTACAAGTACCAGGAGGGACAAGGATGGACAAGGAGGGGGAAGGAGGGACAAGAAGGGTCAACGAGAGACAAGGAGATACAAGGAGGGACCATGAGGGAAAAATTGGGAAAGGAGGAACAAGGAGGGTCAAGGAGGGATAAGGAGGGACAAGCAGAGACATGGAGGGACAAGGAAAGACAAGGAGGGACAAGGAAAGACAAGGAGGGAAAGGAGAGAAAAGGAGGAACAAGGAGGGACAATGAGGGGCAATGAGGCAAAAGTAGTGACAAGGAGGGCCAAGGAGGGGCAATGATGGACAAGGCGGGAAAAGGATGGGCAAGTAAGAGCAAGGAGGGACAAGCAAGGACAAGGAGGGACAAGGAGGGACCATGAGGGAAAAATTGGGAAAGGAGGAACAAGGAGGGGCAAGGAGAGACAAGTAGGGACAAGCAGGGTCAAGGAGGGACAATTAGTGACAAGGAGGGTAAAGGAGGGACAATGCGGGACAAGGACGGACATGGAGGGGCAATGAGGGACAAGGTGGGACAAGGAGGGATAAGAAGGGACAAGGACGGGCAAGGAGGGACAAGGAGAGACAAGCAGGGACATGAAGGGAAAAGTAGGGCCAAGGAGGAACAAGGAGGGACAATGAGGGGCAATAAGGGACAAGGAGGACAAGTACGGACAAGTACGGACCAGGAGGGACAAGGAGGGAAAAGAAGGGTCAACGAGGGACTAGGAGGGACAGGAAGGTACAAGGAATGAGAAGCAGGATCAAGGAGCGACAAACAGGTCCAAGGAAGGACAAGGAGGGGCAAGGAGAGACAAGTAGGGACAAGCAGGGTCAAGGAGGGACAATTAGTGACAAGGAGGGTAAAGGAGGGACAATGCGGGACAAGGACGGACATGGAGGGGCAAGGTGGGACAAGGAGGGATAAGAAGGGACAAGGACGGGCAAGGAGGGACAAGCAGGGACATGAAGGGAGAAGGAGGGCCAAGGAGGAACAAGGAGGGACAATGAGGGGCAATAAGGGACAAGGAGGACAAGTACGGACCAGGAGGGACAAGGAGGGAAAAGAAGGGGGCAATGAGGGACAACGAGGGATAAGTACGTACCAGGAGGGTCAAGGAGGGACAAAGAGGGACAAGGAGGGTCAAGGAGGGACAAGGAGGGACAAGGAGAGACAACGAGGGACAACGAGGGACAAGCAGGGATAAGCAGGGACAAGGAAAGACAAGGAGGGACAAGGAGGGAAAGGAGGGAATAGGAGGGAAAAGGAGGGTCAAGGAGCGAAAGGAGGGAAAAGATGGAACAAGGAGGGACAATGAAGGGCAATGAAGGAAAAGGAGTGACAAGGAGGGCCAAGAAGGGGCAAGGAGGGACGAGGAGGGTCAAGGAGGGACAAGTAGGGACAATAAGGGACAAGGAGGGACAAGCAGGATCAAGGAGGGACAAACAGGGACAAGGAAGGACAAGGAGGGTCAAGGAGGGACAAGCAGGAACAAGGAGGGACAAACAGGGACAAGGAGGGACAAGACGGGACAAGGAGGGACCATTAGGGATAAGGAGGTACATGGAGGGTCCATGAGGGGCATGAAGGGGCACTGGGGGACAAGCAGGGACAAGCAGGATCAAGGAGGGACAAATAGGGACAAGTAAGGACAAGGAGGGACAAGTAGGGACAAGGAGGGACAAGTACGGACCAGGAGGGACAATGAGGGTCACGGAGGGACAAGGAGACACAAGGAGGGACCAGGAGGGTAAAGGAGGGAAAGGAGTGACAAGGAGGAACATGGAGGGAAAAGAAGTGGCAATGAGGGACCAGGAGGGGCATGGAGATACAAGGAGGGAAAAGGAGTGACAAGGTGTGACAAGGAGAAACAAGGAGGGACGAGCAGGGACTAGGGGGGTCAAGAAGGGACAAGGAGGGAAAAGGAGGGGAAAGGTGGAACAAGGAGGGACAAGGAGGGTCAAGGAGTGACAAGGAGGGACGAACAGGGACTTGGAGGGTCAAGGAAGGAAAATGAGGTAAAAGGAGGACAAAGGTGGGACAATGAGGGACAAGGACGGACAAGGAGGGTCAAATACGGACCAGGAGGAACAAGGAGGGTTAAGGAGGGACAAGGATGGACAAGGAGGGACCAGGATGGACAAGGAGGGAAAAGAAGGGGCAAGGAGGGATCAAGAGGGAAAAGGAGGGAATGGAGTGACAAGGAGGAACAAGGAGGGACAATGAGGGACACGGAGGGCCAAGGAGGGACAAGTACAGACCAGGATGGACAAGTAGGGATAAGGAGGGAAAAGAAGAGGCAAGGAGGAGCAAGGAGGGACCAGTAGGGGCAATGAGGGACAAGGAGGGACAAGCAGGGATAACGAGGGACAAGGAGGGAAAATGAGGTAAAAGGAGGACAAAGGAGGGACAATGAGGGACAAGGAGGGACAAGCAGGGACAATGAGGGACAAGGACGGACAAGGAGGGACAAGGAGGGACAAGCAGGGACAATGAGGGACAAGGAGGGACAAGTACGGACCAGGAGGGACAAGGAGGAACAAGGAGGGTCAAGGAGGGTCAATGAGGGTCAAGGAGGGACAAGGATGGACAAGGAGGGACCATGAGGGCAATGAGGGACAAGGAGGGACAAGTACGGACCAGTAGGGACAAGGAGGGTCAAGGAGGGACAAGGAAGGAAAAGCTGGAATAAGGAGGGACAAGCAGAGACATGGAGGGACAAGGAAAGACAACGAGGGAAAAGGAGGGTCAAGGAGGGAAAGGAGGGAAAAGGTGGAACAAGGAGGGACAATGAAGGGCAATGAAAATGAGGAAATGAGGAAAATGAGGTAAAAGGAGGACAAAGGTGGGACAATGAGGGACAAGGACGGACAAGGAGGGTCAAATACGGACCAGGAGGAACAAGGAGGGTTAAGGAGGGACAAGGATGGACAAGGAGGGACCAGGATGGACAAGGAGGGAAAAGAAGGGGCAAGGAGGGATCAAGAGGGAAAAGGAGGGAATGGAGTGACAAGGAGGAACAAGGAGGGACAATGAGGGACACGGAGGGCCAAGGAGGGACAAGTACGGACCAGGATGGACAAGTAGGGATAAGGAGGGAAAAGAAGAGGCAAGGAGGAGCAAGGAGGGACCAGTAGGGGCAATGAGGGACAAGGAGGGACAAGCAGGGATAACGAGGGACAAGGAGGGAAAATGAGGTAAAAGGAGGACAAAGGAGGGACAATGAGGGACAAGGAGGGACAAGCAGGGACAATGAGGGACAAGGACGGACAAGGAGGGACAAGGAGGGACAAGCAGGGACAATGAGGGACAAGGAGGGACAAGTACGGACCAGGAGGGACAAGGAGGAACAAGGAGGGTCAAGGAGGGTCAATGAGGGTCAAGGAGGGACAAGGATGGACAAGGAGGGACCAGGAGGGACCATGAGGGCAATGAGGGACAAGGAGGGACAAGTACGGACCAGTAGGGACAAGGAGGGTCAAGGAGGGACAAGGAAGGAAAAGCTGGAATAAGGAGGGACAAGCAGAGACATGGAGGGACAAGGAAAGACAACGAGGGAAAAGGAGGGTCAAGGAGGGAAAGGAGGGAAAAGGTGGAACAAGGAGGGACAATGAAGGGCAATGAAGGAAAAGGAGTGACAAGTAGGGCCAAGAAGGGGCAATGAGGGGCAAGTAGGAGCAAGGAGGGACCAGGAGGGTCAAGGAGGGACAAGTAGGCACAAGAAGGGACAAGCAGGATCAAGGAGGGACAAACAGGGACAAGGAAGGACAAGGAGGGTCAAGGAGGGACAAGCAGGATCAAGGAGGGACAAACATGGACAATGCGGGGCAAGGAGGGACAAGACGGGACAAGGAGGGATAAGGAGGCACATGGTGGGGCAATGAGGGACATGAAGGGGCACTGGGGGACAAGAAGGGACAAGCAGGATCAAGGAGGGACAAGGAAGGACAAGGAGGGACAAGTAGGGACATGGAGGGACAAGTACGGACCAGGAGGGACAATGAGGGTCACGGAGGGACAAGGAGAGACAAGGTGGGACCAGGAGGGTAAAGGAGGGAAAGGAGTGACATGGAGGAACAAGGTGGGAAAAGAAGGGGCAAGGAGGGACCAGAAGGGGCATGGAGAGACAAGGAGGGTCAAGGAGGGAAAAGGAGTGACAAGGTGTGACAAGGAGAAACAAGGAGGGACGAGCAGGGACTAGGGGGGTCAAGAAGGGACAAGGAGGGAAAAGGAGGAACAAGGAGGGACAAGGAGGGACAAGGAGGGTCAAGGAGGGTCAAGGAGGGACAAGGAGGGACAAGGAGGGACCAGGAGGGACAAGCAGAGACAAGGAGGGACCAGGAGGGACTAGGAGGGAAAGGAGTGACAAGGAAAAACAAGGAGGAACAAAGAGGGTCAAGGAGTGACAATGAGGGACAAGGAGGGACGAACAGGGACTTGGAGGGTCAAGGTGGGAAAATGAGGTAAAAGGAGGACAAAGGAGGGACAATGAAGGACAAGGAGGGACAATGAGGGACAAGGACGGACAATGAGGGACAAGTACAAGTACAAGTACCAGGAGGGACAAGGATGGACAAGGAGGGGGAAGGAGGGACAAGAAGGGTCAACGAGAGACAAGGAGATACAAGGAGGGACCATGAGGGAAAAATTGGGAAAGGAGGAACAAGGAGGGTCAAGGAGGGATAAGGAGGGACAAGCAGAGACATGGAGGGACAAGGAAAGACAAGGAGGGACAAGGAAAGACAAGGAGGGAAAGGAGAGAAAAGGAGGAACAAGGAGGGACAATGAGGGGCAATGAGGCAAAAGTAGTGACAAGGAGGGCCAAGGAGGGGCAATGATGGACAAGGCGGGAAAAGGATGGGCAAGTAAGAGCAAGGAGGGACAAGCAAGGACAAGGAGGGACAAGGAGGGACCATGAGGGAAAAATTGGGAAAGGAGGAACAAGGAGGGGCAAGGAGAGACAAGTAGGGACAAGCAGGGTCAAGGAGGGACAATTAGTGACAAGGAGGGTAAAGGAGGGACAATGCGGGACAAGGACGGACATGGAGGGGCAATGAGGGACAAGGTGGGACAAGGAGGGATAAGAAGGGACAAGGACGGACAAGGAGAGACAAGCAGGGACATGAAGGGAAAAGTAGGGCCAAGGAGAAACAAGGAGGGACAATGAGGGGCAATAAGGGACAAGGAGGACAAGTACGGACCAGGAGGGACAAGGAGGGAAAAGAAGGGTCAACGAGGGACTAGGAGGGACAGGAAGGTACAAGGAATGAGAAGCAGGATCAAGGAGCGACAAACAGGTCCAAGGAAGGACAAGGAGGGGCAAGGAGAGACAAGTAGGGACAATCAGGGTCAAGGAGGGACAATTAGTGACAAGGAGGGTAAAGGAGGGACAATGCGGGACAAGGACGGACATGGAGGGGCAAGGTGGGACAAGGAGGGATAAGAAGGGAGAAGGAGGGCCAAGGAGGAACAAGGAGGGACAATGAGGGGCAATAAGGGACAAGGAGGACAAGTACGGACCAGGAGGGACAAGGAGGGAAAAGAAGGGGCAATGAGGGACAAGGAGTGACAAGGAGGGATAAGTACGTACCAGGAGGGTCAAGGAGGGACAAAGAGGGACAAGGAGGGTCAAGGAGGGACAAGGAGGGACAAGGAGAGACAACGAGGGACAAGCAGTTATAAGCAGGGACAAGGAGGGACAAGGAAAGACAAGGAGGGACAAGGAGGGACAAGGAGGGAAAGGAGGGAAAAGGAGGGAAAAGGAGGGTCAAGGAGGGAAAGGAGGGAAAAGATGGAACAAGGAGGGACAATGAAGGGCAATGAAGGAAAAGGAGTGACAAGGAGGGCCAAGAAGGGGCAAGGAGGGACGAGGAGGGTCAAGGAGGGACAAGTAGGAGGGAAAAGGAGGGAAAAGGTGGAACAAGGAGGGACAAGGATGGTCAAGGAGGGTCAAGGAGGGACGAACAGGGACTTGGAGGGTCAAGGATGGAAAATGAGGTAAAAGGAGGACAAAGGTGGGACAATGAGGGACAAGGAGGGTCAAGTACGGACCAGGAGGGACAAGGAGGAACAAGGAGGGTTAAGGAGGGACAAGGATGGACAAGGATGGACAAGGAGGGATAAGGAGGGAAAAGAAGGGGCAAGGAGGAGCAAGGAGGGACCAAGAGGGAAAAGGAGGGAATGGAGTGACAAGGAGGAACAAGGAGGGACAATGAGGGCCAATGAGGGACACGGAGGGCCAAGGAGGGACAAGTACGGACCAGGATGGACCAGGATGGACAAGTAGGGATAAGGAGGGAAAAGAAGGGGCAAGGAGGAGCAAGGAGGGACCAGTAGGGGCAATGAGGGACAAGCAGGGATAACGAGGGACAAGGAGGGAAAATGAGGTAAAAGGAGGACAAAGGAGGGACAAGGAGGGACAATGAGGGACAAGGACGGACAAGGAGGGACAAGCAGGGACAATGAGGGACAAGGAGGGACAAGTACGGACCAGGAGGGACAAGGAGGAACAAGGAGGGTCAACATGGAGGGACAAGGATGGACAAGGAGGGGGAAGGAGGGACAAGAAGGGTCAACGAGAGACAAGGAGATACAAGGAGGGACCATGAGGGAAAAATTGGGAAAGGAGGAACAAGGAGGGTCAAGGAGGGATAAGGAGGGACAAGCAGAGACATGGAGGGACAAGGAAAGACAAGGAGGGACAAGGAAAGACAAGGAGGGAAAGGAGAGAAAAGGAGGAACAAGGAGGGACAATGAGGGGCAATGAGGCAAAAGTAGTGACAAGGAGGGCCAAGGAGGGGCAATGATGGACAAGGCGGGAAAAGGATGGGCAAGTAAGAGCAAGGAGGGACAAGCAAGGACAAGGAGGGACCATGAGGGAAAAATTGGGAAAGGAGGAACAAGGAGGGGCAAGGAGAGACAAGTAGGGACAAGCAGGGTCAAGGAGGGACAATTAGTGACAAGGAGGGTAAAGGAGGGACAATGCGGGACAAGGACGGACATGGAGGGGCAATGAGGGACAAGGTGGGACAAGGAGGGATAAGAAGGGACAAGGACGGGCAAGGAGGGACAAGGAGAGACAAGCAGGGACATGAAGGGAAAAGTAGGGCCAAGGAGGAACAAGGAGGGACAATGAGGGGCAATAAGGGACAAGGAGGACAAGTACGGACCAGGAGGGACAAGGAGGGAAAAGAAGGGTCAACGAGGGACTAGGAGGGACAGGAAGGTACAAGGAATGAGAAGCAGGATCAAGGAGCGACAAACAGGTCCAAGGAAGGACAAGGAGGGGCAAGGAGAGACAAGTAGGGACAATCAGGGTCAAGGAGGGACAATTAGTGACAAGGAGGGTAAAGGAGGGACAATGCGGGACAAGGACGGACATGGAGGGGCAAGGTGGGACAAGGAGGGATAAGAAGGGAGAAGGAGGGCCAAGGAGGAACAAGGAGGGACAATGAGGGGCAATAAGGGACAAGGAGGACAAGTACGGACCAGGAGGGACAAGGAGGGAAAAGAAGGGGCAATGAGGGACAAGGAGTGACAAGGAGGGATAAGTACGTACCAGGAGGGTCAAGGAGGGACAAAGAGGGACAAGGAGGGTCAAGGAGGGACAAGGAGGGACAAGGAGAGACAACGAGGGACAAGCAGTTATAAGCAGGGACAAGGAGGGACAAGGAAAGACAAGGAGGGACAAGGAGGGACAAGGAGGGAAAAGGAGGGTCAAGGAGGGAAAGGAGGGAAAAGATGGAACAAGGAGGGACAATGAAGGGCAATGAAGGAAAAGGAGTGACAAGGAGGGCCAAGAAGGGGCAAGGAGGGACGAGGAGGGTCAAGGAGGGACAAGTAGGAGGGAAAAGGAGGGAAAAGGTGGAACAAGGAGGGACAAGGATGGTCAAGGAGGGTCAAGGAGGGACGAACAGGGACTTGGAGGGTCAAGGATGGAAAATGAGGTAAAAGGAGGACAAAGGTGGGACAATGAGGGACAAGGAGGGTCAAGTACGGACCAGGAGGGACAAGGAGGAACAAGGAGGGTTAAGGAGGGACAAGGATGGACAAGGATGGACAAGGAGGGATAAGGAGGGAAAAGAAGGGGCAAGGAGGAGCAAGGAGGGACCAAGAGGGAAAAGGAGGGAATGGAGTGACAAGGAGGAACAAGGAGGGACAATGAGGGCCAATGAGGGACACGGAGGGCCAAGGAGGGACAAGTACGGACCAGAAGGGGCAAGGAGGAGCAAGGAGGGACCAGTAGGGGCAATGAGGGACAAGCAGGGATAACGAGGGACAAGGAGGGAAAATGAGGTAAAAGGAGGACAAAGGAGGGACAAGGAGGGACAATGAGGGACAAGGACGGACAAGGAGGGACAAGCAGGGACAATGAGGGACAAGGAGGGACAAGTACGGACCAGGAGGGACAAGGAGGAACAAGGAGGGTCAAGGAGGGACAAGGATGGACAAGGAGGCACAAGGAGGGACAAGGAGGGACCATGAGGGCAATGAGGGACAAGGAGGGACAAGTACGGACCAGTAGGGACAAGGAGGGTCAAGGAGGGACAAGGAAGGAAAAGCTGGAATAAGGAGGGACAAGCAGAGACATGGAGGGACAAGGAAAGACAACGAGGGACAAGGATGTGCAAGGAGGGGCAATGAGGCAAAAGGAGTGACAAGGAGGGGCAAGGAGGGGCAATGAGGGACAAGGCGGGAAAAGGAGGGGCAAGTAAGAGCAAGGAGGGACCAGGAGGGTCAAGGAGGGACAAGTAGGGACTAGGAGGACAGGAAGGGACAAGGAGGGAGAAGCAGGATCAAGGAGCGACAAACAGGCCCAAGGAAGGACAAGGAGGGGCAAGGAGAGACAAGTAGGGACAAGCAGGGTCAAGGAGGGACAATTAGTGACAAGGAGGGTAAAGGAGGGACAATGCGGGACAAGGACGGACATGGAGGGACCATGAGGGACAAGGTGGGACAAGGAGGGATAAGAAGGGACAAGGACGGGCAAGGAGGGACAAGCAGGGACATGAAGGGAAAACGAGGGCCAAGGAGGAACAAGGAGGGATAATGAGGGGCAATAAGGGACAAGGAGGGACAATTAGGGGCAATGAGGGACAAGGAGAGATAAGTACGGACCAGGAGGGTCAAGGAGGGACAAGGAGGGACAAGGAGGGACAAGGAGGGACTAGAGAGACAACGAGGGACAACGAGGGACAAGGAGGGAAAAGCAGGGAAAGGAGGGAAAAGGAGGGTCAGGGAGGGAAAGGAGGGAAAAGGTGGAACAAGGAGGGACAATGAAGGGCAATGAAGGAAAAGGAGTGACAAGGAGGGCCAATGAGGGGCAAGTAGGAGCAAGGAGGGACCAGTAGGGTCAAGGAGGGACAAGTAGGCACAAGAAGGGACAATTAGGGACAAGCAGGATCAATGAGGGACAAACAGGGACAAGGAGTGACAAGGAGGGACAAGACGGCACCAGGAGGGATAAGGAGGTACATGGATGGGCAATGAGGGACATGAAGGGGCACTGGGGGACAAGTAGGGACAAGAAGGGACAAGTAGGATCAAGGAGGGACAAGGAAGGACAAGGAGGGACAAATAGGGACAAGGAGGGACAAGTACGGACCAGGAGGGACAATGAGGGTCTCGGAGAGACAAGGAGAGACAAGGTGGGACAAGCAGGGATAAGCAGGGACAAGGAAAGACAAGGAGGGAAAAGGAGGGTCAAGGAGGGAAAGGAGGGAAAGGAGGGAAAAGGTGGAACAAGGAGGGACAATGAAGGGCAATGAAGGAAAAGGAGTGACAAGTAGGGCCAAGAAGGGGCAATGAGGGGCAAGGAGGGACCAGGAGGGTCAAGGAGGGACAAGTAGGCACATGAAGGGACAAGCAGGATCAAGGAGGGACAAACAGGGACAAGGAAGGACAAGGAGGGACAAGGAGGGACAAGCAGGATCAAGGAGGGTCAAACATGGACAATGCGGGGCAAGGAGGGACAAGACGGGACAAGGAGGGACCAGGAGGGATAAGGAGGCACATGGAGGGGCAATGAGGGACATGAAGGGGCACTGGGGGACAAGAAGGGACAAGCAGGATCGAGGAGGGACAAGGAAGGACAAGGAGGGACAAGTAGGGACATGGAGGGACAAGTACGGACCAGGAGGGACAATGAGGGTCACGGAGGGACAAGGAGAGACAAGGTGGGACCAGGAGGGTAAAGGAGGGAAAGGAGTGACAAGGAGGAACAAGGTGGGAAAAGAAGGGGCAAGGAGTGACCAGAAGGGGCATGGAGAGACAAGGAGGGTCAAGGAGGGAAAAGGAGTGACAAGGTGTGACAAGGAGAAACAAGGAGGGACAAGGAGGGACGAGCAGGGACTAGGGGGGTCAAGAAGTGACAAGGAGGGAAAAGGAGGAACAAGGAGGGACAAGGAGGGACAAGGAGGGACAAGGAGGGTCAAGGAGGGTCAAGGAGTGACAAGGAGGGACAAGGAGGGACCAGGAGGGGCAAGCAGAGACAAGGAGGGGCCAGGAGGGACTAGGAGGGAAAGGAGTGACAAGGAAAAACAAGGAGGAACAAAGAGGGTCAAGGAGTGACAATGAGGGACAAGGAGGGACGAACAGGGACTTGGAGGGTCAAGGAGGGAAAGTGAGGTAAAAGGAGGACATAGGAGGGACAATGAAGGACAAGGAGGGACAAGCAGGGACAATGAGGGACAAGGAGGACAAAGGAGGGACAATGAAGGACAAGGAGGGACAAGCAGGGACAATGAGGGACAAGTACGGACCAGGAGGGACAAGGAGGAACGACGAGGGTTAAGGAGGGACAAGGATGGTCAAGGAGGGACCAGGAGGGACAAGAAGGGTCAACGAGAGACAAGGAGATACAAGGAGGGACCAGGAGGGACCATGAGGGAAAAATTGGGAAAGGAGGAACAAGGAGGGTCAAGGAGGGATAAGGAGGGACAAGCAAAGACATGGAGGGACAAGGAGGGAAAAGGAGGGACAAGGAAAGACAAGGAGGGAAAAGTAGGAACAAGGAGGGACAATGAGGGGCAATGAGCAAAAGTAGTGACAAGGAGGGCCAAGGAGGGGCAATGATGGACAAGGCGGGAAAAGGAGGGGCAAGTAAGAGCAAGGAGGGACAAGCAAGGACAAGGAGGGACAATGAGGGACAAGTACGGACCAGTAGGGACAATGAGGGTCACGGAGGGACAAGGAGAGACAAGGTGGGACCAGGAGGGTAAAGGAGTGACAAGGAGGAACAAGGAAGATCAAGGAGGGACAAGGAAGGACCAGGAGGGACAAGTAGGGACAAGGAGGGACAAGTACGGACCAGGAGGGACAATTAGGGTCACGGAGGGACAAGGAGAGACAAGGTGGGACCAGGAGGGTAAAGGAGGGAAAGGAGTGACAAGGAGGAACAATGAGGGAAAAGAAGCGGCAAGGAGGGACCAGGAGGGGCATGGAGAGACAAGGAGGGTCAACGAGGGACAAGTAGCGACAAGGAGGGACAGGAAGGGACAAGCAGGATCAAGGAGCGACAAATAGGCCCAAGGAAGGACAAGGAGGGGCAAGGAGAGACATGTAGGGACAAGCAGGGTCAAGGAGGGACAATGACTGACAAGGAGGGAAAAGGAGGGACAATGCGGGGCAAGGACGGACATGGAGGGGCAATGAGGGACAAGCAGGATCAAGGAGGGACAAGGAAGGACAAGGAGGGACAAGTACGGACCAGGAGGGACATTGAGGGTCACGGAGGGACAAGGAGGGACAAAGAGAGACAAGGTGGGACCAGGAGGGAAAGGAGTGACAAGGAGGAACAAGGAGGGACCAGGAGGGGCATGGAGAGACAAGGAGGGTCAACGAGGGACAAGTAGGGACAAGGAGGGACAGGAAGGGACAAGGAGGTACAAGCAGGATCAAGAAGCGACAAATAGGCCCAAGGAAGGACAAGGAGGGTAAGGAGAGACAAGTAGGGACAAGCAGGGTCAAGGAGGGACAATGACTGACAAGGAGGGACAATGCGGGACAAGGACGGACATGGAGGGGCAATGAGGGACAAGGTGGGACAAGGAGGGATAAGAAGTGACAAGGACGGGCAAGGAGGGACAAGCAGGGACAAGCAGGGCCAAGCAGGCACAAGCAGGGACATGAAGGGACATGAAGGGAAAAGGAGGGCCAAGGAGGGACAATGAGGGGCAATAAGGGACAAGTACGGACCAGGAGGGACAAGGATGGATAATGAGGGACAAGGAGGGAAAAGAAGGGACAACGAAGAGCAAGGAGGGACCAGGAGCGACAATTAGGGCAATGAGGGACAAGAAGAGACAAGGAGAGACAAGGAGGGGCCAGGAGGGACTAGGATGGACCAGGAGGGAATGGAGGGATACGGAGGGGCATTGTGGGGCACTGAGGGACAAGGAGGGACAAACAGGATCAAGGAGGGACAAACAGGTACAAGGAAGGACAAGGATGGTCAAGGAGGGACAAGTAGGAACAAGGAGAGACAAGCAGGGACAAGAAGGGACATGGAGGGACAAGTAGGATCAAGGAGGGACAAACAGGGACAAGGAAGGACAAGGAGAGTCAAGGAGAGACAAGGAGGGTCAATGAGAGACAAGGAGGGGCCAGGAGGGACTAGGAGGGAAAAGGAGGGATAAGGAGGGGCAATGGGGGGCATTGTGGGGCACTGAGGGACAAGGAGGGACAAACAGGATCAAGGAGGGACAAACAGGTACAAGGAAGGACAAGGATGGTCAAGGAGGGACAAGTAGGAACAAGGAGAGACAAGCAGGGACAAGAAGGGACATGGAGGGACAAGTAGGATCAAGGAGGGACAAACAGGGACAAGGAGGGACACGGAGGGCCAAGGAGGGATAAGGAGGGAAAACAAGGGACCAGCAGGAACAACGTGGGCCAAGGAGGGACAAGGAGGGATAAGGATGGAAAAGGACGGAAAAGGAGGGAAAAGAAGGGGCAAGGAGGAGCAAGGAGGAAACAGGAGGGGAAAGGAGTGACAAGGAGGAACAAGGAGGGACAGTGAGGGGCAATGAGGTAAAATGTGGGACACGGGGGGCCAAGGAGGGACAAGTACGGACCAGGATGGACCAGCATGGACAAGTAGGGAAAAGGAGGAAAAGAAGGGGCAAGGAGTAGCAAGGAGGGACAAGGAGGGCCAAGGAGGGAAAAGAAGGGGCAAGGAGGAGCAAGGAGGGGCCAGGAGGGAAAGGAGTGACAAGGAGGGATAGTGAGGGGCAATGAGGGACAATGTGGGACACGGAGGGCCAAGGTGGGACAATTACGGACCAGGATGGACAAGTAGGGATAAGGAGGGAAAAGAAGGGGCGAGGAGGAGCAAGGAGGGATATTGACGGACAAGGAGGGAAAAGAATGGGCAATGAGGAGCAAGGAGGGACCAGGAGGGGCAAGGTGGAGCAAGGAGTGGCCAGGAGGGAAAGGAGTGACAAGGAGGGACAATGTGGGACACGGAAGGCCAAGGTGGGACAAGTACGGACCAGGATGGACCAGGAGGGACAAGGAGGGAAAAGAAGGGGCAACGAGGGTCAACGAGGGACTAGGAGGGACAGGAAGGTACAAGGAATGAGAAGCAGGATCAAGGAGCGACAAACAGGTCCAAGGAAGGACAAGGAGGGGCAAGGAGAGACAAGTAGGGACAAGCAGGGTCAAGGAGGGACAATTAGTGACAAGGAGGGTAAAGGAGGGACAATGCGGGACAAGGACGGATATGGAGGGGCAAGGTGGGACAAGGAGGGATAAGAAGGGACAAGGACGGGCAAGGAGGGACAAGCAGGGACATGAAGGGAAAAAGAGGGCCAAGGAGGAACAAGGAGGGACAATGAGGGGCAATTAGGGACAAGGAGGACAAGTACGGACCAGGAGGGACAAGGAGGGAAAAGAAGGGGCAATGAAGAGCAAGGAGGGACCAGGAGGGACAATTAGGGGCAATGAGGGACAAGGAGTGACAAGGAGGGATAAGTACGTACCAGGAGGGCCGAGGAGGGACAAAGAGGGTCAAGGAGGGACAAAGAGGGACAAGGAGGGAAAAGGAGGGTCAAGGAGGGAAAGGAGGGAAAAGATGGAACAAGGAGGGACAATGAAGGGCAATGAAGGAAAAGGAGTGACAAGGAGGGCCAAGAAGGGGCAAGGAGGGACGAGGAGGGTCAAGGAGGGACAAGGAGGGACAAGCAGGATCAAGGAGGGACAAGGAAGGACAAGGAGGGACAAGCAGGAACAAGGAGGGACAAGGAGGGACAAGGAGGGACAAGGAGGGACAAGGAGGGACAAGGAGGGACAAGGAGGGACCATTAGGGATAAGCAGGTACATGGAGGTCCATAAGGGACATGAAGGGGCACTGGGGGACAAGCAGGAACAAGAAGGGACAAGCAGGATCAAGGAGGGACAAATAGGGACAAGTAAGGACAAGGAGGGACAAGTAGGGACAAGGAGGGACAAGTACGGACCAGGAGGGACAATGAGGGTCACGGAGGGACAAGGTGACACAACGAGGGACCAGGAGGGTAAAGGAGGGAAAGGAGTGACAAGGAGGAACAAGGAGGGAAAAGAAGTGGCAATGAGGGACTAGGAGGTGCATGGAGAGACAAGGAGGGAAATGAGTGACAACGTGTGACAAGGAGAAACAAGGAGGGACGAGCAGGGACTAGGGGGGTCAAGAAGGGACAAGGAGGGAAAAGGAGGGAAAAGGTGGAACAAGGATGGTCAAGGAGGGTCAAGGAGGGACGAACAGGGACTTGGAGGGTCAAGGAAGGAAAATGAGGTAAAAGGAGGACAAAGGTGGGACAAAGGTGGGACAATGAGGGACAAGGAGGGTCAAGTACGGACAAGGAGGGACAAGGAGGAACAAGGAGGGTTAAGGAGGGACAAGGATGGACAAGGAGGGACCAGGATGGACAAGGAGGGATAAGGAGGGAAAAGAAGGGGCAAGGAGGAGCAAGGAGGGACCAAGAGGGAAAAGGAGGGAATGGAGTGACAAGGAGGAACAAGGAGGGACAATGAGGGCCAATGAGGGACACGGAGGGCCAAGGAGGGACAAGTACGGACCAGGATGGACCAGGATGGATAAGGAGGGAAAAGAAGGGGCAAGGAGGAGCAAGGAGGGACCAGTAGGGGCAATGAGGGACAAGGAGGGACAAGCAGGGACAATGAGGGACAAGGAGGGACAAGTACGGACCAGGAGGGACAAGGAGGAACAAGGAGGGACAAGGATGGACAAGGAGGCACAAGGAGGGCCCAGGAGGGACCATGAGGGCAATGAGGGACAAGGAGGGACATGAAGGGAAAAGGAGGGCCAAAGAGGGACAATGAGGGGCAATAAGGGACAAGTACGGACCAGGAGGGACAAGGATGGATAATGAGGGACAAGGAGGGAAAAGAAGGGGCAACGAAGAGCAAGGAGGGACCAGGAGCGACAATTAGGGCAATGAGGGACAAGAAGAGACAAGGAGAGACAAGGAGGGGCCAGGAGGGACTAGGATGGACCAGGAGGGAAAAGGAGGGATAAGGAGGGGCAATGAGGGGCATTGTGGGGCACTGAGGGACAAGGAGGGACAGACAGGATCAAGGAGGGACAAACAGGTACAAGGATGGTCAAGGAGGGACAAATAGGAACAAGGAGAGACAAGCAGGGACAAGAAGGGACATGGAGGGACAAGTAGGATCAAGGAGGGACAAACAGGGAAAAGGAAGGACAAGGAGGGACACGGAGGGCCAAGGAGGGATAAGGAGGGAAAACAAGGGACCAGGAGGGACAAGGAGGAACAACGTGGGCCAAGGAGGGACAAGGAGGGATAAGGATGGAAAAGGACGGAAAAGGAGGGAAAAGAAGGGAAAAGAAGGGGCAAGGAGGAGCAAGGAGGAAACAGGAGGGGAAAGGAGTGACAAGGAGGAACAAGGAGGGACAGTGAGGGGCAATGAGGTAAAATGTGGGACACGGGGGGCCAAGGAGGGACAAGTACGGACCAGGATGGACCAGCATGGACAAGTAGGGAAAAGGAGTAAAAGAAGGGGCAAGGAGGAGCAAGGAGGGACAAGGAGGGCCAAGGAGGGAAAAGAAGGGGCAAGGAGGAGCAAAGAGGGGCCAGGAGGGAAAGGAGTGACAAGGAGGGACAGTGAGGGGCAATGAGGGACAATGTGGGACACGGAGGGCCAAGGTGGGACAAGTACGGACCAGGATGGACCAGGATGGACAAGTAGGGATAAGGAGGGAAAAGAAGGGGCAAGGAGGAGCAAGGAGGGACAAGGAGGGATATTGACGGACAAGGAGGGAAAAGAATGGGCAAGGAGGGACCAGGAGGGGCAATGAGGGACAAGGAGGGACAAGTACGGACCAGGAGGGACAAGGAGTGACAAGGAGGGTCAAGGAGGGACAAGGAGGGACAAGGAGGGTCAAGGAGGGACAAGGAGGGACAAGCAGGGATAAGGAGGGACAAGCAGAGACATGGAGGGACAAGGAAAGACAACGAGGGACAAGGAGGGAAAAGGAAAGACATCGAGGGACAAGGAGGGGAAAGGAGGGAAAAGGAGGAACAAGGAGGGACAATGAGGGGCAATGATACAAAAGGAGTGACAAGGATGACCAAGGAGGGGCAATGAGGGACAAGGCGGGAAAAGGAGGGGCAAGTAAGAGCAAGGAGGGACCAGGAGGGTCAACGAGGGACTAGGTGGGACAGGAAGGGACAAGGAGGGTAAAGGAGGGACAATGCAGGACAAGGAGGGTAAAGGAGGGACAATGCGGGACAAGGACGGACATGGAGGGGCAATGAGGGACAAGGTGCGACATGGAGGGATAAGAAGGGACAAGGACGGGCAAGGAGGGACAAGCAGGGACATGAAGGGAAAAGGAGGGCCAAGGAGGAACAAGGAGGGACAATGGGGGGCAATAAGGGACAAGGATGGACAAGTACGACCAGAAGGCACCAGGAGGGACAAGGACGGAAAAGAAGGGGCAATGAAGAGCAAGGAGGGACAATTAGGGGCAATGAGGGACAAGGAGAGACAAGGAGGGTCAAGGAGGGACAAGGAGGGACAACGAGGAACAAGGAGAGACAACGAGGGACAAGGAGGGACCAGCAGGGACAAGGAGGGAAAAGCAGGGAAAGGAGGGAAAAGGAGGGTCAAGGAGGGAAAAGGTGTAACAAGGAGGGACAATGAAGGGCAATGAGGGAAAAGGAGTGACAAGGAGGGCCAAGAAGGGGCAATGAGGGGTAAGTAGGATCAAGGGGGGACCAGGAGGGTCAAGGAGCGACAAGTAGGGGCAAGAAGGGACAAGAAGGGACAAGGAGGGACAAGCAGTATCAAGGAGGGACAAGGAGGAACAAGGAGGGTCAAGGAGGGACAAGGAGAGACAACGAGGGTCAACGTCGGACAAGGAGGGACAAGAAGGGACAAGAAGGGAAAGGAGGGGAAAGGTGGAACAAGGAGGGACAATGAAGGTCAATGAAAGGAGGGTCAAGAAGGGACAAGGAGGGAAAAGGAGGGGCAAGGAGGAACAAGGAGGGAAAAGGAGGGGCAAGGAGGCAATGAGGGAAAAGGAGGGAAAAGGAGGGACCAGGAGGGAAGGGAGTGACAAGGAGGAACAAGGAGGGACAATGAGGGACAAGGAGGGAAAAGAATGGGCAAGGAGGAACAAGGAGGGTCAAGGAGGGACAAGGAGGGACAATCAGGGACCAGGAGGGACAAGGAGGGACCAGGAGGGAAGGGAGGGACAAGGAGGGACAATGAGGGGCAAGGATGGAAAAGAATGGGCAATGAAGAGCAAGGAGGGACCAGGAGGGACAAGGAGGGATAAGAATGGTCCAGGAGGGACAAGGAGGGACAAAGAGGGACAAGGAGGGTCAAGAAGTGACAAGGATGGAAAACGACGGAAAAGGAGGGACAAGGAGGAGCAAGGAGGGACTAGGAGGGACTAGGAGGGACTAGGAGGGACTAGGAGGGACCAGGAGGGACCAGGAGGGACCATGAGGCACCAGGAGGGACAAGGAGGGACAATGAAAGACAAGGAGGGACAAGGAGGGAAAAGCAAGGAAAGGAGGGACAAGGAAGGACAAGGAGGGAAAAGCAAGGAAAGGAGGGACAAGGAAAGAAAAGGAGGGAAAAGGAGGAACAAGGAGGGACAATGAAAAGCAATGAGGGGAAAGGAGTGACAAGGAGGGACAAGGAGGGACAAGGAGGGAAAATGAGGGAAAGGAGGAACAAGGAGGGACAATGAGGGACAAGGAGGGACCATGAGGAAAAAGGAGGAACAAGGAGGGACAATGAGGGGCAATGAGGGACAAGGAGGAAGAGGAGTGACAAGGAGGAACAAGGAGGGGCAAGGAGGGAAAAGAAGGGGCAATGAAGAGCAAGGAGGGACCAGGAGGGACAATTAGGGGCAATGAGGGACAAGGAGGGATAAGAACGGTCCAGGAGGGACAAGGAGGGTCCAGGAGGGACAAGGAGGGTCAAGAAGTGACAAGGAGGGACAACGACGGACAAGGAGGAGCAAGGAGGGACAAGGAGGGACTAGGAGGGACAAGCAGGGATAAGGAGGGACAAGGAGGGACAAGCAGGGACAAGTAGGGACAATGAAAGACAAGGAGGGAAAAGCAAGGAAAGGAGGGAAAAGGAGTGACAAGGAGGGAAAAGCAAGGAAAGGAGGAACAAGAAGGGACAATGAAGGGCAATGAGGGAAAAGGAGTGAGAAGGAGGGGCAATGAGGGGCAAGTAGGAGCAAGGAGGGACCAGGAGGGTCAAGGAGGGTCAAGGAGGGTCAAGGAGGGACAAGGAGGGACAAGTAGGGACAAGTAGGGACAAGGAGGGACAAGGAGGGACAAGGAGGGACAAAGAGGGACAAGGAGGGAAAAGCAAGGAAAGGAGGGACAAGGAAAGACAAGGAGGGAAAAGCAAGGAAAGGAGGGAAAAGGAGTGACAAGGAGGGAAAAGCAAGGAAAGGAGGAACAAGAAGGGACAATGAAGGGCAATGAGGGAAAAGGAGTGAGAAGGAGGGGCAATGAGGGGCAAGTAGGAGCAAGGAGGGACCAGGAGGGTCAAGGAGGGTCAAGGAGGGTCAAGGAGGGTCAAGGAGGGTCAAGGAGGGACAAGTAGGGACAAGTAGGGACAAGTAGGGACAAGGAGGGACAAGGAGGGTCAAGTACGGACAAGGAGGGACAAGGAGGAACAAGGAGGGTTAAGGAGGGACAAGGATGGACAAGGAGGGACCAGGATGGACAAGGAGGGATAAGGAGGGAAAAGAAGGGGCAAGGAGGAGCAAGGAGGGACCAAGAGGGAAAAGGAGGGAATGGAGTGACAAGGAGGAACAAGGAGGGACAATGAGGGCCAATGAGGGACACGGAGGGCCAAGGAGGGACAAGTACGGACCAGGATGGACCAGGATGGATAAGGAGGGAAAAGAAGGGGCAAGGAGGAGCAAGGAGGGACCAGTAGGGGCAATGAGGGACAAGGAGGGACAAGCAGGGACAATGAGGGACAAGGAGGGACAAGTACGGACCAGGAGGGACAAGGAGGAACAAGGAGGGACAAGGATGGACAAGGAGGCACAAGGAGGGACCAGGAGGGACCATGAGGGCAATGAGGGACAAGGAGGGACATGAAGGGAAAAGGAGGGCCAAAGAGGGACAATGAGGGGCAATAAGGGACAAGTACGGACCAGGAGGGACAAGGATGGATAATGAGGGACAAGGAGGGAAAAGAAGGGGCAACGAAGAGCAAGGAGGGACCAGGAGCGACAATTAGGGCAATGAGGGACAAGAAGAGACAAGGAGAGACAAGGAGGGGCCAGGAGGGACTAGGATGGACCAGGAGGGAAAAGGAGGGATAAGGAGGGGCAATGAGGGGCATTGTGGGGCACTGAGGGACAAGGAGGGACAGACAGGATCAAGGAGGGACAAACAGGTACAAGGAAGGACAAGGATGGTCAAGGAGGGACAAATAGGAACAAGGAGAGACAAGCAGGGACAAGAAGGGACATGGAGGGACAAGTAGGATCAAGGAGGGACAAACAGGGAAAAGGAAGGACAAGGAGGGACACGGAGGGCCAAGGAGGGATAAGGAGGGAAAACAAGGGACCAGGAGGGACAAGGAGGAACAACGTGGGCCAAGGAGGGACAAGGAGGGACAAGGAGGGATAAGGATGGAAAAGGACGGAAAAGGAGGGAAAAGAAGGGGCAAGGAGGAGCAAGGAGGAAACAGGAGGGGAAAGGAGTGACAAGGAGGAACAAGGAGGGACAGTGAGGGGCAATGAGGTAAAATGTGGGACACGGGGGGCCAAGGAGGGACAAGTACGGACCAGGATGGACCAGCATGGACAAGTAGGGAAAAGGAGTAAAAGAAGGGGCAAGGAGGAGCAAGGAGGGCCAAGGAGGGAAAAGAAGGGGCAAGGAGGAGCAAGGAGGGGCCAGGAGGGAAAGGAGTGACAAGGAGGGACAGTGAGGGGCAATGAGGGACAATGTGGGACACGGAGGGCCAAGGTGGGACAAGTACGGACCAGGATGGACCAGGATGGACAAGTAGGGATAAGGAGGGAAAAGAAGGGGCAAGGAGGAGCAAGGAGGGACAAGGAGGGATATTGACGGACAAGGAGGGAAAAGAATGGGCAAGGAGGGACCAGGAGGGGCAATGAGGGACAAGGAGGGACAAGTACGGACCAGGAGGGACAAGGAGTGACAAGGAGGGTCAAGGAGGGACAAGGAGGGACAAGGAGGGTCAAGGAGGGACAAGGAGGGACAAGCAGGGATAAGGAGGGACAAGCAGAGACATGGAGGGACAAGGAAAGACAACGAGGGACAAGGAGGGAAAAGGAAAGACATCGAGGGACAAGGAGGGGAAAGGAGGGAAAAGGAGGAACAAGGAGGGACAATGAGGGGCAATGATACAAAAGGAGTGACAAGGATGACCAAGGAGGGGCAATGAGGGACAAGGCGGGAAAAGGAGGGGCAAGTAAGAGCAAGGAGGGACCAGGAGGGTCAACGAGGGACTAGGTGGGACAGGAAGGGACAAGGAGGGTAAAGGAGGGACAATGCAGGACAAGGAGGGTAAAGGAGGGACAATGCGGGACAAGGACGGACATGGAGGGGCAATGAGGGACAAGGTGCGACATGGAGGGATAAGAAGGGACAAGGACGGGCAAGGAGGGACAAGCAGGGACATGAAGGGAAAAGGAGGGCCAAGGAGGAACAAGGAGGGACAATGGGGGGCAATAAGGGACAAGGATGGACAAGTACGACCAGAAGGCACCAGGAGGGACAAGGACGGAAAAGAAGGGGCAATGAAGAGCAAGGAGGGACAATTAGGGGCAATGAGGGACAAGGAGAGACAAGGAGGGTCAAGGAGGGACAACGAGGAACAAGGAGAGACAACGAGGGACAAGGAGGGACCAGCAGGGACAAGGAGGGACAAGGAAAGACAAGGAGGGAAAAGCAGGGAAAGGAGGGAAAAGGAGGGTCAAGGAGGGAAAAGGTGTAACAAGGAGGGACAATGAAGGGCAATGAGGGAAAAGGAGTGACAAGGAGGGCCAAGAAGGGGCAATGAGGGGCAAGTAGGATCAAGGGGGGACCAGGAGGGTCAAGGAGCGACAAGTAGGGGCAAGAAGGGACAAGAAGGGACAAGGAGGGACAAGCAGTATCAAGGAGGGACAAGGAGGAACAAGGAGGGTCAAGGAGGGACAAGGAGAGACAACGAGGGTCAACGTCGGACAAGGAGGGACAAGAAGGGACAAGAAGGGACAAGAAGGGAAAGGAGGGGAAAGGTGGAACAAGGAGGGACAATGAAGGTCAATGAAAGGAGGGTCAAGAAGGGACAAGGAGGGAAAAGGAGGGGCAAGGAGGAACAAGGAGGGAAAAGGAGGGGCAAGGAGGCAATGAGGGAAAAGGAGGGAAAAGGAGGGACCAGGAGGGAAGGGAGTGACAAGGAGGAACAAGGAGGGACAATGAGGAACAAGGAGGGTCAAGGAGGGACAAGGAGGGACAATCAGGGACCAGGAGGGACAAGGAGGGACCAGGAGGGAAGGGAGGGACAAGGAGGGACAATGAGGGGCAAGGATGGAAAAGAATGGGCAATGAAGAGCAAGGAGGGACCAGGAGGGACAAGGAGGGATAAGAACGGTCCAGGAGGGACAAGGAGGGACAAAGAGGGACAAGGAGGGTCAAGAAGTGACAAGGATGGAAAACGACGGAAAAGGAGGGACAAGGAGGAGCAAGGAGGGACTAGGAGGGACTAGGAGGGACTAGGAGGGACTAGGAGGGACCAGGAGGGACCAGGAGGGACCATGAGGCACCAGGAGGGACAAGGAGGGACAATGAAAGACAAGGAGGGACAAGGAGGGAAAAGCAAGGAAAGGAGGGACAAGGAAGGACAAGGAGGGAAAAGCAAGGAAAGGAGGGAAAAGGAGGGACAAGGAAAGAAAAGGAGGGAAAAGGAGGAACAAGGAGGGACAATGAAAAGCAATGAGGGGAAAGGAGTGACAAGGAGGGACAAGGAGGGAAAATGAGGGAAAGGAGGAACAAGGAGGGACAATGAGGGACAAGGAGGGACCATGAGGAAAAAGGAGGAACAAGGAGGGACAATGAGGGGCAATGAGGGACAAGGAGGAAGAGGAGTGACAAGGAGGAACAAGGAGGGGCAAGGAGGGAAAAGAAGGGGCAATGAAGAGCAAGGAGGGACCAGGAGGGACAATTAGGGGCAATGAGGGACAAGGAGGGATAAGAACGGTCCAGGAGGGACAAGGAGGGTCCAGGAGGGACAAGGAGGGTCAAGAAGTGACAAGGAGGGACAACGACGGACAAGGAGGAGCAAGGAGGGACAAGGAGGGACTAGGAGGGACAAGCAGGGATAAGGAGGGACAAGGAGGGACAAGCAGGGACAAGTAGGGACAATGAAAGACAAGGAGGGAAAAGCAAGGAAAGGAGGGAAAAGGAGTGACAAGGAGGGAAAAGCAAGGAAAGGAGGAACAAGAAGGGACAATGAAGGGCAATGAGGGAAAAGGAGTGAGAAGGAGGGGCAATGAGGGGCAAGTAGGAGCAAGCAGGGACCAGGAGGGTCAAGGAGGGTCAAGGAGGGTCAAGGAGGGACAAGGAGGGACAAGTAGGGACAAGTAGGGACAAGGAGGGACAAGGAGGGACAAGGAGGGACAAGGAGGGACAAAGAGGGACAAGGAGGCAAAAGCAAGGAAAGGAGGGACAAGGAAAGACAAGGAGGGAAAAGCAAGGAAAGGAGGGAAAAGGAGTGACAAGGAGGGAAAAGCAAGGAAAGGAGGAACAAGAAGGGACAATGAAGGGCAATGAGGGAAAAGGAGTGAGAAGGAGGGGCAATGAGGGGCAAGTAGGAGCAAGGAGGGACCAGGAGGGTCAAGGAGGGTCAAGGAGGGTCAAGGAGGGTCAAGGAGGGTCAAGGAGGGACAAGTAGGGACAAGTAGGGACAAGTAGGGACAAGGAGGGACAAGGAGGGACAAGGAGGGACAAGGAGGGACAAGGAGGGACAAGGAGGGACAAGCAGGATCAAGTAGGGACAAGGAAGGACAAGGAGGGTCAAGGAAGGACAATGAGGGACTAGGAGGGACAAGCAGGATCAAGGAGGGACCAACAGGGACAAGGCGGGACAAGGCGGGACAAGGAGGGAAAAGGCGGGATAAGGATGGGCATGGAGGGGCAATGAGGGACAAGCAGGATCAAGGAGGGCCAAATAGGGACAAGGAAGGACAAGGAGGGACAGGGAGGGACAGGGAGGGACAGGGAGGGACAGGGTGGGACAGGGAGGGACAGGGAGGGACAGGGAGGGACAAGTAGGGACAAGTACGGGCAAGGAGGGACAAGCAGGGACATGAAGGCACAAGGAGGGAAAAGGAGGGCCCAGGAGGAACAAGGACGGATAATGAGGGGCAATAAGGGACAAGGAGGGACAGGTACGGACCAGGAGGGACAAGGAGGGATAACGAGGGACAAGGAGGGAAAAGAAGGGGCAATGAAGAGCAAGGAGGGACCAGGAGGGACAATTAGGGGCAATGAGGGACAAGGAGAGACAAGGAGGGATAAGTACGGACCAGGAGGGACAAGGATGGACAAGGAGTGACAAGGAGGGACAAGGAAGGACAAGGAGGGACAGGGAGGGACAAGTAGGGACAAGGACGGGCAAGGAGGGACAAGCAGGGACATGAAGGGACAAGGAGGGAAAAGGAGGGCCAAGGAGGAACAAGGAGGAACCAGGAGGGACAATGAGGGGCAATAAGGGACAAGGAGGGACAAGTACGGACCAGGAGGGACAAGGAGGGATAACGAGGGACAAGGAGGGAAAAGAAGGGGCAATGAAGAGCAAGGAGGGACCAGGAGGGACCAGGAGGGACAATTAGGGGCAATGAGGGACAAGGAGAGACAAGGAGGGATAAGTACGGACCAGGAGGGACAAGGAGGGTCAAGGAGTGACAAGGAGGGATAAGGATGGGCATGGAGGGGCAATGGGGGACAAGCAGGATCAAGGAGGGACAAATAGGGACAAGGAAGGACAAGAAGGGACAGGGAGGGACAAGTAGGGACAAGGACGGGCAAGGAGGGACAAGGAGGGACATGAAGGGACAAGGAGGGCCAAGGAGGAACAAGGAGGGGCAATAAGGGACAAGGAGGGACAAGTTCGGACCAGGAGGGATAACGAGGGACAAGGAGGGAAAAGAAGGTACGAGCAGGTACTAGGAGGGGCAAGGAGGGATAAGTACGGACAACGAGGGACAAGGAGGGACAAGGAGGGACCAGGAGGGAAGGGAGTGACAAGGAGGAACAAGGAGGGACAATGAGGGGCAAGGAGGGAAAAGAATGGGCAATGAAGAGCAAGGAGGGACCAGGAGGGACAAGGAGGGATAAGAACGGTCCAGGAGGGACAAGGAGGGTCAAGGAGGGACAAGGAGGGTCAAGAAGTGACAAGGAGGGAAAACGACGGAAAAGGAGGGACAAGGAGGAGCAAGGAGGGACTAGGAAGGACCAGGAGGGACAAGCAGGGATAAGGAGGGACAAGGAGGGACAAGTAGGGACAATGAAAGACAAGGAGGGAAAAGCAAGGAAAGGAGGGACAAGGAAGGACAAGGAGGGAAGAGCAAGGAAAGGAGGGAAAAGGAGGGACAAGGAAAGAAAAGGAAGGAAAAGGAGGAACAATGAAAAGCAATGAGGGGAAAGGAGTGACAAGGAGGGACCATGAGGGAAAATGAGGGAAAGGAGGGACAATGAGGGGCAATGAGGGACAAGGAGGAAAGGGAGTGACAAGGAGGAACAAGGAGGGGCAAGGAGGGAAAAGAAGGGACAATGAAGAGCAAGGAGGGACCAGGAGGGACAATTAGGGGCAATGAGGGACAAGGAGGGATAAGAACGGTCCAGGAGGGACAAGGAGGGTCAAGGAGGGACAAGGAGGGTCAAGAAGTGACAAAGAGGGACAACGACGGACAACGACGGACAAAGAGGGACAAGGAGGAGCAAGGAGGGACTAGGAGGGACAACGACGGACAACGGCTAACAAAGAGGGACAAGGAGGAGCAAGGAGGGACAAGGAGGAGCAAGGAGGGACAAGGAGGGACTAGGAGGGACAAGCAGGGATAAGGAGGGACAAGGAGGGACAAGGAAAGACAAGGAGGGAAAAGCAAGGAAAGTAGGGAAAAGGAGTGACAAGGAAAGACAAGGAGGGAAAAGGAGGAACAAGAAGGGACAATGAAGGGCAATGAGGGAAAAGGAGTGACAAGGAGGGGCAAGTAGGAGCAAGGAGGGACCAGGAGGGTCAAGGAGGGTCAAGGAGGGTCAAGGAGGGACAAGGAGGGACAAGTAGGGACAAGGAGGGACAAGAAGGGACAAGGAGGGACAAGCAGGATCAAGTAGGGACAAACAGGGACAAGGAAGGACCAGGAGGGTCAAGGAAGGACAATGAGGGACTAGGAGGGACTAGGAGGGACAAGTAGGGACAAGCAGGATCAAGGAGGGACCAACAGGGACAAGGCGGGACAAGGAGGGAAAAGGCGGGATAAGAATGGGCATGGAGGGGCAATGAGGGACAAGCAGGATCAAGGAGGGCCAAATAGGGACAAGGAAGGACAAGGAGGGACAAGTAGGGACAAGGACGGGCAAGGAGGGACAAGCAGGGACATGAAGGCACAAGGAGGGAAAAGGAGGGCCAGGAGGAACAAGGAGGGGCAATAAGGGACAAGGAGGGACAGGTACGGACCAGGAGGGATAACGAGGGACAAGGAGGGAAAAGAAGGGACAATGAAGAGCAAGGAAGTACCAGGAGGGACAATTAGGGGCAATGAGGGACAAAGAGAGATAAGGAGGGATAAGTACGGACCAGGAGGGACAAGGAGTGACAAGGAGGGACAAGGAAGGACAAGGAGGGACAGGGAGGGACAAGTAGGGACAAGGACGGGCAAGGAGGGACAAGCAGGGACATGAAGGCACAAGGAGGGAAAAGGAGGGCCAAGGAGGAACAAGGAGGGACAATGAGGGGCAATAAGGGACAAGGAGGGACAAGTACGGACCAGGAGGGACAAGGAGGGATAACGAGGGAAAAGAAGGGGCAATGAAGAGCAAGGAGGGACCAAGAGGGACAATTAGGGGCAATGAGGGACAAGGAGAGTCAAGGAGGGACAAGGAGGGATAAGTACGGACCAGGAGGGACAAGGAGGGTCAAGGAGTGACAAGGAGGGATAAGGATGGGCATGGAGGGGCAATGAGGGACAAGCAGGGACAAATAGGGACAAGGAAGGACAAGAAGGGACAGGGAGGGACAAGGACGGGCAAGGAGGGACAAGGAGGGACATGAAGGGACAAGGAGGGAAAAGGAGGGAAAAGGAGGGGCAAGTAGGGACAAGGAGGGACAAGAAGGTACAAGAAGGTACAAGGAGGGACAAGCAGGATCAAGGAGGGACAAACAGGGACAAGGAAGGACAAGGAGGGTCAAGGAGTGACAAGGAGGGATAAGGATGGGCATGGAGGGGCAATGAGGGACAAGCAGGATCAAGGAGGGACAAATAGGGACAAGGAAGGACAAGAAGGGACAAGTAGGGACAAGGACGGGCAAGGAGGGAAAAGGAGGGCCAAGGAGGAACCAGGAGGGACAATGAGGGGCAATAAGGGACAAGGAGGGACAAGTTCGGACCAGGAGGGACAAGGAGGGATAACGAGGGACAAGGAGGAAAAGAAGGGGTAATGAAGAGCAAGGAGGGACCAGGAGGGACAATTAGGGGCAATGAGGGACAAGGAGAGACATGGAGGGATACGGACAACGAGGGACAAGGAGGGACCAGGAGGGACAAGCAGGGATAAGGAGGGACAAGGAGGGACAAGGAAAGACAAGGAGGGAAAAGCAGGGAAAGGAGGGACAAGGAGGGACAAGGAGGGAAATGAGGGAAAAGGAGGGACAATGAAGGGCAATGAGGGAAAAGGAGTGAGAAGGAGGGCCAATGAGGGACAAGTAGGAGAAAGGAGGGACCAGGAGGGACCAGGAGGGTCAAGGAGGGGCAAGTAGGGACAAGGAGGGACAAGAAGGTACAAGGAGGGACAAGCAGGATCAAGGAGGGACAAACAGGGGCAAGGCAGGACAAGAAGGACAAGACGGGACAAGGAGGGAAAAGGAGGGACATGGTGGGGCAATGAGGGACAAGCAGGATCAAGGAGGGACGAATAGGGACAAGGAAGGACAAGCAGGGACAAGAAGGGACAAGCAGGATCAAGGAGGGGCAAGGAGGGACAAGGAGGGACAAGGAGGGACAAGGAGGGCCAAGGAGGGCCAAGGAGGGCCAAGGAGGTAAAAGGAGTGACAAGGAGGGGCAATGAGGGACAAGAAGGGTCAAGGAGGACAAGGAGGGACCAGGAGGGGAAAGGAGGAACAAGGAGAGACAAGGATGGCCAAGGAGGGACAAGTACCGACCAGGAGGGACAATGAGGTACAAGGAGGGATAATGAGGGACAAGGAGAGAAAAGATGGGGCAAGGAGGGTCAGGGAGGGACAAGGAGAGACACGGAGGGAAAAGCAGGGAAAAGGAGTGACAAGGAAAAACAAGGAGGGACAAGGAGCGACCAGGACGGCCAATGAGGGACAAGGAGGCACAAGGAGGGACAAGTACGGACCAGGAGGAACAAGGAGGGATGAGCGGGGACTAGGAGGGTCAAGGAGGGGCAAGGAGGGAAAAGGAGGTACGAGCAGGTACTAGGAGGGGCAAGGAGTGACAAGGAGGGAAAAGGAGGATAAAGTAGGGGCAATGAGGGACAAGGAGGGACAAGCAGGGAAAATTAGGAACAAGGAGGGCCAAGGAGGGACAAGTACGGACCAGGAGGGACAAGGAGGGAAGAGGAGGGGCAATGAGGGGCAATGAGGGGCAAGGAGTGACAAGGAGGGACAAGGAGGTAAAAGGAGTGACGAGGAGGGGCAATGAGGGACAAGAAGGGTCAAGGAGGACAAGGAGGGACCAGGAGGGACAAACAGGATCAAGGAGGGGCAAGGAAGGACAAGGATGGTCAAGGAGAGACAAGGAGGGACTAGGGGGACAAGCAGGGTCAAGGAGGGACAAACAGGGACAAGGAGGGTCAAAGAGGGACCAGGAGTGACAAGGAGAAATAAGGAGGGGCAATGAGGGACATGGTGGGGCACTGAGGGACAAGGAGGGAGAAGGAGGGACAAGCAGGATCAAGGAGGGACAAGGAAGAACAAGGATGGTCAAGGAGGGACAAGGAGGAAGAAGGAGAGACAAGCAGGGACAAAAAGAGCCAAGGAGGGACAAGCAGGATCAAGGAGGGACAAACAGGGACAAGGAAGGACAAGGAGGGGCAAGGAGGGACAAGGAGGGACAAGGAGGGACACGCAGGGCCAAGGAGGGAAAAGAAAGGGGCAAGGAGGAGCAAGGAGGAAAAAGGAGGGACCAGGAGGGAAAAAGAGGGAAAGGAGGAAAAAGGAGTGACAAGAGGAACAAGGAGGGCTAAGGAGGGCAGGGACAGCCAAGAAGGGATAAGGAGGGACAAGTAGGGACCAGGAGGGACAAAGAGGGACAATGAGGGGCAATGAGGGACAAGGAGGGAAAAGGAGGGAAAAGGAGGACAAAGGGACAAGGAGAGACTAGGAGGGACAAGCAGGGTCAAGGAGGGACAAGCAGGGACAATCAGGGACAAGGAGGGACAAAGAGGGACCAGGAGTGACAAGGAGGGATAAGGAGGGGCAATGAGGGACATTGTGGGGCACTGAGGGACAAGGAGGGAGAAGGAGGGACAAGCAGGATCAAGGAGGGACAAGGATGGTCAAGGATGGTCAAGGAGGGACAAGTAGGAAGAAGGAGAGACAAGCAGGGACAAAAAGAGTCAAGGAGGGACAAGCAGGATCAAGGAGGGACAAAAAGGGCAAGGAAGGACAAGGAGGGACAAGGAGGGACAAGGAGGGACAAGGAGGGCCAAGGAGGGAAAAGAAGGGGCAAGGAGGGACCAGGAGGGACAAGGAGGGACAAGGAGGGACAAGGAGGGATAAGGAGGGAAAAGGAGGGAAAGGAGTGACAAGGAGGGACAATGAGGGGCAATGAGGGACAAGGAGGGAAAAGGAGGGAAAAGGAGGACAAAGGGACAAGGAGAGACTAGGAGGGACAAGCAGGGTCAAGGAGGGACAAGCAGGGACAATCAGGGACAAGGAGGGACAAAGAGGGACCAGGAGTGACAAGGAGGGATAAGGAGGGGCAATGAGGGACATTGTGGGGCACTGAGGGACAAGGAGGGAGAAGGAGGGACAAGCAGGATCAAGGAGGGACAAGGATGGTCAAGGAGGGACAAGTAAGAAGAATGAGAGACAAGCAGGGACAAAAAGAGCCAAGGAGGGACAAGCAGGATCAAGGAGGGACAAACAGGGACAAGGAAGGACAAGGAGGGACAAGGAGGGACACGGAGGGCCAAGGAGGGAAAAGAAGGGGCACGGAGGAGCAAGGAGGGACCAGGAGGGACAATGAGGGACAAGGAGGGGTAAGGAGGGATAAGGAGGGACAAGAAAAGACATGGAGGGACAAGGAAAGACAACGAGGGACAAGGAGGGAAAAGGAGGGAAGAGGAGGGAAAGGAGGGAAAGGATGGAAAAGGAGGAACAAGGAGGGACAATGAGGGGCAATGAGGCAAAAGGAGTGACTAGGAAGGCCAAGGAGGGGCAAGGAGGGACAAGGCGGGAAAAGGAGGGAAAAGGAGGGGAAGTAAGAGCAAGGAGGGACCAGGAGGGTCAACCAGGGACAAGTAGGGACTGGGTGGGACAGGAAGGGACAAGGAGGGAGAAGCAGGATCAAGGAGCGACAAACAGGCCCAAGGAAGGACAAGGAGGGGCAAGGAGAGACAATTAGTGACAAGGAGGGTAAAGGAGGGACAAGGAAGGACAAGGATGGTCAAGGAAGGTCAAGGATGGTCAAGGAGGGACAAGTAGGAAGAAGGAGAGACAAGCAGGGACAAACAGGGACAAGGAAGGACAAGGAGGGACACGGAGGGCCAAGGAGGGAAAAAAAGGGCCAAGGAGGAGCAAGGAGGAGCAAGGAGGGACCAGGAGGGACAAGGAGGGACAAGGAGGGGCAAGGAGGGCCAAGGAGGGACAAGGAGGGATAAGGAGGGAAAAGAAGGGGCAAGGAGGAGCAAGGAGGGACCAGGAGGGAAAAGGAGGGAAAGGAGTGACAAGGAGGGACAATGAGGGACAATGTGGGACACGGAGGGCCAAGGAGGGACAAGTACGGACCAGGATGGACAAGTAGGGATAAGGAGGGATAAGGAGGGATAAGGAGTGAAAAGAAGGGGCAAGGAGGAGCAAGGAGGGACCAGTAGGGAAAAGGAGGGGCAATGAGGGACAAGCAGGGATAACGAGGGACAAGGTGGGAAAATGAGGTAAAAGGAGGACAAAGGAGGGACAATGAGGGACAAGGAGGGACAATGAGGGACAAGGAGGGACAATGAGGGACAAGGACGGTCAAGGAGGGACAAGGACGGACAAGGAGGGACAAGTATGGACCAGGAGGGACAAGGAGGAACAAGGAGGGTCAAGGAGGGACCAGGATGGACATGGATGGACAAGGAGGGACAATGAGGGACCATGAGGGGCAATGAGGGACAAGGAGGGACAAGTACGGACCAGGAGAGACAAGGAGGTTCAAGGAGGGACAAGGAAGGTCAAGGAGGGATAAGGAGGGACAAGCAAAGACATGGAGGGACAAGGAAAGATAACGAGGGACAAGGAGGGAAAAGGAGGGAAAAGGAGGGAAAAGGAGGAAAAGGAGGGACAAACAGGGACAAGGAAGGACAAGGAGGGTCAAGGAGGGACAAGCAGGATCAAGGAGGGACAAACAGGGACAAGGAGGGACAAGACGGGACAAGGAGGGACCATTAGGTATAAGGAGGTACATGGAGGGGGCATGAGGGACATGAAGGGGCACTGGGGGACAAGCAGGGACAAGAAGGGACAAGCAGGATTAAGGACAAATAGGGACAAGGAAGGACAAGGAGGGACAAGTAGGGACAAAGAGGGACAAATACGGACCAGGAGGGACAATGATGGTCACGGAGGGACAAGGAGACACAAGGAGGGACCAGGAGGGTAAAGGGGGGAAAGGAGTGACAAGGAGGGAAAAGAAGGGGCAAGGAGGGGCATGGAGAGACAAGGAGGGTCAAGGAGGGAAAAGGAGTGACAAGGTGTGACAAGGTGTGACAAGGAGAAACAAGGAGGGAAAAGCTGGAGTAAGGAGGGACAAGCAGAGACATGGAGGGAAAAGGAAAGACAACGAGGGACAAGGAGGGAAATGGAGGGAAAGGAGGAAAGGAGGGAAAAGGAGGGACAAGGAGGGACAAGGAGGGAAAGGATGGAAAAGGATGTACAAGGAGGGACAATGAGGGGCAATGAGGCAAAAGGAGTGACAAGGAGGGGCAAGGAGGGGCAATGAGGGACAAGGCGGGAAAAGGAGGGGCAAGTAAGAGCAAGGAGGGACCAGGAGGGTCAAGGAGGGTCAACGAAGGACAAGTAGGGACTAGGAGGACAGGAAGGGACAAGGAGGGAGAAGCAGGATCAAGGAGCGACAAACAGGCCCAAGGAAGGACAAGGAGGGGCAAGGAGAGACAAGTAGGGACAAGCAGGGTCAAGGAGGGACAATTAGTGACAAGGAGGGTAAAGGAGGGACAATGCGGGACAAGGACGGACATGGAGGGACAAGGTGGGACAAGGAGGGATAAGAAGGGACAAGGACGGGCAAGGAGGGACAAGCAGGGTCATGAAGGGAAAAGGAGGGCCAAGGAGGAACAAGGAGGGACAATGAGGGGCAATAAGGGACAAGGAGGGACAAGTACGGACCAGGAGGGACAAGTACGGGCCAGGAGGGACAAGGAGGGAAAAGAAGGGGCAATGAAGAGCAAGGAGGGACCAGGAGGGACAATTAGGGGCAATGAGGGACAAGGAGAGACAAGGAGGGAAAAGGAGGAACAAGGAGGAACAAGGAGGGACAATGAGGAACAAGGAGGGACAATGAGGGGTCATGAGGGACAAGGAGGGATAATGAGGGACAAGGAGGGAAAAGAAGGGGCAATGAGGAGCAAGGAGGGACCATGAGGGACAATTAGGGGCAATTAGGGACTAGTACGGATCAGGAGGGACAAGGAGGGTCAAGGAGGGACAAGGAGGGACAAGGAGCGACAAGCAGGGATAAGGAGGGACAAGCAGAGACATGGAGGGACAAGGAAAGACAAGGAGTGACAAGGAGGGAAAAGGAGGGACAAGGAATGACAAGGAGGGAAAAGGAGGGACAATGAGGATCAATGAGGGAAAAGGAGTGAAAAGGAGGGCCAAGGAGGGGCAATGAGGGACAAGGCGGGAAAAGGAGGGGCAAGTAGGAGCAAGGAGGGACAAGCAGAATCAAGGAGCGACAAACAGGCCCAAGGAAGGCCAAGGAGGCGCAAGGAGAGACAAGTAGGGACAAGCAGGGTCAAGGAGGGACAATGAGTGACAAGGAGGGACCAGGAGGGACAAGGCGGGACAAGGACAGACAAGGAGGGGCAATGAGGGACAAGGTGGGACAAGGAGAGATAAGAAGGGACAAGGAGGGACAAACAGGGACAAGGAAGGACAAGGAGGGTCAAGTAGGGACAAGCAGGATCAAGGAGGGACAAACAGGGACAAACAGGGACAAGGCGGGACAAGGCGGGACAAGGAGGGACAAGGTGGGATAAGGAGGGACATGGAGGGGCAATGAGGGACATGGAGGGGCAATGAGGGACAAGGTGGGTAAAGCAGGGACAGGGAGGGACAAGTAGGGACAAGCAGGGTCAAGAAGGGACAATGAGGGAAAAGAAGGACAAATGAGGAGCAATGAGGGACAAGCAGGGATAACAAGGGACAAGGAGGGACAATAAGGGAAAAGGAGTGACAGGAGGAACAAGGAGGGAGAAGGACGGACAAGGAGGGAAAAGGAAGGACCAGGAGGGACAAGGACGGACAATGAGGGAAAAGGAGGGGCAATGAGGGACATGGAGGGGCAATGAGGGACAAGAAGGGACAAGCAGGATCAAGGAGGGACAAATAGGGACAAGGTGGGTCAAGCAGGGACAGGGAGGGACAAGTAGGGACAAGGCAGGGCAATGAGGGACAAGTACGGACCAGGAGGGGCAAGGAGGGTCAAGGAGGGACAAGTACGGACCAGGAGGGGCAAGGAGGGTCAAGGAGGGATAAGGAGAGACAAGTAGGGACCAGGAGGGTAAGAGAGGGAAAGGAGTGACAAGGAGGAACAAGGAGGGCATAGAAGGGGCAAGGAAGGGCATGGAGAGACAAGGAGGGACAAGGAGGGAAAAGGAGTGACAAGGTGTGACAAGGAGAAACAAGAAGGACAAAGAGTTACAAGGAGTGACAATGAGAGACAAGGAGAGACGAGCAGAGACTAGGAGGGACTAGGAGGGTCAAGAAGGGACAAGGAGGGAAAAGGAGGGGCAAGGAGGAACAAGGAGCGTCAAAGAGGGAGAAGGATGGTCAAGGAGGGTCAAGGAGGGACAAGGAGGGACACGGAGGGCCAAGGAGGGACCAGGATGGACAAGGAGGTATAAGGAGGGAAAAGAAGGGGCAAGGAGGAGCAAGGAGGGACCAGGAGGGAAAAGGAGGGAAAGGAGGAAAAAGGAGTGACAAGGAGGGACAATGAGGGGCAATGAGGGCCAAGGAGGGACAAGTACGGACCAGGAAGGATAATGAGGGATAAGGAGGGAAAAGAAGGGGCAAGGAGGAGCAAGGAGGGACCAGGATGGACAAGGAAGAACAATGAGGTACCATGAGGGACAAGGAGGGAAAAGAAGGGGCAAGGAGGAGCAAGGAGGAACATGGTGGGACAATGAGGGGCAATGAGGGACAAGGAGGGACTAGGAGGGTCACGGAGGGCCAAGGAGGGAAAAGTACGGACCAGGATGGAAAAGGAGGGATAGGAGGGAAAAGAAGGGGCAAGGAGGAGCAAGGAGGGACCAGGAGGGAAAAGGAGGGACCAGGAGGGAAAAGGAGGGAAAGGAGGAAAAAGGGGTGACAGGAGGAACAAGGAGGGACAAGGAGGGCAGGAGAGCCAAGGAGGGAAAAGAAGGGGCAAGGAGGGACCAGGAGGGACAAGGAGGGACAAGGAGGGATAAGAAGGGAAAAGGAGGGAAAGGAGGGACAATGAGGGGCAATGAGGGACAAGGAGGGAAAAGGAGGACAAAGGGACAAGGAGAGACTAGGAGGGACAAGCAGGGTCAAGGAGGGACAAGCAGGGACAAACAGGGACAATCAGGGACAAGGAGGGACAAAGAGGGACCAGGAGTGACAAGGAGGGATAATGAGGGGCAATGAGGGACATTGTGGGGCACTGAGGGACAAGGAGGGAGAAGGAGGGACAAGCAGGATCAAGGAGGGACAAGGATGGTCAAGGAGGGACAAGTAAGAAGAAGGAGAGACAAGCAGGGACAAAAAGAGCCAAGGAGGGACAAGCAGGATCAAGGAGGGACAAGGAAGGACAAGGAGGGACAAGGAGGGACCAGGAGGGACAATGAGGGACAAGGAGGGGTAAGGAGGGATAAGGAGGGACAAGCAAAGACATGGAGGGACAAGGAAAGACAACGAGGGACAAGGAGGGAAAAGGAGGGAAGAGGAGGGAAAGGAGGGAAAGGATGGAAAAGGAGGAACAAGGAGGGACAATGAGGGGCAATGAGGCAAAAGGAGTGACTAGGAAGGCCAAGGAGGGGCAAGGAGGGACAAGGCGGGAAAAGGAGGGAAAAGGAGGGAAAAGGAGGGGAAGTAAGAGCAAGGAGGGACCAGGAGGGTCAACCAGGGACAAGTAGGGACTGGGTGGGACAGGAAGGGACAAGGAGGGAGAAGCAGGATCAAGGAGCGACAAACAGGCCCAAGGAAGGACAAGGAGGGGCAAGGAGAGACAAATAGGGACAAGCAGGGTCAAGGAGGGACAATTAGTGACAAGGAGGGTAAAGGAGGGACAAGGAAGGACAAGGATGGTCAAGGAAGGACAAGGATGGTCAAGGAGGGACAAGTAGGAAGAAGGAGAGACAAGCAGGGACAAAAAGAGCCAAGGAGGGACAAGCAGGATCAAGGAGGGACAAACAGGGACAAGGAAGGACAAGGAGGGACACGGAGGGCCAAGGAGGGAAAAAAAGGGCCAAGGAGGAGCAAGGAGGGACCAGGAGGGACAATGAGGGACAAGGAGGGACAAGGAGGGGCAAGGAGGGCCAAGGAGGGACAAGGAGGGATAAGGAGGGAAAGAAGGGGCAAGGAGGAGCAAGGAGGGACCAGGAGGGAAAAGGAGGGAAAGGAGTGACAAGGAGGAACAAGGAGGGACATTGAGGGACAATGTGGGACACGGAGGGCCAAGGAGGGACAAGTACGGACCAGGATGGACAAGTAGGGATAAGGAGGGATAAGGAGGGAAAAGAAGGGGCAAGGAGGAGCAAGGAGGGACCAGTAGGGAAAAGGAGGGGCAATGAGGGACAAGGAGGGACAAGCAGGGATAACGAGGGACAAGGTGGGAAAATGAGGTAAAAGGAGAACAAAGGAGGGACAATGAGGGACAAGGAGGGACAATGAGGGACAAGGACGGTCAAGGAGGGACAAGGACGGACAAGGAGGGACAAGTACGGACCAGGAGGGACAAGGAGGAACAAGGAGGGTCAAGGAGGGACCAGGATGGACATGGATGGACAAGGAGGGACAATGAGGGACCATGAGGGGCAATGAGGGACAAGGAGGGACAAGTACGGACCAGGAGGGACAAGGAGGTTCAAGGAGGGACAAGGAAGGTCAAGGAGGGATAAGGAGGGCAAGCAAAGACATGGAGGGACAAGGAAAGATAACGAGGGACAAGGAGGGAAAAGGAGGGAAAAGGAGGGAAAGGAGGGACAAGGAAAGACAAGGAGGGAAAGGATGGAAAAGGAGGGGCAATGAGGCAAAAGGAATGACAAGGAGGGCCAAGGAGGGGCAAGGAGGGACAAGGCGGGAAAAGGAGGGGGAAGTAAGAGCAAGGAGGGACCAGGAGGGTCAACGAGGGTCAACGAGGGACAAGTAGGGACTAGGAGGGACAGGAAGGGACAAGGAGGGAGAAGCAGGATCAAGGAGCGACAAACAGGCCCAAGGAAGGACAAGGAGGGGCAAGGAGAGACAAGTAGGGACAAGCAGGGTCAAGGAGGGACAATTAGTGTCAAGGAGGGTAAAGGAGGGACAATGCGGGACAAGGACGGACATGGACGGGCAATGAGGGACAAGGTGGGACATGGAGGGATAAGAAGGGACAAGGACGGGCAAGGAGGGACAAGGAGGGACAAACAGGGACAAGCAGGGACATGAAGGGAAAAGGATTGCCAAGGAGGAACAAGGAGGGACAATGAGGGTCAATAAGGGACAAGGAGGACAAGTACGGGCCAGGAGGGACAAGGAGGGAAAAGAAGGGGCAATGAAGAGCAAGGATGGACCAGGAGGGACACTTAGGGGCAATGAGGGACAAGGAGTGACAAGGAGGGATAAGTACGGACCAGGAGGGTCAAGGAGGGACAAAGAGGGACACGGAGGGTCAAGGAGGGACAAGGAGGGACAAGGAGAGACAACGAGGGACAAGCAGGGATAAGCAGGGACAAGGAGGGACAAGGTGGGAAAAGCAGGAAAGGAGGGTCAAGGAGGGAAAAGATGGAACAAGGAGGGACAATGAAGGGCAATGAAGGAGAAGGAGTGACAAGGAGGGCCAAGAAGGGGCAAGTAGGAGCAAGGAGGGACATGGAGGGTCAAGGAGGGACAAGTAGGGACAAGAAGGGACAAGGAGGGACAAGCAGGATCAAGGAGGGTCAAACAGGGACAAGGAAGGACAAGGAGGGACAAGCAGGATCAAGGAGGGACAAACAGGGACAAGGAGGGACAAGACGGAACAAGGAGGGACCATTAGGGATAAGGAGGTACATGGAGGGGCCATGAGGGACATGAAGGGGCACTGGGGGACAAGCAGGGACAAGAAGGGACAAGCAGGATCAAGGAGGGACAAATAGGGACAAGGAAGGACAAGGATGGACAAGTAGGGACAAATACGGACCAGAAGGGACAATGAGGGTCACGGAGGGACAAGGAGACACAAGGAGGGACCAGGAGGGTAAAGGGGGGAAAGGAGTGACAAGGAGGAACAAGGAAGGAAAAGAAGGGGCATGGAGAGACAAGGAGGGTCAAGGAGGGAAAAGGAGTGACAAGGTGTGACAAGGAGAAACAAGGAGGGAAAAGCTGGAATAAGAAGGAAAAGGCAGAGACATGGAGGGACAAGGAAAGACAACGAGGGACAAGGAGGGAAATGGAGGGAAAGGAGGGAAAAGGAGGGACAAGGAACGACAAGGAGGGAAAGGATGGAAAAGGATGTACAAGGAGGGGCAATGAGGCAAAAGGAGTGACAAGGAGGGGAAGGAGGGGCAATGAGGGACAAGGCGGGAAAAGGAGGGGCAAGTAAGAGCAAGGAGGGACCAGGAGGGTCAAGGAGGGTCAACGAGGGACAAGTAGGGTCTAGGAGGACAGGAAGGGACAAGGAGGGAGAAGCAGGATCAAGGAGCGACAAACAGGCCCAAGGAAGGACAAGGAGGGGCAAGGAGAGACAAGTAGGGACAATCAGGGCAAGGAGGGACAATTAGTGACAAGGAGGGTAAAGGAGGGACAATGCGGGACAAGGACGGACATGGAGGGACAATGAGGGACAAGGTGGGATAAGGAGGGATAAGAAGGGACAAGGACGGGCAAGGAGGGACAAGCAGGGTCATGAAGGGAAAAGGAGGGCCAAGGAGGAACCAGGAGGGACAAGGAGGGAAAAGAAGGGGCAATGAAGAGCAAGGAGGGACCAGGAGGGACAATTAGGGGCAAAGAGGGACAAGGAGGGACAAGGATAGATAAGTACGGACCAGGAGGGTCAAGGAGAGTCAAGGAGGGACAAGGAGGGACAAGGAGGGACAAGGAGAGACAACGAGGGACAACGAGGGACAAGGAGGGAAAAGCAGGGAAATGAGGGAAAAGGAGGGTCAGGGAGGGAAAGGCGGGAAAAGGTGGATCAAGGAGGGACAATGAAGGGCAATGAAGGAAAAGGAGTGACAAGGAGGGCCAAGAAGGGGCAATGAGGGGCAAGTAGGAGCAAGGAGGCACCAGGAGGGTCAAGGAGGGACTAGTAGGCACAAGAAGTGACAATTAGGGACAAGCAGGATCAAGGAGGGACAAACAGGGACAAGGAGGGACAAGACGGGACAAGGAGGGACCAGGAGGGATAAGGAGGTACATGGAGGGACAATGAGGGACATGAAGGGGCACTGGGGGACAAGCAGGGACAAGAAGGGACAAGCAGGATCAAGGAGGGACAAGTAAGGACAAGGAGGGACAAATAGGGACAAGTACGGACCAGGAGGGACAATGAGGGTCACGGAGGGACAAGGAGAGACAAGTTGGGACAAGCAGGGATAAGCAGGGACAAGGAGGGACAAGGAAAGACAAGGAGGGACAAGGAAAGACAAGGAGGGACAAGGAAAGACAAGGAGGGAAAAGGAGGGTCAAGGAGGGAAAGGAGGGAAAAGGTGGAACAAATAGGGACAATGAAGGGCAATGAAGGAAAAGGAGTGACAAGGAGGGCCAAGAAGGGGCAATGAGGGGCAAGGAGGGACAAGGAAAGACAAGGTGGGAAAAGCAGGGAAAGGAGGGAAAAGGAGGGTCAAGGAGGGAAAAGATGGAACAAGGAGGGACAATGAAGGGCAATGAAGGAAAAGGAGTGACAAGGAGGGCCAAGAAGGGGCAAGTAGGAGCAAGGAGGGACATGGAGGGTCAAGGAGGGACAAGTAGGGACAAGAAGGGACAAGAAGGGACAAGGAGGGACAAGCAGGATCAAGGAGGGACAAACAGGGACAAGGAAGGACAAGGAGGGTCAAGGAGGGACAAGCAGGATCAAGGAGGGACAAACAGGGACAAGGAGGGACAAGACGGGACAAGGAGGGACCATTAGGTATAAGGAGGTACATGGAGGGGCCATGAGGGACATGAAGGGGCACTGGGGGACAAGCAGGGACAAGAAGGGACAAGCAGGATTAAGGACAAATAGGGACAAGGAAGGACAAGGAGGGACAAGTAGGGACAAAGAGGGACAAATACGGACCAGGAGGGACAATGAGGGTCACGGAGGGACAAGGAGACACAAGGAGGGACCAGGAGGGTAAAGGGGGGAAAGGAGTGACAAGGAGGAACAAGGAGGGAAAAGAAGGGGCAAGGAGGGGCATGGAGAGACAAGGAGGGTCAAGGAGGGAAAAGGAGTGACAAGGTGTGAAGAGGAGAAACAAGGAGGGAAAAGCTGGAATAAGGAGGGACAAGCAAAGACATGGAGGGAAAAGGAAAGACAACGAGGGACAAGGAGGGAAAAGGAGGAAATGAGGGAAAAGGAGGGACAAGGAAAGACAAGGAGGGAAAGGATGGAAAAGGATGTACAAGGAGGGACAATGAGGGGCAATGAGGCAAAAGGAGTGACAAGGAGGGGCAATGAGGGACAAGGCGTGAAAAGGAGGGGCAAGTAAGAGCAAGGAGGGACCAGGAGGGTCAAAGAGGGTCAACGAAGGACAAGTAGGGACTAGGAGGACAGGAAGGGACAAGGAGGGAGAAGCAGGGTCAAGGAGGGACAATTAGTGACAAGGAGGGTAAAGGAGGGACAATGCGGGACAAGGACGGACATGGAGGGACAATGAGGGACAAGGTGGGACTAGGAGGGATAAGAAGGGACAAGGACGGGCAAGGAGGGACAAGCAGGGTCATGAAGGGAAAAGGAGGGCCAAGGAGGAACAAGGAGGGGCAATAAGGGACAAGGAGGGACAAGTACGGACCAGGTGGGACAAGTACGGACCAGGAGGGACAAGGAGGGAAAAGAAGGGGCAATGAAGAGCAAGGAGGGACCATGAGGGACAATTAGGGGCAATTAGGGACAAGTACGGATCAGGAGGGACAAGGAGGGTCAAGGAGTGACAAGGAGGGACAAGGAGGGACCAGGAGGGACAAGGAGCGACAAGCAGGGATAAGCAGGGATAAGGAGGGACAAGCAGAGACATGGAGGGACAAGGAAAGACAAGGAGGGAAAAGGAGGGACAAGGAATGACAAGGAGGGAAAAGGTGTGAAAAGGAGGGCCAAGGAGGGACAAGGAGGGAAAAGGAGTGACAAGGTGTGACAAGGAGAAACAAGAAGGACAAAGAGTGACAATGAGAGACAAGGAGAGACGAGCAGAGACTAGGAGGGTCAAGAAGGGACAAGGAGGGAAAAGGAGGGACAAGGAGGAACAAGGAGGGACAAGGAGCGTCAAAGAGGGAGAAGGATGGTCAAGGAGGGTCAAGGAGGGTCAAGGAGGGACCAGGAGGGACAAGGAGGGACACGGAGGGCCAAGGAGGGACCAGGATGGACAAGGAGGTATAAGGAGGGAAAAGAAGGGGCAAGGAGGAGCAAGAAGGGACCAGGAGGGAAAAGGAGGGAAAGGAGGAAAAAGGAGTGACAAGGAGGGACAATGAGGGGCAATGAGGGCCAAGGAGGGACAAGTACGGACCAGGAAGGATAATGAGGGATAAGGAGGGAAAAGAAGGGGCAAGGAGGAGCAAGGAGGGACCAGGATGGACAAGGAGGAACAATGAGGGGCCATGAGGGACAAGGAGGGACAAGGAGGGACAAGGAGGGAAAAGAAGGGGCAAGGAGGAGCAAGGAGGAACATGGTGGGACAATGAGGGGTAATGAGGGACTAGGAGGGACTAGGAGGGACAAGGAGGGACAAGGAGGGTCACGGAAGGATAAGGAGGGAAAAGTACGGACCAGGATGGAAAAGGAGGGATAAGGAGGGATAAGGAGGGATAAGGAGGGAAAAGAAGGGACAAGGAGGAGCAAGGAGGGACCAGGAGGGAAAAGGAGGGACCAGGAGGGAAAAGGAGGGAAAGGAGGAAAAAGGAGTGACAGGAGGAACAAGGAGCGACAAGGAGGGCAGGAGAGCCAAGAAGGGACAAGGAGGGACAAGTAGGGACCAGGAGGAACAAGCTGGGTCAAGGAGGGACAATGAGGGAAAAGGAGGACAAAGGAGGGGCAATGAGGGACAAGGAGGGACAAGCAGGGATAACGAGGGACAATGAGGGACAAGGAGGTAGAAGGAGGGACCAGGAGGTACAAGGCGGGACAAGGACGGACAATGAGGTAAAAGGAGGAAAAGGAGGAGCAATGAGTGAAAGCAGGGATAATGAGGGACAAGTGGGACAGTGAGGGACAAGGAGGGACAAGCAGGAACAAGGAGGAACAAGGAGGAACAAGGAGGGACAAGTTGGGACAAGGAGGGACAAGGAGGGTCAAGGAGGGACAATGAGGAGCAAGGAGGGACAAGGAGGGATATTGAGGGACAAAGAGAGACAAGTAGGGAAAAGGAGGGAAAATGAGGGAAAAGGAGTGACAAGGAGGAACAAGGAGGGAGAAGGAGTGACAAGGAGGAACAAGAAGGGACAAGGAGTGAAAAGGAGTGGCAAGGAGGGACAAGGATGGAAAAGGAGTGACAAGGAGAGGCAATGAGGGACCAGGAGGGACAAGGCCGGACAAGGAGGGACAAGGTGGGACAAGGAAAAACAAGAAGGGACAAGGACGGGCAAGGAGAGACAAGGAGGATTAAGGAGGGACAAGGAGTGACACGGAGGGTCAAGGACGGACAAGGAGAGACAAACAGGGACAAGCAGGGACAAGGAGGGACAAAGAGGGACCAGGAGTGACAAGGAGGGATAAGGAGGGGCAATGAGGGACATGGTGGGGCACTGAGGGACAAGGAGGGAGAAGGAGGGACAAGCAGGATCAAGGAGGGGCAAGGAAGGACAAGGATGGTCAAGGAGAGACAAGGAGGGACTAGGGGGACAAGCTGGGTCAAGGAGGGACAAGCAGGGACAAGGAGGGTCAAAGAGGGACCAGGAGTGACAAGGAGAAATAAGGAGGGGCAATGAGGGACATGGTGGGGCACTGAGGGACAAGGAGGGAGAAGCAGGATCAAGGAGGGACAAGGAAGAACAAGGATGGTCAACGAGGGACAAGTAGGAAGAAGGAGAGACAAGCAGGGACAAAAAGAGCCAAGGAGGGACAAGCAGGATCAAGGAGGGACAAACAGGGACAAGGAAGGACAAGGAGGGACACGGAGGGACACGGAGGGCCAAGGAGGGAAAAGAAGGGGCAAGGAGGAGCAAGGAGGGACCAGGAGGGAAAAGGAGGGACCAGGAGGGAAAAAGAGGGAAAGGAGGAAAAAGGAGTGACAGGAGGAACAAGGAGGGCCAAGGAGGGCAGGGACAGCCAAGAAGGGACAAGGAGGGACAAGTAGGGGCAATGAGGGACAAGGAGGGACAAGCAGGGATAACGAGGGACAATGAGGTAGAAGGAGGGACCAGAAGGGACAAGGAGGGACCAGGAGGTACAAGGCGGGACAAGGACGGAAAATGAGGGAAAAGGAGGGGCAATGAGGGAAAGCAGGGATAATGAGGGACAAGTGGGACAGTGAGGGACAAGGAGGGACAAGGAGGAACAAGGAGGGACAAGTTTGGACAAGGAGGGACAATGAGGAGCAAGGAGGGACAAGGTGGGACATTGAGGGACAAAGAGAGACAAGTAGGGAAAATGAGGGAAAAGGAGTGACAAGGAGGAAAAAGGAGGGACAAGGAGGGAGAAGGAGTGACAAGGAGGAACAAGAAGGGACAAGGAGTGAAAAGGAGGGGCAAGGAGAGACAAGGAGGGACAAGGATGGAAAAGGAGTGACAAGGAGGGACAAGGAGAGGCAATGAGGGACCAGGAGGGACAAGGCCGGACAAGGAGGGACAAGGAAAAACAAGAAGGGACAAGGACGGGCAAGGAGAGACAAGGAGGATTAAGGAGGGACAAGGAGGGATACGGAGGGTCAAGGACGGACAAGGAGAGACAAACAGGGACAAGCAGGGACAAGGAGGGACAAAGAGGGACCAGGAGTGACAAGGAGGGATAAGGAGGGGCAATGAGGGACATGGTGGGGCACTGAGGGACAAGGAGGGAGAAGGAGGGACAAGCAGGATCAAGGAGGGACAAGGAAGGACAAGGATGGTCAAGGAGGGACAAGTAGGGACTAGGAGGGACAAGCAGGGTCAAGGAGGGACAAGCAGGGACAAACAGGGACAAGCAGGGACAAGGAGGGGCAAAGAGGGACCAGGAGTGACAAGGAGGGATAAGGAGGGGCAATGAGGAACATGGTGGGACACTGAGGGATAAGGAGGGAGAAGGAGGGACAAGCAGGATCAAGGAGGGACAAGGAAGGACAAGGATGGTCAAGGAGGGACAAGTAGGAAGAAGGAGAGACAAGCAGGGACAAAAAGAGCCGAGGAGGGACAAGCAGGATCAAGGAGGGACAAAAAGGGACAAGGAAGGACAAGGAGGGACAAGGAGGGCCAACGAGGGAAAAGAAGGGGCAAGGAGGGACCAGGAGGGACAAGGAGGGACAAGGAGGGACAAGGAGGGATAAGGAGGGAAAAGAAGGGGCAAGGAGGAGTAAGGAGGGACCAGGAGGGAAAAGGAGGGAAAGGAGTGACAAGGAGGGACAATGAGGGGCAATGAGGGACAAGGAGGGAAAAGGAGGACAAAGGAGGGACAAGGAGAGACTAGGAGAGACTAGAAGGGACAAGCAGGGTCAAGGAGGGACAAGCAGGGACAAACAGGGACAATCAGGGACAAGGAGGGACAAAGAGGGACCAGGAGTGACAAGGAGGGATAAGGAGGGGCAATGAGGGACATTGTGGGGCACTGAGGGACAAGGAGGGAGAAGGAGGGACAAGCAGGATCAAGGAGGGACAAGGATGGTCAAGGAGGGACAAGTAGGAAGAAGGAGAGACAAGCAGGGACAAAAAGAGCCAAGGAGGGACAAGCAGGATCAAGGAGGGACAAACAGGGACAAGGAAGGACAAGGAGGGACAAGGAGGGACACGGAGGGCCAAGAAGGGAAAAGAAGGGGCAAGGAGGAGCAAGGAGGGACAAGGAGGGGCAATGAGGGACAAGGAGGGGCAGGGAGGGAAAAGAAGGGGCAAGGAGGAGCAAGGAGGGACCAGGAGGGAAAGGAGTGACAAGGAGGAACAAGGAGGGACAATGAGGGGCAATGAGGGACAATGTGGGACACGGAGGGCCAAGGAGGGACAAGTACGGACCAGGATGGACAAGTAGGGATAAGGAGGGATAAGGAGGGAAAAGAAGGGGCAAGGAGGAGCAAGGAGGGACCAGTAGGGAAAAGGAGGGGCAATGAGGGACAAGGAGGGACAAGCAGGGATAACGAGGGACAAGGTGGGAAAATGAGGTAAAAAGAGGACAAAGGAGGGACAATGAGGGACAAGGAGGGACAAGTACGGACCAGGAGGGACAAGTACGGACCAGGAGGGACAAGGAGGATCAAGGAGGGTCAAGGAGGGACAAGGATGGATATGGATGGACAAGGAGGGACAAGGAGGGACCATGAGGGGCAATGAGGTGGGACAAGGAGGGATAAGAAGGGACAAGGACGGGCAAGGAGGGACAAGGAGGGACAAGCAGGGAAAAGAAGGGGCAATGAAGAGCAAGGAGGGACAATTAGGGGCAATGAGGGACAAGGAGGGATAAGTACGGACCAGGAGGGTCAAGGAGGGACAAAGAGGGACAAGGAGGGTCAAGGAGGGACCAGGATGGATAAGGAGGTACATGGAGGGGCAATGAGGGACATGAAGGGGCACTGGGGGACAAGCAGGGACAAGCAGGATTAAGGAGGGACAAATAGGGACAAGGAGGGACAAGACGGGACAAGGAGGGACCATTAGGGATAAGGAGGTACATGGAGGGGCCATGAGGGACATGAAGGGGCACTGGGGGACAAGCAGGGACAAGAAGGGACAAGCAGGATCAAGGAGGGACAAATAGGGACAAGGAGGGACAAGTAGGGATAAAGGGGGACAAATACGGACCAGGAGGGACAATGAGGGTTACGGAGGGACAAGGAGACACAAGGAGGGACCAGGAGAGTAAAGGGGGAAAGGAGTGACAAGGAGGAACAAGGAGGGAAAAGAAGGGGCAAGGATGGACAAGCAGAGACATGGAGGGACAAGGAAAGACAACGAGGGACAAGGAGGGAAATGGAGGGAAAGGAGGAAAGGAGGGAAAAGGAGGGACAAGGAAAGACAAGGAGGGAAAGGATGGAAAAGGATGTACAAGGAGGGACAAGGAGGGACAATGAGGGGCAATGAGGCAAAAGGAGTGACAAGGAGGGACAATGAGGGACAAGGCGGAAAAGGAGGGGCAAGTAAGAGCAAGGAGGGTCCAGGAGGGTCTACGAGTGACAAGTAGGGACTAGGAGGACAGGAAGGGACAAGGAGGGAGAAGCAGGATCAAGGAGCGACAAACAGGCCCAAGGAAGGACAAGGAGGGGCAAGGAGAGATAAGTAGGGACAAGCAGGGTCAAGGAGGGACAATTAGTGACAAGGAGGGTAAAGGAGGGACAATGCGGGACAAGGACGGACATGGAGGGACAATGAGGGACAAGGAGAGACAACGAGGGACAAGGAGGGAAAAGCAGGGTCAGGGAGGGAAAGGAGGGAAAAGGTGGAACAAGGAGGAACAATGAAGGGCAATGAAGGAAAAGGAGTGACAAGGAGGGCCAAGAAGGGGCAATGAGGGACAAGTAGGCACAAGAAGGGACAATTAGGGACAAGCAGGATCAAGGAGGGACAAACAGGGACAAGCAGTGACAAGGAGGGACAAGACGGGACAAGGAGGGACCAGGAGGGATAAGGAGGTACATTGAGGGACATGAAGGGGCACTGGGGGACAAGCAGGGACAAGAAGGGACAAGCAGGATTAAGGAGGGACAAGGAAGGACAAGGAGGGACAAATAGGGACAAGGAGGGACAAGGAGGGATAAGTACGGACCAGGAGGGACAATGAGGGTCACGGAGGGACAAGGAGAGACAAGGTGGGACAAGCAGGGATAAGCAGGGACAAGGAAAGACAAGGAGGGAAAAGGAGGGTCAAGGACGGAAAGGAGGGAAAAGGTGGAACAAATAGGGACAATGAAGGGCAATGAAGGAAAAGGAGTGACAAGGAGGGCCAAGAAGGGGCAATGAGGGGCAAGTAGGAGCAAGGAGGGACAAGGAAAGACAAGGAGGGATAAGGAGGGACAAGGAGGGAAAAGCAGGGAAAGGAGGAAAAAGGAGGGTCAAGGAGGGAAAATATGGAACAAGGAGGGACAATGAAGGGCAATGAAGGAAAAGGAGTGACAAGGAGTGACAAGGAGGGACAAGGAGGGACAAGGAGTGACAAGGAGGCTCTCGGAGGGAAAAGGAAGGACAAGGAGGGAAATGGAGGGACAAGGAGGGGAAATGAGGGTCAATGAGGGACAAGGAGTGAAAAGGAAGGAAAAGAAGGGATAATTAGCGACAAGGAGGGTCAAGGAGGGAAAAGGACGGAAAAGGAGTGACAAGGAGGGAAAAAGAGTGAAAAGGAGGGAAAAGGAGGGATAAGGAGCGACAAGGAGGGACAATCAATGACAAGGAGGATCAAGGAGGGACAAGGAGGGGCAATGAGGAAAAAAGAGGGGCAATGAGGGTCCAGGAGGGAAAAAGAGTGACAAGAAGGGTCAAGGAGGGGTAAGGAGAGACAACGAGAGAAAATGAGGGAAAGGATTGAAAAAGAGTGACAAGGAGGGACAAAGGGGGAAAATGATTGAAAGGAGTGACAAGGAGTGTCAAGGAGGGACAAGGAGGGAAAAGCTGGACAAAGGAGGGGCAATGAGGGTCAAGGAGGGACAATGAGGGTCAAGGAGGGATAAGGAGGGACAAGGACGGGCAATGAGGCACAAGGAGTGACAAGGAGGGACAAAGAGGGAAAATGATTGAAAGGAGTGACAAGGAGGGAAAAGGAGGACAAAGGAGGGGCAATGAGGGACAAGGAGGAACAAGGAGGGGCAATGAGGGTAAAAGAGGAACAAAGATGGAGAAGGAGTGGCAAGGAGTGACAAGGAGGGAAAAGGAGGGGCAATGAGGGACAGGGAGGGACGAGGAGGACAAAGGAGGGGCAATGAGGAGCAATGAGGGATTAGTAGGGAACTAGTAAATCAAAAAATTTTTTTTTTCAAATCCATGCTTTAAGCAAGCAGAATTCTATTGGGCCTAGAAATTCTTTTTTAGTTATCTTTTGTAGAAGGAAAAATTACTGCAAAATTTCAGTTTTTTATCTGCCATAGAACGGCATATATTCGAAAATGGGTTTTAACTTCTTATGGGAGGTGCCACGCCCACATTTCCATTACCGCCCATTTTTGTCACAACTACGCACATTAATGCTAGATGCACTTACACAAAATTTGAGCACTATACGTGTCTTAGAACTGACACTATTCGATAATATGTTTTAACTTCGTATGGGAGGTGGTACGCCCACTATTCCAATACCGCCCATTTTTGGCAGAACTACGCACATTGATGGTAGATGCACTTACACAAAATTTCAGCACTCTAGGTGTCATAGAACTGACAATATTCAATAATAGGTTTTAACTTCGTATGGGAGGTGCCACGCCCCTTTGTCCAATTGGTCAAATTTTTCCATTTCCTTGTATTGTCATCGAAAATGATTAAGTGTGCAAAATTTGAGCAAAATTGGTTGAGAAAAAAGCTTTCAAAAATTGATTTCAAATTTTGTGGCACACAAACATATATAGAAAGTAACCTTATATAAAGCATGGAAAAAGAGTGAGAAGAAGGGACAAGGAGGGGCAAGGAGGGAAAAGGACGGAGGGACAAGGAGGGAAAATGATTGAAAAAGAGGGAAAAGGAAGACAAAGGAGGGGCAATGAGGGTCCAGGAGGGAAAAAGAGTGACAAGAAGGGACTAGGAGGGGTAAGGAGAGACAAGGAGATAAAAGGAAGGAAAAGGAGGACAAAGGAGGGGCAATGAGGGTCAAGGAGGGACAATGAGGGTCAAGGAGGGATAAGGAGGGACAAGGGCGGACAATGAGGGACAAGGAGGGCCAAAGAGGGAAAATGATTGAAAGGAGTGACAAGGAGGGAAAAGGAGGACAAAGGAGGGGCAATGAGGGACAAGCAGGAGCAAGGAGGGGCAATGAGGGTCAAGGAGGGATAAGGAGGGACAAGTACGGGCAATGAGGGACAAGGAGGGTCAAGGAGGGACAAGGACGGGCAAGGAGGGACAAAGAGGGAAAAGGAGGGAAAATGAGGGTCAAGGAGGTACAAGGAGGGTCAAGGAGCGACAAGGAGGGACAATGAGTGAAAAAGAGGGACAAGCAGGGACAAGGAGGGAAAAGGAGGACAAAGGAGGGGCAATGAGGGAGAAGGAGGAACAAGGAGGTGCAATGAGGGTAAAAGAGGAACAAAGATTGAGAAGGAGTGGCAAGGAGTGACAAGGAGGGAAAAGGAGGGGCAATGAGGGACAGGGAGGGACGAGGAGGACAAAGGAGGGGCAATGAGGAGCAATGAGGGATTAGTAGGGAAAAAGAGTGAGAAGAAGGGACAAGGAGGGAAAAGGACGGAGGGACAAGGAGGGAAAATGATTGAAAAAGAGGGAAAAGGAAGACAAAGGAGGGGCAATGAGGGTCCAGGAGGGAAAAAGAGTGACAAGAAGGGACTAGGAGGGGTAAGGAGAGACAAGGAGATAAAAGGAGGGAAAAGGAGGACAAAGGAGGGGCAATGAGGGTCAAGGAGGGACAATGAGGGTCAAGGAGGGATAAGGAGGGACAAGGGCGGACAATGAGGGACAAGGAGGGCCAAAGAGGGAAAATGATTGAAAGGAGTGACAAGGAGGGAAAAGGAGGACAAAGGAGGGGCAATGAGGGACAAGCAGGAGCAAGGAGGGGCAATGAGGGTCAAGGAGGGATAAGGAGGGACAAGTACGGGCAATGAGGGACAAGGAGGGTCAAGGAGGGTCAAGGAGGGTCAAGGAGGGACAAGGACGGGCAAGGAGAGACAAAGAGGGAAAAGGAGGGAAAATGAGGGTCAAGGAGGTACAAGGAGGGTCAAGGAGCGACAAGGAGGGACAATGAGTGAAAAAGAGGGACAAGCAGGGACAAGGAGGGAAAAGAAGGAGCAATGAGGGACACGCAGGGACATCAGGGACAAGGAGGGCCAATGAGGGACAAGGAAGGACAAGGAGGGACAAGTAGGGACAAGGAGGGACAAGGAGGGGCAATGAAGCACAAGGAGTTCAAAGGAGGGGCAATGAGGAGCAATGAGGGACCAGGAGGGAAAAAGAGTGAGAAGAAGGGACAAGGAGGGGCAAGGAGAGATAAGGAGGGAAAAAGGAGTGACAAGGAGGGAAAATGATTGAAAAGGAGTGACAAGGAGGGAAAAGGAAGACAAAGGAGTGGCAATGAGGGTCCAGGAGGGAAAAAGAGTGACAAGAAGGGAGAGACAAGGAGGGAAAGGAGTGACAAGGAGGGACAAGCAGGAACTAGGTGGGTCATGGAGGGAATATGAGGGTCAAGGAGGCGCAAGGAGGGAACAGAAGAAAAGGAGGAGCAAAGAGGGACAAGCAGGGACAAGGAGGGATAAGGAGGGATTAGGAGGGAAAAGGAGGACAAAGGAGTGCCAATGAGGGACAAGGAGAAACAAGGAGGGACAAGAAGGGATAAGGAGGGTCAAGGAAGGAAAAGGAGTGACAAGGAGGGACAAGTAGGGACTTGGAGGGACAATGAGGGTCAGGGATGGTCAAGGCTGGTCAAGGAGGGACAAGGAGGACATAGGAGTGGCAATGAGAGACAATGAGGGACAAGCAGGGACAATAAGGGACAAGGAGGGATAAGGAGGGAATGGAGTGACAAGGAGGGAAAGGAGTGACAAGGAGGAAAAAGGACGGAAAAGGAGTGACAAGGAGGGGCAATGAGGGACAAGGAGGGAGAAGGAGGGACAAGCAGGAACTAGGTGGGACATGGAGGGAATATGAGGGTCAAGGACGGTCAAGGAGGGGCAAGGAGGGAACAGAAAGAAAAGGAGGAGCAAAGAGGGACAAGCAGGGACAAGGAGGGACAAGGAGGGACAAGGTGGGATAAGGAGGGGCAATGAGGGACAATGAGGGACAAGGAGGGACAAGGAGGGATAAGGAGGGATAAGGAGGGACAAGGAGGGAAAAGGACGGAAAAGGAGTGACAAGGAGGTTCAATGAGGGACAAGGAGGGAAAAGGAGCGAAAAGGAGGGAGAAGCAGGGAAAAGGAGGGACAAGGAGGGCAAAGGAGGGACAAGGAGTGACAAGGAGGGAAAAGGAGGGACCAGGAGGGACAAGGAGGGAAAAGGAAGGAAAATGAGGGAAAACGTGTGACAAGGAGGAACAATTAGGGCGCAATGAGGGACAAGGAGTGACAAGGAGGGACCAGGAGGGACAAGGAGGGACAAGGAGGGACAAGGAGGGACAAGGAGTGACAAGGTGGCTCTCGGTGGGAAAAGGAAGGACAAGGAGTGGCAAGGAGAGACAAGAAGGGTCAATGAGGAAAAGGAGTGAAAAGGAGGGAAAAGGAGGGATAAGGAGCGACAAGGAGGGACAAGCAATGACAAGGAGGATCAAGGAGGGTCTCGGAGGGACCCTGAAGGGGCAATGTGGGAAAAGGAGGGGCAATGAGGGACAAAGAGGGAAAAGGAGTGACAAGGAGGAACACGGAGGGACTAGTAGGGGCAAGGAGAGACAAGGAGGGACAAGGAGGGACAAAGAGGAACAAAGAGGGACAAGGAGGGAAAAGGAGAGAAAAGGAGGGAGAAGCAGGGAAAAGGAGGGACAAGGAGGGCAAAGGAGGGAAAAGGAGGGGCCAGAAGGGACAAGGAGGGAAAATGAGGGAAAAGGAAGGAAAATGAGGGAAAACGTGTGACAAGGAGGGACAATTAGGGTGCAATGAGGGACAAGGAGTGACAAGGAGGGACCAGGAGGGTCTCGGAAGGGACCCTGAAGGGGCAATGTGGGAAAAGGAGGGGCAATGAGGGACAAGGAGGGAAAAGGAGTGACAAGGAGGAACACGGAGGGACTAGTAGGGGCAAGGAGAGACAAGGACGGAAAAGGAGTGACAAGTAGGGACAAGGAGGTTCAATGAGGGACAAGGAGGGAAAAGGAGCGAAAAGGAGGGAGAAGCAGGGAAAAGGAGGGACAAGGAGGGCAAAGGAGGGACAAGCAGTGACAAGGAGGGAAAAGGAGGGACCAGGAGGGAAAATGAGGGAAAAGGAAGGAAAATGAGGGAAAACGTGTGACAAGGAGGGACAATTAGGGCGCAATGAGGGACAAGGAGTGACAAGGAGGGATAAGGAGGGACCAGGAGGGACAAGGAGTGAAAAGGAGGGAAAAGAAGGGATAATTAGCGACAAGGAGGGAAAAGGACGGAAAAGGAGTGACAAGGAGGGACAAGAAGGGTCAATGAGGGACAAGGAGGAAAAGGAGTGAAAAGGAGGGATAAGGAGCGACAAGGAGGGACAAGCAATGACAAGGAGGATCAAGGAGTGACAAGGAGGGTCTCGGAGGGACCCTGAAGGGGCAATGTGGGAAAAGGAGGGGCAATGAGGGACAAGGAGGGAAAAGGAGTGACAAGGAGGAACACGGAGGGACTTGGAGGGACAATGAGGGTCAGGGATGGTCAAGGAGGGACAAGGAGGACAAAGGAGTGGCAATGAGAGACAATGAGTGACAATAAGGGACAAGGAGGGATAAGGAGGGAAAGGAGTGACAAGGAGGGAAAACAACGGAAAAGGAGCGACAAGGAGGGGCAATGAGGGAGAAGGAGGGACAAGCAGGAACTAGGTGGGACATGGAGGGAATATGAGGGTCAAGGATGGGCAAGGAGGGGCAAGGAGGGAACAGAAAGAAAAGGAGGACAAAGGAGGAGCAAAGAGGGACAAGGAGGGACAAAGAGGAACAAAGAGGGAGAAGGAGGGGCAAGGAGGGACAAAGAGGAACAAGGAGGAACAAAGAGGGAGAAGGAGTGACAAGGAGGAACTAGGTGGGACATGGAGGGAATATGAGGGTCAAGGAGGGGCAAGGAGGGGCAAGGAGGGAACAGAAAGAAAAGGAGGAGAAAGGGGGAGCAAAGAGGGACAAGGAGGGATAAGGAGGGGCAATGAGGGACAAGGAGGGACCAGGAGGGATTAGGAGGGAGAAGGATGGGTAAGGAGGGGTAAGGAGGGAAAGGAGTGACAAGGAGGGGCAATGAGGGACAGGGAGGGACAGGGAGGGACAGGGAGGGACAGGGAGGGACAGGGAGGGACAGGGAGGGACAGGGAGGGACAAGGAGGACAAAGGAGTGACAAGGAGGGACAAGTAGGGACAATGAAGGTCAAGGAGGGATAAGGAGGTACAAGGACGGGCAATGAGGGACAAGGAGGGTCAAGGAGGGACAATGAGTGAAAAAGAGGGAGAAGCAGGGAAAAGGAGGGACAATGATTGACAAGGAGGGAAAAGGAGGGACAAGGAGTGAAAAGGAGGGACAAGGAGGGAAAATGAGGGACAAGTAGGGACAAGGAGGGAAAAGGAGCGAAAAGGAGGGAGAAGCAGGGAAAAGGAGGGACAATGATTGACAAGGAGGGAAAATGATGGAAAAGGAGGGACAAGGAGTGAAAAGGAGGGACAAGGAGTGACAAGGAGCGACAAGGAGGGCTAAGGAGGGATAAGGAGGACAAAGGAGTGGCAATGAGAGACAATGAGTGACAATAAGGGACAAGGAGGGATAAGGAGGGAAAGGAGTGACAAGGAGCGATAAGGAGAGAAAACAACGGAAAAGGAGTGACAAGGAGGGGCAATGAGGGAGAAGGAGGGACAAGCAGGAACTAGGTGGGACATGGAGGGAATATGAGGGTCAAGGATGGGCAAGGAGGGGCAAGGAGGGGCAAGGAGGGAACAGAAAGAAAAGGAGGACAAAGGAGGAGCAAAGAGGGACAAGGAGGGACAAAGAGGAACAAAGAGGGAGAAGGAGGGGCAAGGAGGGACAAAGAGGAACAAGGAGGGACAGGGTGGGACAGGGAGGGACAAGGAGGACAAAGGAGTGACAAGGAGGGACAAGTAGGGACTTGGAGGGACAATGAGGGTCAGGCATGGTCAAGGATGGTCAAGGAGGGACAAGGAGGACAAAGGAGTGGCAATGAGAGACAATGAGTGACAATAAGGGACAAGGAGGGATAAGGAGGGAAAGGAGTGACAAGGAGGGATAAGGAGGGAAAACAACGGAAAAGGAGTGACAAGGAGGGGCAATGAGGGAGAAGGAGGGACAAGCAGGAACTAGGTGGGACATGGAGGGAATATGAGGGTCAAGGACGTTCAAGGAGGGGCAAGGAGGGAACAGAAAGAAAAGGAGGACAAAGGAGGAGCAAAGAGGGACAAGGAGGGATAAGGAGGGGCAATGAGGGACAAGGAGGGACCAGGAGGGATTAGGAGGGATAAGGAGGGATAAGGAGGGATAAGGAGGGATAAGGAGGGACAAGGAGGGAAAAGGACGAAAAAGGAGTGACAAGGAGGGGCAAGGAGGGGTAAGGAGGGAAAGGAGTGACAAGGAGGGATAAGGAGGGATAAGGAGGGATAAGGAGGGATAAGGAGGGATAAGGAGGGATAAGGAGGGATAAGGAGGGATAAGGAGGGATAAGGAGGGATAAGGAGGGACAAGGAGGGAAAAGGACGAAAAAGGAGTGACAAGGAGGGGCAAGGAGGGACAAGGAGGTTCAATGAGGGACAAGTAGGGAAAAGGAGTGAAAAGGAGGGAGAAGCAGGGACAAGGAGGGAAAAGGAGGGACAAGGAGTGACAAGGAGGCCCAAGGAGGGACCAGGAGGGAAAATGAGGGAAAAGGAAGGAAAATGATGGAAAACGTGTGACAAGGAGGGACAATTAGGGCGCAATGAGGGACAAGGAGGGAAAAGGACGGAAAAGGAGTGACAAGGAGGGCCAAGGAGGGTCAATGAGGGACAAGGAGGGAAAAGGAGTGAAAAGGAGGGATAAGGAGCGACAAGGAGGGACAAGCAATGACAAGGAGGATCAAGGAGTGACAAGGAGGGTCTCGGAGGGACAAGGAGGGGCAATGAGGGTCTCGGAGGGGCAATGAGGGACAAGGAGGGAAAAGGAGGGACAAGGAGGAACACGGAGGGACTAGTAGGGACAAGGAGGGACAAGGAGGTTCAATGAGGGACAAGTAGGGAAAAGGAGTGAAAAGGAGGGAGAAGCAGGGACAAAGGAGGGGCAATGAGGGTCCAGGAGGGAAAAAGAGTGACACGAAGGGTCAAGGAGGGGTAAGGAGAGACAAGTAGAGAAAAGGAGGAAAGGATTGAAAATGAGTGCCAAGGAGGGACAAAGGGGGAAAATGATTGAAAGGAGTGACAAGGAGTGTCAAGGAGGACAAAGGAGGGGCAATGATGGTCAAGGAGGAACAAGGAGGGACAATGAGGGACAAGGACGGGCAATAAGGGACAAGGAGGGACAAGGAGGGACAAAGAGGGACAAGGAGGGACAAAGAGGGAAAATGATTGAAAGGAAAGACAAGGAGGGAAAAGGAGGACAAAGGAGGGGCAATGAGGGACAAGGAGGAACAAGGAGGGACAATGAAGGTCAAGGAGGGATAAGGAGGTACAAGGACGGGCAATGAGGGACAAGGAGGGACAATGAGTGAAAAAGAGGGAGAAGCAGGGAAAAGGAGGGACAATGATTGACAAGGAGGGAAAAGGAGGGACAAGGAGTGAAAAGGAGGGACAAGGAGGGACAAGGAGGACAAAGGAGTGGCAATGAGTGACAATAAGGGACAAGGAGGGATAAGGAGGGAAAGGAGTGACAAGGAGGGATAAGGAGGGAAAACAACGGAAAAGGAGTGACAAGGAGGGGCAATGAGGGAGAAGGAGGGACAAGCAGGAACTAGGTGGGACATGGAGGGAATATGAGGGTCAAGGACGTTCAAGGAGGGGCAAGGAGGGAACAGAAAGAAAAGGAGGACAAAGGAGGAGCAAAGAGGGACAAGGAGGGATAAGGAGGGGCAATGAGGGACAAGGAGGGACCAGGAGGGATTAGGAGGGACAAGGATGGGTAAGGAGGGAAAGGAGTGACAAGGAGGGATAAGGAGGGATAAGGAGGGATAAGGAGGGATAAGGAGGGACAAGGAGGGAAAAGGACGAAAAAGGAGTGACAAGGAGGGGCAAGGAGGGACAAGGAGGTTCAATGAGGGACAAGTAGGGAAAAGGAGTGAAAAGGAGGGAGAAGCAGGGACAAGGAGGGACAAGGAGGGAAAAGGAGGGACAAGGAGTGACAAGGAGGCCCAAGGAGGGACCAGGAGGGAAAATGAGGGAAAAGGAAGGAAAATGATGGAAAACGTGTGACAAGGAGGGACAATTAGGGCGCAATGAGGGACAAGGAGGGAAAAGGACGGAAAAGGAGTGACAAGGAGGGCCAAGGAGGGTCAATGAGGGACAAGGAGGGAAAAGGAGTGAAAAGGAGGGATAAGGAGCGACAAGGAGGGACAAGCAATGACAAGGAGGATCAAGGAGTGACAAGGAGGGTCTCGGAGGGACAAGGAGGGGCAATGAGGGTCTCGGAGGGGCAATGAGGGACAAGGAGGGAAAAGGAGGGACAAGGAGGAACACGGAGGGACTAGTAGGGACAAGGAGGGACAAGGAGGTTCAATGAGGGACAAGTAGGGAAAAGGAGTGAAAAGGAGGGAGAAGCAGGGACAAAGGAGGGGCAATGAGGGTCCAGGAGGGTCCAGGAGGGAAAAAGAGTGACAAGAAGGGTCAAGGAGGGGTAAGGAGAGACAAGTAGAGAAAAGGAGGAAAGGATTGAAAATGAGTGCCAAGGAGGGACAAGGAGGGACAAAGGGGGAAAATGATTGAAAGGAGTGACAAGGAGTGTCAAGGAGGACAAAGGAGGGGCAATGATGGTCAAGGAGGAACAAGGAGGGACAATGAGGGACAAGGACGGGCAATAAGGGACAAGGAGGGACAAAGAGGGACAAGGAGGGACAAAGAGGGAAAATGATTGAAAGGAAAGACAAGGAGGGAAAAGGAGGACAAAGGAGGGGCAATGAGGGACAAGGAGGAACAAGGAGGGACAATGAAGGTCAAGGAGGGATAAGGAGGTACAAGGACGGGCAATGAGGGACAAGGAGGGTCAAGGAGGGACAATGAGTGAAAAAGAGGGAGAAGCAGGGAAAAGGAGGGACAATGATTGACAAGGAGGGAAAATGAGGGAAAAGAGGGACAAGGAGTGAAAAGGAGGGACAAGGAGGGACCAGGAGGGACAAGGAGGGACAAGGAGGGAAAATGAGGGACAAGTAGGGAAAAGGAGCGAAAAGGAGGGAGAAGCAGGGAAAAGGAGGGACAATGATTGACAAGGAGGGAAAATGAGGGAAAAGGAGGGATAAGGAGCGACAAGGAGGGACAAGCAATGACAAGGAGGATCAAGGAGTGACAAGGAGGGTCTCGGAGGGACAAGGAGGGGCAATGAGGAAAAAGGAGGGGCAATGAGGGACAAGGATTGACAAGGAGGGACAAGGAGTGACAAGGAGTGACAAGGAGTGACAAGGAGGGACAAGGAGGGCTAAGGAGGGATAAGGAGGGACAAGGAGTGACAAGGAGGCTCTCGGAGGGAAAAGGAAGGACAAGGAGGGAAATGGAGGGACAAGGAGGGGAAATGAGGGTCAATGAGGGACAAGGAGTGAAAAGGAAGGAAAAGAAGGGATAATTAGCGACAAGGAGGGTCAAGGAGGGACAAGGAGGGAACAGGACGGAAAAGGAGTGACAAGGAGGGTCAATGAGGGACAAGGAGGGAAAAAGAGTGAAAAGGAGGGAAAAGGAGGGATAAGGAGCGACAAGGAGGGACAAGCAATGACAAGGAGGATCAAGGAGTGACAAGGAGGGTCTCGGAGGGACAAGGAGGGGCAATGAGGAAAAAGGAGGGGCAATGAGGGACAAGGATTGACAAGGAGGGACAAGGAGTGACAAGGAGGAACACGGAGGGACTAGTAGGGACAAAGAGAGACAAGGAGGACAAAGGAGGGGCAATGAGGAGCATTGAGGGTCCAGGAGGGAAAAAGAGTGACAAGAAGGGTCAAGGAGGGGTAAGGAGAGAAACGAGAGAAAATGAGGGAAAGGATTGAAAAAGAGTGACAAGGAGGGACAAAGGGGGAAAATGATTGAAAGGAGTGACAAGGAGTGTGAAGGAGGGACAAGGAGGGAAAAGGAGGACAAAGGAGGGACAATGAGGGTCAAGGAGGGACAATGAGGGTCAAGGAGGGATAAGGAGGGACAAGGACGGGCAATGAGGGACAAGGAGTGACAAGGAGGGACAAAGAGGGAAAATGATTGAAATGATTGAAAGGAGTGACAAGGAGGGAAAAGGAGGACAAAGGAGGGGCAATGAGGGACAAGGAGGAACAAGGAGGGGCAATGAGGGTAAAAGAGGAACAAAGATGGAGAAGGAGTGGCAAGGAGTGACAAGGACGGAAAAGGAGGGGCAATGAGGGACAGGGAGGGACGAGGAGGACAAAGGAGGGGCAATGAGGAGCAATGAGGGATTAGTAGGGAAAAAGCGTAAGAAGAAGGGACAAGGAGGGGCAAGGAGGGAAAAGGACGGAGGGACAAGGAGGGAAAATGATTGAAAAAGAGGGAAAAGGAAGACAAAGGAGGGGCAATGAGGGAAGGAAAATGATGGAAAACGTGTGACAAGGAGGGACAATTAGGGCGCAATGAGGGACAAGGAGTGACAAGGAGGGACAAGGAGGGAAAAGGACGGAAAAGGAGTGACAAGGAGGGCCAATGAGGGACAAGGAAGGACAAGGAGGGACAAGTAGGGACAAGGAGGGACAAGGAGGGACAAGGAGGGACAAAGAGGAACAAAGAGGAACAAAGAGGGAGAAGGAGTGGCAAGGAGGGACAAAGAGGAGCAAAGAGGGAGAAGGAGTGGCAAGGACTGACAAGGAGGGAAAAGGAGGGGCAATGAGGGAAAGGGAGGGGTAAGGAGAGACAAGGAGATAAAAGGAGGGAAAGGAGTGACAAGGAGGGACAAAGAGGGAAAATGATTGAAAGGAGTGACAAAGAGGGACAAGGAAGTACAAGGAGGGATAAGGGGGGGCAATGAGGGACAAGGGGGGACAAGGAGGGACAAAGAGGGATAAGGAGTGGCAAGGAGGGACAAAGAGGAACAAAGAGGGAGAAGGAGTGGCAAGGAGGGAAAAGGAGGGGCAATGAAGCACAAGGAGGTCAAAGGAGGGGCAATGAGGAACAATGAGGGACCAGGAGGGAAAAAGAGTGAGAAGAAGGGACAAGGAGGGGCAAGGAGAGATAAGGAGGGAAAAAGGAGTGACAAGGAGGGAAAATGATTGAAAAGAAGGGACAAGGAGAGAAAAGGAGTGACAAGTAGGAACACGGAGGGACCAGTAGGGGCAAGGAGTGACAAGGAGGGACAAGAAGGGAAAAGGAGGGAAAAGGAAGGCAAATGAGGGAAAGGAGTGACAAGGAGGGCAATGAGGGACAATGAGGGCCAAGTAGGGTCAAGGAGGGACAAGGAGGCAACAGGAGGTATAAGGAGCGACAAGGAAAGTCAAGGAGGGAAAAGCAGGGACAAGGAGGGACAAGGAGCGACAAGGTGGGATAAGGAGGTAGAAGGAGGGACAATTTTGGAAAAAGATGGTCAAGGAGGGACAAGCAGGGACAGGGAGGGACAAGGATGGAAAAGGAGGGGCAATGAGTGGCAAGGAGTACCAATGAGGGACATGGAGGGTCAAGGAGGGAAGAGAAGTGACAAGGAGGAACACGGAGGGATCAGTAGGGGCAAGGAGAGACAAGGAGGACAAGGGAGGAAGGGCAATGAGGGACCAGAAGGGAAAAAGTGGGACAAGAAGGGACAAGGAGTTAAAATGATTGAAAATGAGTGACAAGGAGGGACAATGAGGGACAAGGAGGGAAAAGGAGGACAAAGGAGAGGCAATGAGGGACAAGGATGAAAAAGGAGGAACAAGGAGGGATTGTGAGGGACAAGGAGGGGCAATGAGGGGTAATGATGGACAAGGAGGGGCAATGAGGGACAAGGAGTGACAAGGAGTGACAAGGAGGGTCTCGGAGGGAAAAGGAGTGACAAGGAGGGACAAGGAGGGTCAAGGAGGGAAAAGGACGGAAAAGGAGTGACAAGGAGGGACAAGGAGGGTCAATGAGGGACAAGGAGTGAAAAGGAGGGAAAAGAAGGGATAAGTAGCGGCAAGGAGGGACAAGCAGTGACAAGGAGGGACAAGGAGGGTCTCGGAGGGAAAAGGAGGGCCAATGAGGGACAAGGAGGGAAAAGGAGTGAAAAGTAGGGATAAGAAGCGACAAGCAGTGACGAGGAGGGCCAATGAGGGAAAGGAGGGACAAGGAGGAAAAGGACGGAAAAGGAGTGACAAGTAGGTTCAAGGAGGGTCAATGAGGGACAAGTTGGGACAAGGAGTGTCAAGGAGTGTCAAGGAGGGACAAGGAAGGACAAGGAGGATAAGGAGGGACAAGCAGGGACCATGAGGGACAAGGAGTGACAAGGAGGGAAAATGACGGCAAGGAGGGACAAGGAGTGACAAGGATGGACAAGGAGGGAAAGGAGTGACAAGGAGAGATAAGGTGGGATAAGGAGGGACAAGGAGGGAAAAGGACGAAAAAGGAGTGACAAGGAGGGGCAAGGAGGGACAAGGAGATTCAATGAGGGATAAGTAGGGAAAAGGAGTGAAAAGGTGGGAGAAGCAGGGACAAGGAGGGAAAAGGAGGGACAAGGAGTGACAAGGAGGGACAAGGAGGGAAAAGGAGGGACAAGGAGGGAAAAGGAGGGACCAGGAGGGACAAGGAGGGAAAATGAGGGAAAAGGAAGGAAAATGATGGAAAACGTGTGACAAGGAGGGACAATTAGGGCGCAATGAGGGACAAGGAGTGACAAGGAGGGACAAGGAGGGAAAAGGACGGAAAAGGAGTGACAAGGAGGGACAAGGAGGGTCAATGAGGGAAAAGGAGTGAAAAGGAGGGATAAGGAGCGACAAGGAGGGACAAGCAATGACAAGGAGGATCAAGGAGTGACAAGGAGGGTCTCGGAGGGACAAGGAGGGGCAATGAGGGAAAAGGAGGGGCAATGAGGGACAAGGAAGGAAAAGGAGGGACAAGGAGGAACACGGAGGGACTAGTAGGGGCAAGGAGAGACAAGGAGGACAAAGGAGGGGCAATGAGGGTCCAGGAGGGAAAAAGAGTGACAAGAAGGGTCAAGGAGGGGTAAGGAGAGACAAGTAGAGAAAGGGAGGGAAAGGATTGAAAATGAGTGACAAGGAGGACAAGGAGGGACAAAGGGGGAAAATGATTGAAAGGAGTGACAAGGAGTGTCAAGGAGGACAAAGGAGGGGCGTGATGGTCAAGGAGGAACAAGGAGGGACAATGAGGGAAAAGGACGGGCAATGAGGGACAAGGAGGGACAAAGAGGGACAAGGAGGGACAAAGAGGGAAAATGATTGAAAGGAAAGGCAAGGAGGACAAAGTAGGGGCAATGAGGGACAAGGAGGAACAAGGAGGGACAATGAAGGTCAAGGAGGGATAAGGAGGTACAAGGACGGGCAATGAGGGACAAGGAGGGTCAAGGAGGGACAAGGAGGGACAATGAGTGAAAAAGAGGGAGAAGCAGGGAAAAGGAGGGACAATGATTGACAAGGAGGGAAAATGAGGGAAAAGGAGGGACAAGGAGTGAAAAGGAGTGAAAAGGAGGGACAAGGAGGCACCAGGAGGGACAAGGAAGGAAAATGAGGGACAAGTAGGGACAAGGAGGGAAAAGGAGCGAAAAGGAGGGAGAAGCAGGGAAAAGGAGGGACAATGATTGACAAGGAGGGAAAAGGAGGGACAAGGAGTGAAAAGGAGGGACAAGGAGTGACAAGGAGGCTCTCGGAGGGAAAAGGAAGGACAAGGAGGGAAATGGAGGGACAAGGAGGGGAAATGAGGGTCAATGAGGGACAAGGAGTGAAAAGGAAGGAAAAGAAGGGATAATTAGCGACAAGGAGGGTCAAGGAGGGACAAGGAGGGAAAAGGACGGAAAAGGAGTGACAAGGAGGGTCAATGAGGGACAAGGAGGGAAAAAGAGTGAAAAGGAGGGATAAGGAGCGACAAGGAGGGACAAGCAATGACAAGGAGGATCAAGGAGTGACAAGGATGGTCTCGGAGGGACAAGGAGGGGCAATGAGGAAAAAGGAGGGGCAATGAGGGACAAGGAGTGACAAGAAGGGATAAAGAGGGTCAAGGAAGTAAAAGGAGTGACAAGGAGGGACAAGTAGGGACAAGGAGGGAAAAGGACGGAAAAGGAGTGACAAGGAGGGTCAATGAGGGACAAGGGGGGAAAAAGAGTGAAAAGGAGGGAAAAGGAGGGAAAAGGAGGGATAAGGAGCGACAAGGAGGGACAAGCAATGACAAGGAGGATCAAGGAGTGACAAGGAGGGTCTCGGAGGGACAAGGAGGGGCAATGAGGAAAAAGGAGGGGCAATGAGGGTCCAGGAGGGAAAAAGAGTGACAAGAAGGGTCAAGGAGGGGTAAGAAGAGACAACGAGAGAAAATGAGGGAAAGGATTGAAAAAGAGTGACAAGGAGGGACAAAGGGGGAAAATGATTGAAAGGAGTGACAAGGAGTGTCAAGGAGGGACAAGGAGGGAAAAGGAGGACAAAGGAGGGGCAATGAGGGTCAAGGAGGGACAATGAGGGTCAAGGAGGGATAAGGAGGGACAAGGACATGCAATGAGGGACAAGGAGTGACAAGGAGGGACAAAGAGGGAAAATGATTGAAAGGAGTGACAAGGAGGGAAAAGGAGGACAAAGGAGGGGCAATGCGGGACAAGGAGGGGCAATGAGGAACAAAGATGGAGAAGGAGTGGCAAGGAGTGACAAGGAGGGAAAAGGAGGGGCAATGAGGGACAGGGAGGGACGAGGAGGACAAAGGAGGGGCAATGAGGGATTAGTAGGGAAAAAGAGTGAGAAGAAGGGACAAGGAGGGGCAAGGAGGGAAAAGGACGGAGGGACAAGGAGGGAAAATGATTGAAAAAGAGGGAAAAGGAAGACAAAGGAGGGGCAATGAGGGTCCAGGAGGGAAAAAGAGTGACAAGAAGGGACTAGGAGGGGTAAGGAGAGACAAGGAGATAAAAGGAGGGAAAAGGAGGACAAAGTAGGGGCAATGAGGGTCAAGGAGGGACAATGAGGGTCAAGGAGGGATAAGGAAGGACAAGGGCGGGCAATGAGGGACAAGGTGGGACAAGGAGGGCCAAAGAGGGAAAATGATTGAAAGGAGTGACAAGGAGGGAAAAGGAGGACAAAGGAGGGGCAATGAGGGACAAGCAGGAGCAAGGAGGGGCAATGAGGGTCGAGGAGGGATAAGGAGGGACAAGTACGGGCAATGAGGGACAAGGAGGGTCAAGGAGGGTCAAGGAGGGACAAGGACGGGCAAGGAGGGACAAAGAGGGAAAAGGAGGGAAAATGAGGGTCAAGGAGGTACAAGGAGGGTCAAGGAGCGACAAGGAGGGACAATGAGTGAAAAAGAGGGACAAGCAGGGACAAGGAGGGAAAAGAAGGAGCAATGAGCGACACGCAGGGACATCAGGGACAAGGAGGACCAATGAGGGACAAGGAAGGACAAGGAGGGACAAGTAGGGACAAGGAGGGACAAGGAGGGACAAGGAGGGACAAGGAGGGACAAGGAGGAACAAAGAGGAACACAGAGGGAGAAGGAGTGGCAAGGAGGGACAAAGAGGAGCAAAGAGGGAGAAGGAGTGGCAAGGACTGACAAGGAGGGAAAAGGAGGGGCAATGAGGGACGAGGATGACAAAGGAGGGGCAATGAGGAGAAATGAGGGACCAGTAGGGAAAAAGAGGGAGAAGAGGGGACAAGGAGGGGCAAGGAGGGAAAAGGAGTGACAAGGAGGGACAAGGAGGGAAAATGATTGAAAAGGAGGGAAAAGGAAGACAAAGGAGGGGCAATGAGGGTCCAGGAGGGAAAAAGAGTGACAAGAAGGGACTAGGAGGGGTAAGGAGAGACAAGGAGATAAAAGGAGGGAAAGGAGTGACAAGGAGGGACAAAGAGGGAAAATGATTGAAAGGAGTGACAAGGAGGGACAAGGAAGTACAAGGAGGGATAAGGGGGGGCAATGAGGGACAAAGAGGGAGAAGGAGTGGCAAGGAGGGACAAAGAGGAACAAAGAGGGAGAAGGAGTGGCAAGGAGGGAAAAGGAGGGGCAATGAAGCACAAGGAGGGGCAATGAGGAGCAATGAGGGACCAGTAGGGAAAAAGAGTGAGAAGAAGGGACAAGGAGGGGCAAGGAGAGATAAGGAGGGAAAAAGGAGTGACAAGGAGGGAAAATGATTGAAAAGGAGTGACATGGAGGGAAAAGGAAGACAAAGGAGTGGCAATGAGGAGCAATGAGGGTCCAGGAGGGAAAAAGAGTGACAAGAAGGGACTAGGAGGGGTAAGGAGAGACAAGGAGGGAAAGGAGTGACAAGGAGGGACAAGGAAGTACAAGGAGGGATAAGGGGGGGCAATGAGGGACAAGGGGGGGACAAGGAGGGACAAAGAGGGAGAAGGAGTTGCAAGGAGGGACAAAGAGGAACAAAGAGGGAGAAGGAGTGGCAAGGAGGGAAAAGGAGGGGCAATGAAGCACAAGGAGGTCAAAGGAGGGGCAATGAGGAGCAATGAGGGACCAGGAGGGAAAAAGAGTGAGAAGAAGGGACAAGGAGGGGCAAGGAGAGATAAGGAGGGAAAAAGGAGTGACAAGGAGGGAAAATGATTGAAAAGGAGTGACAAGGAGGGAAAAGGAAGACAAAGGAGTGGCAATGAGGGTCCAGGAGGGAAAAAGAGTGACAAGAAGGGACTAGAAGGGGTAAGGAGAGACAAGGAGGGAAAGGAGTGACAAGGAGGGACAAGCAGGAACTAGGTGGGTCATGGAGGGAATATGAGGGTCAAGGAGGCGCAAGGAGTGAACAGAAGAAAAGGAGGAGCAAAGAGGGACAAGCAGGGACAAGGAGGGATTAGGAGGGAAAAGGAGGACAAAGGAGTGCCAATGAGGGACAAGGAGAAACAAGGAGGGACAAGAAGGGCCAAGGAAGGAAAAGGAGTGACAAGGAGGGACAAGTAGGGACTTGGAGGGACAATGAGGGTCAGGGATGGTCAAGGCTGGTCAAGGAGGGACAAGGAGGACAAAGGAGTGGCAATGAGAGACAATGAGGGACAAGCAGGGACAATAAGGGACAAGGAGGGATAAGAAGGGAATGGAGTGACAAGGAGGGAAAGGAGTGACAAGGAGGGAAAAGAACGGAAAAGGAGTGACAAGGAGGGGCAATGAGGGACAAGGAGGGAGAAGGAGGGACAAGCAGGAACTAGGTGGGACATGGAGGGAATATGAGGGTCAAGGACGGTCAAGAAGGGGCAAGGAGGGAACAGAAAGAAAAGGAGGACAAAGGAGGAGCAAAGAGGGACAAGGAGGGACAAGCAGGGACAAGGAGGGACAAGGAGGGATAAGGAGGGGCAATGAGGGACAATGAGGGACAAGGAGGGACAAGGAGGGATAAGGAGGGATAAGGAGGGATAAGGAGGGACAAGGAGGGACAAGGAGGGACAAGGAGGGACAAGGAGGGACAAGGAGGGACAAGGAGGGAAAAGGACGGAAAAGGAGTGACAAGGAGGTTCAATGAGGGACAAGGAGGGAAAAGGAGGGAGAAGCAGGGAAAAGGAGGGACAAGGATGGCAAAGGAGGGACAAGGAGGGACCAGGAGGGACAAGGAGGGAAAATGAGGGAAAAGGAAGGAAAATGAGGGAAAACGTGTAACAAGGAGGGACAATTAGGGCGCAATGAGGGAGAAGGAGTGACAAGGAGGGACCAGGAGGGACAAGGTGGCTCTCGGTGGGAAAAGGAAGGACAAGGAGGGAAATGGAGGGACAAGGAGTGGCAAGGAGAGACAAGAAGGGTCAATGAGGAAAAGGAGTGAAAAGGAGGGAAAAGGAGGGATAAGGAGCGACAAGGAGGGACAAGCAATGACAAGGAGGATCAAGGAGTGACTAGGAGGGTCTCGGAGGGACCCTGAAGGGGCAATGAGGGACAAGGAGGGAAAGGAGTGACAAGGAGGAACACGGAGGGACTAGTAGGGGCCAGGAGAGACAAGGAGGACAAAGGAGGGACAAGGAGGGACAAAGAGGAACAAAGAGGGACAAGGAGGGAAAAGGAGAGAAAAGGAGAGAAAAGGAGGGAGAAGCAGGGAAAAGGAGGGACAAGGAGGGCAAAGGAGGGACAAGGAGTGACAAGGAGGGAAAAGGAGGGGCCAGGAGGGACAAGGAGGGAAAATGAGGGCAAAGGAAGGAAAATGAGGGAAAACGTGTGACAAGGAGGGACAATTAGGGCGCAATGAGGGACAAGGAGTGACAAGGAGGGATAAGGAGGGACCAGGAGGGACAAGGAGTGAAAAGGAGGGAAAAGAAGGGATAATTAGCGACAAGGAGGGAAAAGGACGGAAAAGGAGTGACAAGGAGGGACAAGAAGGGTCAATGAGGGACAAGGAGGAAAAGGAGTGAAAAGGAGGGATAAGGAGCGACAAGGAGGGACAAGCAATGACAAGGAGGATCAAGGAGTGACAAGGAGGGTCTCGGAGGGACCCTGAAGGGGCAATGTGGAAAAGGAGGGGCAATGAGGGACAAGGAGGGAAAAGGAGTGACAAGGAGGAACACGGAGGGACTAGTAGGGGCAAGGAGACACAAGGATGACAAAGGAGGGAAAAGGAGGACAAAGGAGGGGCAATGAGGGACAAGGAGGAACAAGGAGGGACAATGAAGGTCAAGGAGGGATAAGGAGGTACAAGGACGGGCAATGAGGGACAAGGAGGGTCAAGGAGGGACAATGAGTGAAAAAGAGGGAGAAGCAGAGAAAAGGAGGGACAATGATTGACAAGGAGGGAAAATGAGGGAAAAGGAGGGACAAGGAGTGAAAAGGAGGGACAAAGAGGGACCAGGAGGGACAAGGAGGGAAAATGAGGGACAAGTAGGGACAAGGAGGGAAAAGGAGGGACAAGGAGTGACAAGGAGTGACAAGGAGGGACAAGGAGGGCTAAGGAGGGATAAGGAGGGACAAGGAGTGACAAGGAGGCTCTCGGAGGGAAAAGGAAGGACAAGGAGGGAAATGGAGGGACAAGGAGGGGAAATGAGGGTCAATGAGGGACAAGGAGTGAAAAGGAAGGAAAAGAAGGAATAATTAGCGACAAGGAGGGACAAGGAGGGAAAAGGACGGAAAAGGAGTGATAAGGAGGGTCAATGAGGGACAAGGAGGGGAAAAAAATGAAAAGGAGGGATAAGGAGCGACAAGGAGGGACAAGCAATGACAAGGAGGATCAAGGAGTGACAAGGAGGGTCTCGGAGGGACAAGGAGGGGCAATGAGGAAAAAGGAGGGGCAATGAGGGACAAGGAGGGACAAGGAGTGACAAGGAGGAACACGGAGGGACTAGTAGGGACAAAGAGAGACAAGGAGGACAAAGGAGGGGTAAGGAGAGACAACGAGAGAAAATGAGGGAAAGGATTGAAAAAGAGTGACAAGGAGGGACAAAGGGGGAAAATGATTGAAAGGAGTTACAAGGAGTGTCAAGGAGGGACAAGGAGGGAAAAGGAGGACAAAAGAGGGGCAATGAGGGTCAAGGAGGGATAAGGAGGGACAAGGACGGGCAATGACGGACAAGGAGTGACAAGGAGGGACAAAGAGGGAAAATGATTGAAAGGAGTGACAAGGAGGGAAAAGGAGGACAAAGGAGGGGCAATGAGGGACAAGGAGGAACAAGGAGGGTAAAAGAGGAACAAAGATGGAGAAGGAGTGGCAAGGAGTGACAAGGAGGGAAAAGGAGGGGCAATGAGGGACAGGGAGGGACGAGGAGGAAAAATGAGGGGCAATGAGGAGCAATGAGGGATTAGTAGGGAAAAAGAGTAAGAAGAAGGGACAAGGAGTGGCAAGGAGGGAAAAGGACGGAGGGACAAGGAGGGGCAATGAGGGTCCAGGAGGGAAAAAGAGTGACAAGAAGGGACTAGGAGGGGTAAGGAGAGACAAGGAGATAAAAGGAGGGAAAAGGAGGACAAAGGAGGGGCAATGAGGGTCAATGAGGGACAATGAGGGTCAAGGAGGGATAAGGAGGGGCAAGGACGGGCAATGAGGGACAAGGTGGGACAAGGTGGGACAAGGAGGGCCAAAGAGGGAAAATGATTGAAAGGAGTGACAAGGAGGGAAAAGGAGGACAAAGGAGGGGCAATGAGGGACAAGCAGGAGCAAGGAGGGGCAATGAGGGTCAAGGAGGGATAAGGAGGGACAAGTACGGGCAATGAGGGACAAGGAGGGTCAAGGAGGGACAAGGACGGGCAAGGAGGGACAAAGAGGGAAAAGGAGGGAAAATGAGGGTAAAGGAGGTACAAGGAGGGTCAAGGAGCGACAAGGAGGGACAATGAGTGAAAAAGAGAGACAAGCAGGGACAAGGAGGGAAAAGAAGGAGCAATGAAGGACACACAGGGACATCAGGGACAAGGAGGGCCAATGAGGGACAAGGAAGGACAAGGAGGGACAAGTAGGGACAAGTAGGGACAAGGAGGGACAAGGAGGGACAAAGAGGAACAAAGAGGGAGAAGGAGTGGCAAGGAGGGACAAAGAGGAGCAAAGAGGGAGAAGGAGTGGCAAGGACTGACAAGGAGAGAAAAGGAGGGGCAATGAGGGACGAGGATGACAAAGGAGGGGCAATGAGGAGAAATGAGGGACCAGTAGTAAAAAAGAGGGAAAAGAAGGGACAAGGAGGGGCAAGGAGGGAAAAGGACGGAAAAGGAGGGCAAAGGAGTGACAAGGAGGGACAAGGAGGGAAAATGATTGAAAAGGATGGAAAAGGAAGACAAAGGAGGGGCAATGAGGGTCCAGGAGGGAAAAAGAGTGACAAGAAGGGACTAGGAGGGGTAAGGAGAGACAAGGAGATAAAAGGAGGGAAAGGAGTGACAAGTAGGGACAAAGAGGGAAAATGATTGAAAGGAGTGACAAAGAGGGACAAGGAAGTACAAGGAGGGATAAGGGGGGGGCAATGAGGGACAAGGGGGACAAGGAGGGACAAAGAGGGATAAGGAGTGGCAAGGAGGGACAAAGAGGAACAAAGAGGGAGAAGGAGTGGCAAGGAGGGAAAAGGAGGGGCAATGAAGCACAAGGAGGTCAAAGGAGGGGCAATGAGGAGCAATGAGGGACCAGGATGGAAAAAGAGTGAGAAGAAGGGACAAGGAGGGGCAAGGAGAGATAAGGAGGGAAAAAGGAGTGACAAGGAGGGAAAATGATTGAAAAGGAGGGACAAGGAGAGGCAAGGAGAGAAAAGGAGTGACAAGTAGGAACACGGAGGGACCAGTAGGGGCAAGGAGTGACAAGGAGGGAAAAGGAAGGCAAATGAGGGAAAGGAGTGACAAGGAGGGCCAAGTAGGGTCAAGGAGGGACAAGGAGGCAACAGGAGGTATAAGGAGCGACAAGGAAAGTCAAGGAGGGAAAAGCAGGGACAAGGAGGGACAAGGAGCGACAAGGTGGGATAAGGAGGTAGAAGGAGGGACAATTTTGGAAAAAGATGGTCAAGGAGGGACAAGCAGGGACAGGGAGGGACAAGGATGGAAAAGTAGGGGCAATGAGGGACAAGGAGTGGCAAGGAGTACCAGTGAGGGACATGGAGGGTCAAGGAGGGACAAGGAGGGACAAGGAGGGAAGAGAAGTGACAAGGAGGAACACGGAGGGATCAGTAGGGGCAAGGAGAGACAAGGAGGACAAGGGAGGAGGGGCAATGAGGGACCAGAAGGGAAAAAGTGGGACAAGAAGGGACAAAGAGGGAAAAGGAGGGACAAGGAGTTAAAATGATTGAAAATGAGTGACAAGGAGGGACAAGGAGGGACAAGGAGGGAAAAGGAGGGAAAAGGAGGACAAAGGAGAGGCAATGAGGGACAAGGATGAAAAAAGAGGAACAAGGAGGGATTGTGAGGGTCAAGGAGTGACAAGGAGGGGCAATGAGGGGTAATGATGGACAAGGAAGGGCAATGAGAGACAAGGAGTGACAAGGAGGGACCAGGAGGGACAAGGCGTGACAAGGAGGGTCTCGGAGGGAAAAGGAGTGACAAGGAGGGACAAGGAGGGTCAAGGAGGGAAAAGGACGGAAAAGGAGTGACAAGGAGGGTCAATGAGGGACAAGGAGTGAAAAGGAGGGAAAAGAAGGGATAAGTAGCGGCAAAGAGGGACAAGCAGTGACAAGGAGGGTCAAGGAGGGACAAGGAGGGTCTCGGAGGGAAAAGGAGGGCCAATGATGGACAAGGAGGGAAAAGGAGTGAAAAGTAGGGATAAGAAGCGACAAGCAGTGACGAGGAGGGCCAATGAGGGAAAGGAGGGACAAGGAGGAAAAGGACGGAAAAGGAGTGACAAGGAGGTTCAAGGACATGGAGGGTCAAGGAGGGACAAGGAGGGAAGAGAAGTGACAAGGAGGAACACGGAGGGATCAGTAGGGGCAAGGAGAGACAAGGAGGACAAGGGAGGAGGGGCAATGAGGGACCAGAAGGGAAAAAGTGGGACAAGAAGGGACAAGGAGGGAGAAGGAGGTACAGGGAGTTAAAATGATTGAAAATGAGTGACAAGGAGGGACAATGAGGGACAAGGAGGGAAAAGGAGGACAAAGGAGAGGCAATGAGGGACAAGGATGAAAAAGGAGGAACAAGGAGGGATTGTGAGGGTCAAGGAGGGACAAGGAGGGGCAATGAGGGGTAATGATGGACAAGGAGGGGCAATGAGGGACAAGGAGTGACAAGGAGGGACCAGGAGGGACAAAGAGTGACAAGGAGGGTCTCGGAGGGAAAAGGAGTGACAAGGAGGGACAAGGAGGGTCAAGGAGGGAAAAGGACGGAAAAAGAGTGACAAGGAGGGACAAGGAGGGTCAATGAGGGACAAGGAGTGAAAAGGAGGGAAAAGAAGGGATAAGTAGCGGCAAGGAGGGACAAGCAGTGACAAGGAGGGTCAAGGAGGGACAAGGAGGGTCTCGGAGGGAAAAGGAGGGCCAAGGAGGGAAAAGGAGTGAAAAGTAGGGATAAGAAGCGACAAGCAGTGACGAGGAGGGCCAATGAGGGAAAGGAGGGACAAGGAGGAAAAGGACGGAAAAGGAGTGACAAGGAGGTTCAAGGAGGGTCAATGAGGGACATGTTGGGACAAGGAGTGTCAAGGAGGGACAAGGAAGGACAAGGAGGATAAGGAGGGACAAACAGGGACCATGAGGGACAAGGAGTGACAAGGAGGGAAAATGACGGCAAGGAGGGACAAGGATGGACAAGGAGGGATAAGGAGGGACAAGGAGCGACAAGGTGGGACAAGGAGGTACAAGGAGGGACAATGTGGGAAAAAGAGGGTCAAGGAGGGAAAAAGAAAGTCAAGGAGGGACAGGGAGGGACAAGGAAGGGCAATGAGGGACAAGGAGCGACAAGGAGTGACAAGGAGGGACAAAGAGCGACAAGGTGGGACAAGGAGGGACAAAGAGCGACAAGGTGGGACAAGGAGGGACATGGAGGTACAAGGAGGTACAAGGAGGGAAAAGAGGGGCAATGAGGGACCAGGAGGGGCAAGGAGGGACAAGGAGGGAAATGGATGGACAAGGAGCGGCAATGAGGGACAAGGAGGGAAAAGGAGTGAAAAGTAAGGATAAGAAGCGACAAGCAGTGACGAGGAGGGCCAATGAGGGAGGGGAGGGACAAGGAGGAAAAGGAGTGACAAGGAGGGTCAATGAGGGACAAGTTGGGACCAGGAGAGTCAAGGAGGGACAAGAAGGTACAAGGAGGGACAAGCAGGATCAAGGAGGGACAAACAGGGACTAGGAAGGACAAGGAGGGTCAAGAAGGGACAATGAGGGGCAATAAGGGACAAGGAGGGACAAGAAGGGACAAGCAGGATCAAGGAGGATCAAGGAGGGACAAACAGGGACAAGGCGGGGCAAGACGGGACAAGGAGGGAAAAGGAGGGACATGGAGGGGCAATGAGGGACAAGCAGGATCAAGGAGGGACGAATAGGGACAAGGAAGGACAAGCAGGGACAAGAAGGGACAAGCAGGATCAAGGAGGGACGAATAGGGACAAGGAAGGAAAATGAGGGACAAGGAGGGTCCAGGAGGGAAATGAGTGACAAGGAGGGACAAGGCGGGAAAAGAATGGGCAAGGAGGGGCATGGACAGACAAGAAGGGACAAGGAGGGACTAGGATTGTCAAGGAGGGACAAGGAAGGACAATGGTGGACAAGCAGGGACAAGGAGGGGCAAGGAGAGACAAGGAGATACAAGGAGTGACATGGAGGGATAAGGAGGGACCAGGAGGGAAAGGAGCGACAAGGAGGAACAAGGAGGGACAATGAGGGGCAATGAGGGACCAGGACGGACAATGAGGGACAAGGAGGCACAAGGAGGGATGAGCGGGGACTAGGAGGGTCAAGAAGGGAAAATGAGGTACGAGCAGGTACTAGGAGGGGCAAGGAGGGACAAGCAGGGAAAATGAGGAACAAGGAGGGCCAAGGAGGGAAGAGGAGGGACAATGAGGGACAAGGAGGTAAAAGGAGTGACAAGGAGGGGTAATGAGGGACAAGAAGGGTTAAGGAGGACAAGGAGGGACCAGGAGGGGAAAGGAGGAACAAGGAGGGACAAGGAGGGACAATGAGGGGTAATGAGGGACAAGGAGGGACCATGAGGGAAAAGGAGGGAAAGGAAGAACAAGGAGGTACAATTAGGGGCAATGAGGGACAAGGAGGGATAAGAACGGTCCAGGAGGGACAAGGAGGGACAAGGAGGGTCAAGAAGTGACAAGGAGGGACAACGACGGACAACGACGGACAAGGAGGGTCAAGAAGTGACAAGGAGGGACAACGACGGACAAGGAGGGACAAGGAGGAGCAAAGAGGGACTAGGAGGGACCAGGAGGGACAAGGAGGGACCAGGAGGGACAAGGAGGGACAAGTAGGGAAAGGAGGGACAATGAAAGACAAGGAGGGAAAACCAAGGAAAGGAGGGAAAAGGAGTGACAAGGAAAGACAAGGAGGGAAAAGGAGGAACAAGAAGGGACAATGAAGGGCAATGAGGGAAAAGGAGTGACAAGGAGGGGCAATGAGGGGCAAATAGGAGCAAGGAGGGTCAAGGAGGGACAAGGAGGGACAAGTAGGGACAAGGAGGGACTAGAAGGGACAAGCAGGATCAAGTAGGGTCAAACAGGGACAAGGAAGGACAAGGAGGGTCAAGGAAGGACAATGAGGGACATGTAGGGACAAGCAGGATCAAGGAGGGACAAGGCGGGACAAGGAGGGATAAGGATGGGCATGGAGGGGCAATGAGGGACAATCAGGATCAAGGAGGGCCAAATAGGGACAAGGAAGGACAAGGAGGGACAGGGAGGGACAAGTAGGGACAAGGACGGGCAAGGAGGGACAAGCAGGGACATGAAGGGACAAGGAGGGAAAAGGAGGGCCAAGGAGGGACAATGAGGGGCAATAAGGGACAAGAACGGACCAGGAGGGACAAGGAGGGAAAAGAAGGGGCAATGAAGAGCAAAGAGGGACCAGGAGGGACAATTAGGGGCAATGAGGGACAAAGAGAGACAAGGAGGGATAAGTACGGACCAGGAGGGACAAGGAGGGTCAAGGAGTGACAAGGAGGGACAAATAGGGACAAGGAAGGACAAGGAGGGACAGGGAGGGACTAGTAGGGACAAGGACGGGCAAGGAGGGACAAGCAGGGACATGAAGGGACAAGGAGGGCCAAGGAGGAACAAGGATGGACAATGAGGGGCAATAAGGGACAAGGAGGGACAAGTACGGACCAGGAGGGACAAGGAGGGAAAAGAAGGGGCAATGAAGAGCAAGGAGGGACCAGGAGGGGCAATGAGGGACAAGGAGAGACAAGGAGGGACAAGGAGGGATAAGTACGGACCAGGAGGGACAAGGAGGGTCAAGGAGGGACAAGGAGGGAAAAGAAGGGGCAATGAAGAGCAAGGAGGGACCAGGAGGGGCAATGAGGGACAAGGAGAGACAAGGAGGGATAAGTACGGACCAGGAGGGACAAGGAGGGTCAAGGAGGGACAATGAGGGGCAATAAGGGACAAGGAGGGACAAGTTCGGACCAGGAGGTACAAGGAGGGATAACGAGGGACAAGGAGGGAAAAGAAGGGGCAATAAAGAGCAAGGAGGGACCAGGAGGGACAATTAGGGGCAATGAGGGACAAGGAGAGACAAGGAGGGACAAGGAGGGATAAGTACGGACAACGAGGGGCAACGAGAGACAACGAGGGACAACGAGGGACAAGGAGGGACCAGGAGGGACAAGCAGGGATAAGGAGGGACAAGGAGGGACAAGGAAAGACAAGGAGGGACAATGAGGGAAAAGCAGTGACAAGGAGGGCCAAGGAGGGGCAATGAGGGCAAGTAGGAGCAAGGAGGGACCAGGAGGGTCAAGGAGATTCAAGGAGGGACAAGAAGGGTCAAGCAGGATCAAGAAGGGACAAACAGAGACAAGGAAGGACAAGCAGGATCAAGGAGGGACAAACAGGGACAAGGCGGACAAGGAGGGACAAGGAAGGACAAGCAGGATCAAGGAGGGACAAACAGGGACAAGGCGGACAAGGAGGGACAAGGAAAGACAAGGAGGGACAATGAAGGGCAATGAGGGAAAAGGAGTGACAAGGAGGGCCAATGAGAGGCAAGTAGGAGAAAGGAGGGACCAGGAGGGTCAAGGAGGGACAAGGAGGGACAAGAAGGTACAAGGAGGGACAAGCAGGATCAAGGAGGGACAAACAGGGACAAGGAGGGTCAAGAAGGGACAAGGAGTGACAAGGAGGGACAAGTAGGGACAAGCAGGATCAAGGAGGGACAAACAGGGACAAGGCGGGTCAAGACGGGACAAGGAGGGAAAAGGAGGGACATGGAGGGGCAATGAGGGACAAGAAGGGACAAGCAGGATCAAGGAGGGACGAATAGGGACAAGGAAGGACAAGCAGGGTCAAGAAGGGACAAGCAGGATCAAGGAGGGACGAATAGGGACAAGGAAGGAAAAGGAGGTACAGGGAGGGATAAGGAGGGTCCAGGAGGGAAAGGAGTGGCAAGGAGGAACAAGGAGGGACAAGGAGGGAAAAGAAGGGGCAAGGAGGGGCATGGACAGACAAGAAGAGACAAGGAGGGACTGGGATTGTCAAGGAGGGACAAGGAAGGACAATTGTGGACAAGCAGGGACAAGGAGGGGCAAGGAGAGACAAGGAGTGACATGGAGGGACCAGGAGGGAAAGGAGCGACAAGGAGGAACAAGGAGGCACAAGGAGGGATCAGGACGGACAAGTACAGACCAGGAGGGACAAGGAGGGATGAGCGGGGACTAGGAGGGACAAGGAGGGATGAGCGGGGACTAGGAGGGACTGGGAGGGTCAAGGAGGGGCAAGGAGGGAAAAGGAGGTACGAGCAGGTACTAGGAGGGGCAAGGAGGGACAAGGAGTGACAAGGAGGGAAAAGGAGGATAAAGGAGGGGCAATGAGGGACAAGGAGGGACAAGGATGACCAAGGAGGGACAAGGAGTGACAAGGAGGGACAAGTACGGACCAGGAGGGACATTGTGGTACAAGGAGGTATAATGAGGGACAAGGAGAGAAAAGATGGGGCAAGGAGGGTCAGGGTTTGACAAGGAGGGAAAAGGAGGACAAAGGAGGGGCAATGAGGGCAAGGAGGGACAAGGAGGGACAAGGAGGGTCAAGGAGGGTCAAGGAGGGTCAAGGAAGGTCAAGGAGGGACAAGGAGAGAAAGGAGTGACGAGAGGGGACGAGGAGGGACATGGAGGGCCAAGCAGGTACAATGAGGATCAAGGAGGGAAGAGGAGGGAAAAGGAGTGACAAGGAAAAACAAGGATGGACAAGGAGGGACCAGGACGGACAATGAGGGACAAGGAGGCACAAGGAGGGACAAGTACGGACCAGGAGGAACAAGGAGGGATGAGCGGGGACTAGGAGGGACAAGGAGGACAAAGGAGGGGCAATGAGGGACAAGGAGGGACAAGCAGGGAAAATGAGGAACAAGGATGGACAAGTACGGACCAGGAGGGACAATGAGGGGTAATGAGGTGCAAGAAGGGTCAAGGAGGGACAAGGAGGGACAAGTACGGACCAGGAGGGACAAGGAGGGATAAGCGGGGACTAGGAGGGTCAAGGAGGGGCAAGGAGGGAAAAGGAGGTACTAGGAGGGACAAGGAGTGACAAGGAGGGAAAAGGAGGATAAAGGAGGGGCAATGAGGGACAAGGAGGGACAAGCAGGGAAAATGAGGAACAAGGAGGGCCAAGGAGGGACAAGTACGGACCAGGAGGGACAAGGAGGGAAGAGGAGGGACAATGAGGGAGAAGGAGGGAAAAGGAGGGAAAAGGAGGACAAAGGAGGGGCAATGAGGGACAAGGAGGAACAAGGAAGGACAAACAGGGAAAATGAAGAACAAGTACGGACCAGGAGGGACAAGGAGGGAAAATGAGGAACAAGGAGGGACAAGTACGGACCAGGAGGGACAAGGAGGAACAATGAGGGACAAGGAGGAACAATGAGGAACAAGGAGGGACAAGTACGGACCAGGAGGGACAAGGAGGAACAATGAGGGACAAGGAGGAACAATGAGGGACAATGAGGGACAAGGAGTGACAAGGAGGGGCAATGAGGGACAAGTAGGGTCAAGGAGGGGCAACGATGGGCAATGAGGGACAAGGAGGGCCAAGGAGTGCAAGTACGGACCAGGAGGGATAATGAGGGACAAGGAGGGAAAAGATGGGCAAGGAGGAGCAAGGAGTGACCAGGATGGACATTGAGGGACAAGGAGGGAAAAGATGGGCAAGGAGGAGCAAGGAGAGACCAGGATGGACATTGAGGGACAAGGAGGGACAAGGATGGCCAAGGAGGGACAAGTACGGACCAGGAGGGACAAGGAGAGTCAAGGAGGGACAAGTAGGGACAAGTAGGATCAAGGAGGGACAAGGAGGGACAAGCAGGGACAAGCAGCGACAAGCAGGGACAAGCAGGGGCAAGGAGGGACAAGGAGGGTCAGTGTGGGACAAGGAGGGACAAGGAGGGACAATAAGGGACAAGGAGGGACATGGAGGGACAAGGAGGGACTAGGAGGGAAAAGGGGGGAAAAGGGGGAAAGGAGGAAAAGGTAGTGCAAAGGAGGAACAAGGAGGGACAAGGAGGAAAATGGTGGGACAGCAGGGGCAATAACGGACAAGGAGGGATAAGGAGGGAAAGGAGTGACAAGGAGGGATAAGGAGGGAAAGGAGTGACAAGGAGGGATAAGGAGGGAAAAGGACGGAAAAGAAGTGACAAGGAGGGGCAATGAGGGACAAGGAGGGAGAAGGAGGGACAAGCAGGAACTAGGTGGGACATGGAGGGAATATGAGGGTCAAGGAGGGGCAAGGAGGGAACAGAAAGAAAAGGAGGACAAAGGAGGAGCAAAGAGGGACAAGGAGGGACAAGCAGGGACAAGGAGGGATAAGGAGGGCAATGAGGGAAAAGGAGGGACCAGGAGGGACAAGGAGGGGCAAGGAGGGAAAGGAGTGACAAGGAGGGATAAGGAGGGACAAGGAGGGAAAAGGACGGAAAAGGAGTGACAAGGAGGTGCAATGAGGGACAAGGAGGGGCAATGTGGGACAAGGAGGGACAAGGAGGGAAAAGGAGTGACAAGGAGGGGCAAGGAGGGAAAGGAGTGACAAGGAGGGATATGGAGGGACAAGGAGGGAAAAGGACGGAAAAGGAGTGACAAGGAGGTGCAATGAGGGACAAGGAGGGGCAATGTGGGACAAGGAGGGACAAGGAGGGAAAAGGAGGGAAAAGGAGTGACAAGGAGGGGCCATGAGGGACAAGGAGGTTCAATGAGGGACAAGTAGGGACAAGGAGGGATAAGGAGGGACCAGGAGGGACAAGGAGTGACAAGGAGGCTCTCGGAGGGAAAAGGAAGGACAAGGAGGGAAATGGAGGGACAAGGAGGAGCAATGAGGGACAAGGAGTGAAAAGGAAGGAAAAAAGGGATAATTAGCGACAAGGAGGGTCAAGGAGGGAAAAGGACGGAAAAGGAGTGACAAGGAGGGACAAGGTGGGTCAATGAGGGACAAGGATGGAAAAGGAGGGATAAGGAGCGACAAGGAGCGACAAGGAGGGACAAGGAGGGGAAAGGAGTGACAAGGAGGAACACGGAGGTGTTAGTAGGGGCAAGGTGAGACAGAGTGAAAAGGAGGCATAAGGAGCGACAAGCAGTGACAAGGAGGATCAAGGAGTGACAAGGAGGGTCTCGGAGGGACAATGAGGGAAAAAGAGGGTCAATGAGGGACAAGGAGCGACAAGGAGCGACAAGGAGGGAAAAGGAGGTATAAGGAGCGACAAGGAAGGTCAGGGAGGGACAAGGAGCGACAATGAGGGAAAAGGAGGGACAAGGAGGGATAAGGAGGGATAAGGAGGGGCAATGAGGGACAAGGAGGGACCAGGAGGGATTACGTGGGACAAGGAGGGGTTAGGAGGGAAAGGAGTGACAAGGAGGGATAAGGACGGATAAGGAGGGACAAGGAGGGAAGAGGAGTGACAAGGAGGGGCAAGGATGGAAAAGGAGTGACAAGGAGGGACAAGGAGGTTCAATGAGGGACAAGTAGGGACAAGGAGGGAAAAGGAGCGAAAAGGAGGGAGAAGCAGGGAAAAGGAGGGACAATGAGGGAAAATGAGGGAAAAGGAGGGACCAGGAGGGACAAGGAGGAAAATGAGGGAAAAGGAAGGAAAATGAGGGAAAACTTGTGATAAGGAGGGACAATTAGGGCGCAATGAGGGATAAGGAGGGACCAGGAGGGACAAGGAGTGACAAGGAGGCTCTCGGAGGGAAAAGGAAGGACAAGGAGGGAAATGGAGGGGCAATGAGGGACAAAGAGTGAAAAGAAGGGATAATTAGCGACAAGGAGGGTCAAGGAGGGAAAAGGACGAAAAGGAGTGACAAGGAAGGACAAGGAGGGTCAATGAGGGACAAGGAGGGAAAAAGATTGAAAAGGAGGGAAAAGGAGGGATAAGGAGCGACAAGGAGGGACAAGCAATGACATGGAGGATCAAGGAGTGACAAGGAGTGTCTTGGCGGGACAAGGATGGGCAATGAGGGAAAAGGAGGGGCAATGAGGGACAAGGAGGGACAAGGAGGGACAAGGAGGGACAAGGAGGGACAAGGAGTGACAAGGAGGAACACGGAGGGACTAGTAGGGGCAAGGAGAGACAATGAGGAGCAATGAGGGTCCAGGAGGGATAAAGAGTGACAAGAGGTAAGGAGAGACAAGGAGAGAAAAGGAGGGAAAGTATTGAAAAGGAGTGACAAGGAGGAACAAGGAGGGACAAAGCGGGAAAATGATTGAAAGGAGTAACAAGGAGGGAAAAGGAGGACAAAGGAGGGGCAATGAGGGACAAGGAGGAACAAGGAGGGGCAATGAGGGTCAAGGAGGGATAAGGAGGGACAAGTACTGGCAATGAGGGACAAGGAGGGGAAATGAGGGATATGGTGGGAAAGGAGTGACAAGGAGGGACAAAGAGGGAAAATGATTGAAAGAAGTGACAAGGAGGGACAAGGAGGGAAAGGAGTGACAAGGAGGGATAAGGAGGGATAAGGAGTGACAAGGAGGGAAGAGGAGTGACAAGGAGGGGCAAGGACGGAAAAGGAGTGACAAGGAGGGGCAAGGAGGGACAAGGAGGGACAATGAGGGACAAGTAGTGACAAGGAGGGAAAAGGAGCGAAAAGGAGGGAGAAGCAGGGTCAAGGAGGAACAAGGAGGGACAATGAGGATCAAAAGGAGAACAAAGAGGGAGAAGGAGTGGCAAGGAGTGACAAGGAGGGACAAGTAGGGACTTGGAGGGACAATGAGGGTCAGGGATGGTCAAGGAGGGACAAGGAGGACAAAGGAGTGGCAATGAGAGACAATGAGGGACAAGCAGGGACAAGGAGGAATAAGGAGGGAAAGGATTGCCAAGGAGGGATAAGGGGGGAAAAGGACGGAAAAGGAGTGACAAGGAGGGGCAATGATGGTCAATGAGGGAAAAGGAGGACAAAGGAGGGCCAATGAGGGACAAGGAGAAACAAGGAGGGACAAGGAATAAGGAGGGTCAAGGAAGGAAAAGGAGTGACAAGGAGGGACAAGTAGGGACTTGGAGGGACAATGAGGGTCAGGGATGGTCAAGGAGGGACAAGGAGGACAAAGGAGTGGCAATGAGGGACAAGCAGGGACAATAAGGGACAAGGAGGGAAAGGAGTGACAAGGAGGGATAAGGAGGGAAAAGGACGGAAAAGGAGTGACAAGGAGGGGCAATGAGGGAGAAGGAGGGACAAGCAGGAACTAGGTGGGACATGGAGGGAATATGAGGGTCAAGGATGGTCAAGGAGGGGCAAGGAGGGAACAGAAAGAAAAGGATGACAAAGGAGGAGCAAAGAGGGACAAGGAGGGATAAGGAGGGGCAATGAGGGACAAGGAGGGATTAGGAGGGACCAGGAGGGATTAGGAGGGACAAGGAGGGGTAAGGAGGGAAAGGAGTGACAAGGAGGGATAAAGAGGGAAAGGAGTGACATGGAGTGGCAAGGAGGGACAAGGAGGTTCAATGAGGGACAAGTAGGGACAAGGAGGGAAAAGAAGCGAAAAGGAGGGAGAAGCAGGGAAAAGGATGGACAATGATTGACAAGGAGGGAAAATGAGGGAAAAGGAGGGACAAGGAGTGAAAAGGAGGGACAAGGAGTGACAAGGAGGGACAAGGAGGGCTAAGGAGGGATAAGGAGGGACCAGGAGGGACAAGGAGTGACAAGGAGGCTCTCGGAGTGAAAAGGAAGGACACGGAGGGAAATGGAGGGACAAGGAGGGGAAATGAGGGTCAATGACGGACAAGGAGTGAAAAGGAAGGAAAAGAAGGGATAATTAGCGACAAGGAGGGTCAAGGAGGGACAAGGAGGGAAAAGGACGGAAAAGGAGTGACAAGGAGGGTCAATGAGGGACAAGGAGGGAAAAAGAGTGAAAAGGAGGGAAAAGGAGGGACAAGCAATGACAAGGAGTGACAAGGAGGGACAAGGAGGGACAAGGAGGGGCAATGAGGGACAAGGAGTGACAAGGAGGAACACGGAGGGACTAGTAGGGACAAATAGAGACAAGGAGGACAAAGGAGGGGAAATGAGGAGCAATGAGGGTCCAGGAGGGAAAAAGAGTGACAAGAAGGGTCAAGCAGGGGTAAGGAGAGACAACGAGAGAAAATGACGGAAATGATTGAAAAAGAGTGACAAGGAGGGTCAAAGGGGGAAAATGATTGAAAGGAGTGACAAGGAGTGTCAAGGAGGGACAAGGAGGGAAAAGGAGGACAAAGGAGGGGCAACGAGGGTCAAGGAGGGACAATGAGGGTAAAAGAGGAACAAAGATGGAGAAGGAGTGGCAAGGAGTGACAAGGAGGGAAAAGGAGGGGCAATGAGGGACAGGGAGGGACGAGGAGGACAAAGGAGGGGCAATGAGTAGCAATGTGGGATTAGTAGGGAAAAAGAGTGAGAAGAAGGGACAAGGAGGGGCAAGGAGGGAAAAGGACGGAGGGACAAGGAGGGAAATTGATTGAAAAAGAGGGAAAAGGAAGACAAAGGAGGGGTAATGAGGGTCCAGGAGGGAAAAATAGTGACAAGAAGGGACTAGGAGGGGTAAGGAGAGACAAGGAGATAAAAGGAGGGAAAAGGAGGACAAAGGAGGGGCAATGAGGATCAAGGAGGGACAATGAGGGTCAAGGAGGGATAAGGAGGGACAAGGACGGGCAATGAGGGACAAGGTGGGACAAGGAGGGCCAAAGAGGGAAAATGATTGAAAGGAGTGACAAGGAGGGAAAAGGAGGACAAAGGAGGGGCAATGAGGGACAAGCAGGAGCAAGGAGGGGCAATGAGGGTCAAGGAGGGATAAGGAGGGACAAGTACGGGCAATGAGGGACAAGGAGGGTCAAGGAGGGACCAGGACGGGCAAGGAGGGACAAAGAGGGAAAAGGAGGGAAAATGAGGGTCAAGGAGGTACAAGGAGGGTCAAGGAGCGACAAGGAGGGACAATGAGTGAAAAAGAGGGACAAGGAGGGCCAATGAGGGACAATGAAGGACATGGAGGGACAAGTAGGGACAAGGAGGGGCAAGGATGGACAAGGAGGGACAAGGAGGGACAAGGAGGGACAAAGAGGGACAAAGAGGAACAAAGAGGGAGAAGGAGTGGCAAGGAGGGACAAAGAGGAGCAAAGAGGGAGAAGGAGTGGCAAGGACTGACAAGGAGGGAAAAGGAGGGGCAATGAGGGACGAGGATGACAAAGGAGGGGCAATGAGGAGAAATGAGGGACCAGTAGGGAAAAAGAGGGAGAAGAAGGGACAAGGAGGGGCAAGGAGGGGCAAGGAGGGGCAAGGAGGGAAAAGGACGGAAAAGGAGGGAAAAGGAGTGACAAGGAGGGACAAGGAGGGAAAATGATTGAAAAGGAGGGAAAATGTAGACAAAGGAGGGGCAATGAGGGTCCAGGAGGGAAAAAGAGTGACCAGAAGGGACTAGGAGGGGTAAGGAGAGACAAGGAGATAAAAGGAGGGAAAGGAGTGACAAGGAGGGACAAAGAGGGAAAATGATTGAAAGGAGTGACAAGGAGGGACAAGGAAGTACAAGGAGGGATAAGGGGGGGGCAATGAGGGACAAGGGGGGACAAGGAGGGACAAAGAAGGAGAAGGAGTGGCAAGGAGGGACAAAGAGGAACAAAGAGGGAGAAGGAGTGGCAAGGAGGGAAAAGGAGGGGCAATGAAGCACAAGGAGGTCAAAGGAGGGGCAATGAGGGACCAGGAGGGAAAAAGAGTGAGAAGAAGGGACAAGGAGGGGCAAGGAGAGATAAGGAGGGAAAAAGGAGTGACAAGGAGGGAAAATGATTGAAAAGGAGTGACAAGGAGGGAAAAGGAAGACAAAGGAGTGGCAATGAGGAGCAATGAGGGTCCAGGAGGGAAAAAGAGTGACAAGAAGGGACTAGGAGGGGTAAGGAGAGACAAGGAGGGAAAGGAGTGACAAGGAGGGACAAGGAAGTACAAGGAGGGATAAGGGGGGCAATGAGGGACAAGGGGGGACAAGGAGGGACAAAGAGGGAGAAGGAGTGGCAAGGAGGGACAAAGAGGAACAAAGAGGGAGAAGGAGTGGCAAGGAGGGAAAAGGAGGGAAAAGGAGGGAAAGGAGTGACAAGGAGGGACAAGCAGGGAAAATGAGGAACAAGGAGGGCCAAGGAGGGACAAGTACGGACCAGGAGGGACAAGGAGGGAAGAGGAGGGACAATGAGGGAGAAGGAGGGAAAAGGAGGACAAAGGAGGGGCAATGAGGAACAAGGAAGGACAAGCAGGGAAAATGAAGAACAAGTACGGACCAGGAGGGACAAGGAGGGAAAATGAGGAACAAGGAGGGACAAGTACGGACCAGGAGGGACAAGGAGGAACAATGAGGGACAAGGAGGAACAATGAGGGACAATGAGGGACAAGGAGTGACAAGGAGGGAAAAAAGGGATAATTAGCGACAAGGAGGGTCAAGGAGGGAAAAGGACGGAAAAGGAGTGACAAGGAGGGACAAGGAGGGTCAATGAGGGACAAGGATGGAAAAGGAGGGATAAGGAGCGACAAGGAGCGACAAGGAGGGACAAGGAGGGAAAAAGAGTGAAAAGGAGGGAAAAGGAGGGACAAGCAATGACAAGGAGTGACAAGGAGGGACAAGGAGGGACAAGGAGGGGCAATGAGGGACAAGGAGTGACAAGGAGGAACACGGAGGGACTAGTAGGGACAAATAGAGACAAGGAGGACAAAGGAGGGGAAATGAGGAGCAATGAGGGTCCAGGAGGGAAAAAGAGGGACAAGGAGGGGTAAGGAGGGAAAGGAGTGACAAGGAGGGATAAAGAGGGAAAGGAGTGACATGGAGTGGCAAGGAGGGACAAGGAGGTTCAATGAGGGACAAGTAGGGACAAGGAGGGAAAAGAAGCGAAAAGGAGGGAGAAGCAGGGAAAAGGATGGACAATGATTGACAAGGAGGGAAAATGAGGGAAAAGGAGGGACAAGGAGTGAAAAGGAGGGACAAGGAGTGACAAGGAGGGACAAGGAGGGCTAAGGAGGGATAAGGAGGGACCAGGAGGGACAAGGAGTGACAAGGAGGCTCTCGGAGTGAAAAGGAAGGACACGGAGGGAAATGGAGGGACAAGGAGGGGAAATGAGGGTCAATGACGGACAAGGAGTGAAAAGGAAGGAAAAGAAGGGATAATTAGCGACAAGGAGGGTCAAGGAGGGACAAGGAGGGAAAAGGACGGAAAAGGAGTGACAAGGAGGGTCAATGAGGGACAAGGAGGGAAAAAGAGTGAAAAGGAGGGAAAAGGAGGGACAAGCAATGACAAGGAGTGACAAGGAGGGACAAGGAGGGACAAGGAGGGGCAATGAGGGACAAGGAGTGACAAGGAGGAACACGGAGGGACTAGTAGGGACAAATAGAGACAAGGAGGACAAAGGAGGGGAAATGAGGAGCAATGAGGGTCCAGGAGGGAAAAAGAGTGACAAGAAGGGTCAAGCAGGGGTAAGGAGAGACAACGAGAGAAAATGACGGAAATGATTGAAAAAGAGTGACAAGGAGGGTCAAAGGGGGAAAATGATTGAAAGGAGTGACAAGGAGTGTCAAGGAGGGACAAGGAGGGAAAAGGAGGACAAAGGAGGGGCAACGAGGGTCAAGGAGGGACAATGAGGGTAAAAGAGGAACAAAGATGGAGAAGGAGTGGCAAGGAGTGACAAGGAGGGAAAAGGAGGGGCAATGAGGGACAGGGAGGGACGAGGAGGACAAAGGAGGGGCAATGAGTAGCAATGTGGGATTAGTAGGGAAAAAGAGTGAGAAGAAGGGACAAGGAGGGGCAAGGAGGGAAAAGGACGGAGGGACAAGGAGGGAAATTGATTGAAAAAGAGGGAAAAGGAAGACAAAGGAGGGGTAATGAGGGTCCAGGAGGGAAAAATAGTGACAAGAAGGGACTAGGAGGGGTAAGGAGAGACAAGGAGATAAAAGGAGGGAAAAGGAGGACAAAGGAGGGGCAATGAGGATCAAGGAGGGACAATGAGGGTCAAGGAGGGATAAGGAGGGACAAGGACGGGCAATGAGGGACAAGGTGGGACAAGGAGGGCCAAAGAGGGAAAATGATTGAAAGGAGTGACAAGGAGGGAAAAGGAGGACAAAGGAGGGGCAATGAGGGACAAGCAGGAGCAAGGAGGGGCAATGAGGGTCAAGGAGGGATAAGGAGGGACAAGTACGGGCAATGAGGGACAAGGAGGGTCAAGGAGGGACCAGGACGGGCAAGGAGGGACAAAGAGGGAAAAGGAGGGAAAATGAGGGTCAAGGAGGTACAAGGAGGGTCAAGGAGCGACAAGGAGGGACAATGAGTGAAAAAGAGGGACAAGGAGGGCCAATGAGGGACAATGAAGGACATGGAGGGACAAGTAGGGACAAGGAGGGGCAAGGATGGACAAGGAGGGACAAGGAGGGACAAGGAGGGACAAAGAGGGACAAAGAGGAACAAAGAGGGAGAAGGAGTGGCAAGGAGGGACAAAGAGGAGCAAAGAGGGAGAAGGAGTGGCAAGGACTGACAAGGAGGGAAAAGGAGGGGCAATGAGGGACGAGGATGACAAAGGAGGGGCAATGAGGAGAAATGAGGGACCAGTAGGGAAAAAGAGGGAGAAGAAGGGACAAGGAGGGGCAAGGAGGGGCAAGGAGGGGCAAGGAGGGAAAAGGACGGAAAAGGAGGGAAAAGGAGGGAAAAGGAGTGACAAGGAGGGACAAGGAGGGAAAATGATTGAAAAGGAGGGAAAATGTAGACAAAGGAGGGGCAATGAGGGTCCAGGAGGGAAAAAGAGTGACCAGAAGGGACTAGGAGGGGTAAGGAGAGACAAGGAGATAAAAGGAGGGAAAGGAGTGACAAGGAGGGACAAAGAGGGAAAATGATTGAAAGGAGTGACAAGGAGGGACAAGGAAGTACAAGGAGGGATAAGGGGGGGGCAATGAGGGACAAGGGGGGACAAGGAGGGACAAAGAAGGAGAAGGAGTGGCAAGGAGGGACAAAGAGGAACAAAGAGGGAGAAGGAGTGGCAAGGAGGGAAAAGGAGGGGCAATGAAGCACAAGGAGGTCAAAGGAGGGGCAATGAGGGACCAGGAGGGAAAAAGAGTGAGAAGAAGGGACAAGGAGGGGCAAGGAGAGATAAGGAGGGAAAAAGGAGTGACAAGGAGGGAAAATGATTGAAAAGGAGTGACAAGGAGGGAAAAGGAAGACAAAGGAGTGGCAATGAGGAGCAATGAGGGTCCAGGAGGGAAAAAGAGTGACAAGAAGGGACTAGGAGGGGTAAGGAGAGACAAGGAGGGAAAGGAGTGACAAGGAGGGACAAGGAAGTACAAGGAGGGATAAGGGGGGCAATGAGGGACAAGGGGGGACAAGGAGGGACAAAGAGGGAGAAGGAGTGGCAAGGAGGGACAAAGAGGAACAAAGAGGGAGAAGGAGTGGCAAGGAGGGAAAAGGAGGGAAAAGGAGGGAAAGGAGTGACAAGGAGGGACAAGCAGGGAAAATGAGGAACAAGGAGGGCCAAGGAGGGACAAGTACGGACCAGGAGGGACAAGGAGGGAAGAGGAGGGACAATGAGGGAGAAGGAGGGAAAAGGAGGACAAAGGAGGGGCAATGAGGAACAAGGAAGGACAAGCAGGGAAAATGAAGAACAAGTACGGACCAGGAGGGACAAGGAGGGAAAATGAGGAACAAGGAGGGACAAGTACGGACCAGGAGGGACAAGGAGGAACAATGAGGGACAAGGAGGAACAATGAGGGACAATGAGGGACAAGGAGTGACAAGGAGGGAAAAAAGGGATAATTAGCGACAAGGAGGGTCAAGGAGGGAAAAGGACGGAAAAGGAGTGACAAGGAGGGACAAGGAGGGTCAATGAGGGACAAGGATGGAAAAGGAGGGATAAGGAGCGACAAGGAGCGACAAGGAGGGACAAGGAGGGGAAAGGAGAGACAAGGAGTGACAAGGAGGAACACGGAGGTGTTAGTAGGGGCAAGGTGATACAGAGTGAAAAGGAGGCATAAGGAGCGACAAGCAGTGACAAGGAGGGTCTCGGAAGGACAATGAGGGAAAAAGAGGGTCAATGAGGGACAAGGAGCGACAAGGAGCGGCAAGGAGGGAAAAGGAGGTATAAGGAGCGACAAGGAAGGTCAGGGAGGGACAAGGAGCGACAATGAGGGAAAAGGAGGGACAAGGAGGGATAAGGAGGGGCAATGAGGGACAATGAGGGACAAGGAGGGACAAGGAGGGACCAGGAGGGATTACGTGGGACAAGGAGGGGTTAGGAGGGAAAGGAGTGCCAAGGAGGGATAAGGACGGATAAGGAGGGACAAGGAGGGAAGAGGAGTGACAAGGAGGGGCAAGGATGGAAAAGGAGTGACAAGGAGGGACAAGGAGGTTCAATGAGGGACAAGTAGGGACAAGGAGGGAAAAGGAGCGAAAAGGAGGGAGAAGCAGGGAAAAGGAGGGACAAGGAGGGAAAATGAGGGACCAGGAGGGACAAGGAGGAAAAGGAAGGAAAATGAGGGAAAACTTGTGATAAGGAGGGACAATTAGGGCGCAATGAGGGATAAGGATGGACCAGGAGGGACAAGGAGTGACAAGGAGGCTCTCGGAGGGAAAAGGAAGGACAAGGAGGGAAATGGAGGGGCAATGAGGGTCAATGAGGGACAAAGAGTGAAAAGGAGTGAAAAGAAGGGATAATTAGCGACAAGGAGGGTCAAGGAGGGAAAAGGACGAAAAGGAGTGACAAGGAAGGACAAGGAGGGTCAATGAGGGACAAGGAGGGAAAAGGAGTGGAAAAGATTGAAAAGGAGGGAAAAGGAGGGATAAGGAGCGACAAGGAGGGACAAGCAATGACATGGAGGATCAAGGAGTGACAAGGAGGGTCTTGGCGGGACAAGGATGGGCAATGAGGGAAAAGGAGGGGCAATGAGGGACAAGGAGGGACAAGGAGTGACAAGGAGGAACACGGAGGGACTAGTAGGGGCAAGGAGAGACAAGGAGGACAAAGGAGGGGCAATGAGGAGCAATGAGGGTCCAGGAGGGATAAAGAGTGACAAGAAGGGTCAAGGAGGGGTAAGGAGAGACAAGGAGAGAAAAGGAGGGAAAGGATTGAAAAGGAGTGACAAGGAGGAACAAGGAGGGACAAAGCGGGAAAATGATTGAAAGGAGTAACAAGGAGGGAAAAGGAGGACAAAGGAGGGGCAATGAGGGACAAGGAGGAACAAGGAGGGGCAATGAGGGTCAAGGAGGGATAAGGAGGGACAAGTACTGGCAATGAGGGACAAGGAGGAACAAGGAGGGGAAATGAGGGATATGGTGGGAAAGGAGTGACAAGGAGGGACAAAGAGGGAAAATGATTGAAAGAAGTGACAAGGAGGGACAAGGAGGGAAAGGAGTGACAAGGAGGGATAAGGAGTGACAAGGAGGGAAGAGGAGTGACAAGGAGGGGCAAAGACGGAAAAGGAGTGACAAGGAGGGGCAAGGAGGGACAAGGAGGTTCAATGAGGGACAAGTAGGGACAAGGAGGGAAAAGGAGCGAAAAGGAGGGAGAAGCAGGGTCAAGGAGGAACAAGGAGGGACAATGAGGATCAAAAGGAGAACAAAGAGGGAGAAGGAGTGGCAAGGAGTGACAAGGAGGGGCAATGTGGGACAAGGAGGGGCAAGGAGGACAAAGGAGGGGCAATGAGGGACCAGGAGGGAAAAAGAGTGAGAAGAAGGGACAAGGAGGGGCAAGGAGAGACGAGGAGGGAAAGGAGGGAAAAAGGAGTGACAAGGAAGGAAAAGGAGGGAAAATGATTGAAAAGGAGTGACAAGGAGGGAAAAGGAAGACAAAGGAGGGGCAATGAGGAGCAATGAGGGTCCAGGAGGGGAAAAGAGGACAAAGGAGGGCCAATGAGGGACAAGGAGAAACAATGAGGGACAAGAAGGGATAAAGAGGGTCAAGGAAGTAAAAGGAGTGACAAGGAGGGACAAGTAGGGACTTGGAGGGACAATGAGGGTCAGGGATGGTCAAGGAGGGACAAGGAGGACAAAGGAGTGGCAATGAGAGACAATGAGGGACAAGCAGGGACAAGAAGGGACAAGGAGGAATAAGGAGGGAAAGGATTGGCAAGGAGGGATAAGGGGGGAAAAGGACGGAAAAGGAGTGACAAGGAGGGGCAATGATGGTCAATGAGGGAAAAGGAGGACAAAGGAGGGCCAATGAGGGACAAGGAGAAACAAGGAGGGACAAGTAGGGACTTGGAGGGACAATGAGGGTCAGGGATGGTCAAGGAGGGACAAAGGAGTGGCAATGAGGGACAAGCAGGGACAATAAGGGACAAGGAGGGAAAGGAGTGACAAGGAGGGATAAGGAGGGAAAAGGACGGAAAAAGAGTGACAAGGAGGGGCAATGAGGGAGAAGGAGGGACAAGCAGGAACTAGGTGGGACATGGAGGGAATATGAGGGTCAAGGATGGTCAAGGAGGGGCAAGGAGGGAACAGAAAGAAAAGGATGACAAAGGAGGAGCAAAGAGGGACAAGCAGGGACAAGGAGGGATAAGGAGGGGCAATGAGGGACAAGGAGGGATTAGGAGGGACCAGGAGGGATTAGGAGGGACAAGGAGGGGTAAGGAGGGAAAGGAGTGACAAGGAGGGATAAAGAGGGAAAGGAGTGACATGGAGTGGCAAGGAGGGACAAGGAGGTTCAATGAGGGACAAGTAGGGACAAGGAGGGAAAAGAAGCGAAAAGGAGGGAGAAGCAGGGAAAAGGATGGACAATGATTGACAAGGAGGGAAAATGAGGGAAAAGGAGGGACAAGGAGTGAAAAGGAGGGACAAGGAGTGACAAGGAGTGACAAGGAGGGACAAGGAGGGCTAAGGAGGGATAAGGAGGGACCAGGAGGGACAAGGAGTGACAAGGAGGCTCTCGGAGTGAAAAGGAAGGACTAGGAGGGAAATGGAGGGACAAGGAGGGGAAATGAGGGTCAATGAGGGACAAGGAGTGAAAAGGAAGGAAAAGAAGGGATAATTAGCGACAAGGAGGGTCAAGGAGGGACAAGGAGGGAAAAGGACGGAAAAGGAGTGACAAGGAGGGTCAATGAGGGACAAGGAGGGAAAAAGAGTGAAAAGGAGGGAAAAGGAGGGACAAGCAATGACAAGGAGGATCAAGGAGTGACAAGGAGGGTCTCGGAGGGACAAGGAGGGAAAAGGAGGACAAAGGAGGGGCAACGAGGGTCAAGGAGGGACAATGAGGGTAAAAGAGGAACAAAGATGGAGAAGGAGTGGCAAGGAGTGACAAGGAGGGAAAAGGAGGGGCAATGAGGGACAGGGAGGGACGAGGAGGACAAAGGAGGGGCAATGAGGAGCAATGTGGGATTAGTAGGGAAAAAGAGTGAGAAGAAGGGACAAGGAGGGGCAAGGAGGGAAAAGGACGGAGGGACAAGGAGGGAAAATGATTGAAAAAGAGGGAAAAGGAAGACAAAGGAGGGGTAATGAGGGTCCAGGAGGGAAAAATAGTGACAAGAAGGGACTAGGAGGGGTAAGGAGAGACAAGGAGATAAAAGGAGGGAAAAGGAGGACAAAGGAGGGGCAATGAGGATCAAGGAGGGACAATGAGGGTCAAGGAGGGATAAGGAGGGACAAGGACGGGCAATGAGGGACAAGGTGGGACAAGGAGGGCCAAAGAGGGAAAATGATTGAAAGGAGTGACAAGGAGGGAAAAGGAGGACAAAGGAGGGGCAATGAGGGACAAGCAGGAGCAAGGAGGGGCAATGAGGGTCAAGGAGGGATAAGGAGGGACAAGTACGGGCAATGAGGGACAAGGAGGGTCAAGGAGGGACCAGGACGGGCAAGGAGGGACAAAGAGGGAAAAGGAGGGAAAATGAGGGTCAAGGAGGTACAAGGAGGGTCAAGGAGCGACAAGGAGGGACAATGAGTGAAAAAGAGGGACAAGCAGGGACAATGAGGGAAAAGAAGGAGCAATGAGGGACACGCATGGACATCAGGGACAAGGAGGGCCAATGAGGGACAATGAAGGACATGGAGGGACAAGTAGGGACAAGGAGGGGCAAGGATGGACAAGGAGGGACAAGGAGGGACAAAGAGGGACAAAGAGGAATAAAGAGGGAGAAGGAGTGGCAAGGAGGGACAAAGAGGAGCAAAGAGGGAGAAGGAGTGGCAAGGACTGACAAGGAGGGAAAAGGAGGGGCAATGAGGGACGAGGATGACAAAGGAGGGGCAATGAGGAGAAATGAGGGACCAGTAGGGAAAAAGAGGGAGAAGAAGGGACAAGGAGGGGCAAGGAGGGAAAAGGACGGAAAAGGAGGGAAAAGGAGTGACAAGGAGGGACAAGGAGGGAAAATGATTGAAAAGGAGGGAAAAGGAAGACAAAGGAGGGGTAATGAGGGTCCAGGAGGGAAAAAGAGTGACCAGAAGGGACTAGGAGGGGTAAGGAGAGACAAGGAGATAAAAGGAGGGAAAGGAGTGACAAGGAGGGACAAAGAGGGAAAATGATTGAAAGGAGTGACAAGGAAGTACAAGGAGGGATAAGGGGGGGCAATGAGGGACAAGGGGGGACAAGGAGGGACAAAGAAGGAGAAGGAGTGGCAAGGAGGGACAAAGAGGAACAAAGAGGGAGAAGGAGTGGCAAGGAGGGAAAAGGAGGGGCAATGAAGCACAAGGAGGTCAAAGGAGGGGCAATGAGGGACCAGGAGGGAAAAAGAGTGAGAAGAAGGGACAAGGAGGGGCAAGGAGAGATAAGGAGGGAAAAAGGAGTGACAAGGAGGGAAAATGATTGAAAAGGAGTGACAAGGAGGGAAAAGGAAGACAAAGGAGTGGCAATGAGGAGCAATGAGGGTCCAGGAGGGAAAAAGAGTGACAAGAAGGGACTAGGAGGGGTAAGGAGAGACAAGGAGGGAAAGGAGTGACAAGGAGGGATAAGGGGGGCAATGAGGGACAAGGGGGGACAAGGAGGGACAAAGAGGGAGAAGGAGTGGCAAGGAGGGACAAAGAGGAACAAAGAGGGAGAAGGAGTGGCAAGGAGGGAAAAGGAGGGAAAAGGAGGGAAAAGGAGGGAAAGGAGTGACAAGGAGGGACAAGGAGGGACAAGCAGGGAAAATGAGGAACAAGGAGGGCCAAGGAGGGACAAGTACGGACCAGGAGGGAAGAGGAGGGACAATGAGGGAGAAGGAGGGAAAAGGAGGACAAAGGAGGGGCAATGAGGAACAAGGAAGGACAAGCAGGGAAAATGAAGAACAAGTACGGACCAGGAGGGACAAGGAGGGAAAATGAGGAACAAGGAGGGACAAGTACGGACCAGGAGGGACAAGGAGGAACAATGAGGGACAAGGAGGAACAATGAGGGACAATGAGGGACAAGGAGTGACAAGGAGGGAAAAAAGGGATAATTAGCGACAAGGAGGGTCAAGGAGGGAAAAGGACGGAAAAGGAGTGACAAGGAGGGACAAGGAGGGTCAATGAGGGACAAGGATGGAAAAGGAGGGATAAGGAGCGACAAGGAGCGACAAGGAGGGACAAGGAGGGGAAAGGAGAGACAAGGAGTGACAAGGAGGAACACGGAGGTGTTAGTAGGGGCAAGGTGATACAGAGTGAAAAGGAGGCATAAGGAGCGACAAGCAGTGACAAGGAGGATCAAGGAGTGACAAGGAGGGTCTCGGAAGGACAATGAGGGAAAAAGAGGGTCAATGAGGGACAAGGAGCGACAAGGAGCGACAAGGAGGGAAAAGGAGGTATAAGGAGCGACAAGGAAGGTCAGGGAGGGACAAGGAGCGACAATGAGGGAAAAGGAGGGACAAGGAGGGACAAGGAGGGACAAGGAGGGATAAGGAGGGGCAATGAGGGACAATGAGGGACAAGGAGTGACCAGGAGGGATTACGTGGGACAAGGAGGGGTTAGGAGGGAAAGGAGTGCCAAGGAGGGATAAGGACGGATAAGGAGGGACAAGGAGGTTCAATGAGGGACAAGTAGGGACAAGGAGGGAAAAGGAGCGAAAAGGAGGGAGAAGCAGGGAAAAGGAGGGACAAGGAGGGAAAATGAGGGACCAGGAGGGACAAGGAGGAAAATGAGGGAAAAGGAAGGAAAATGAGGGAAAACTTGTGATAAGGAGGGACAATTAGGGCGCAATGAGGGATAAGGAGGGACCAGGAGGGACAAGGAGGGACAAGGAGGGACAAGGAGGGACAAGGAGTGACAAGGAGGCTCTCGGAGGGAAAAGGAAGGACAAGGAGGGAAATGGAGGGGCAATGAGGGTCAATGAGGGACAAAGAGTGAAAAGGAGTGAAAAGAAGGGATAATTAGCGACAAGGAGGGTCAAGGAGGAAAAAGGACGAAAAGGAGTGACAAGGAAGGACAAGGAGGGTCAATGAGGGACAAGGAGGGAAAAGGAGTGGAAAAGATTGAAAAGGAGGGAAAGGAGGGATAAGGAGCGACAAGGAGGGACAAGCAATGACATGGAGGATCAAGGAGTGACAAGGAGGGTCTTGGCGGGACAAGGATGGGCAATGAGGGAAAAGGAGGGGCAATGAGGGACAAGGAGGGACAAGGAGGGACAAGGAGGGACAAGGAGGGACAAGGAGTGACAAGGAGGAACACGGAGGGACTAGTAGGGGCAAGGAGAGACAAGGAGGACAAAGGAGGGGCAATGAGGAGCAATGAGGGTCCAGGAGGGATAAAGAGTGACAAGAAGGGTCAAGGAGGGGTAAGTAGAGACAAGGAGAGAAAAGGAGGGAAAGGATTGAAAAGGAGTGACAAGGAGGAACAAGGAGGGACAAAGCGGGAAAATGATTGAAAGGAGTAACAAGGAGGGAAAAGGAGGACAAAGGAGGGGCAATGAGGGACAAGGAGGAACAAGGAGGGGCAATGAGGGTCAAGGAGGGATAAGGAGGGACAAGTACTGGCAATGAGGGACAAGGAGGAACAAGGAGGGGAAATGAGGGATATGGTGGGAAAGGAGTGACAAGGAGGGACAAAGAGGGAAAATGATTGAAAGAAGTGACAAGGAGGGACAAGGAGGGAAAGGAGTGACAAGGAGGGATAAGGAGGGATAAGGAGTGACAAGGAGGGAAGAGGAGTGACAAGGAGGGGCAAAGACGGAAAAGGAGTGACAAGGAGGGGCAAGGAGGGACAAGGAGGTTCAATGAGGGACAAGTAGGGACAAGGAGGGAAAAGGAGCGAAAAGGAGGGAGAAGCAGGGTCAAGGAGGAACAAGGAGGGACAATGAGGATCAAAAGGAGAACAAAGAGGGAGAAGGAGTGGCAAGGAGTGACAAGGAGGGGCAAGGAGGACAAAGGAGTGGCAATGAGAGACAATGAGGGACAAGCAGGGACAAGGAGGGAAAGGATTGACAAGGAGGGATAAGGGGGGAAAAGGACGGAAAAGGAGTGACAAGGAGGGGCAATGATGGTCAATGAGGGAAAAGGAGGACAAAGGAGGGCCAATGAGGGACAAGGAGAAACAAGGAGGGACAAGGAATAAGGAGGGTCAAGGAAGGAAAAGGAGTGACAAGGAGGGACAAGTAGGGACTTGGAGGGACAATGAGGGTCAGGGATGGTCAAGGAGGGACAAGGAGGACAAAGGAGTGGCAATGAGGGACAAGCAGGGACAATAAGGGACAAGGAGGGAAAGGAGTGACAAGGAGGGATAAGGAGGGAAAAGGACGGAAAAGGAGTGACAAGGAGGGGCAATGAGGGAGAAGGAGGGACAAGCAGGAACTAGGTGGGACATGGAGGGAATATGAGGGTCAAGGATGGTCAAGGAGGGGCAAGGAGGGAACAGAAAGAAAAGGATGACAAAGGAGGAGCAAAGAGGGACAAGGAGGGACAAGCAGGGACAAGGAGGGATAAGGAGGGGCAATGAGGGACAAGGAGGGATTAGGAGGGACCAGGAGGGATTAGGAGGGACAAGGAGGGGTAAGGAGGGAAAGGAGTGACAAGGAGGGATAAAGAGGGAAAGGAGTGACATGGAGTGGCAAGGAGGGACAAGGAGGTTCAATGAGGGACAAGTAGGGACAAGGAGGGAAAAGAAGTGAAAAGGAGGGAGAAGCAGGGAAAAGGAGGGACAATGATTGACAAGGAGGGAAAATGAGGGAAAAGGAGGGACAAGGAGTGACAAGGAGGGACAAGGAGGGATAAGGAGGGACAAGGAGTGACAAGGAGGCTCTCGGAGTGAAAAGGAAGGACAAGGAGGAAATGGAGGGACAAGGAGGGGAAATGAGGGTCAATGAGGGACAAGGAGTGAAAAGGAAGGAAAAGAAGGGACAATTAGCGACAAGGAGGGTCAAGGAGGACAAGGAGGGAAAAGGACGGAAAAGGAGTGACAAGGAGGGTCAATGAGGGACAAGGAGGGAAAAAGAGTGAAAAGGAGGGACAAGCAATGACAAGGAGGATCAAGGAGTGACAAGGAGGGTCTCGGAGGGACAAGGAGGGGCAATGAGGAAAAAAGAGGGGCAATGAGGGACAAGGAGGGACAAGGAGGGAAAAGGAGGGACAAGGAGTGACAAGGAGGAACACGGAGGGACTAGTAGGGACAAATAGAGACAAGGAGGACAAAGGAGGGGCAATGAGGAGCAATGAGGGTCCAGGAGGGAAAACGAGTGACAAGAAGGGTCAAGGAGGGGTAAGGAGAGACAACGAGAGAAAATGACGGAAATGATTGAAAAAGAGTGACAAGGAGGGACAAAGGGGGAAAATGATTGAAAGGAGTGACAAGGAGTGTCAAGGAGGGACAAGGAGGGAAAAGGAGGACAAAGGAGGGGCAACGAGGGTCAAGGAGGGACAATGTGGGTAAAAGAGGAACAAAGATGGAGAAGGAGTGGCAAGGAGTGACAAGGAGGGAAAAGGAGGGGCAATGAGGGACAGGGAGGGACGAGGAGGACAAAGGAGGGGCAATGAGGAGCAATTTGGGATTAGTAGGGAAAAAGAGTGAGAAGAAGGGACAAGGACGGGCAAGGAGGGAAAAGGACGGAGGGACAAGGAGGTAAAATGATTGAAAAAGAGGGAAAAGGAAGACAAAGGAGGGGTAATGAGGGTCCAGGAGGGAAAAATAGTGACAAGAAGGGACTAGGAGGGGTAAGGAGAGACAAGGAGATAAAAGGAGGGAAAAGGAGGACAAAGGAGGGGCAATGAGGATCAAGGAGGGACAATGAGGGTCAAGGAGGGATAAGGAGGGACAAGGACGGGCAATGAGGGACAAGGTGGGACAAGGAGGGCCAAAGAGGGAAAATGATTGAAAGGAGTGACAAGGAGGGAAAAGGAGGGCAAAGGAGGGGCAATGAGGGACAAGCAGGAGCAAGGAGGGGCAATGAGGGTCAAGGAGGGATAAGGAGGGACAAGTACGGGCAATGAGGGACAAGGAGGGTCAAGAAGGGACCAGGACGGGCAAGGAGGGACAAAGAGGGAAAAGGAGGGAAAATGAGGGTCAAGGAGGTACAAGGAGGGTCAAGGAGCGACAAGGAGGGACAATGAGTGAAAAAGAGGGACAAGCAGGGACAATGAGGGAAAAGAAGGAGCAATGAGGGACACGCATGGACATCAGGGACAAGGAGGGCCAATGAGGGACAATGAAGGACATGGAGGGACAAGTAGGGACAAGGAGGGACAAGGATGGACAAGGAGGGACAAGGAGGGACAAGGAGGGACAAGGAGGGACAAAGAGGGACAAAGAGGAACAAAGAGGGAGAAGGAGTGGCAAGGAGGGACAAAGAGGAGCAAAGAGGAGCAAAGAGGGAGAAGGAGTGGCAAGGACTGACAAGGAGGGAAAAGGAGGGGCAATGAGGGACGAGGATGACAAAGGAGGGGCAATGAGGAGAAATGAGGGACCAGTAGGGAAAAAGAGGGAGAAGAAGGTGCAAGGAGGGGCAAGGAGGGGCAAGGAGGGAAAAGGACGGAAAAGGAGGGAAAAGGAGTGACAAGGAGGGACAAGGAGGGAAAATGATTGAAAAGGAGGGAAAAGGAAGACAAAGGAGGGGCAATGAGGGTCCAGGAGGGAAAAAGAGTGACAAGAAGGGATTAGGAGGGGTAAGGAGAGACAAGGAGATAAAAGGAGGGAAAGGAGTGACAAGGAGGGACAAAGAGGGAAAATGATTGAAAGGAGTGACAAGGAAGTACAAGGAGGGATAAGGGGGGGCAATGAGGGACAAGGGGGGACAAGGAGGGACAAAGAAGGAGAAGGAGTGGCAAGGAGGGACAAAGAGGGAGAAGGAGTGGCAAGGAGGGAAAAGGAGGGGCAATGAAGCACAAGGAGGTCAAAGGAGGGGCAATGAGGGACCAGGAGGGAAAAAGAGTGAGAAGAAGCGACAAGGAGGGGCAAGGAGAGATAAGGAGGGAAAAAGGAGTGACAAGGAGGGAAAGTGATTGAAAAGGAGTGACAAGGAGGGAAAAGGAAGACAAAGGAGTGGCAATGAGGAGCAATGAGGGTCCAGGAGGGAAAAAGAGTGACAAGAAGGGACTAGGAGGGGTAAGGAGAGACATGGAGGGAAAGGAGTGACAAGGAGGGACAAGGAAGTACAAGGAGGGATAAGGGGGGCAATGAGGGACAAGGGGGGGACAAGGAGGGACAAAGAGGGAGAAGGAGTGGCAAGGAGGGACAAAGAGGAACAAAGAGGGAGAAGGAGTGGCAAGGAGGGAAAAGGAGGGGCAATGAAGCACAAGGAGGTCAAAGGAGGGGCAATGAGGAGCAATGAGGGACCAGGAGGGAAAAAGAGTGAGAAGAAGGGACAAGGAGGGGCAAGGAGAGATAAGGAGGGAAAAAGGAGTGACAAGGAGGGAAAATGATTGAAAAGGAGTGACAAGGAGGGAAAAGGAAGACAAAGGAGTGGCAATGAGGAGCAATGAGGGTCCAGGAGGGAAAAAGAGTGACAAGAAGGGTCTAGGAGGGGTAAGGAGAGACAAGGAGGGAAAGGAGTGACAAGGAGGGACAAGCAGGAACTAGGTGGGTCATGGAGGGAATATGAGGGTCAAGGAGGCGCAAGGAGGGAACAGAAGAAAAGGAGGAGCAAAGAGGGACAAGCAGGGACAAGGAGGGACAAGAAGGGATAAGGAGGGTCAAGGAAGGAAATGTAGTGACAAGGAGGGAGAAGTAGGGACTTGGAGGGACAATGAGGGTCAGGGATGGTCAAGGCTGGTCAAGGAGGGACAAGGAGGACAAAGGAGTGGCAATGAGAGACAATGAGGGACAAGCAGAGACAATAAGGGACAAGGAGGGATAAGGAGGGAATGGAGTGACAAGGAGTGGCAAGGAGAGACAAGAAGGGTCAATGAGGGACAAGGAGGAAAAGGAGTGACAAGGAGGGGCAAGGAGTGAGAAGGAGGGACAAGCAGGAACTAGGTGGGACATGGAGGGAATATGAGGGTCAAGGACGGTATAGGAGGGGCAAGGAGGGAACAGAAAGAAAAGGAGGACAAAGGAGGAGCCAAGAGGGACAAGCAGGGACAAGGAGGGATAAGGAGGGGCAATGAGGGACAAGGAGGGACAAGGAGGGATAAGGAGGGATAAGGAGGGATAAGGAGGGATAAGGAGGGATAAGGAGGGACAAGGAGGGACAAGGAGGACAAAGGAGGGGCAATGAGGGTCCAGGAGGGAAAAAGAGTGGCAAGAAGGGTCAAGGAGGGGTAAGGAGAGACAAGTAGAGAAAAGGAGGGAAAGGATTGAAAATGAGTGACAAGGAGGGACAAGGAGGGACAAAGGGGGAAAATGATTGAAAAGGAGTGACAAGGAGGGAAAAGGAAGACAAAGGAGGGGCAATGAGGAGCAATGAGGTCCAGGAGGGAAAAAGAGTGACACGAAGGGACTAGGAGGTTTAAGGAGAGACAAGGAGATAAAGGGAGGGAAAGGAGGAACAAGCAGGAACTAGGTGGGACATGGAGGGACAAGTAGGGACTTGGAGGGACAATGAGGGTCAGGGATGGTCAAGGAGGGACAAGGAGGACAAAGGAGTGGCAATGAGAGACAATGAGGGACAAGCAGGGACAATAAGGGACTAGGAGGGATAAGGAGGGAAAGGAGTGACAAGGAGGGATAAGGAGGGAAAGGAGTGACAAGGAGGGATAAGGAGGGAAAGGAGTGACAAGGAGGGATAAGGAGGGAAAAGGACGGAAAAGGAGTGACAAGGAGGGGCAATGAGGGTCAATGAGGGACAAGGAGGGAAAAGGAGGGCCAATGAGGGACAATGAGGGACAAGAAGGATAAGGAGGGTCAAGGAAGGAAAAGGAGGGACAAGTAGGGACTTAGAGGGACAATGAGGGTCAGGAATGGTCAAGGATGGTCAAGGAGGGATTAGGAGGGACAAGGAGGGACAAAGAGGAACAAAGAGGGAGAAGGAGTGGCAAGGAGGGACAAAGAGGAGCAAAGAGGGAGAAGGAGTGGCAAGGACTGACAAGGAGGGAAAAGAAGGGGCAATGAGGGACGAGGATGACAAAGGAGGGGCAATGAGGAGAAATGAGGGACCAGTAGGGAAAAAGAGGGAGAAGAAGGGACAAGGAGGGGCAAGGAGGGAAAAGGACGGAAAAGGAGGGAAAAGGAGTGACAAGGAGGGACAAGGAGGGAAAATGATTGAAAAGGAGGGAAAAGGAAGACAAAGGAGGGGCAATGAGGGAGAAGGAGGGACAAGCAGGAACTAGGTGGGACATGGAGGGAATATGAGGGTCAAGGATGGTCAAGGAGGGGCAAGGAGGGAACAGAAAGAAAAGGATGACAAAGGAGGAGCAAAGAGGGACAAGGAGGGATAAGGAGGGGCAATGAGGGACAAGGAGGGATTAGGAGGGACCAGGAGGGACAAGGAGGGAAAGGAGTGACAAGGAGGGATAAAGAGGGAAAGGAGTGACATGGAGTGGCAAGGAGGGACAAGGAGGTTCAATGAGGGACAAGTAGGGACAAGGAGGGAAAAGAAGCGAAAAGGAGGGAGAAGCAGGGAAAAGGAGGGACAATGATTGACAAGGAGGGAAAATGAGGGAAAAGGAGGGACAAGGAGTGAAAAGGAGGGACAAGGAGTGACAAGGAGTGACAAGGAGGGACAAGGAGGGCTAAGGAGGGATAAGGAGGGACCAGGAGGGACAAGGAGTGTCAAGGAGGCTCTCGGAGTGAAAAGGAAGGACAAGGAGGGAAATGGAGGGACAAGGAGGGGAAATGAGGGTCAATGAGGGACAAGGAGTGAAAAGGAAGGAAAAGAAGGGATAATTAGCGACAAGGAGGGTCAAGGAGGGACAAGGAGGGACAAGGAGGGACAAGGAGGGAAAAGGACGGAAAAGGAGTGACAAGGAGGGTCAATGAGGGACAAGGAGGGAAAAAGAGTGAAAAGGAGGGAAAAGGAGGGACAAGCAATGACAAGGAGGATCAAGGAGTGACAAGGAGGGTCTCGGAGGGACAAGGAGGGGCAATGAGGGACAAGGAGGGAAAAGGAGGGACAAGGAGTGACAAGGAGGAACACGGAGGGACTAGTAGGGACAAATAGAGACAAGGAGGACAAAGGAGGGGAAATGAGGAGCAATGAGGGTCCAGGAGGGAAAAAGAGTGACAAGAAGGGTCAAGGAGGGGTAAGGAGAGACAAGTACGGGCAATGAGGGACAAGGAGGGACCAGGACGGGCAAGGAGGGACAAAGAGGGAAAAGAAGGAGCAATGAGGGACACGCAGGGACATCAGGGACAAGGAGGGCCAATGAGGGACAAGGAAGGACAAGGAGGGACAAGTAGGGACAAGGAGAGACAAGGAGGGGCAATGAAGCACAAGGAGGTCAAAGGAGGGGCAATGAGGAGCAATGAGGGACCAGGAGGGAAAAAGAGTGAGAAGAAGGGACAAGGAGGGGCAAGGAGAGATAAGGAGGGAAAAAGGAGTGACAAGGAGGGAAAATGATTGAAAAGGAGTGACAAGGAGGGAAAAGGAAGACAAAGGAGTGGCAATGAGGAGCAATGAGGGTCCAGGAGGGAAAAAGAGTGACAAGAAGGGACTAGGAGGGGTAAGGAGAGACAAGGAGGGAAAGGAGTGACAAGGAGGGACAAGGAAGTACAAGGAGGGATAAGGGGGGCAATGAGGGACAAGGGGGGACAAGGAGGGACAAAGAGGGAGAAGGAGTGGCAAGGAGGGACAAAGAGGGAGAAGGAGTGGCAAGGAGGGAAAAGGAGGGAAAGGAGTGACAAGGAGGGACAAGGAGGGACAAGCAGGGAAAATGAGGAACAAGGAGTGCCAAGGAGGGACAAGTACGGACCAGGAGGGACAAGGAGGGAAGAGGAGGGACAATGAGGGAGAAGGAGGGAAAAGGAGGACAAAGGAGGGGCAATGAGGGACAAGGAGGAACAAGGAAGGACAAGCAGGGAAAATGAAGAACAAGTACGGACCAGGAGGGACAAGGAGGGAAAATAAGGAACAAGGAGGGACAAGTACGGACCAGGAGGGACAAGGAGGAACAATGAGGGACAAGGAGGAACAATGAGGGACAATGAGGGACAAGGAGTGACAAGGAGGGGCAATGAGGGACAAGTAGGGTCAAGGAGGGGCAACGATGGGCAATGAGGGACAAGGAGGGCCAAGGAGTGCAAGTTCGGACCAGGAGGGATAATGAGGGACAAGGAGGGAAAAGATGGGCAAGGAGGAGCAAGGAGAGACCAGGATGGACATTGAGGGACAAGGAGGGAAAAGATGGGCAAGGAGGAGCAAGGAGAGACCAGGATGGACATTGAGGGACAAGGAGGGACAAGGATGGCCAAGGAGGGACAAGTACGGACCAGAAGGGAAAAGGAGAGTCAAGGAGGGACAAGTAGGGACAAGTAGGATCAAGGAGGGACAAGGAGGGACAAGCAGGGACAAGCAGGGGCAAGGAGGGACAAGGAGGGTCAGGGTGGGACAAGGAGGGACAAGGAGGGACAATAAGGGACAAGGAGGGACAAGGAGGGACTAGGAGGGAAAAGGGGGGAAAGGAGGAAAAGGTAGTGACAAGGAGGAACAAGGAGGGACAAGGAGGAAAATGGTGGGACAGCAGGGGCAATAACGGACAAGGAGGGATAAGGATGGAAAGGAGTGACAAGGAGGGAAAGGAGCGACAAGGAGGGATAAGGAGGGAAAAGGACGGAAAAGAAGTGACAAGGAGGGGCAATGAGGGACAAGGAGGGAGAAGGAGGGACAAGCAGGATCTAGGTGGGACATGGAGGGAATATGAGGGTCAAGGAGGGGCAAGGAGGGAACAGAAAGAAAAGGAGGACAAAGGAGGAGCAAAGAGGGACAAGGAGGGACAAGGAGGGATAAGGAGGGCAATGAGGGAAAAGGAGTGACCAGAAGGGACAAGGAGGGGCAAGGAGGGAAAGGAGTGACAAGGAGGGATAAGGAGGGACAAGGAGGGAAAAGGACGGAAAAGGAGTGACAAGGAGGTGCAATGAGGGACAAGGAGGGGCAATGTGGGACAAGGAGGGACAAGGAGGGATAAGGAGTGACAAGGAGGGGCCATGAGGGACAAGGAGGTTCAATGAGGGACAAGTAGGGACCAGGAGGGACAAGGAGGGGCAAGGAGGGAAAGGAGTGACAAGGAGGGATAAGGAGGGACAAGGACGGAAAAGGAGTGACAAGGAGGTGCAATGAGGGACAAGGAGGGGCAATGTGGGACAAGGAGGGAAAAGGAGTGACAAGGAGGGGCCATGAGGGACAAGGAGGTTCAATGAGGGACAAGTAGGGACAAGGAGGGATAAGGAGGGACAAGGAGTGACAAGGAGGCTGTCGGAGGGAAAAGGAAGGACAAGGAGGGAAATGGAGGGACAAGGAGGGGCAATGAGGGACAAGGAGTGAAAAGGAGGGAAAAAAGGGATAATTAGCGACAAGGAGGGTCAAGGAGGGAAAAGGACGGAAAAGGAGTGACAAGGAGGGACAAGGAGGGTCAATGAGGGACAAGGATGGAAAAGGAGGGATAAGGATGGAAAGGAGTGACAAGGAGGGAAAGGAGTGACAAGGAGGGATAAGGAGGGAAAAGGACGGAAAAGAAGTGACAAGGAGGGGCAATGAGGGACAAGGAGGGAGAAGGAGGGACAAGCAGGAACATGGAGGGAATATGAGGGTCAAGGAGGGGCAAGGAGGGAACAGAAAGAAAAGGAGGACAAAGGAGGAGCAAAGAGGGACAAGGAGTGACAAGGAGGAACACGGAGGTGTTAGTAGGGGCAAGGTGATACAGAGTGAAAAGGAGGCATAAGGAGCGACAAGGAGGGTCTCGGAAGGACAATGAGGGAAAAAGAGGGTCAATGAGGGACAAGGAGCGACAAGGAGCGACAAGGAGGGACAAGGAGGGAAAAGGAGGTATAAGGAGCGACAAGGAAGGTCAGGGAGGGACAAGGAGCGACAATTAGGGAAAAGGAGGGACAAGGAGGGATAAGGAGGGGCAATGAGGGACAATGAGGGACAAGGAGGGACAAGGAGGGATTACGTGGGACAAGGAGGGGTTAGGAGGGAAAGGAGTGCCAAGGAGGGATAAGGACGGATAAGGAGGGACAAGGAGGGAAGAGGAGTGTCAAGGAGGGGCAAGGATGGAAAAGGAGTGACAAGGAGGGACAAGGAGGTTCAATGAGGGACAAGTAGGGACAAGGAGGGAAAAGGAGCGAAAAGGAGGGAGAAGCAGGGAAAAGGAGGGACAAGGAGGGAAAATGAGGGAAAAGGAGGGACCAGGAGGGACAAGGAGGAAAATGAGGGAAAAGGAAGGAAAATGAGGGAAAACTTGTGATAAGGAGGGACAATTAGGGCGCAATGAGGGATAAGGAGGGACAAGGAGGGACAAGGAGGGACAAGGAGGGACAAGGAGGGACAAGGAGTGACAAGGAGTGACAAGGAGGCTCTCGGAGGGAAAAGGAGGGAAATGGAGGGGCAATGAGGGTCAATGAGGGACAAAGAGTGAAAAGGAGTGAAAAGAAGGGATAATTAGCGACAAGGAGGGTCAAGGAGGGAAAAGGACGAAAAGGAGTGACAAGGAAGGACAAGGAGGGTCAATGAGGGACAAGGAGGGAAAAGGAGTGGAAAAGATTGAAAAGGAGGGAAAAGGAGGGATAAGGAGCGTCAAGGAGGGACAAGCAATGACATGGAGGATCAAGGAGTGACAAGGAGGGTCTTGGCGGGACAAGGATGGGCAATGAGGGAAAAGGAGGGGCAATGAGGGACAAGGAGGGACAAGGAGGGACAAGGAGTGACAAGGAGTGACAAGGAGGAACACGGAGGGACTAGTAGGGGCAAGGAGAGACAAGGAGGACAAAGGAGGGGCAATGAGGAGCAATGAGGAGCAATGAGGGTCCAGGAGGGATAAAGAGTGACAAGAAGGGTCAAGGAGGGGTAAGGAGAGACAAGGAGAGAAAAGGAGGGAAAGGATTGAAAAGGAGTGACAAGGAGGGACAAAGCGGGAAAATGATTGAAAGGAGTAACAAGGAGGGAAAAGGAGGACAAAGGAGGGGCAATGAGGGACAAGGAGGAACAAGGAGGGGCAATGAGGGTCAAGGAGGGATAAGGAGGGACAAGTACTGGCAATGAGGGACAAGGAGGGGAAATGAGGGATATGGTGGAAAAGGAGTGACAAGGAGGGACAAAGAGGGAAAATGATTGAAAGAAGTGACAAGGAGGGACAAGGAGGGAAAGGAGTGACAAGGAGGGATAAGGAGGGATAAGGAGTGACAAGGAGGGAAGAGGAGTGACAAGGAGGGGCAAAGACGGAAAAGGAGTGACAAGGAGGGGCAAGGAGGGACAAGGAGGTTCAATGAGGGACAAGTAGGGACAAGGAGGGAAAAGGAGCGAAAAGGAGGGAGAAGCAGGGTCAAGGAGGAACAAGGAGGGACAATGAGGATCAAAAGGAGAAAAAAGAGGGAGAAGGAGTGGCAAGGAGTGACAAGGAGGGGCAATGAGGGACAAGGAGGGGCAAGGAGGACAAAGGAGGGGCAATAAGGAGCAATGAGGGACCAGGAGGGAAAAAGAGTGAGAAGAAGGGACAAGGAGGGGCAAGGAGAGACGAGGAGGGAAAGGAGGGAAAAGGAGTGACAAGGAAGGAAAAGGAGGGAAAATGATTGAAAAGGAGTGACAAGGAGGGAAAAGGAAGACAAAGGAGGGGCAATGAGGAGCAATGAGGGTCCAGGAGGGAAAAAGAGGACAAAGGAGGGCCAATGAGGGACAAGGAGAAACAATGAGGGACAAGAATGGATAAAGAGGGTCAAGGAAGTAAAAGGAGTGACAATGAGGGACAAGTAGGGACTTGGAGGGACAATGAGGGTCAGGGATGGTCAAGGAGGGACAAGGAGGACAAAGGAGTGGCAATGAGAGACAATGAGGGACAAGAAGGGACAAGGAGGGATAAGGAGGGAAAGGATTGACAAGGAGGGATAAGGGGGGAAAAGGACGGAAAAGGAGTGACAAGGAGGGGCAATGATGGTCAATGAGGGAAAAGGAGGACAAAGGAGGGCCAATTAGGGACAAGGAGAAACAAGGAGGGACAAGGAATAAGGAGGGTCAAGGAAGGAAAAGGAGTGACAAGGAGGGACAAGTAGGGACTTGGAGGGACAATGAGGGTCAGGGATGGTCAAGGAGGGACAAGGAGGACAAAGGAGTGGCAATGAGGGACAAGCAGGGACAATAAGGGACAAGGAGGGAAAGGAGTGACAAGGAGGGATAAGGAGGGAAAAGGACGGAAAAGGAGTGACAAGGAGGGGCAATGAGGGAGAAGGAGGGACAAGCAGGAACTAGGTGGGACATGGAGGGAATATGAGGGTCAAGGCTGGTCAAGGAGGGGCAAGGAGGGAACAGAAAGAAAAGGATGACAAAGGAGGAGCAAAGAGGGACAAGGAGGGACAAGCAGGGATAAGGAGGGGCAATGAGGGACAAGGAGGGATTAGGAGGGACCAGGAGGGATTAGGAGGGACAAGGAGGGGTAAGGAGGGAAAGGAGTGACAAGGAGGGATAAAGAAGGAAAGGAGTGACATGGAGTGGCAAGGAGGGACAAGGAGGTTCAATGAGGGACAAGTAGGGACAAGGAGGGAAAAGAAGCGAAAAGGATGGAGAAGCAGGGAAAAGGAGGGACAATGATTGACAAGGAGGGAAAATGAGGGAAAAGGAGGGACAAGGAGTGACAAGGAGTGACAAGGAGGGACAAGGAGGGCTAAGGAGGGATAAGGAGGGACAAGGAGTGACAAGGAGGCTCTCGGAGTGAAAAGGAAGGACAAGGAGGGAAATGGAGGGACAAGGAGGGGAAATGAGGGTCAATGAGGGACAAGGAGTGAAAAGGAAGGAAAAGAAGGGATAATTAGCGACAAGGAGGGTCAAGGAGGGACAAGGAGGGAAAAGGACGGAAAAGGAGTGACAAGGAGGGTCAATGAGGGACAAGGAGGGAAAAAGAGTGAAAAGGAGGGAAAAGGAGGGACAAGCAATGACAAGGAGGATCAAGGAGTGACAAGGAGGGTCTCGGGGGGACAAGGAGGGGCAATGAGGAAAAAAGAGGGGCAATGAGGGACAAGGAGGGTCAAGGAGGGAAAAGGAGGGACAAGGAGTGACAAGGAGGAACACGGAGGGACTAGTAGGGACAAATAGAGACAAGGAGGACAAAGGAGGGGCAATGAGGAGCAATGAGGGTCCAGGAGGGAAAAAGAGTGTCAAGAAGGGTCAAGGAGGGGTAAGGAGAGACAACGAGAGAAAATGACGGAAATGATTGAAAAAGAGTGACAAGGAGGGACAAAGGGGGAAAATGATTGAAAGGAGTGACAAGGAGTGTCAAGGAGGGACAAGGAGGGAAAAGGAGGACAAAGGAGGGGCAACGAGGGTCAAGGAGGGACAATGTGGGTAAACGAGGAACAAAGATGGAGAAGGAGTGGCAAGGAGTGACAAGGAGGGAAAAGGAGGGGCAATGAGGGACAGGGAGGGACGAGGAGGACAAAGGAGGGGCAATGAGGAGCAATGTGGGATTAGTAGGGAAAAAGAGTGAGAAGAAGGGACAAAGGAGGGTCCAGGAGGGAAAAATAGTGACAAGAAGGGACTAGGAGGGGTAAGGAGAGACAAGGAGATAAAAGGAGGGAAAAGGAGGACAAAGGAGTGGCAATGAGGATCAAGGAGGGACAATGAGGGTCAAGGAGGGATAAGGAGGGACAAGGACGGGCAATGAGGGACAAGGTGGGACAAGGAGGGCCAAAGAGGGAAAATGATTGAAAGGAGTGACAAGGAGGGAAAAGGAGGGCAAAGGAGGGGCAATGAGGGACAAGCAGGAGCAAGGAGGGGCAATGAGGGTCAAGGAGGGATAAGGAGGGACAAGTACGGGCAATGAGGGACAAGGAGGGTCAAGGAGGGACCAGGACGGGCAAGGAGTGACAAAGAGGGAAAATGAGGGTCAAGGAGGTACAAGGAGGGTCAAGGAGCGACAAGGAGGGACAATGAGTGAAAAAGAGGGACAAGCAGGGACAATGAGGGAAAAGAAGGAGCAATGAGGGACACGCATGGACATCAGGGACAAGGAGGGCCAATGAGGGACAATGAAGGACATGGAGGGACAAGTAGGGACAAGGAGGGACAAGGATGGACAAGGAGGGACAAGGAGGGACAAGGAGGGACAAAGAGGTACAAAGAGGAACAAAGAGGGAGAAGGAGTGGCAAGGAGGGACAAAGAGGAGCAAAGAGGGAGAAGGAGTGGCAAGGACTGACAAGGAGGGAAAAGGAGGGGCAATGAGGGACGAGGATGACAAAGGAGGGGCAATGAGGAGAAATGAGGGACCAGTAGGGAAAAAGAGGGAGAAGAAGGTACAAGGAGGGGCAAGGAGGGAAAAGGACGGAAAAGGAGGGAAAAGGAGTGACAAGGAGGGACAAGGAGGGAAAATGATTGAAAAGGAGGGAAAAGGAAGACAAAGGAGGGGCAATGAGGGTCCAGGAGGGAAAAAGAGTGACAAGAAGGGATTAGGAGGGGTAAGGAGAGACAAGGAGATAAAAGGAGGGAAAGGAGTGACAAGGAGGGACAAAGAGGGAAAATGATTGAAAGGAGTGACAAGGAGGGACAAGGAAGTACAAGGAGGGATAAGGGGGGGCAATGAGGGACAAGGGGGGACAAGGAGGGACAAAGAAGGAGAAGGAGTGGCAAGGAGGGACAAAGAGGGAGAAGGAGTGGCAAGGAGGGAAAAGGAGGGGCAATGAAGCACAAGGAGGTCAAAGGAGGGGCAATGAGGGACCAGGAGGGAAAAAGAGTGAGAAGAAGGGACAAGGAGGGGCAAGGAGAGATAAGGAGGGAAAAAGGAGTGACAAGGAGGGAAAATGATTGAAAAGGAGTGACAAGGAGGGAAAAGGAAGACAAAGGAGTGGCAATGAGGAGCAATGAGGGTCCAGGAGGGAAAAAGAGTGACAAGAAGGGACTAGGAGGGGTAAGGAGAGACAAGGAGGGAAAGGAGTGACAAGGAGGGACAAGGAAGTACAAGGAGGGATAAGGGGGGCAATGAGGGACAAGGGGGGGACAAGGAGGGACAAAGAGGGAGAAGGAGTGGCAAGGAGGGACAAAGAGGAACAAAGAGGGAGAAGGAGTGGCAAGGAGGGAAAAGGAGGGGCAATGAAGCACAAGGAGGTCAAAGGAGGAGCAATGAGGGACCAGGAGGGAAAAAGAGTGAGAAGAAGGGACAAGGAGGGGCAAGGAGAGATAAGGAGGGAAAAAGGAGTGACAAGGAGGGAAAATGATTGAAAAGGAGTGACAAGGAGGGAAAAGGAAGACAAAGGAGTGGCAATGAGGAGCAATGAGGGTCCAGGAGGGAAAAAGAGTGACAAGAAGGGACTAGGAGGGGTAAGGAGAGACAAGGAGGGAAAGGAGTGACAAGGAGGGACAAGCAGGAACTAGGTGGGTCATGGAGGGAATATGAGGGTCAAGGAGGCGCAAGGAGGGAACAGAAGAAAAGGAGGAGCAAAGAGGGACAAGCAGGGACAAGGAGGGATAAGGAGGGATTAGGAGGGAAAAGGAGGACAAAGGAGTGCCAATGAGGGACAAGAAGGGATAAGGAGGGTCAAGGAAGGAAAAGGAGTGACAAGGAGGGAGAAGTAGGGACTTGGAGGGACAATGAGGGTCAGGGATGGTCAAGGCTGGTCAAGGAGGGACAAGTAGGACAAAGGAGTGGCAATGAGAGACAATGAGGGACAAGCAGAGACAATAAGGGACAAGGAGGGATAAGGAGGGAATGGAGTGACAAGGAGTGGCAAGGAGAGACAAGAAGGGTCAATGAGGGACAAGGAGGAAAAGGAGTGACAAGGAGGGGCAAGGAGGGAGAAGAAGGGACAAGCAGGAACTAGGTCGGACATGGAGGGAATATGATGGTCAAGGACGGTATAGGAGGGGCAAGGAGGGAACAGAAAGAAAAGGAGGACAAAGGAGGAGCCAAGAGGGACAAGGAGGGACAAGCAGGGATAAGGAGGGGCAATGAGGGACAATGAGGGACAAGGAGGGACAAGGAGGGATAAGGAGGGATAAGGAGGGATAAGGAGGGACAAGGAGGGACAAGGAGGACAAAGGAGGGGCAATGAGGGTCCAGGAGGGAAAAAGAGTGACAAGAAGGGTCAAGGAGGGGTAAGGAGAGACAAGTAGAGAAAAGGAGGGAAAGGATTGAAAATGAGTGACAAGGAGGGACAAGGAGGGACAAGGAGGGACAAAGGGGGAAAATGATTGAAAAGGAGTGACAAGGAGGGAAAAGGAAGACAAAGGAGGGGCAATGAGGTCCAGGAGGGAAAAAGAGTGACACGAAGGGACTAGGAGGTTTAAGGAGAGACAAGGAGATAAAAGGAGGGAAAGGAGGGACAAGCAGGAACTAGGTGGGACATGGAGGGACAAGTAGGGACTTGGAGGGACAATGAGGGTCAGGGATGGTCAAGGAGGGACAAGGAGGACAAAGGAGTGGCAATGAGAGACAATGAGGGACAAGCAGGGACAATAAGGGACTAGGAGGGAAAAGGAGTGACAAGGAAAAACAAGGAGGGACCATGACGGACAATGAGGGACAAGGAGGGACTAGTACGGACCAGGAGGAACAAGGAGGGATGAGCGGGGACTAGGAGGGACTAGGAGGGTCAAGGAGGGAAAAGGAGGTACGAGCAGGTACTAGGAGGGGCAAGGAGGGACAAGGAGGGAAAAGGAGGATAAAGGAGGGTAATGAGGGACAAGGAGGGACAAACAGGGAAAATGAGGGTCAAGTACGGACGAGGAGGGACAAGGAGGGAAGAGGAGGGGCAAGGAGTGACAAGGAGGGACAAGGAGGGACAAGGAGTGGCAAGGAGGGACAAGGAGGGATAAGCAGGGAAAGGAGGGAAAGGAGAGTCATGGAGGGAAAATGTGGAACAAGGAGGGACAATGAAGGGCAATGAGGGAAAAGGAGCGACAAGGAGGGCCAAGAAGGGGCAGTGAGGGGCAAGTATGATCAAGGAGGGACCAGGAGGGTCAAGGAGCGACAAGTAGGGATAAGAAGGGACAAGGAGGGACAAGCAGGATCAAGGAGGGACAAACAGGGACAAGGAAGGACTAGGAGGGTCAAGGCGGGAGAAGCAGGATCAAGGAGGGACAAGGCAGGACAAGGAGGGACAAGACGGGGCAAGGGGGGACCAGGAGGGATAAGGAGGTACATGGAGGGGCAATGAGGGACATGAAGGGGCTTTGGGGGACAAGCAGGATCAAGGAGGGACAAATAGGGACAAGGAAGGACAAGGAGAGACAGGGAGGGACCAGGAGGGTAAAGGAGGGAAAGGAGTGACAAGGAGGAACAAGGAGGGAAAAGAAGGGGCAATGAACAGCAAGGAGGGACAATTAGGGGCAATGAGGGACAAGGAGGGATAAGAACGGTCCAGGAGGGACAAGGAGGGACAAAGATGGACAAGGAGGGTCAAGAAGTGACAAGGAGGGACAACGAGGGACAACGACGGACAAGGAGGGACAATGAGGGGCAATGAGGGACAAGGAGGGACCATGAGGGAAAAGGAGGGAAAGGAAGAACAAGGAGGGACAATGAGGGGCAATGAAGAGCAAGGAGGGACCAGGAGGTACAATTAGGGGCAATGAGGGACAAGGAGGGAAAAGGAGCGAAAAGGAGGGAGAAGCAGGGAAAAGGAGGGACAAGGAGGGAAAATGAGGGAAAAGGAGGGACAAGGAGGAAAATGAGGGAAAAGGAAGGAAAATGAGGGAAAACTTGTGATAAGGAGGGACAATTAGGGCGCAATGAGGGATAAGGAGGGACCAGGAGGGACAAGGAGGGACAAGGGGGGACAAGGAGTGACAAGGAGGCTCTCGGAGGGAAAAGGAAGGACAAGGAGGGAAATGGAGGGGCAATGAGGGACAAAGAGTGAAAAGGAGTGAAAAGAAGGGATAATTAGCGACAAGGAGGGTCAAGGAGGGAAAAGGACGAAAAGGAGTGACAAGGAAGGACAAGGAGGGTCAATGAGGGACAAGGAGGGAAAAGGAGTGGAAAAGATTGAAAAGGAGGGAAAAGGAGGGATAAGGAGCGTCAAGGAGGGACAAGCAATGACATGGAGGATCAAGGAGTGACAAGGAGGGTCTTGGCGGGACAAGGATGGGCAATGAGGGAAAAGGAGGGGCAATGAGGGACAAGGAGGGACAAGGAGGGACAAGGAGTGACAAGGAGTGACAAGGAGGAACACGGAGGGACTAGTAGGGGCAAGGAGAGACAGGGAGGACAAAGGAGGGGCAATGAGGAGCAATGCGGGTCCAGGAGGGATAAAGAGTGACAAGAAGGGTCAAGGAGGGGTAAGGAGAGACAAGGAGAGAAAAGGAGGGAAAGGATTGAAAAGGAGTGACAAGGAGGAACAAGGAGGGACAAAGCGGGAAAATGATTGAAAGGAGTAACAAGGAGGGAAAAGGAGGACAAAGGAGGGGCAATGAGGGACAAGGAGGAACAAGGAGGGGCAATGAGGGTCAAGGAGGGATAAGGAGGGACAAGTACTGGCAATGAGGGACAAGGAGGGGAAATGAGGGATATGGTGGGAAAGGAGTGACAAGGAGGGACAAAGAGGGAAAATGATTGAAAGAAGTGACAAGGAGGGACAAGGAGGGAAAGGAGTGACAAGGAGGGATAAGGAGGGATAAGGAGTGACAAGGAGGGAAGAGGAGTGACAAGGAGGGGCAAAGACGGAAAAGGAGTGACAAGGAGGGGCAAGGAGGGACAAGGAGGTTCAATGAGGGACAAGTAGGGACAAGGAGGGAAAAGGAGCGAAAAGGAGGGAGAAGCAGGGTCAAGGAGGAACAAGGAGGGACAATGAGGATCAAAAGGAGAACAAAGAGGGAGAAGGAGTGGCAAGGAGTGACAAGGAGGGGTAATGAGGGACAAGGAGGGGCAAGGAGGACAAAGGGGGGGCAATGAGGAGCAATGAGGGACCAGGAGGGAAAAAGAGTGAGAAGAAGGGACAAGGAGGGGCAAGGAGAGACGAGGAGGGAAAGGAGGGAAAAGGAGTGACAAGGAAGGAAAAGGAGGGAAAATGATTTAAAAGGAGTGACAAGGAGGGAAAAGGAAGACAAAGGAGGGGCAATGAGGAGCAATGAGGAGCAATGAGGGTCCAGGAGGGAAAAAGAGGACAAAGGAGGGCCAATGAGGGACAAGGAGAAACAATGAGGGACAAGAATGGATAAAGAGGGTCAAGGAAGTAAAAGGAGTGACAAGGAGGGACAAGTAGGGACTTGGAGGGACAATGAGGGTCAGGGATGGTCAAGGAGGGACAAGGAGGACAAAGGAGTGGCAATGAGAGACAATGAGGGACAAGCAGGGACAAGAAGGGACAAGGAGGGATAAGGAGGGAAAGGATTGACAAGGAGGGATAAGGGGGGAAAAGGACGGAAAAGGAGTGACAAGGAGGGGCAATGATGGTCAATGAGGGAAAAGGAGGACAAAGGAGGGCCAATGAGGGACAAGGAGAAACAAGGAGGGGCAAGGAATAAGGAGGGTCAAGGAAGGAAAAGGAGTGACAAGGAGGGACAAGTAGGGACTTGGAGGGACAATGAGGGTCAGGGATGGTCAAGGAGGGACAAGGAGGACAAAGGAGTGGCAATGAGGGACAAGCAGGGACAATAAGGGACAAGGAGGGAAAGGAGTGACAAGGAGGGATAAGGAGGGAAAAGGACGGAAAAGGAGTGACAAGGAGGGGCAATGAGGGAGAAGGAGGGACAAGCAGGAACTAGGTGGGACATGGAGGGAATATGAGGGTCAAGGATGGTCAAGGAGGGGCAAGGAGGGAACAGAAAGAAAAGGATGACAAAGGAGGAGCAAAGAGGGACAAGCAGGGATAAGGAGGGGCAATGAGGGACAAGGAGGGATTAGGAGGGACCAGGAGGGATTAGGAGGGACAAGGAGGGCTAAGGAGGGATAAGGAGGGACAAGGAGTGACAAGGAGGCTCTCGGAGTGAAAAGGAAGGACAAGGAGGGAAATGGAGGGACAAGGAGGGGAAATGAGGGTCAATGAGGGACAAGGAGTGAAAAGGAAGGAAAAGAAGGGATAATTAGCGACAAGGAGGGTCAAGGAGGGACAAGGAGGGAAAAGGACGGAAAAGGAGTGACAAGGAGGGTCAATGAGGGACAAGGAGGGAAAAAGAGTGAAAAGGAGGGAAAAGGAGGGACAAGCAATGACAAGGAGGATCAAGGAGTGACAAGGAGGGTCTCGGAGGGACAAGGAGGGGCAATGAGGAAAAAAGAGGGGCAATGAGGGACAAGGAGGGACAAGGAGTGACAAGGAGGAACACGGAGGGACTAGTAGGGACAAAAAGAGACAAGGAGGACAAAGGAGGGGCAATGAGGAGCAATGAGGGTCCAGGAGGGAAAAAGAGTGACAAGAAGGGTCAAGGAGGGGTAAGGAGAGACAACGAGAGAAAATGACGGAAATGATTGAAAAAGAGTGACAAGGAGGGACAAAGGGGGAAAATGATTGAAAGGAGTGACAAGGAGTGTCAAGGAGGGACAAGGAGGGAAAAGGAGGACAAAGGAGGGGCAACGAGGGTCAAGGAGGGACAATGTGGGTAAAAGAGGAACAAAGATGGAGAAGGAGTGGCAAGGAGTGACAAGGAGGGAAAAGGAGGGGCAATGAGGGACAGGGAGGGACGAGGAGGACAAAGGAGGGGCAATGAGGAGCAATGTGGGATTAGTAGGGAAAAAGAGTGAGAAGAAGGGACAAGGAGGGGCAAGGAGGGAAAAGGACGGAGGGACAAGGAGGGAAAATGATTGAAAAAGAGGGAAAAGGAAGACAAAGGAGGGGTAATGAGGGTCCAGGAGGGAAAAATAGTGACAAGAAGGGACTAGGAGGGGTAAGGAGAGACAAGGAGATAAAAGGAGGGAAAAGGAGGACAAAGGAGGGGCAATGAGGATCAAGGAGGGACAATGAGGGTCAAGGAGGGATAAGGAGGGACAATGACGGGCAATGAGGGACAAGGTGGGACAAGGAGGGCCAAAGAGGGAAAATGATTGAAAGGAGTGACAAGGAGGGCAAAGGAGGGGCAATGAGGGACAAGCAGGAGCAAGGAGGGGCAATGAGGGTCAAGGAGGGATAAGGAGGGACAAGTACGGGCAATGAGGGACAAAGAGGGTCACGGAGGGACCAGGACGGGCAAGGAGGGACAAAGAGGGAAAAGGAGGGAAAATGAGGGTCAAGGAGGTACAAGGAGGGTCAAGGAGCGACAAGGAGGGACAATGAGTGAAAAAGAGGGACAAGCAGGGACAATGAGGGAAAAGAAGGAGCAATGAGGGACACGCATGGACATCAGGGACAAGGAGGGCCAATGAGGGACAATGAAGGACATGGAGGGACATGTAGGGACAAGGAGGGACAAGGATGGACAAGGAGGGACAAGGAGGGACAAGGAGGGACAAAGAGGAACAAAGAGGGAGAAGGAGTGGCAAGGAGGGACAAAGAGGAGCAAAGAGGGAGAAGGAGTGGCAAGGACTGACAAGGAGGGAAAAGGAGGGGCAATGAGGGACGAGGATGACAAAGGAGGGGCAATGAGGAGAAATGAGGGACCAGTAGGGAAAAAGAGGGAGAAGAAGGTACAAGGAGGGGCAAGGAGGGAAAAGGACGGAAAAGGAGGGAAAAGGAGTGACAAGGAGGGACAAGGAGGGAAAATGATTGAAAAGGAGGGAAAAGGAAGACAAAGGAGGGGCAATGAGGGTCCAGGAGGGAAAAAGAGTGACAAGAAGGGATTAGGAGGGGTAAGGAGAGACAAGGAGATAAAAGGAGGGAAAGGAGTGACAAGGAGGGACAAAGAGGGAAAATGATTGAAAGGAGTGACAAGGAGGGACAAGGAAGTACAAGGAGAGATAAGGGGGGGCAATGAGGGACAAGGGGGGACAAGGAGGGACAAAGAAGGAGAAGGAGTGGCAAGGAGGGACAAAGAGGGAGCAGGAGTGGCAAGGAGGGAAAAGGAGGGGCAATGAAGCACAAGGAGGTCAAAGGAGGGGCAATGAGGGACCAGGAGGGAAAAAGAGTGAGAAGAAGGGACAAGGAGGGGCAAGGAGAGATAAGGAGGGAAAAAGGAGTGACAAGGAGGGAAAATGATTGAAAAGGAGTGACAAGGAGGGAAAAGGAAGACAAAGGAGTGGCAATGAGGAGCAATGAGGGTCCAGGAGGGAAAAAGAGTGACAAGAAGGGACTAGGAGGGGTAAGGAGAGACAAGGAGGGAAAGGAGTGACAAGGAGGGACAAGCAGGAACTAGGTGGGTCATGGAGGGAATATGAGGGTCAAGGAGGCGCAAGGAGGGAACAGAAGAAAAGGAGGAGCAAAGAGGGACAAGCAGGGACAAGGAGGGATAAGGAGGGATTAGGAGGGAAAAGGAGGACAAAGGAGTGCCAATGAGGGACAAGGAGAAACAAGGAGGGACAAGAAGGGATAAGGAGGGTCAAGGAAGGAAAAGGAGTGACAAGGAGGGAGAAGTAGGGACTTGGAGGGACAATGAGGGTCAGGGATGGTCAAGGCTGGTCAAGGAGGGACAAGGAGGACAAAGGAGTGGCAATGAGAGACAATGAGGGACAAGCAGAGACAATAAGGGACAAGGAGGGATAAGGAGGGAATGGAGTGACAAGGAGTGGCAAGGAGAGACAAGAAGGGTCAATGAGGGACAAGGAGGAAAAGGAGTGACAAGGAGGGGCAATGAGGGGCAAGGAGGGAGAAGGAGGGACAAGCAGGAACTAGGTGGGACATGGAGGGAATATGAGGGTCAAGGACGGTATAGGAGGGGCAAGGAGGGAACAGAAAGAAAAGGAGGACAAAGGAGGAGCCAAGAGGGACAAGGAGGGACAAGCAGGGACAAGGAGGGATAAGGAGGGGCAATGAGGGACAATGAGGGACAAGGAGGGACAAGGAGGGATAAGGAGGGATAAGGAGGGATAAGGAGGGATAAGGAGGGACAAGGAGGGACAAGGAGGACAAAGGAGGGGCAATGAGGGTCCAGGAGGGAAAAAGAGTGACAAGAAGGGTCAAGGAGGGGTAAGGAGAGACAAGTAGAGAAAAGGAGGGAAAGGATTGAAAATGAGTGACAAGGAGGGACAAGGAGGGACAAAGGGGGAAAATGATTGAAAAGGAGTGACAAGGAGGGAAAAGGAAGACAAAGGAGGGGCAATGAGGAGCAATGAGGTCCAGGAGGGAAAAAGAGTGACACGAAGGGACTAGGAGGTTTAAGGAGAGACAAGGAGATAAAAGGAGGGAAAGGAGGGACAAGCAGGAACTAGGTGGGACATGGAGGGACAAGTAGGGACTTGGAGGGACAATGAGGGTCAGGGATGGTCAAGGAGGGACAAGGAGGACAAAGGAGTGGCAATGAGAGACAATGAGGGACAAGCAGGGACAATAAGGGACTAGGAGGGATAAGGAGGGAAAGGAGTGACAAGGAGGGATAAGGAGGGAAAGGAGTGACAAGGAGGGATAAGGAGGGATAAGGAGGGATAAGGAGGGAAAAGGACGGAAAAGGAGTGACAAGGAGGGGCAATGAGGGACAAGGAGTGAAAAGGAGGGAAAAGAAGGGATAAGTAGCGGCAAGGAGGGACAAGCAGTGACAAGGAGGGTCAAGGAGGGAAAGGAGGGACAAGGAGGAAAAGGACGGAAAAGGAGTGACAAGGAGGTTCAAGGAGGGTCAATGAGGGACAAGTTGGGACAAGGAGTGTCAAGGAAGGACAAGGAGGATAAGGAGGGACAAGCAGGGACCATGAGGGACAAGGAGTGACAAGGAGGGAAAATGACGGCAAGGAGGGATAAGGAGTGACAAGGATGGACAAGGAGGGATAAGGAGGGACAAGGAGCGACAAGGTGGGACAAGGAGGTACAAGGAGGGACAAGGAGAGAAAGGAGTGACGAGGGGGGACATGGAGGGCCAAGCAGGTACAATGAGGAACAAGGAGGGACAAGGAGAGACAAGGAGGGAAAAGGAGTGACAAGGAAAAACAAGGAGGGACCATGACGGACAATGAGGGACAAGGAGGGACTAGTACGGACCAGGAGGAACAAGGAGGGATGAGCGGGGACTAGGAGGGACTAGGAGGGTCATGGAGGGAAAAGGAGGGAAAAGGAGGTACGAGCAGGTACTAGGAGGGGCAAGGAGGGAAAAGGAGGATAAAGGAGGGTAATGAGGGTAATGAGGGACAAGGAGGGACAAACAGGGAAAATGAGGGACAAGTACGGACGAGGAGGGACAAGGAGGGAAGAGGAGGGGCAAGGAGCGACAAGGAGGGACAAGGAGGGACAAGGAGGGACAAGGAGGGACAAGGAGGGACAAGGAGGGACAAGGAGGGACAAGGAGGGACAAGGAGGGACAAGGAGTGGCAAGGAGGGACAAGGAGGGACAAGGAGGGACAAGGAGGGACAAGGAGGGACAAGGAGGGGCAAGGAGGGACAAGGAGGTAAAATGAGGGGCAATGAGGGACAATAAGGGTCAAGGAGGACAAGGAGAGACAAGGAGGGACCAGGAGGGGAAAGGAGGAACAAGGAGAGACAAGGATGGCCAAGGAGGGCAAGGAGTGACAAGGAGGGACAAGTACGGACTAGGAGGGATAATGAGGGACAAGTTGAGAAAAGATGGGGCAAGGAGGGTCAGGGAGGGACAAGGAGGGAAAAGGAGGACAAAGGAGGGGCAATGAGGGACAAGGAAAGACAAGGAGTGACAAGGAGGGATAAGCAGGGAAAGGAGGGAAAAGGAGAGTCATGGAGGGAAAATGTGGAACAAGGAGGGACAATGAAGGGCAATGAGGGAAAAGGAGCGACAAGGAGGGCCAAGAAGGGGCAGTGAGGGGCAAGTATGATCAAGGAGGGACCAGGAGGGTCAAGGAGCGACAAGTAGGGATAAGAAGGGACAAGGAGGGACAAGCAGGATCAAGGAGGGACAAACAGGGACAAGGAAGGACTAGGAGGGTCAAGGCGGGAGAAGCAGGATCAAGGAGGGACAAACAGGGACAAGGCAGGACAAGGAGGGACAAGACGGGGCAAGGGGGGACCAGGAGGGATAAGGAGGTACATGGAGGGGCAATGAGGGACATGAAGGGGCATTGGGGGACAATCAGGATCAAGGAGGGACAAATAGGGACAAGGAAGGTCAAGGAGAGACAGGGAGGGACCAGGAGGGTAAAGGAGGGAAAGGAGTGACAAGGAGGAACAAGGAGGGAAAAGAAGGGGCAATGAACAGCAAGGAGGGACAATTAGGGGCAATGAGGGACAAGGAGGGATAAGAACGGTCCAGGAGGGACAAGGAGGGACAAAGAGGGACAAGGAGGGTCAAGAAGTGACAAGGAGGGACAACGAGGGACAACGACGGACAAGGAGGGACAATGAGGGGCAATGAGGGACAAGGAGGGACCATGAGGGAAAAGGAGGGAAAGGAAGAACAAGGAGGGACAATGAGGGGCAATGAAGAGCAAGGAGGGACCAGGAGGTACAATTAGGGGCAATGAGGGACAAGGAGGGATAAGAACGGTCCAGGAGGGACCAGGAGGGGCAAGGAGGGACAAGGAGGGAAAAGGACGGAAAAGGAGTGACAAGGAGGGACAAGGAGGGAAAAAGAGTGAAAAGGAGGGAAAAGGAGGGATAAGGAGCGACAAGGAGGGACAAGCAATGACAAGGAGGATCAAGGAGTGACAAGGAGGGTCTCGGAGGGACAAGGAGGGGCAATGAGGAAAAAGGAGGGGCAATGAGGGACAAGGAGGGACAAGGAGTGACAAGGAGGAACACGGAGGGACTAGTAGGGACAAAGAGAGACAAGGAGGACAAAGGAGGGGCAATGAGGGTCCAGGAGGGAAAAAGAGTGACAAGAAGGGTCAAGGAGGGGTAAGGAGAGACAACGAGAGAAAATGAGGGAAAGGATTGAAAAAGAGTGACAAGGAGGGTCAAAGGGGGGAAATGATTGAAAGGAGTGACAAGGAGTGTCAAGGAGGGACAAGGAGGGAAAAGGAGGACAAAGGAGGGGCAATGAGGGTCAAGGAGGGACAATGAGGGTCAAGGAGGGATAAGGAGGGACAAGGACGGGCAATGAGGGACAAGGAGGGACAAAGAGGGAAAATGATTGAAAGGAGTGACAAGGAGGGAAAAGGAGGACAAAGGAGGGGCAATGAGGGAGAAGGAGGAACAAGGAGGTGCAATGAGGGTAAAAGAGGAACAAAGATTGAGAAGGAGTGACAAGGAGGGAAAAGGAGGGGCAATGAGGGACAGGGAGGGACGAGGAGGACAAAGGAGGGGCAATGAGGAGCAATGAGGGATTAGTAGGGAAAAAGAGTGAGAAGAAGGGACAAGGAGGGGCAAGGAGGGAAAAGGACGGAGGGACAAGGAGGGAAAATGATTGAAAAAGAGGGAAAAGGAAGACAAAGGAGGGGCAATGAGGGTCCAGGAGGGAAAAAGAGTGGCAAGAAGGGACTAGGAGGGGTAAGGAGAGACAAGGAGATAAAAGGAGGGAAAAGGAGGACAAAGGAGGGGCAATGAGGATCAAGGAGGGACAATGAGCGACAAGGTGGGATAAGGAGGTAGAAGGAGGGACAATTTTGGAAAAAGATGGTCAAGGAGGGACAAGCAGGGACAGGGAGGGACAAGGAGGGAAAAGGAGGGGCAATGAGGGACAAGGAGTGGCAAGGAATACCAATGAGGGACATGGAGGGTCAAGGAGGGAAGAGAAGTGACAAGGAGGAACACGGAGGGATCAGTAGGGGCAAGGAGAGACAAGGAGGACAAGGGAGGAGGGGCAATGAGGGACCAGAAGGGAAAAAGTTGGACAAGAAGGGACAAGGAGGGAAAAGGAGGGACAAGGAGTTAAAATGATTGAAAATGAGTGACAAGGAGGGACAATGAGGGACAAGGAGGGAAAAGGAGGACAAAGGAGAGGCAATGAGGGACAAGGATGAAAAAGGAGGAACAAGGAGGGATTATGAGGGTCAAGGAGGGACAAGGAGGGGCAATGAGGGGTAATGATGGACAAGGAGGGGCAATGAGGGACAAGGAGTGACAAGGAGGGACCAGGAGGGACAAGGAGTGACAAGGAGGGTCTCGGAGGGAAAAGGAGTGACAAGGAGGGACAAGGAGGGTCAAGGAGGGAAAAGGACGGAAAAGGAGTGACAAGGAGGGACAAGGAGGGTCAATGAGGGACAAGGAGTGAAAAGGAGGGAAAAGAAGGGATAAGTAGCGGCAAGGAGGGACAAGGAGGGTCTCGGAGGGAAAAGGAGGGATAAGGAGGGCCAATGAGGGACAAGGAGGGAAAAGGAGTGAAAAGTAGGGATAAGAAGCGACAAGCAGTGACGAGGAGGGCCAATGAGGGAAAGGAAGGACAAGGGGGAAAAGGACGGGAAAGGAGTGACAAGGAGGTTCAAGGAGGGACAAGTTGGGACAAGGAGTGTCAAGGAGGGACAAGGAAGGACAAGGAGGATAAGGAGGGACAAGCAGGGACCATGAGGGACAAGGAGTGACAAGGAGGGAAATGACGGCAAGGAGGGACAAGGAGGTAAAAGGAGTGACGAGGAGGGGCAATGAGGGACAATAAGGGTCAAGGAGGACAAGGAGAGATAAGGAGGGACCAGGAGGGGAAAGGAGGAACAAGGAGAGACAAGGATGGCCAAGGAGGGCAAGGAGTGACAAGGAGGGACAAGTACGTACTAGGAGGGATAATGAGGGACAAGTTGAGAAAAGATGGGGCAAGGAGGGTCAGGGAGGGACAAGGAGGGAAAAGGAGGACAAAGGAGGGGCAATGAGGGACAAGGAAAGACAAGGAGTGACAAGGAGGGATAAGCAGGGAAAGGAGGGAAAAGGAGAGTCAGGGAGGGAAAATGTGGAACATTGAGGGACAATGAGGGAAAAGGAGTGACAAGGAGGGCCAAGAAGGGGCAGTGAGGGGCAAGTATGATCAAGGAGGGACCAGGAGGGTCAAGGAGCGACAAGTAGGGACAAGAAGGGACAAGCAGGATCAAGGAGGGACAAACAGGGACAAGGAAGGACTAGGAGGGTCAAGGCGGGACAAGGAGGGACAAGCAGGATCAAGGAGGGACAAACAGGGACAAGGCGGGACAAAGAGGGACAAGACGGGACAAGGGGGGACCAGGAGGGATAAGGAGGTACATGGAGGGGCAATGAGGGACATGAAGGGGCACTGGGGGACAAGCAGGATCAAGGAGGGACAAATAGGGACAAGGAGAGACAGGGAGGGACAAGTACGGACCAGGAGGGACAAGGAGTGTCACGGAGGGACAAGGAGAGACAAGGAGGGACCAGGAGGGTAAAGGAGGGAAAGGAGTGACAAGGAGGAACAAGGAGGGAAAAGAAGGGGCAATGAACAGCAAGGAGGGACCAGGAGGGACAATTAGGGGCAATGAGGGACAAGGTGGGATAAGAACGGTCCAGGAGGGACAAGGAGGGTCAAGGAGGGACAAAGAGGGACAAGGAGGGTCAAGAAGCGACAAGGAGGGACAACGAGGGACAACGACGGACAAGGAGGGACAAGGAGGAGCAAGGAGGGACAAGTAGGGACAATGAAAGACAAGGAGGGAAAAGCAAGGAAAGGAGGGAAAAGGAGGGACAAAGAAGGACAAGGAGGGAAAAGGAGGAACAAGGAGGGACAATGAAAGGCAATGAGGGGAAAGGAGTGACAAGGATGGGCAATGAGGGGCAAGTAGGAAGAAGGGTCAAGGAGAGACAAGGAGGGACCAGGAGGGACCATGAGGGAAAAGGAGGGAAAGGAGGAACAAGGAGGGACAATGAGGGGCAATGAGGGACAAGGAGGGACCATGAGGGAAAAGGAGGGAAAGGAAGAACAAGGAGGGACCATGAGGGAAAAGGAGGGAATGGAAGAACAAGGAGGGACAATGAGGGGCAATGAAGAGCAAGGAGGGACCAGGAGGTACAATTAGGGGCAATGAGGGACAAGGAGGGATAAGAACGGTCCAGGAGGGACAAGGAGGGTCAAGGAGGGTCAAGAAGTGACAAGGAGGGACTAGGAGGGACCAGGAGGGACAAGCAGGGATAAGGAGGGACAAGGAGGGACAAGTAGGGACAATGAAAGACAAGGAGGGACAAGAAGGGACAAGGAGGGAAAAGCAAGGAAAGGAGGGAAAAGGAGTGACAAGGAAAGACAAGGAGGGAAAAGGAGGAACAAAAAGGGACAATGAAGGGCAATGAGGGAAAAGGAGTGACAAGGAGGGGCAATGAGGGGCAAATATGAGCAAGGAGGGTCAAGGAGGGACAAGGAGGGACAAGTAGGGACAAGGAGGGACAAGAAGGGACAAGCAGGATCAAGTAGGGTCAAACAGGGACAAGGAAGGACAAGGAGGGTCAAGGAAGGACAATGAATGACATGTAGGTACAATCAGGATCAAGGAGGGACAAACAGGGACAAGGCGGGACAAGGAGGGATAAGGATGGGCATGGAGGGGCAATGAGGGACAAGCAGGATCAAGGAGGGCCAAATAGGGACAAGGAAGGACAAGGAGGGACATGGAGGGACAAGTAGGGACAAGGACGGGCAAGGAGGGACAAGCAGGGACATGAAGGGACAAGGAGGGAAAATGAGGGCCAAGGAGGGACAATGAGGGGCAATAAGGGACAAGGAGGGACAAGTACGGACCAGGAGGGACAAGGAGTGACAAGGAGGGAAAAGGTGGATCAAGGAGGGACAATGAAGGGCAATGAGGGAAAAGCAGTGACAAGGAGGGCCAAGGAGGGGCAATGAGGGCAAGTAGGAGCAAGGAGGGACCAGGAGGGTCAAGGAGATTCAAGGAGGGACAAGAAGGGACAAGCAGGATCAAGGAGGGACAAACAGAGACAAGGAAGGACAAGCAGGATCAAGGAGGGACAAACAGGGACAAGGCGGACAAGGAGGGTCAAGGAAAGACAAGGAGGGAAAAGGAGGGACAATGAAGGGCAATGAGGGAAAAGGAGTGACAAGGAGGGCCAATGAGGGGCAAGTAGGAGAAAGGAGGGACCAGGAGGGACAAGAAGGTACAAGGAGGGACAAGCAGGATCAAGGAGGGACAAACAGGGACAAGGCGGGACAAGACGGGACAAGACGGGACAAGGAGGGAAAAGGAGGGACATGGAGGGGCAATGAGGGACAAGAAGGGACAAGCAGGATCAAGGAGGGACGAATAGGGACAAGGAAGGACAAGCAGGGTCAAGAAGGGACAAGCAGGATCAAGGAGGGACAATGAGGGACAAGGAGGGATCAGGACGGACAAGTACGGACCAGGAGGGATGAGCTGGGACTAGGAGGGACAAGATGGGATGAGCGGTGACTAGGAGGGACTGGGAGGGTCAAGGAGGGTCAAGGAGGGAAAAGGAGGTACGAGCAGGTACTAGGAGGGACAAGGAGGGAAAAGCAGGGAAAAGGAGTGACAAGGAAAAACAAGGATGGACAAGGAGGGACCAGGACGGACAATGAGAGACAAGGAGGCACAAGGAGGGACAAGTACGGACCAGGAGGAACAAGGAGGGATGAGCGGGGACTAGGAGGGACAAGGAGGACAAAGGAGGGGCAATGAGGGACAAGGAGGAACAAGGAGGGACAAGCAGGGAAAATGAGGAACAAGGAGGAACAAGTACGGCCCAGGAGGGACAATGAGGGACAAGGAGGGAAAAGAAGTGACAAGGAGGGGCAATGAGGTGCAAGAAGGGTCAAGGAGGGACAAGGAGGGTCAGGGTGGGACAAGGAGGGACAAGGAGGGACAATAAGGGACAAGGAGGGACAAGGAGGGACAAGAAGGGACTAGGAGGGAAAAGGGGGGAAATGGGGAAAGGAGGAAAAGGTAGTGACAAGGAGGAACAAGGAGGGACAAGGAGGAAAATGGTGGGACAGCAGGGGCAATAAGGGACAAGGAGGGATAAGGAGGGAAAGGAGTGACAAGGAGGGATAAGGAGGGATAAGGAGGGAAAGGAGTGACAAGGAGGGATAAGGAGGGAAAAGGACGGAAAAGAAGTGACAAGGAGGGGCAATGAGGGACAAGGAGGGAGAAGGAGGGACAAGCAGGAACTAGGTGGGACATGGAGGGAATATGAGGGTCAAGGAGGGGCAAGGAGGGGTAAGGAGGGGCAAGGAGGGAACAGAAAGAAAAGGAGGACAAATGAGGAGCAAAGAGGGACAAGGAGGGACAAGCAGGGACAAGGAGGGATAAGGAGGGGCAATGAGGGAAAAGGAGGGACCAGGAGGGACAAGGAGGGGCAAGGAGGGAAAGGAGTGACAAGGAGGGATAAGGAGGGACAAGGAGGGAAAAGGACGGAAAAGGAGTGACAAGGAGGTGCAATGAGGGACAAGGAGGGGCAAGGAGGGGCAATGTGGGACAAGGAGGGACAAGGAGGGAAAAGGAGTGACAAGGAGGGGCCATGAGGGACAAGGAGGTTCAATGAGGGACAAGTAGGGACAAGGAGGGATAAGGAGGGACCAGGAGTGACAAGGAGGCTCTCGGAGGGAAAAGGAAGGACAAGGAGGGAAATGGAGGGACAAGGAGGGGCAATGAGGGACAAGGAGGGAAAAAAGGGATAATTAGCGACAAGGAGGGTCAAGGAGGGAAAAGGACGGAAAAGGAGTGACAAGGAGGGCCAATGAGGGACAAGGATGGAAAAGGAGTGAAAAGGAGGGATAAGGAGCGACAAGGAGCGACAAGGAGGGACAAGGAGGGACAAGGAGGGACAAGCAATGACAAGGAGGATCAAGGAGTGGCAAGGAGGGTCTCGGAGGGACAAGGAGGGGAAATGATGGACAAGGAGGGAAAAGGAGCGGCAAGGAGGGAAAATGAGGGACAAGGAGGGGAAAGGTGAGACAAGGAGTGACAAGGAGGAACAGTGTTTTTTTTTGTCTTTGAAGTCATTGAGCTCAAGCACCCCCTTCTGGTATTTACCCATCATATCTCAGTTGCTACTACCCTAATGTACCACTCTAATATCAGAAAATTAAAGCTGGCATAAAATCATAAAACTCTTCCTAAGGAAGTATGTCGATTTTCAAAAAAATCGGCCTCGTCGAGACAAAAACATCGATGTATCACACTTTAAAATCCGTTTATAAATGCAGAAGTTATATAGAAAAATGTAAAAGCGCGACCCCTACGTTCGGCATAAAAAAATAAAAAAATTTTTTTTGAAACTACCTTTCAATAATACTTCATATTCGAAGGTGTACGGCGAACTTTTTTTTTTTACTTGTAACCTGGTACGCTCTAAGGAACACGGAGGTACTAGTAGGGGCAAGGTGAGACAGAGTGAAAAGGAGGCATAAGGAGCGACAAGCAGTGACAAGGAGGATCAAGGAGTGACAAGGAGGGTCTCGGAGGGACAATGAGGGAAAAAGAGGGTCAATGAGGGACAAGGAGCGACAAGGAGCGACAAGGAGCGACAAGGAGGGAAAAGGAGGTATAAGGAGCGACAAGGAAGGTCAGGGAGGGACAAGGAGCGACAATGAGGGAAAAGGAGGGACAAGGAGCGACAATGAGGGAAAAGGAGGGACAAGGAGGGATAAGGAGGGGCAATGAGGGACAATGAGGGACAAGGAGGGACAAGGAGGGACAAGGAGGGACAAGGAGGGACAAGGAGGGACCAGGAGGGATTACGTGGGACAAGGAGGGGTTAGGAGGGAAAGGAGTGACAAGGAGGGATAAGGACGGATAAGGAGGGACAAGGAGGGAAGAGGAGTGACAAGGAGGGGCAAGGACGGAAAAGGAGTGACAAGGAGGGGCAAGGAGGGACAAGGAGGTTCAATGAGGGACAAGTAGGGACAAGGAGGGAAAAGGAGCGAAAAGGAGGGAGAAGCAGGGAAAAGGAGGGACAAGGAGGGAAAAGGAGGGACAAGGAGGAAAATGAGGGAAAAGGAAGGAAAATGAGGGAAAACTTGTGATAAGGAAGGACAATTAGGGCGCAATGAGGGATAAGGTGGGACCAGGAGGGACAAGGAGTGACAAGGAGGCTCTCGGAGGGAAAAGGAAGGACAAGGAGGGAAATGGAGGGGCAATGAGGGTCAATGAGGGACAAAGAGTGAAAATGAGTGAAAAGAAGGGATAATTAGCGACAAGGAGGGTCAAGGAGGGACAAGGAGGGAAAAGGAGTGACAAGGAGGGTCAATGAGGGACAAGGAGGGACAAGGAGGGAAAAGGATTGAAAAGGAGGGTAAAGGAGGGATAAGGAGCGACAAGGAGGACAAGCAATGACACGGAGGATCAAGGAGTGACAAGGAGGGTCTTGGCGGGACAAGGAGGGGCAATGAGGGAAAAGGAGGGGCAATGAGGGACAAGGAGGGACAAGGAGTGTCAAGGAGGAACACGGAGGGACTAGTAGGGGCAATGAATGACAAGGAGGACAAAGGAGGGGCAATGAGGAGCAATGAGGGTCCAGGAGGGATAAAGAGTGACAAGAATGGTCAAGGAGGGGTAAGGAGAGACAAGGAGAGAAAAGGAGGGAAAGGATTGAAAAGGAGTGACAAGGAGGAACAAGGAGGGACAAAGAGGGAAAATGATTGAAAGGAGTAACAAGGAGGGAAAAAGAAGGACAAAGGAGGGGCAATGAGGGACAAAGAGGAACAAGGAGGGGCAATGAGGGTCAAGGAGGGATAAGGAGGGACAAGTACGGGCAATGAGGGACAAAGAGGGGAAATGAGGGATATGGTGGGAAAGGAGTGACAAGGAGGGACAAAGAGGGAAAATGATTGAAAGAAGTGACAAGGAGGGACAAGGAGGGAAAGGAGTGACAAGGAGGGATAAGGAGGGACAAGGAGGGAAGAGGAGTGATAAGGAGGGGCAAGGACGGAAAAGGAGTGACAAGGAGGGGCAAGGAGGGACAAGGAGGTTCAATGAGGGACAAGTAGGGACAAGGAGGGAAAAGGAGCGAAAAGGAGGGAGAAGCAGGGAAAAGGAGGGTCAAGGAGGCACAAGGAGGGACAATGAGGATCAAAAGGAGAACAAAGAGGGAGAAGGAGTGGCAAGGAGTGACAAGGAGGGCAATGAGGGACAAGGAGGGGCAAGGAGGACAAAGGAGGGGCAATGAGGAGCAATGAGGGACCAGGAGGGAAAAAGAGTGAGAAGAAGGGACAAGGAGGGGCAAGGAGAGACTAGGAGGGAAAAGGAGGGAAAAGGAGGGAAAAGGAGTGACAAGAGGGACAATGAAGGAAAAGGAGGGAAAATGATTGAAAAGGAGTGACAAGGAGGGAAAAGGAAGACAAAGGAGGGGCAATGAGGAGCAATGAGGGTCCAGGAGGGAAAAAGAGGACAAAGGAGGGCCAATGAGGGACAAGGAGAAACAATGAGGGACAAGGAGAAACAATGAGGGACAAGAAGGGATAAAGAGGGTCAAGGAAGTAAAAGGAGTGACAAGTAGGGACTTGGAGGGACAATGAGGGTCAGGGATGGTCAAGGAGGGACAAGGAGGACAAAGGAGTGGCAATGAGAGACAATGAGGGACAAGCAGGGACAAGAAGGGACAAGGAGGGATAAGGAGGGAAAGGATTGACAAGGAAGGATAAGGGGGGAAAAGGACGGAAATGGAGTGACAAGGAGGGGCAATGATGGTCAATGAGGGAAAAGGAGGACAAAGGAGGGCCAATGAGGGACAAGGAGAAACAAGGAGGGACAAGGAATAAGGAGGGTCAAGGAAGGAAAAGGAGTGACAAGGAGGGACAAGTAGGGACTTGGAGGGACAATGAGGGTCAGGGATGGTCAAGGATGGTCAAGGAGGGACAAGGAGGACAAAGGAGTGGCAATGAGGGACAAACAGGGACAATAAGGGACAAGGAGGGAAAGGAGTGACAAGGAGGGATAAGGAGGGAAAAGGAGTGACAAGGAGGGGCAATGAGGGAGAAGGAGGGACAAGCAGGAACTAGGTGGGACATGGAGGGAATATGAGGGTCAAGGACGGTCAAGGAGGGGCAAGGAGGGAACAGAAAGAAAAGGATGACAAAGGAGGAGCAAAGAGGGGCAAGGAGGGACAAGCAGGGACAAGGAGGGATAAGGAGGGGCAATGAGGGACAAGGAGGGATTAGGAGGGACCAGGAGGGATTAGGAGGGACAAGGAGGGGTAAGGAGGGAAAGGAGTGACAAGGAGGGATAAAGAGGGAAAATGAGGGAAAAGGAGGGACAAGGAGTGAAAAGGAGGGACAAGGAGGGACCAGGAGGGAAAATGAGGGACAAGTAGGGACAAGGAGGGAGAAGCAGGGAAAAGGAGGGACAATGATTGACAATGAGGGAAAATGAGGGAAAAGGAGGGACAAGGAGTGAAAAGGATGGACAAGGAGTGACAAGGAGGGACAAGGAGGGCTAAGGAGGGACCAGGAGGGACAAGGAGGATCTCGGAGGGAAAAGGAAGGACAAGGAGGGAAATGGAGGGACAAGGAGGGGAAATGAGGGACAAGGAGTGAAAAGGAAGGAAAGGAAGGGATAATTAGCGACAAGGAGGGTCAAGGAGGGACAAGGAGGGAAAAGGACGGAAAAGGAGTGACAAGGAGGGTCAATGAGGGACAAGGAGGGAAAAAGAGTGAAAAGGAGGGATAAGGAGCGACAAGGAGGGACAAGCAATGACAAGGAGGATCAAGGAGTGACAAGGAGGGTCTCGGAGGGGCAATGAGGAAAAAGGAGGGGCAATGAGGGACAAGGAGGGAAAAGGAGGGACAAGGAGTGACAAGGAGGAACACGGAGGGACTAGTAGGGACAAAGAGAGACAAGGAGGACAAAGGAGGGGCAATGAGGAACAATGAGGGTCCAGGAGGGAAAAAGAGTGACAAGAAGGGTCAAGGAGGGGTAAGGAGAGACAACGAGAGAAAATGAGGGAAAGGATTGAAAAAGAGTGACAAGGAGGGACAAAGGGGAAAATGATTGAAAGGAGTGACAAGGAGTGTCAAGGAGGGACAAGGAGGGAAAAGGAGGACAAAGGAGGGGAAATGAGGGTCAAGGAGGGACAATGAGGGTAAAAGAGGAACAAAGATGGAGAAGGAGTGGCAAGGAGTGACAAGGAGGGAAAAGGAGGGGCAATGAGGGACAGGGAGGGACGAGGAGGACAAAGGAGGGGCAATGAGGAGCAATGAGGGATTAGTAGGGAAAAAGAGTGAGAAGAAGGGACAAGGAGGGAAAAGAACGGAGGGACAAGGAGGGAAAATGATTGAAAAAGAGGGAAAAGGAAGACAAAGGAGGGGCAATGAGGGTCCAGGAGGGAAAAAGAGTGACAAGAAGGGACTAGGAGGGGTAAGGAGAGACAAGGAGATAAAAGGAGGACAAAGGAGGGGCAAAGAGGGTCAAGGAGGGACAATGAGGGTCAAGGAGGGATAAGGAGGGACAAGGACGGGCAATGAGGGACAAGGTGGGACAAGGAGGGCCAAAGAGGGAAAATGATTGAAAGGAGTGACAAGGAGGGAAAAGGAGGACAAAGGAGGGACAAGCAGGAGCAAGGAGGGGCAATGAGGGTCAAGGAGGGATAAGGAGGGACAAGTACGGGCAATGAGGGACAAGGAGGGTCAAGGACGGGCAAGGAGGGACAAAGAGGGAAAATGAGGGAAAATGAGGGTCAAGGAGGTACAAGGAGGGTCAAGGAGCGACAAGGAGGGACAATGAGTGAAAAAGAGGGACAAGCAGGGACACGGAGGGAAAAGAAGGAGCAATGAGGGACACACAGGGACATCAGGGACAAGGAGGGCCAATGAGGGACAAGGAAGGACAAGGAGGGACAAGGAGGGACAAAGAGGAACAAAGAGGGAGAAGGAGTGTCAAGGAGGGACAAAGAGGAGCAAAGAGGGAGAAGGAGTGGCAAGGACTGACAAGGAGGGAAAAGGAGGGGCAATGAGGGACGAGGATGACAAAGGAGGGGCAATGAGGAGAAATGAGGGACAATGAGGGTCAGGGATGGTCAAGGATGGTCAAGGAGGGATTAGGAGGGACAAGGAAGGAAATTGAGTGACAAGGAGGGACAAGTAGGGACTTGGAGGGACAATGAGGGTTAGGGATGGTCAAGGATGGTCAAAGAGGGACAAGGAGGGACAAGGAGGACAAAGTAGTGGCAATGAGAGACAATGAGGGACAAGGAGGGATAAGGAGGGAAAGGAGTGACAAGGAGGGGCAATGAGGGTCAATGAGGGACAAGGAGGGAAAAGGAGGACAAAGGAGGGCCAATGAGGGACAAGGAGAAACAAGGAGGGATAAGGAGGGTCAAGGAAGGAAAAGGAGGGACAAGTAGGGACTTGGAGGGACAATGAGGGTCAGGGATGGTCAAGAAGGGACAAAGGAGTGGCAATGAGAGACAATGAGGGACAAGCAAGGAGGGATAAGGAGTGACAAGGAGGGGCAAGGAGTGAAAAGGAGGGAAAAGAAGGGACAAGGAGGGAAAAGGACGAAAAAGGAGTGACAAGGAGGGTCAATGAGGGACAAGGAGGGAAAAGGAGGGATAAGGAGCGACAAGGATGGACAAGGAGGGAAAAGGAGGATCAAGGAGAGACAATGAGGGTCTCGGAGGACAAGAAGGGGCAATGAGGGAAAAGGAGGGGCAATGAGGGACAAGGAGGAACACGGAGGGACTTGTAGGGGCAAGGAGAGACAAGGAGGACAGAGGAGGGGCATTGAGGAGCAATGAGGGTCCAGGAGGGAAAAAGAGTGACAAGAAGGGTCAAGGAGAGGTTAGGAGAGAAAAGGAGGGAAATGATTGAAAAGGAGGGACAAAGGGGGAAAATGATTGAAAGGAGTGACAAGGAGTGTCAAGGAGGGCCAAGGAGGACAAAGGAGGGGCAATGAGGGTCAAGGAGGAACAAGGAGGGACAATGAGGGTCAAGGAGGGATAAGGAGGGACAAGGACGGGCAATGAGGGACAAGGAGTGACAAGGAGGGAAAAGGAAGACAAAGGAGGGGCAATGAGGGACAAGGAGGAACAAGGAGGGACAATGAGGGTCAAGGAGGGATAAGGAGGGACAAGGACGGACAATGAGGGGCAAGGAGGTACAAGAAGGGAAAAGTAGGGACAAGGAGGGAAAATGAGGGTCAAGGAGGTACAAGGAGGTACAAGGAGCGACAAAGAGGGACAATGAATGAAAAAGAGGGACAAGCAGGGACAAGGAGGGAAAAGAAGGAGCAATGAGGGACAATGAGGGACACGCAGGGACATCTGGGACAGGGAGGGCCAATGAGGGACAAGGAAGGACAAGGAGGGCCAATGAGGGACAAGGAAGGACAAGGAGGGACAAGGAGGGACAAAGAGGAACAAAGAGGGAGAAGGAGTGGCAAGGAGGGGCAAGGAGAGACAAGGAGGGAAAAGGAGGAAAAAGGAGGGAAAAGGAGGGAAAATGATTGAAAGGGAGACATGAAGGGGCACTGGGGGACAAGCAGGGACAAGAAGGGACAAGCAGGATCAAGGAGGGACAAATATGGACAAGGAAGGACAAGGAGGGACAAGTAGGGACAAATACGGACCAGGAGGGACAATGAGGGTCACGGAGGGACAAGGAGACACAAGGAGGGACCAGGAGGGTAAAGGGGGGAAAGGAGTGACAAGGAGGAACAAGGAGGGAAAAGAAGGGGCATGGAGAGACAAGGAGGGTCAAGGAGGGAAAAGGAGTGACAAGGTGTGACAAGGAGAAACAAGTAGGGAAAAGCTGGAATAAGGAGGGACAAGCAGAGACATGGAGGGACAAGGAAAGACAACGAGGGACAAGGAGGGAAATGGAGGGAAAGGAGGGAAAAGGAGGGACAAGGAGGGAAAGGATGGAAAAGGATGTACAAGGAGGGACAATGAGGGGCAATGAGGCAAAAGGAGTGACAAGGAAGGGAAGGAGGGGCAATGAGGGACAAGGCGGGAAAAGGAGGGGTAAGTAAGAGCAAGGAGGGACCAGGAGGGTCAACGAGGGACAAGTAGGGTCTAGGAGGACAGGAAGGGACAAGGAGGGAGAAGCAGGATCAAGGAGCGACAAACAGGCCCAAGGAAGGACAAGGAGGGGCAAGGAGAGACAAGTAGGGACAAGGAGGGCCAAAGAGGGAAAATGATTGAAAGGAGTGACAAGGAGGGAAAAGGAGGACAAAGGAGGGACAAGCAGGAGCAAGGAGGGACAAGTAGGGTCTAGGAGGACAGGAAGGGACAAGGAGGGAGAAGCAGGATCAAGGAGCGACAAACAGGCCCAAGGAAGGACAAGGAGGGGCAAGGAGAGACAAGTAGGGACAATCAGGGTCCAGGAGGGACAATTAGTGACAAGGAGGGTAAAGGAGGGGCAATGCGGGACAAGGACGGACATGGAGGGACAATGAGGGACAAGGTGGGACAAGGAGGGATAAGAAGGGACAAGGACGGGCAAGGACGGGCAAGGAGGGACAAGCAGGGTCATGAAGGGAAATGGAGGGCCAAGGAGGAACCAGGAGGGACAAGGAGGGAAAAGAAGGGGCAATGAAGAGCAAGGAGGGACCAGGAGGGACAATTAGGGGCAAAGAGGGACAAGGAGAGACAAGGAGGGACAAGGATAGATAAGTACGGACCAGGAGGGTCAAGGAGGGACAAGGAGGGTCAAGGAGGGACAAGGAGGGACAAGGAGAGACAACGAGGGACAAGGAGAGACAACGAGGGACAAGCAGGGAAAAGCAGGGAAAGGAGGGAAAAGGAGGGTCAGGGAGGGAAAGGCGGCAAAAGGTTGAACAAGGAGGGACAATGAAGGGCAATGAAGGAAAAGGAGTGACAAGGAGGGCCAAGAAGGGGCAATGAGGGGCAAGTAGGAGCAAGGAGGGACCAGGAGGGTCAAGGAGGGACTAGTAGGCACAAGAAGGGACAATTAGGGACAAGCAGGATCAAGGAGGGACAAACAGGGACAAGGAGTGACAAGGAGGGACAAGACGGGACAAGGAGGGACCAGGAGGGACAATGAGGGACATGAAGGGGCACTGGGGGACAAGCAGGGACAAGAAGGGACAAGCAGGATCAAGGAGGGACAAGGAAGGACAAGGAGGGACAAATAGGGACAAGTACGGACCAGGAGGGACAATGAGGGTCACGGAGGGACAAGGAGAGACAAGTTGGGACAAGCAGGGATAAGCAGGGACAAGGAGGGACAAGGAAAGACAAGGAGGGACAAGGAAAGACAAGGAGGGTCAAGGAGGGAAAGGAGGGAAAAGGTGGAACAAATAGGGACAATGAAGGGCAATGAAGAAAAGGAGTGACAAGGAGGGCCAAGAAGGGGCAATGAGGGGCAAGTAGGAGCAAGGAGGGACAAGGAAAGACAAGGAGGGACAAGGAGGGAAAAGCAGGGAAAAGGAGGGTCAAGGAGGGAAAAGGAGGGTCAAGGAGGGAAAAGATGGAACAAGGAGGGACAATGAAGGGCAATGAAGGAAAAGGAGTGACAAGGAGGGCCAAGAAGGGGCAAGTAGGAGCAAGGAGGGGCCAGGAGGGTCAAGGAGGGTCAACGAAGGACAAGTAGGGACTAGGAGGACAGGAAGGGACAAGGAGGGAGAAGCAGGATCAAGGAGCGACAACCAGGCCCAAGGAAGGACAAGGAGGGGCAAGGAGAGACAAGTAGGGACAAGCAGGGTCAAGGAGGGACAATTAGTGACAAGGAGGGTAAAGGAGAGACAATGCGGGACAAGGACGGACATGGAGGGACAAGGTGGGACAAGGAGGGATAAGAACGGACAAGGACGGGCAAGGAGGGACAAGCAGGGTCATGAAGGGAAAAGGAGGGCCAAGGAGGAACCAGGAGGGACAAGGAGGGAAAAGAAGGGGCAATGAAGAGCAAGGAGGGACCAGGAGGGACAATTAGGGGCAAAGAGGGACATGGAGGGTCAAGGAGGGACAAGTAGGGACAAGAAGGGACAAGGAGGGACAAGCAGGATCAAGGAGGGACAAACAGGGACAAGGAAGGACAAGGAGGGTCAAGGAGGGACAAGCAGGATCAAGGAGGGACAAACAGGGACAAGGAGGGACAAGACGGGGCAAGGAGGGACCATTAGGTATAAGGAGGTACATGGAGGGGCCATGAGGGACATGAAGGGGCACTGGGGGACAAGCAGGGACAAGAAGGGACAAGCAGGATTAAGGACAAATAGGGACAAGGAAGGACAAGGAGGGACAAGTAGGGACAAAGAGGGACAAATACGGACCAGGAGGGACAATGATGGTCACGGAGGGACAAGGAGACACAAGGAGGGACCAGGAGGGTAAAGGGGGGAAAGGAGTGACAAGGAGAACAAGGAGGGAAAAGAAGGGGCAAGGAGGGGCATGGAGAGACAAGGAGGGTCAAGGAGGGAAAAGGAGTGACAAGGTGTGACAAGGAGAAACAAGGAGGGAAAAGCTGGAGTAAGGAGGGACAAGCAGAGACATGGAGGGAAAAGGAAAGACAACGGGGGACAAGGAGGGAAAAGGAGGGAAATGGAGGGAAAGGAGGAAAGGAGGGAAAAGGAGGGAAAAGGAGGGAAAAGGAGGGAAAAGGAGGGACAAGGAAAGACAAGGAGGGAAAGGATGGAAAAGGATGTACAAGGAGGGACAATGAGGGGCAATGAGGCAAAAGGAGTGACAAGGAGGGGCAAGGAGGGGCAATGAGGGACAAGGCGGGAAAAGGAGGGGCAAGTAAGAGCAAGGAGGGACCAGGAGGGTCAAGGAGGGTCAACGAAGGACAAGTAGGGACTAGGAGGACAGGAAGGGACAAGGAGGGAGAAGCAGGATCAAGGAGCGACAAACAGGCCCAAGGAAGGACAAGGAGGGGCAAGGAGAGACAAGTAGGGACAAGCAGGGTCAAGGAGGGACAATTAGTGACAAGGAGGGTAAAGGAGGGACAATGCGGGACAAGGACGGACATGGAGGGACAAGGTGGGACAAGGAGGGATAAGAAGGGACAAGGACGGGCAAGGAGGGACAAGGAGGGACAATGAGGGGCAATAAGGGACAAGGAGGGACAAGTACGGACCAGGAGGGACAAGTACGGGCCAGGAGGGACAAGGAGGGAAAAGAAGGGTAATGAAGAGCAAGGAGGGACCAGGAGGGACAATTAGGGGAAATGAGGGACAAGGAGAGACAAGGAGGAAAAAGGAGGAACAAGGAGGGACAAGGAGGAACAAGGAGGGACAAGGAGGGACAATGATGGGTCATGAGGGACAAGGAGGGATAATGAGGGACAAGGAGGGAAAAGAAGGGGCAATGAGGAGCAAGGAGGGACCATGAGGGACAATTAGGGGCAATTAGGGACTAGTACGGATCAGGAGGGACAAGGAGGGTCAAGGAGTGACAAGGAGGGACCAGGAGGGACAAGGAGCGACAAGCAGGGATAAGGAGGGACAAGCAGAGACATGGAGGGACAAGGAAAGACAAGGAGGGACAAGGAGGGACAAGGAGGGAAAAGGAGGGACAAGGAATGACAAGGAGGGACAATGAGGATCAATGAGGGAAAAGGAGTGAAAAGGAGGGCCAAGGAGGGGCAATGAGGGACAAGGCGGGAAAAGGTGGGAAAGGAGGAAAAAGGAGTGACAAGGAGGGACAATGAGGGGCAATGAGGGCCAAGGAGGGACAAGTACGGACCAGGAAGGATAATGAGGGATAAGGAGGGAAAAGAAGGGGCAAGGAGGAGCAAGGAGGGACCAGGATGGACAAGGAGGAACAATGAGGGGCCATGAGGGACAAGGAGGGAAAAGAAGGGGCAAGGAGGAGCAAGGAGGGACCAGGAGGGAAAAGGAGGGAAAGGAGGAAAAAGGAGTGCCAGGAGGAACAAGGAGGGACAAGGAGGGCAGGAGAGCCAAGAAGGGACAAGGAGGGACAAGTAGGGACCAGGAGGAACAAGCAGGGTCAAGGAGGGACAATGAGGGAAAAGGAGGACAAAGGAGGGACAATGAGGGACAAGGAGGGACAAGCAGGGATAACGAGGGACAAGGTGGTAGAAGGAGGGACCAGGAGGTACAAGGCGGGACAAGGACGGACAATGAGGGAAAAGGAGGAAAAGGAGGAGCAATGAGGGAAAGCAGGGATAATGAGGGACAAGTGGGACAGTGAGGGACAAGGAGGGACAAGCAGGAACAAGGAGGAACAAGGAGGGACAAGTTGGGACAAGGAGGGACAAGGAGGGACAAGGAGGGTCAAGGAGGGACAATGAGGAGCAAGAAGGGACAAAGAGTGAAGGGACAAGGAGTGAAAAGGAGGGGCAAGGAGAGACAAGGAGGGACAAGGATGGAAAAGGAGTGACAAGGAGAGGCAATGAGGGACCAGGAGGGACAAGGAGGGACAAGGTGGGACAAGGAAAAACAAGAAGGGACAAGGACGGGCAAGGAGAGATAAGGAGGATTAAGGAGGGACAAGGAGGGACACGGAGGGTCAAGGACGGTCAAGGAGAGACAAACAGGGACAAGCAGGGACAAGGAGGGACAAAGAGGGACCAGGAGTGACAAGGAGGGATAAGGAGGGGCAATGAGGGACATGGTGGGGCACTGAGGGACAAGGAGGGAGAAGGAGGGACAAGCAGGATCAAGGAGGGGCAAGGAAGGACAAGGATGGTCAATGAGAGACAAGGAGGGACTAGGGGGACAAGCAGGGTCAAGGAGGGACAAACAGGGACAAGGAGGGTCAAAGAGGGACCAGGAGTGACAAGGAGAAATAAGGAGGGGCAATGAGGGACATGGTGGGGCACTGAGGGACAAGGAGGGAGAAGGAGGGACAAGCAGGATCAAGGAGGGACAAGGAAGAACAAGGATGGTCAAGGAGGGACAAGTAGGAAGAAGGAGAGACAAGCAGGGACAAAAAGAGCCAAGGAGGGACAAGCAGGATCAAGGAGGGACAAACAGGGACAAGGAAGGACAAGGAGGGACAAGGAGGGACAAGGAGGGACAAGGAGGGACAAGGAGGGACACGGAGGGAAACGGAGGGAAACGGAGGGACACGGAGGGCCAAGGAGGGAAAAGAAGGGGCAAGGAGGAGCAAGGAGGGACCAGAAGGGAAAAGGAGGGACCAGGAGGGAAATAGAGGGAAAGGAGGAAAAAGGAGTGACAGGAGGAACAAGGAGGGCTAAGGAGGGCAGGGACAGCCAAGAAGGGATAAGGAGGGACAAGTAGGGACCAGGAGGAACAAGCAGGGACAAACAGGGACAAGCAGGGACAAGGAGGGACAAAGAGGGACCAGGAGTGACAAGGAGGAATAAGGAGGGACAATGAGGGACATGGTGGGGCACTGAGGGATAAGGAGGGAGAAGGAGGGACAAGCAGGATCAAGGAGGGACAAGGAAGGACAAGGATGGTCAAGGAGGGACAAGTAGGAAGAAGGAGAGATAAGCAGGGACAAAAAGAGCCAAGGAAGGACAAGCAGGATCAAGGAGGGCCAAAAAGGGCAAGGAAGGACAAGGAGGGACAAGGAGGGACAAGGAGGGCCAAGGAGGGAAAAGAAGGGGCAAGGAGGGACCAGGAGGGACAAGGAGGGACAAGGAGGGATAAGGAGGGAAAAGGAGGGAAAGGAGTGACAAGGAGGGACAATGAGGGGCAATGAGGGACAATGAGGGAAAAGGAGGACAAAGGAGGGACAAGGAGAGACTAGGAGGGACAAGCAGGGTCAAGGAGGGACAAGCAGGGACAAACAGGGACAATCAGGGACAAGGAGGGACAAAGAGGGACCAGGAGTGACAAGGAGGGATAAGGAGGAGCAATGAGGGACATTGTGGGGCACTGAGGGACAAGGAGGGAGAAGGAGGGACAAGCAGGATCAAGGAGGGACAAGGATGGTCAAGGAGGGACAAGTAAGAAGAAGGAGAGACAAGCAGGGACAAAAAGAGCCAAGGAGGGACAAGCAGGATCAAGGAGGGACAAACAGGGACAAGGAAGGACAAGGAGGGACACGGAGGGCCAAGGAGGGAAAAGAAGGGGCACGGAGGAGCAAGGAGGGGCCAGGAGGGACAATGAGGGGCAAGGAGGGATAAGGAGGGACAAGCAAAGACATGGAGGGACAAGGAAAGACAACGAGGGACAAGGAGGGAAAAGGAGGGAAGAGGAGGGAAAGGATGGAAAAGGAGGAACAATGAGGGGCAATGAGGCAAAAGGAGTGACTAGGAAGGCCAAGGAAGGGCAAGGAGGGACAAGGCGGGAAAAGGAGGGAAAAGGAGGGGAAGTAAGAGCAAGGAGGGACCAGGAGGGTCAACCAGGGACAAGTAGGGACTGTGTGGGACAGGAAGGGACAAGGAGGGAGAAGCAGGATCAAGGAGCGACAAACAGGCCCAAGGAAGGACAAGGAGGGGCAAGGAGAGACAAATAGGGACAAGGAGGGACAATTAGTGACAAGGAGGGTAAAGGAGGGACAAGGAAGGACAAGGATGGTCAAGGAAGGACAAGGATGGTCAAGGAGGGACAAGTAGGAAGAAGGAGAGACAAGCAGGGACAAAAAGAGCCAAGGAGGGACAAGCAGGATCAAGGAGGGACAAACAGGGACAAGGAAGGACAAGGAGGGACAAGGAGGGACACGGAGGGCCAAGGAGGGACAAGGAGGGACAAAGAGGGAAAATGAGGGAAAATGAGGGTCAAGGAGGTACAAGGAGGGTCAAGGAGCGACAAGGAGGGACAATGAGTGAAAAAGAGGGACAAGCAGGGACACGGAGGGAAAAGAAGGAGCAATGAGGGACAAAGAGGAACAAAGAGGGAGAAGGAGTGTCAAGGAGGGACAAAGAGGAGCAAAGAGGGAGAAGGAGTGGCAAGGACTGACAAGGAGGGAAAAGGAGGGGCAATGAGGGACGAGGATGACAAAGGAGGGGCAATGAGGAGAAATGAGGGACAATGAGGGTCAGGGATGGTCAAGGATGGTCAAGGAGGGATTAGGAGGGACAAGGAAGGAAATTGAGTGACAAGGAGGGACAAGTAGGGACTTGGAGGGACAATGAGGGTTAGGGATGGTCAAGGATGGTCAAAGAGGGACAAGGAGGGACAAGGAGGACAAAGTAGTGGCAATGAGAGACAATGAGGGACAAGGAGGGATAAGGAGGGAAAGGAGTGACAAGGAAGGAAAAGGAGTGACAAGGAGGGGCAATGAGGGTCAATGAGGGACAAGGAGGGAAAAGGAGGACAAAGGAGGGCCAATGAGGGACAAGGAGAAACAAGGAGGGATAAGGAGGGTCAAGGAAGGAAAAGGAGGGACAAGTAGGGACTTGGAGGGACAATGAGGGTCAGGGATGGTCAAGAAGGGACAAAGGAGTGGCAATGAGAGACAATGAGGGACAAGCAAGGAGGGATAAGGAGTGACAAGGAGGGGCAAGGAGTGAAAAGGAGGGAAAAGAAGGGACAAGGAGGGAAAAGGACGAAAAAGGAGTGACAAGGAGGGTCAATGAGGGACAAGGAGGGAAAAGGAGGGATAAGGAGCGACAAGGATGGACAAGGAGGGAAAAGGAGGATCAAGGAGAGACAATGAGGGTCTCGGAGGACAAGAAGGGGCAATGAGGGAAAAGGAGGGGCAATGAGGGACAAGGAGGGACAAGGTGGAACACGGAGGGACTTGTAGGGGCAAGGAGAGACAAGGAGGACAGAGGAGGGGCATTGAGGAGCAATGAGGGTCCAGGAGGGAAAAAGAGTGACAAGAAGGGTCAAGGAGAGGTTAGGAGAGAAAAGGAGGGAAATGATTGAAAAGGAGGGACAAAGGGGGAAAATGATTGAAAGGAGTGACAAGGAGTGTCAAGGAGGGCCAAGGAGGACAAAGGAGGGGCAATGAGGGTCAAGGAGGAACAAGGAGGGACAATGAGGGTCAAGGAGGGATAAGGAGGGACAAGGACGGGCAATGAGGGACAAGGAGTGACAAGGAGGGAAAAGGAAGACAAAGGAGGGGCAATGAGGGACAAGGAGGGACAATGAGGGTCAAGGAGGGATAAGGAGGGACAAGGACGGACAATGAGGGGCAAGGAGGTACAAGAAGGGAAAAGTAGGGACAAGGAGGGAAAATGAGGGTCAAGGAGGTACAAGGAGGTACAAGGAGGGTCAAGGAGCGACAAAGAGGGACAATGAATGAAAAAGAGGGACAAGCAGGGACAAGGAGGGAAAAGAAGGAGCAATGAGGGACAATGAGGGACACGCAGGGACATCTGGGACAGGGAGGGCCAATGAGGGACAAGGAAGGACAAGGAGGGCCAATGAGGGACAAGGAAGGACAAGGAGGGACAAGGAGGGACAAAGAGGAACAAAGAGGGAGAAGGAGTGGCAAGGAGGGGCAAGGAGGGAAAAGGAGGAAAAAGGAGGGAAAAGGAGGGAAAATGATTGAAAGGGAGACATGAAGGGGCACTGGGGGACAAGCAGGGACAAGAAGGGACAAGCAGGATCAAGGAGGGACAAATAGGGACAAGGAAGGACAAGGAGGGACAAGTAGGGACAAATACGGACCAGGAGGGACAATGAGGGTCACGGAGGGACAAGGAGACACAAGGAGGGACCAGGAGGGTAAAGGGGGGAAAGGAGTGACAAGGAGGAACAAGGAGGGAAAAGAAGGGGCATGGAGAGACAAGGAGGGTCAAGGAGGGAAAAGGAGTGACAAGGAGAAACAAGTAGGGAAAAGCTGGAATAAGGAGGGACAAGCAGAGACATGGAGGGACAAGGAAAGACAACGAGGGACAAGGAGGGAAATGGAGGGAAAGGAGGGACAAGGAGGGAAAGGATGGAAAAGGATGTACAAGGAGGGACAATGAGGGGCAATGAGGCAAAAGGAGTGACAAGGAAGGGAAGGAGGGGCAATGAGGGACAAGGCGGGAAAAGGAGGGGTAAGTAAGAGCAAGGAGGGACCAGGAGGGTCAACGAGGGACAAGTAGGGTCTAGGAGGACAGGAAGGGACAAGGAGGGAGAAGCAGGATCAAGGAGCGACAAACAGGCCCAAGGAAGGACAAGGAGGGGCAAGGAGAGACAAGTAGGGACAATCAGGGTCAAGCAGGGACAATTAGTGACAAGGAGGGTAAAGGAGGGGCAATGCGGGACAAGGACGGACATGGAGGGACAAGGTGGGACAAGGAGGGATAAGAAGGGACAAGGACGGGCAAGGACGGGCAAGGAGGGACAAGCAGGGTCATGAAGGGAAAAGGAGGGCCAAGGAGGAACCAGGAGGGACAAGGAGGGAAAAGAAGGGGCAATGAAGAGCAAGGAGGGACCAGGAGGGACAAGGAGGGAAAAGAAGGGGCAATGAAGAGCAAGGAGGGACCAGGAGGGACAATTAGGGGCAAAGAGGGACAAGGAGAGACAAGGAGGGACAAGGATAGATAAGTACGGACCAGGAGGGTCAAGGAGGGACAAGGAGGGACAAGGAGGGACAAGGAGGGTCAAGGAGGGACAAGGAGGGACTAGGAGGGACAAATACGGACCAGGAGGGACAATGATGGTCACGGAGGGACAAGGAGACACAAGGAGGGACCAGGAGGGTAAAGGGGGGAAAGGAGTGACAAGGAGGAACAAGGAGGGAAAAGAAGGGGCAAGGAGGGGCATGGAGAGACAAGGAGGGTCAAGGAGGGAAAAGGAGTGACAAGGTGTGACAAGGAGAAACAAGGAGGGAAAAGCTGGAGTAAGGAGGGACAAGCAGAGACATGGAGGGAAAAGGAAAGACAACGGGGGACAAGGAGGGAAAAGGAGGGAAATGGAGGGAAAGGAGGAAAGGAGGGAAAAGGAGGGACAAGGAAAGACAAGGAGGGAAAGGATGGAAAAGGATGTACAAGGAGGGACAATGAGGGGCAATGAGGCAAAAGGAGTGACAAGGAGGGGCAATGAGGCAAAAGGAGTGACAAGGAGGGGCAAGGAGGGGCAAGTAAGAGCAAGGAGGGACCAGGAGGGTCAAGGAGGGTCAACGAAGGACAAGTAGGGACTAGGAGGACAGGAAGGGACAAGGAGGGAGAAGCAGGATCAAGGAGCGACAAACAGGCCCAAGGAAGGACAAGGAGGGGCAAGGAGAGACAAGTAGGGACAATCAGGGTCAAGGAGGGACAATTAGTGACAAGGAGGGTAAAGGAGGGGCAATGCGGGACAAGGACGGACATGGAGGGACAATGAGGGACAAGGTGGGACAAGGAGGGATAAGAAGGGACAAGGACGGGCAAGGACGGGCAAGGAGGGACAAGCAGGGTCATGAAGGGAAATGGAGGGCCAAGGAGGAACCAGGAGGGACAAGGAGGGAAAAGAAGGGGCAATGAAGAGCAAGGAGGGACCAGGAGGGACAATTAGGGGCAAAGAGGGACAAGGAGAGACAAGGAGGGACAAGGATAAATAAGTACGGACCAGGAGGGTCAAGGAGGGACAAGGAGGGTCAAGGAGGGACAAGGAGGGACAAGGAGGGACAAGGAGAGACAACGAGGGACAAGGAGAGACAACGAGGGACAAGCAGGGAAAAGCAGGGAAAGGAGGGAAAAGGAGGGTCAGGGAGGGAAAGGCGGCAAAAGGTTGAACAAGGAGGGACAATGAAGGGCAATGAAGGAAAAGGAGTGACAAGGAGGGCCAAGAAGGGGCAATGAGAGGCAAGTAGGAGCAAGGAGGGACCAGGAGGGTCAAGGAGGGACTAGTAGGCACAAGAAGGGACAATTAGGGACAAGCAGGATCAAGGAGGGACAATCAGGGACAAGGAGTGACAAGGAGGGACAAGACGGGACAAGGAGGGACCAGGAGGGACAATGAGGGACATGAAGGGGCACTGGGGGACAAGCAGGGACAAGAAGGGACAAGCAGGATCAAGGAGGGACAAGGAAGGACAAGGAGGGACAAATAGGGACAAGTACGGACCAGGAGGGACAATGAGGGTCACGGAGGGACAAGGAGAGACAAGTTGGGACAAGCAGGGATAAGCAGGGACAAGGAGGGACAAGGAAAGACAAGGAGGGACAAGGAAAGACAAGGAGGGTCAAGGAGGGAAAGGAGGGAAAAGGTGGAACAAATAGGGACAATGAAGGGCAATGAAGAAAAGGAGTGACAAGGAGGGCCAAGAAGGGGCAATGAGGGGCAAGTAGGAGCAAGGAGGGACAAGGAGGGAAAAGCAGGGAAAAGGAGGGTCAAGGAGGGAAAAGATGGAACAAGGAGGGACAATGAAGGGCAATGAAGGAAAAGGAGTGACAAGGAGGGGCAAGTAGGAGCAAGGAGGGGCCAGGAGGGTCAAGGAGGGTCAACGAAGGACAAGTAGGGACTAGGAGGACAGGAAGGGACAAGGAGGGAGAAGCAGGATCAAGGAGCGAGAACCAGGCCCAAGGAAGGACAAGGAGGGGCAAGGAGAGACAAGTAGGGACAAGCAGGGTCAAGGAGGGACAATTAGTGACAAGGAGGGTAAAGGAGAGACAATGCGGGACAAGGACGGACATGGAGGGACAAGGTGGGACAAGGAGGGATAAGAACGGACAAGGACGGGCAAGGAGGGACAAGCAGGGTCATGAAGGGAAAAGGAGGGCCAAGGAGGAACCAGGAGGGACAAGGAGGGAAAAGAAGGGGCAATGAAGAGCAAGGAGGGACCAGGAGGGACAATTAGGGGCAAAGAGGGACATGGAGGGTCAAGGAGGGACAAGTAGGGACAAGAAGGGACAAGGAGGGACAAGCAGGATCAAGGAGGGACAAACAGGGACAAGGAGGGACAAGACGGGGCAAGGAGGGACCATTAGGTATAAGGAGGTACATGGAGGGGCCATGAGGGACATGAAGGGGCACTGGGGGACAAGCAGGGACAAGAAGGGACAAGCAGGATTAAGGACAAATAGGGACAAGGAAGGACAAGGAGGGACAAAGAGGGACAAATACGGACCAGGAGGGACAATGATGGTCACGGAGGGACAAGGAGACACAAGGAGGGACCAGGAGGGTAAAGGGGGGAAAGGAGTGACAAGGAGGAACAAGGAGGGAAAAGAAGGGGCAAGGAGGGGCATGGAGAGACAAGGAGGGTCAAGGAGGGAAAAGGAGTGACAAGGTGTGACAAGGAGAAACAAGGAGGGAAAAGCTGGAGTAAGGAGGGACAAGCAGAGACATGGAGGGAAAAGGAAAGACAACGGGGGACAAGGAGGGAAATGGAGGGAAAGGAGGAAAGGAGGGAAAAGGAGGGACAAGGAAAGACAAGGAGGGAAAGGATGGAAAAGGATGTACAAGGAGGGACAATGAGGGGCAATGAGGCAAAAGGAGTGACAAGGAGGGGCAAGGAGGGGCAATGAGGGACAAGGCGGGAAAAGGAGGGGCAAGTAAGAGCAAGGAGGGACCAGGAGGGTCAAGGAGGGTCAACGAAGGACAAGTAGGGACTAGGAGGACAGGAAGGGACAAGGAGGGAGAAGCAGGATCAAGGAGCGACAAACAGGCCCAAGGAAGGACAAGGAGGGGCAAGGAGAGACAAGTAGGGACAAGCAGGGTCAAGGAGGGACAATTAGTGACAAGGAGGGTAAAGGAGGGACAATGCGGGACAAGGACGGGCATGGAGGGACAAGGTGGGACAAGGAGGGATAAGAAGGGACAAGGACGGGCAAGGAGGGACAAGCAGGGTCATGAAGGGAAAAGGAGGGCCAAGGAGGAACAAGGAGGGACAATGAGGGGCAATAAGGGACAAGGAGGGACAAGTACGGACCAGGAGGGACAAGTACGGGCCAGGAGGGACAAGGAGGGAAGAGAAGGGTAATGAAGAGCAAGGACGGACCAGGAGGGACAATTAGGGGAAATGAGGGACAAGGAGAGACAAGGAGGGACAAGGAGGAAAAAGGAGGAACAAGGAGGGACAAGGAGGAACAAGGAGGGACAAGGAGGGACAATGATGGGTCATGAGGGACAAGGAGGGATAATGAGGGACAAGGAGGGAAAAGAAGGGGCAATGAGGAGCAAGGAGGGACCATGAGGGACAATTAGGGGCAATTAGGGACTAGTACGGATCAGGAGGGACAAGGAGGGTCAAGGAGTGACAAGGAGGGACCAGGAGGGACAAGGAGCGACAAGCAGGGATAAGGAGGGACAAGCAGAGACATGGAGGGACAAGGAAAGACAAGGAGGGACAAGGAGGGAAAAGGAGGGACAAGGAATGACAAGGAGGGACAATGAGGATCAATGAGGGAAAAGGAGTGAAAAGGAGGGCCAAGGAGGGGCAATGAGGGACAAGGCGGGAAAAGGTGGGAAAGGAGGAAAAAGGAGTGACAAGGAGGGACAATGAGGGGCAATGAGGGCCAAGGAGGGACAAGTACGGACCAGGAAGGATAATGAGGGATAAGGAGGGAAAAGAAGGGGCAAGGAGGAGCAAGGAGGGACCAGGATGGACAAGGAGGAACAATGAGGGGCCATGAGGGACAAGGAGGGAAAAGAAGGGGCAAGGAGGAGCAAGGAGGGACCAGGAGGGAAAAGGAGGGAAAGGAGGAAAAAGGAGTGCCAGGAGGAACAAGGAGGGACAAGGAGGGCAGGAGAGCCAAGAAGGGACAAGTAGGGACCAGGAGGAACAAGCAGGGTCAAGGAGGGACAATGAGGGAAAAGGAGGACAAAGGAGGGACAATGAGGGACAAGGAGGGACAAGCAGGGATAACGAGGGACAATGAGGGACAAGGAGGTAGAAGGAGGGACCAGGAGGTACAAGGCGGGACAAGGACGGACAATGAGGGAAAAGGAGGAAAAGGAGGAGCAGTGAGGGAAAGCAGGGATAATGAGGGACAAGTGGGACAGTGAGGGACAAGGAGGGACAAGCAGGAACAAGGAGGAACAAGGAGGGACAAGTTGGGACAAGGAGGGACAAGGAGGGACAAGGAGGGTCAAGGAGGGACAATGAGGAGCAAGAAGGGACAAAGAGTGAAGGGACAAGGAGTGAAAAGGAGGGGCAAGGAGAGACAAGGAGGGACAAGGATGGAAAAGGAGTGACAAGGAGAGGCAATGAGGGACCAGGAGGGACAAGGCCGGACAAGGAGGGACAAGGTGGGACAAGGAAAAACAAGAAGGGACAAAGACGGGCAAGGAGAGATAAGGAGGATTAAGGAGGGACAAGGAGGGACACGGAGGGTCAAGGACGGTCAAGGAGAGACAAACAGGGACAAGCAGGGACAAGGAGGGACAAAGAGGGACCAGGAGTGACAAGGAGGGATAAGGAGGGGCAATGAGGGACATGGTGGGGCACTGAGGGACAAGGAGGGTGAAGGAGGGACAAGCAGGATCAAGGAGGGGCAAGGAAGGACAAGGATGGTCAATGAGAGACAAGGAGGGACTAGGGGGACAAGCAGGGTCAAGGAGGGACAAACAGGGACAAGGAGGGTCAAAGAGGGACCAGGAGTGACAAGGAGAAATAAGGAGGGGCAATGAGGGACATGGTGGGGCACTGAGGTAAAGGAGGGAGAAGGAGGGACAAGCAGGATCAAGGAGGGACAAGGAAGAACAAGGATGGTCAAGGAGGGACAAGTAGGAAGAAGGAGAGACAAGCAGGGACAAAAAGAGCCAAGGAGGGACAAGCAGGATCAAGGAGGGACAAACAGGGACAAGGAAGGACAAGGAGGGACAAGGAGGGACAAGGAGGGACAAGGAGGGACACGGAGGGAAACGGAGGGACACGGAGGGCCAAGGAGGGAAAAGAAGGGGCAAGGAGGAGCAAGGAGGGACCAGGAGGGAAAAGGAGGGACCAGGAGGGAAATAGAGGGAAAGGAGGAAAAAGGAGTGACAGGAGGAACAAGGAGGGCTAAGGAGGGCAGGGACAGCCAAGAAGGGATAAGGAGGGACAAGTAGGGACCAGGAGGAACAAGCAGGGACAAACAGGGACAAGGAGGGACAAAGAGGGACCAGGAGTGACAAGGAGGAATAAGGAGGGACAATGAGGGACATGGTGGGGCACTGAGGGATAAGGAGGGAGAAGGAGGGACAAGCAGGATCAAGGAGGGACAAGGAAGGACAAGGATGGTCAAGGAGGGACAAGTAGGAAGAAGGAGAGATAAGCAGGGACAAAAAGAGCCAAGGAAGGACAAGCAGGATCAAGGAGGGCCAAAAAGGGCAAGGAAGGACAAGGAGGGACAAGGAGGGACAAGGAGGGCCAAGGAGGGAAAAGAAGGGGCAAGGAGGGACCAGGAGGGACAAGGAGGGACAAGGAGGGATAAGGAGGGAAAAGGAGGGAAAGGAGTGACAAGGAGGGACAATGAGGGGCAATGAGGGACAATGAGGGAAAAGGAGGACAAAGGAGGGACAAGGAGAGACTAGGAGGGACAAGCAGGGTCAAGGAGGGACAAGCAGGGACAAACAGGGACAATCAGGGACAAGGAGGGACAAAGAGGGACCAGGAGTGACAAGGAGGGATAAGGAGGAGCAATGAGGGACATTGTGGGCACTGAGGGACAAGGAGGGAGAAGGAGGGACAAGCAGGATCAAGGAGGGACAAGGATGGTCAAGGAGGGACAAGTAAGAAGAAGGAGAGACAAGCAGGGACAAAAAGAGCCAAGGAGGGACAAGCAGGATCAAGGAGGGACAAACAGGGACAAGGAAGGACAAGGAGGGACAAGGAGGGACACGGAGGGCCAAGGAGGGAAAAGAAGGGGCACGGAGGAGCAAGGAGGGACCATGAGGGACAATGAGGGGCAAGGAGGGATAAGGAGGGACAAGCAAAGACATGGAGGGACAAGGAGGGAAAAGGAGGGAAGAGGAGGGAAAGGAGGGAAAGGATGGAAAAGGAGGAACAATGAGGGGCAATGAGGCAAAAGGAGTGACTAGGAAGGCCAAGGAAGGGCAAGGAGGGACAAGGCGGGAAAAGGAGGGAAAAGGAGGGGAAGTAAGAGCAAGGAGGGACCAGGAGGGTCAACCAGGGACAAGTAGGGACTGGGTGGGACAGGAAGGGACAAGGAGGGAGAAGCAGGATCAAGGAGCGACAAACAGGCCCAAGGAAGGACAAGGAGGGGCAAGGAGAGACAAATAGGGACAAGGAGGGACAATTAGTGACAAGGAGGGTAAAGGAGGGACAAGGAAGGACAAGGATGGTCAAGGAAGGACAAGGATGGTCAAGGAGGGACAAGTAGGAAGAAGGAGAGACAAGCAGGGACAAAAAGAGCCAAGGAGGGACAAGCAGGATCAAGGAGGGACAAACAGGGACAAGGAAGGACAAGGAGGGACAAGGAGGGACACGGAGGGCCAAGGAGGGAAAAAAAGAGGCAAGGAGGAGCAAGGAGGGACAAGGAGGGACAAGGAGGGGCAAGGAGGGCCAAGGAGGGATAAGGAGGGAAAAGAAGGGGCAAGGAGGAGCAAGGAGGGACCAGGAGGGAAAATGAGGGAAAGGAGTGACAAGGAGGAACAAGGAGGGACAATGAGGGACAATGTGGGACACGGAGGGCCAAGGAGGGACAAGTACGGACCAGGATGGACAAGTAGGGATAAGGAGGGATAAGGAGGGAAAAGAAGGGGCAAGGAGGAGCAAGGAGGGACCAGTAGGGAAAAGGAGGGGCAATGAGGGACAAGGAGGGACAAGCAGGGATAACGAGGGACAAGGTGGGAAAATGAGGTAAAAGGAGGACAAAGGAGGGACAATGAGGGACAAGGAGGGACAATGAGGGACAAGGACGGTCAAGGAGGGACAAGGACGGACAAGGAGGGACAAGTACGGACCAGGAGGGACAAGGAGGAACAAGGAGGGTCAAGGAGGGACCAGGATGGACATGGATGGACAAGGAGGGACAATGAGGGACCATGAGGGGCAATGAGGGACAAGGAGGGACAAGTACGGACCAGGAGGGACAAGGAGGTTCAAGGAGGGACAAGGAAGGTCAAGGAGGGATAAGGAGGGACAAGCAAAGACATGGAGGGACAAGGAAAGACAACGGGGGACAAGGAGGGAAAAGGAGGAAAAAGGAGGGAAAGGAGGGACAAGGAAAGACAAGGAGGGAAAGGATGGAAAAGGAGGGGCAATGAGGCAAAAGGAATGACAAGGAGGGCCAAGGAGGGGCAAGGAGGGACAAGGCGGGAAAAGGAGGGGGAAGTAAGAGCAAGGAGGGACCAGGAGGGTCAACGAGGGTCAACGAGGGACAAGTAGGGACTAGGATCGACAGGAAGGGACAAGGAGGGAGAAGCAGGATCAAGGAGCGACAAACAGGCCCAAGGAAGGACAAGGAGGGGCAAAGAGAGACACGTAGGGACAAGCAGGGTCAAGGAGGGACAATTAGTGTCAAGGAGGGTAAAGGAGGGACAATGCGGGACAAGGACGGACATGGACGGGCAATGAGGGACAAGGTGGGACATGGAGGGATAAGAAGGGACAAGGACGGGCAAGGAGGGACAAGGAGGGACAAACAGGGACAAGCAGGGACATGAAGGGAAAAGGAGGGCCAAGGAGGAACAAGGAGGGACAATGAGGGGCAATAAGGGACAAGGAGGACAAGTACGGGCCAGGAGGGACAAGGAGGGAAAAGAAGGGGCAATGAAGAGCAAGGATGGACCAGGAGGGACACTTAGGGGCAATGAGGGACAAGGAGTGACAAGGAGGGATAAGTACGGACCAGGAGGGTCAAGGAGGGACAAAGAGGGACACGGAGGGTCAAGGAGGGACAAGGAGAGACAACGAGGGACAAGCAGGGATAAGCAGGGACAAGGAGGGACAAGGAAAGACAAGGAGGGAAAAGGAGGAACATGGAGGGACAATGAAAAGCAATGAGGGGAAAGGAGTGACAAGGATAGGCAATGAGGGGCAAGTAGGAAGAAGGGTCAAGGACAGACAAGGGGGACCAGGAGGGACCATGAGGGAAAAGGAGGGAAAGGAGGAACAAGGGGGGACAATGAGGGGCAATGAGGGGCAATGAGGGACAAGGAGGGACCATGAGGGAAAAGGAGGAACAAGGAGGGAAAATGAGGGGCAATGAGGGACAAGGAGGGAAGGGAGTGACAAGGAGGAACAAGGAGGGGCAAGGAGGGAAAAGAAGGGGCAATGAAGAGCAAGGAGGGACCAGGAAGGACAATTAGGGCAATGAGGGACAAGGAGGGATAAGAACGGTCCAGGAGGGACAAGGAGGGTCAAGGAGGGACAAGGAGGGTCAAGAAGTGACAAGGAGGGACAAGGAGGGACAACGACGGACAACGACGGACAAGGAGGGACAGGGAGGAGCAAGGAGGGACAAGGAGGGACTAGGAGGAACAAGGAGGGACAATGAGGGGCAATAAGGGACAAGGAGGGACAAGTACGGACCAGGAGGGACAAGGAGGGATAACGAGGGACAAGGAGGGAAAAGAAGGGGAATGAAGAGCAAGGAGGGACCAGGAGGGACAATTAGGGGCAATGAGGGACAAAGAGAGACAAGGAGGGACAAGGAGGGATAAGTACGGAACAGGAGGGACACGGAGGGACAAGGAGGGACAAGGAGGGTCAAGGAGGGTCAAGGAGGGACAAATAGGGACAAATAGGGACAAGGAAGGACAAGGAGGGACCAGGACGGACAAGCAGGGACATGAAGGGACAAGGAGGGAAAAGGAGGGCCAAGGAGGAACAAGGAGGGACAAGGAGGGGAAAGAAGGGGAATGAAGAGCAAGGAGGGACCAGGAGGGACAATTAGGGGCAATGAGGGACAAAGAGAGACAAGGAGGGATAAGTACGGAACAGGAGGGACAAGGAGTGACAAGGAGGGACAAATAGGGACAAGGAAGGGACAAGGAGGGAAAAGGAGGGCCAAGGAGGAACAGGGAGGAACAATAAGGGACAAGGAGGGACATGTACGGACCAGGAGGGACAAGGAGTGATAACGAGGGACAAGGAGGGAAAAGAAGGGGCAATGAAGAGCAAGGAGGGACCTGGAGGGACAATTAGGGGCAATGAGGGACAAGGAGAGACAAGAAGGGACAAGGAGGGATAAGTACGGACCAGGAGGGACAAGGAGGGTCAAGGAGGGATAAGGATGGACATGGAGGGGCAATGAGGGACAAGCAGGATCAAGGAGGGACAAGGAAGGACAAGGAGGGACAGGGAGGGACAAGTAGTGACAAGGAGGGCCAAGGAGGAACAAGGAGGAACAAGGAGGGACAATGAGGGGCAATAAGGGACAAGGAGGGACAAGTTCGGACCAGGAGGTACAAGGAGGGATAACGAGGGACAAGGAGGGAAAAGAAGAGGCAATGAAGAGCAAGGAGGGACCAGGAAGGACAATTAGGGCAATGAGGGACAAGGAGGGATAAGAACGGTCCAGGAGGGACAAGGAGGGTCAAGAAGTGACAAGGAGGGACAAGGAGGGACAACGACGGACAAGGAGGGACAAGGAGGAGCAAGGAGGGACAAGGAGGGACCAGGAAGGACAAGCAGGGATAAGGAGGGACAAGGAGGGACAAGCAGGTACATGTAGGGACAATGAAAGACAAGGAGGGACAAGAAGGGACAAGAAGGGACATGGAGGGAAAAGCAAGGAAAGGAGGGACAATGAAAGACAAGGAGGGAAAAGCAAGGAAAGGAGGGAAAAGGAGTGACAAGGAAAGACAAGGAGGGAAAAGGTGGAACAAGAAGGGACAATGAAGGGCAATGAGGGAAAAGGAGAGACAAGGAGGGTCAATGAGGGGCAAGTAGGAGCATGGAGGGTCAAGGAGGGACAAGGAAGGACAATGATGGACAAGTAGGGACAAGCAGGATCAAGGAGGGACAAACAGGGACAAGGAGGGAAAAGGAGGGATAAGGATGGGCATGGAGGGGCAATGAGGGACAAGCAGGATCAAGGAGGGCCAAATAGGGACAAGGAAAACAAGGAGGGACAGGGAGGGACAAGTAGGGACAAGGACGGGCAAGGAGGGACAAGCAGGGACATGAAGGGACAAGGAGGGAAAAGGAGGGCCAAGGAGGAACAAGGAGGGATAAGTACGGACCAGGAGGGACAAGGAGGATCAAGGAGTGACAAGGAGTGACAAGGAGGGACAAATAGGGACAAGGAAGGACAAGGAGGGACAGGGAGGGACAAGGACGGGCAAGGAGGGACAAGGAGGGACAAGCAGGGACATGAAGGGACAAGGAGGGAAAAGGAGGAACAAGGAGGAACAAGGAGGGACAATAAGGGACAAGGAGGGACATGTACGGACCAGGAGGGACAAGGAGTGATAACGAGGGACAAGGAGGGAAAAGAAGGGGCAATGAAGAGCAAGGAGGGACCAGGAGGGACAATTAGGGGCAATGAGGGACAAGGAGAGACAAGAAGGGACAAGGAGGGATAAGTACGGACCAGGAGGGACAAGGAGGGTCAAGGAGGGAGAAGGAGGGAGAAGGAGGGATAAGGATGGACATGGAGGGGCAATGAGGGACAAGCAGGATCAAGGAGGGACAAGGAAGGACAAGGAGGGACAGGGAGGGACAAGTAGTGACAAGGAGGGAAAAGGATTGCCAAGGAGGAACAGGGAGGGACAATGAGGGGCAATAAGGGACAAGGAGGGACAAGTTCGGACCAGGAGGTACAAGGAGGGATAACGAGGGACAAGGAGGGAAAAGAAGGGGCAATAAAGAGCAAGGAGGGACCAGGAGGGACAATTAGGGGCAATGAGGCACAAGGAGAGACAAGGAGGGATAAGTACGGACAACGAGGGACAAGGAGGAACCAGGAGGGACAAGCTGGGATAAGGAGGGACAAGCAGGGACAAGGAAAGACAAGGAGGGACAATGAGGGAAAAGCAGGGAAAGGAGGGAAAAGGATGGAAAGGAGGGAAAAGGTGGAACAAGGAGGGACAATGAAGGGCAATGAGGGAAAAGGAGTGACAAGGAGGGACAATGAGGAGCAATGAGGGAAAAGGAGTGACAAGGAGAAACAAGAAGGGAAAAGGAGGGACAAGGAGTGACAATGAGGGACAAGGAGCGACGAGCAGGGTCAAGAAGAGACAATGAGGGAAAAGGAGGACAAAGGAGGGGCAATGAGGGACAAGCAGGGATAACTAGGGACAAGGAGGGACAAGGAGGGAAAAGGAGTGACAGGAGGAACAAGGAGGGAGAAGGACGGACAAGGAGGGACAAGGACGGACAAGGAGGGGCAATGAGGGACAAGGTGGGACAAGGAGGGGTAAGAAGGGGCAAGGACGGGCAAGGAGGGACAAGCAGGGACAAGTAAGGACAAGCAGGGTCAAGGAGGGACAATTAGTGACAAGGAGGGTAAAGGAGGGACAATGCGGGACAAGGACGGACATGGAGGGGCAATGAGGGACAAGGTGGGACAAGGAGGGATAAGAAGGGACAAGGACGGGCAAGGAGGGACAAGGAGGGACAAGCAGGGACATGAAGGGAAAAGGAGGGCCAAGGAGGGACAATGAGGGGCAATAAGGGACAAGGAGGACAAGTACGGGCCAGGAGGGACAAGGAAGGAAAAGAAGGGGCAATGAAGAGCAAGGAGGGACCAGGAGGGACAATTAGGGGCAATGAGGGACAAGGAGTGACAAGGAGGGATAAGTACGGACCAGGAGGGTCAAGGAGGGACAAAGAGGGACACGGAGGGTCAAGGAGGGACAAGGAGAGACAACGAGGGACAAGCAGGGATAAGCAGGGACAAGGAGGGACAAGGAAAGACAAGGAGGGACAAGGTGGGAAAAGCAGGGAAAGGAGGGAAAAGGAGGGTCAAGGAGGAAAAGATGGAACAAGGAGGGACAATGAAGGGCAATGAAGGAAAAGGAGTGACAAGGAGGGGCAAGTAGGAGCAAGGAGGGACATGGAGGGTCAAGGAGGGACAAGTAGGGACAAGAAGGGACAAGCAGGATCAATGAGGGACAAACAGGGACAAGGAAGGACAAGGAGGGACAAACAGGGACAAGCAGGATCAAGGAGGGACAAACAGGGACAAGGAGGGACCAGACGGAACAAGGAGGGACCATTAGGGATAAGGAGGTACATGGAGGGGCCATGAGGGACATGAAGGGGCACTGGGGGACAAGCAGGGACAAGAAGGGACAAGCAGGATCAAGGAGGGACAAATAGTGACAAGGAAGGACAAGGAGGGACAAGTAGGGACAAATACGGACCAGGAGGGACAATGAGGGTCACGGAGGGACAAGGAGACACAAGGAGGGACCAGGAGGGTAAAGGGGGGAAAGGAGTGACAAGGAGGAACAAGGAGGAAAAAGAAGGGGCATGGAGAGACAAGGAGGGTCAAGGAGCGAAAAGGAGTGACAAGGAGAAACAAGGAGGGAAAAGCTGGAATAAGGAGGGACAAGCAGAGACATGGAGGGACAAGGAAAGACAACGAGGGACAAGGAGGGAAATGGAGGGAAAGGAGGAAAGGAGGGAAAAGGAGGGACAAGGAAAGACAAGGAGGGAAAGGATGTACAAGGAGGGACAATGAGGGGCAATGAGCAAAAGGAGTGACAAGGAGGGGCAATGAGGGACAAGGCGGGAAAAGGAGGGGCAAGTAAGAGCAAGGAGGGACCAGGAGGGTCAAGGAGGGTCAACGAGGGACAAGTAGGGTCTAGGAGGACAGGAAGGGACAAGGAAGGAGAAGCAGGATCAAGGAGCGACAAACAGGCCCAAGGAAGGACAAGGAGGGGCAAGGAGAGACAAGTAGGGACAATCAGGGTAAAGGAGGGACAATTAGTGACAAGGAGGGTAAAGGAGGGACAATGCGGGACAAGGACGGACATGGAGGGACAATGAGGGACAAGGTGGGACAAGGAGGGATAAGAAGGGAAAAGAAGGGGCAATGACGGGCAAGGAGGGACAAGCAGGGTCATGAAGGGAAAAGGAGGGCCAAGGAGGAACCAGGAGGGACAAGGAGGGAAAGGAAGGGCCAATGAAGAGCAAGGAGGGACTAGGACGGACAATTAGGGGCAAAGAGGGACAAGGAGAGACAACGAGGGACAAGGAGGGAAAAGCAGGGAAAGGAGGGAAAAGGAGGGTCAGGGAGGGAAAGGCGGCAAAAGGTGGAACAAGGAGGGACAATGAAGGGCAATGAAGGAAAAGGAGTGACAAGGAGGGCCAAGAAGGGGTAATGAGGGGCAAGTAGGAGCAAGGAGGGACCAGGAGGGTCAAGGAGGGACTAGTAGGCACAAGAAGGGACAATTAGGGACAAGCAGGATCAAGGAGGGAAAAACAGGGACAAGGAGTGACAAGGAGGGACAAGACGGGACAAGGAGGGACCAGGAGGGATAAGGAGGTACATGGAGGGACAATGAGGGACATGAAGGGGCACTGGGGGACAAGCAGGGACAAGAAGGGACAAGCAGGATCAAGGAGGGACAAGGAAGGACAAGCAGGATCAAGGAGGGACAAGGAAGGACAAGGAGGGACAAGTACGGACCAGGAGGGACAATGAGGGTCACGGAGGGACAAGGAGAGACAAGTTGGGACAAGCAGGGATAAGCAGGGACAAGGAGGGACAAGGAAAGACAAGGAGGGACAAGGAAAGACAAGGAGGGAAAAGGAGGGTCAAGGAGGGAAAGGAGGGAAAAGGTGGCACAAATAGGGACAATGAAGGGCAATGAAGAAAAGGAGTGACAAGGAGGGCCAAGAAGGGGCAATGAGGGGCAAGTAGGAGCAAGGAGGGACAAGTAGGGCAAGAAGGGACAAGGAGGGGCAAACAGGGACAAGGAAGCACAAGGAGGGTCAAGGAGGGACAAGCAGGATCAAGGAGGGACAAACAGGGACAAGGCGGGACAAGGAGGGACAAGACGGGACAAGATGAGGCAATGAGGGACATGGAGGGGCAATGAGGGACAAGGTGGGTAAAGCAGGGACAGGGAGGGACAAGTAGGGACAAGCAGGGTCAAGAAGGGACAATGAGGGAAAAGAAGGACAAAGGAGGGGCAATGAGGGACAAGCAGGGATAACGAGGGACAAGGAGGCACAAGGCGGGAACATGAGGGAAAAGGAGTGACAGGAGGAACAAGGAGGGAGAAGGACGGACAAGGAGGGAAAAGGAAGGACCAGGAGGGACAAGGCGGGACAAGGACGGACAAGGACGGACAATGAGGGAAAAGGAGGAAAAGGAGGGGCAATGAGGGACAAGGAGGGACAAGAAGGGACAAGCAGGATCAATGAGGGACAAATAGGGACAAGGTGGGTCAAGCAGGGACAGGGAGGGACAAGTAGGGACAAGGAAGGACAATGAGGGACAAGTACGGACCAGGAGGGACAAGGAGGGTCAAGGAGGGATAAGGAGAGACAAGTAGTGACCAGGAGGGTAAAGGAGGGAAAGGAGTGACAAGGAGGAACAAGGAGGGCATAGAAGGGGCAAGGAAGGGCATGGAGAGACAAGGAGGGACAAGGAGGGAAAAGGAGTGACAAGGTGTGACAAGGAGAAACAAGAAGGACAAAGAGTTACAAGGAGTGACAATGAGGGACAAGGAGAGACGAGCAGAGACTAGGAGGGACTAGGAGGGTCAAGAAGGGACAAGGAGGGAAAAGGAGGGGCAAGGAGGAACAAGGAAGGACAAGGAGCGTCAAAGAGGGAGAAGGATGGTCAAGGAGGGTCAAGGAGGGACCAGGAGGGACACGGAGGGCCAAGGAGAGACCAGGATGGACAAGGAGGTATAAGGAGGGAAAAGAAGGGGCAAGGAGGGACCAGGAGGGAAAGGAGGAAAAAGGAGTGACAAGGAGGAGCAAGGAGGGACCAGGATGGACAAGGAGTGACAAGGAGGAACAAGGAGGAACAAGGAGGGACAATGAGGGGCCATGAGGGACAAGGAGGGAAAAGAAGGGGCAAGGAGGAACATGGTGGGAAAATGAGGGGCAATGAGGGACAAGGAGGGACTAGGAGGGACTAGGAGGGACAAGGAGGGACACGGAGGGCCAAGGAGGGAAAAGTACGGACCAGGATGGAAAAGGAGGGATAAGGAGGGAAAAGAAGGGGCATGGAGGAGCAAGGATGGACCAGGAGGGAAAAGGAGGGACCAGGAGGGAAAAGGGGGGAAAGGAGGAAAAAGGAGTGACAGGAGGAACAAGGAGGGAGAAGGAGGGAGAAGGATAGACAAGGAGGGCAGGAGAGCCAAGAAGGGACAAGTAGGGACCAGGAGTAACAAGCAGGGTCAAGGAGGGACAATGAGGGAAAAGGAGGGAAAAGGAGGGAAAAGGAGGACAAAGGAGGGGCAAGGAGGGACAAGGAGGGACAAGCAGGGATAACGAGGGACAATGAGGGACAAGGAGGTAGAAGGAGGGACCAGAAGGGACAAGGACGGACAAGGAGGGACCAGGAGGTACAAGGCGGGACAAGGACGGACAATGAGGGAAAAGGAGGAGCAATGAGGGAAAGCAGGGATAATGAGGGACAAGTGGGGCAGTGAGGGACAAGGAGGGACAAGCAGGAACAAGGAGGAACAAGGAGGGACAAGTTGGGACAAGTTGGGACAAGGAGCTACAAGGAGGGACAAGGAGGGTCAAGGAGGGACAATGAGGAGCAAGGAGGGACATTGAGGGACAAAGAGAGACAAGTAGGGAAAAGGAGGGAAAATGAGGGAAAAGGAGTGACAAGGAGTGACAAGGAGGGACAAGGAGGGACAAGGAGGGAGAAGGAGTGACAAGGAGGAACAAGAAGGGATATGGAGTGAAAAGGAGGGGCAAGGAGAGACAAGGAGGGACAAGGATGGAAAAGGAGGGACAAGGAGAGGCAATGAGGGACCAGGAGGGACAAGGCCGGACAAGGAGGGACAAGGTGGGACAAGGAAAAACAAGAAGGGACAAGGACGGGCAAGGAGGATTAAGGAGGGACAAGGAGGGACACGGAGGGCCAAGGACGGACAAGGAGAGACAAACAGGGACAAGCAGGGACAAGGAGGGAGAAAGAAGGACCAGGAGTGACAAGGAGGGATAAGGAGGGGAAATGAGGGACATGGTGGGGCACTGAGGGACAAGGAAGGACAAGGATGGTCAAGGAGGGACAAGGAAGGACAAGGATGGTCAAGGAGGGACCAGTAGGAAGAAGGAGAGACAAGCAGGGACAAAAAGAGCCAAGGAGGGACAAGCAGGATCAAGGAGGGACAAACAGGGACAAGGAAGGACAAGGAGGGACACGGAGGGCCAAGGAGGGAAAAAAGGGGCAAGGAGGAGCAAGGAGGGACCAGGAGGGACAATGAGGGACAAGGAGGGACAAGGAGGGACAAGGAGGGACAAGGAGGGGCAAGGAGGGCCAAGGAGGGATAAGGAGGGAAAAGAAGGGGCAAGGAGGAGCAAGGAGGGACCAGGAGGGAAAAGGAGGGAAAGGAGTGACAAGGAGGAACAAGGAGGGACAATGAGGGGCAATGAGGGACAATGTGGGACACGGAGGGCCAAGGAGGGACAAGTACGGACCAGGATGGACAAGTAGGGATAAGGAGGAATAAGGAGGGAAAAGAAGGGGCAAGGAGGAGCAAGGAGGGACCAGTAGGGAAAAGGAGGGGCAAGGAGGGACAAGCAGGATAACGAGGGACAAGGTGGGAAAATGAGGTAAAAGGAGGACAAAGGAGGGACAATGAGGAACAAGGAGGGACAAGGACGGTCAAGGAGGGTCAAGGACGGACAAGGAGGGACAAGTACGGACCAGGAGGGACAAGGAGGAACAAGGAGGGTCAATGAGGGACCATGAGGGGCAATGAGGGACAAGGAGGGACAAGTACGGACCAGGAGGGACAAGGAGGTTCAAGGAGGGACAAGGAAGGTCAAGGAGGGAAAGGATGGAAAAGGAGGGACAATGAGGGGCAATGAGGCAAAAGGAATGACAAGGAGGGCCAAGGAGGGGCAAGGCGGGAAAAGGAGGGGGAAGTAAGAGCAAGGAGGGACCAGGGGAGTCAACGAGGGTCAACGAGGGACAAGTAGGGACTAGGAGGGACAGGAAGGACAAGGAGGGAGAAGCAGGATCAAGGAGCGACAAACAGGCCCATGGAAGGACAAGGAGGGGCAAGGAGAGACAAGTAGGGACAAGCAGGGTCAAGGAGGGACAATTAGTGTCAAGGAGGGTAAAGGAGGGACAATGCGGGACAAGGACGGACATGGACGGGCAATGAGGGACATGGAGGGATAAGAAGGGACAAGGACGGGCAAGGAGGGACAAGCAGGGACATGAAGGGAAAAGGAGGGCCAAGGAGGAACAAGGAGGGACAATGAGGGGCAATAAGGGACAAGGAGGACAAGTACGGGCCAGGAGGGAAAAGAAGGGGCAATGAAGAGCAAGGAGGGACCAGGAGGGACAATTAGGGGCAATGAGGGACAAGGAGTGACAAGGAGGGATAAGTACGGACCAGGAGGGTCAAGGAGGGACAAAGAGGGACACGGAGGGTCAAGGAGGGACAAGGAGGGACAAGGAGGGACAAGGAGAGACAACGAGGGGCAAGCAGGGATAAGCAGGGACAAGGAGGGACAAGGAAAGACAAGGAGGGACAAGGTGGGAAAAGCAGGGAAAGGAGGGAAAAGGAGGGTCAAGGAGGGAAAAGATAGAACAAGGAGGGACAATGAAGGGCAATGAAGGAAAAGGAGTGACAAGGAGGGCCAAGAAGGGGCAAGGAGGAGCAAGGAGGGACATGGAGGGTCAAGGAGGGACAAGTAGGGACAAGGAGGGACAAGCAGGATCAAGGAGGGACAAACAGGGACAAGGAAGGACAAGGAGGGACAAGCAGGATCAAGGAGGGACAAACAGGGACAAGGAGGGACCAGACGGAACAAGGAGGACCATTAGGGATAAGGAGGTACATGGAGGGGCCATGAGGGACATGAAGGGGCACTGGGGGACAAGCAGGGACAAGAAGGGACAAGCAGGATCAAGGAGGGACAAATAGGGACAAGGAAGGACAAGGAGGGACAAGGGGACAAATACGGACCAGGAGGGACAATGAGGGTCACGGAGGGACAAGGAGACACAAGGAGGGACCAGGAGGGTAAAGGGGGGAAAGGAGTGACAAGGAGGAACAAGGAGGGAAAAGAAGGGGCATGGAGAGACAAGGAGGGTCAAGGAGGGAAAAGGAGTGACAAGGTGTGACAAGGAGAAACAAGTAGGGAAAAGCTGGAATAAGGAGGGACAAGCAGAGACATGGAGGGACAAGGAAAGACAACGAGGGACAAGGAGGGAAATGGAGGGAAAGAAGGGACAAGGAAAGACAAGGAGGGAAAGGATGGAAAAGGATGTACAAGGAGGGACAATGAGGGGCAATGAGGCAAAAGGAGTGACAAGGAGGGGAAGGAGGGGCAATGAGGGACAAGGCGGGAAAAGGAGGGGTAAGTAAGAGCAAGGAGGGACCAGGAGGGTCAACGAGGGACAAGTAGGGTCTAGGAGGACAGGAAGGGACAAGGAGGGAGAAGCAGGATCAAGGAGCGACAAACAGGCCCAAGAAAGGACAAGGAGGGGCAAGGAGAGACAAGTAGGGACAATCAGGGTCAAGCAGGGACAATTAGTGACAAGGAGGGTAAAGGAGGGGCAATGCGGGACAAGGACGGACATGGAGGGACAAGGTGGGACAAGGAGGGATAAGAAGGGACAAGGACGGGCAAGGACGGGCAAGGAGGGACAAGCAGGGTCATGAAGGGAAAAGGAGGGCCAAGGAGGAACCAGGAGGGACAAGGAGGGAAAAGAAGGGGCAATGAAGAGCAAGGAGGGACCAGGAGGGACAAGGAGGGAAAAGAAGGGGCAATGAAGAGCAAGGAGGGACCAGGAGGGACAATTAGGGGCAAAGAGGGACAAGGAGAGACAAGGAGGGACAAGGATAGATAAGTACGGACCAGGAGGGTCAAGGAGGGACAAGGAGGGACAAGGAGGGACAAGGAGGGTCAAGGAGGGACAAGGAGGGACAAGGAGAGACAACGAGGGACAAGGAGAGACAACGAGGGACAAGCAGGGAAAAGCAGGGAAAGGAGGGAAAAGGAGGGTCAGGGAGGGAAAGGCGGCAAAAGGTGGAACAAGGAGGGACATTGAAGGGCAATGAAGGAAAAGGAGTGACAAGGAGGGCCAAGAAGGGGCAAGTAGGAGCAAGGAGGGACCAGGAGGGTCAAGGAGGGAATAGTAGGCACAAGAAGGGACAATTAGGGACAAGCAGGATCAAGGAGGGACAAACAGGGACAAGGAGTGACAAGGAGGGACAAGACGGGACAAGGAGGGACCAGGAGGGATAAGGTGGTATATGGAGGGACAATGAGGGACATGAAGGGGCACTGGGGGACAAGCAGGGACAAGAAGGGACAAGCAGGATCAAGGAGGGACAAGGAAGGACAAGGAGGGACAAATAGGGACAAGTACGGACCAGGAGGGACAATGAGGGTCACGGAGGGACAAGGAGAGACAAGTTGGGACAAGCAGGGATAAGCAGGGACAAGGAGGGACAAGGAAAGACAAGGAGGGACAAGGAAAGACAAGGAGGGAAAAGGAGGGTCAAGGAGGGAAAAGGTGGAACAAATAGGGACAATGAAGGGCAATGAAGAAAAGGAGTGACAAGGAGGGCCAAGAAGGGGCAATGAGGGGCAAGTAGGAGCAAGGAGGGACAAGGAAAGACAAGGAGGGACAAGGAGGGAAAAGCAGGGAAAGGAGGGTCAAGGAGGGAAAAGATGGAACAAGGAGGGACAATGAAGGGCAATGAAGGAAAAGGAGTGACAAGGAGGGCCAAGAAGGGGCAAGTAGGAGCAAGGAGGGACATGGAGGGTCAAGGAGGGACAAGTAGGGACAAGAAGGGACAAGGAGGGACAAGCAGGATCAAGGAGGGACAAACAGGGACAAGGAAGGACAAGGAGGGTCAAGGAGGGACAAGCAGGATCAAGGAGGGACAAACAGGGACAAGGAGGGACAAGACGGGACAAGGAGGGACCATTAGGTATAAGGAGGTACATGGAGGGGCCATGAGGGACATGAAGGGGCACTGGGGGACAAGCAGGGACAAGAAGGGACAAGCAGGATTAAGGACAAATAGGGACAAGGAAGGACAAGGAGGGACAAGTAGGGACAAAGAGGGACAAATACGGACCAGGAGGGACAATGATGGGCACGGAGGGACAAGGAGACACAAGGAGTGACCAGGAGGGTAAAGGGGGGAAAGGAGGGAAAAGAAGGGGCAAGGAGGGGCATGGAGAGACAAGGAGGGTCAAGGAGGGAAAAGGAGTGACAAGGTGTGACAAGGAGAAACAAGGAGGGAAAAGCTGGAGTAAGGAGGGACAAGCAGAGACATGGAGGGAAAAGGAAAGACAACGAGGGACAAGGAGGGAAAAGGAGGGAAATGGAGGGAAAGGAGGAAAGGAGGAAAGGAGGGAAAAGGAGGGACAAGGAGGGAAAGGATGGAAAAGGATGTACAAGGAGGGACAATGAGGGGCAATGAGGCAAAAGGAGTGACAAGGAGGGGCAAGGAGGGGCAAGTAAGAGCAAGGAGGGACCAGGAGGGTCAAGGAGGGTCAACGAAGGACAAGTAGGGACTAGGAGGACAGGAAGGGACAAGGAGGGAGAAGCAGGATCAAGGAGCGACAAACAGGCCCAAGGAAGGACAAGGAGGGGCAAGGAGAGACAAGTAGGGACAAGCAGGGTCAAGGAGGGACAATTAGTGACAAGGAGGGTAAAGGAGGGACAATGCGGGACAAGGACGGACATGGAGGGACAAGGTGGGACAAGGAGGGATAAGAAGGGACAAGGACGGGCAAGGAGGGACAAGCAGGGTCATGAAGGGAAAAGGAGGGCCAAGGAGGAACAAGGAGGGACAATGAGGGGCAATAAGGGACAAGGAGGGACAAGTACGGACCAGGAGGGACAAGTACGGACCAGGAGGGACAAGTACGGGCCAGGAGGGACAAGGAGGGAAAAGAAGGGGCAATGAAGAGCAAGGAGGGACCAGGAGGGACAATTAGGGGCAATGAGGGACAAGGAGAGACAAGGAAGGACAAGGAGGAACAAGGAGGAACAAGGAGGGACAATGAGGAACAAGGAGGGGTCATGAGGGACAAGGAGGGATAATGAGGGACAAGGAGGGAAAAGAAGGGGCAATGAGGAGCAAGGAGGGACCATGAGGGACAATTAGGGGCAATTAGGGACTAGTACGGATCAGGAGGGACAAGGAGGGTCAAGGAGTGACAAGGAGGGACAAGGAGCGACAAGCAGGGATAAGGAGGGACAAGCAGAGACATGGAGGGACAAGGAAAGACAAGGAGGGACAAGGAGGGAAAAGGAGGGACAAGGAATGACAAGGAGGGAAAAGGAGGGACAATGAGGATCAATGAGGGAAAAGGAGTGAAAAGGAGGGCCAAGGAGGGGCAATGAGGGACAAGGCGGGAAAAGGAGGGGCAAGTAGGAGCAAGGAGGGACAAGCAGGATCAAGGAGCGACAAACAGGCCCAAGGAAGGCCAAGGAGGCGCAAGGAGAGACAAGTAGGGACAAGCAGGGTCAAGGAGGGACAATGAGTGACAAGGAGGGACCAGGAGGGACAAGGCGGGACAAGGACAGACAAGGAGGGACAATGAGGGACAAGGTGGGACAAGGAGAGATAAGAAGGGACAAGGAGGGACAAACAGGGACAAGGAAGGACAAGGAGGGTCAAGTAGGGACAAGCAGGATCAAGGAGGGACAAACAGGGACAAGGCGGGACAAGGAGGGACAAGGTGGGATAAGGAGGGACATGGAGGGGCAATGAGGGACATGGAGGGGCAATGAGGGACAAGGTGGGTAAAGCAGGGACAGGGAGGGACAAGTAGGGACAAGCATGGTCAAGAAGGGACAATGAGGGAAATGAAGGACAAATGAGGGACAAGCAGGGATAACGAGGGACAAGGAGGGACAATAAGGGAAAAGGAGTGACAGGAGGAACAAGGAGGGAGAAGGACGGACAAGGAGGGAAAAGGAAGGACCAGGAGGGACAAGGCGGGACAAGGACGGACAATGAGGGAAAAGGAGGGGCAATGAGGGACATGGAGGGGCAATGAGGGACAAGGAGGGACAAGAAGGGACAAGCAGGATCAAGGAGGGACAAATAGGGACAAGGTGGGTCAAGCAGGGACAGGGAGGGACAAGGAGGGACAAGGAGGGTCAAGGAGGGACAATGAGGAGCAAGAAGGGACAAAGAGTGAAGGGACAAGGAGTGAAAAGGAGGGGCAAGGAGAGACAAGGAGGGACAAGGATGGAAAAGGAGTGACAAGGAGAGGCAATGAGGGACCAGGAGGGACAAGGCCGGACAAGGAGGGACAAGGTGGGACAAGGAAAAACAAGAAGGGACAAGGACGGGCAAGGAGAGATAAGGAGGAACAAGGAGGGCTAAGGAGGGCAGGGACAGCCAAGAAGGGATAAGGAGGGACAAGTAGGGACCAGGAGGGACCAGGAGGAACAAGCAGGGACAAACAGGGACAAGCAGGGACAAGGAGGGACAAAGAGGGACCAGGAGTGACAAGGAGGGATAAGGAGGGACAATGAGGGACATGGTGGGGCACTGAGGGATAAGGAGGGAGAAGGAGGGACAAGCAGGATCAAGGAGGGACAAGGAAGGACAAGGATGGTCAAGGAGGGACAAGTAGGAAGAAGGAGAGACAAGCAGGGACAAAAAGAGCCAAGGAGGGACAAGCAGGATCAAGGAGGGACAAAAAGGGCAAGGAAGGACAAGGAGGGACAAGGAGGGACAAGGAGGGCCAAGGAGGGAAAAGAAGGGGCAAGGAGGGCCAAGGAGGGAAAAGAAGGGGCACGGAGGAGCAAGGAGGGACCAGGAGGGACAATGAGGGACAAGGAGGGGTAAGGAGGGATAAGGAGGGACAAGCAAAGACATGGAGGGACAAGGAAAGACAACGAGGGACAAGGAGGGAAAAGGAGGGAAGAGGAGGGAAAGGAGGGAAAGGATGGAAAAGGAGGAACAAGGAGGGACAATGAGGGGCAATGAGGCAAAAGGAGTGACTAGGAAGGCCAAGGAGGGGCAAGGAGGGACAAGGCGGGAAAAGGAGGGAAAAGGAGGGGAAGTAAGAGCAAGGAGGGACCAGGAGGGTCAACCAGGGACAAGTAGGGACTGGGTGGGACAGGAAGGGACAAGGAGGGAGAAGCAGGATCAAGGAGCGACAAACAGGCCCAAGGAAGGACAAGGAGGGGCAAGGAGAGACAATTAGTGACAAGGAGGGTAAAGGAGGGACAAGGAAGGACAAGGATGGTCAAGGAAGGACAAGGATGGTCAAGGAGGGACAAGTAGGAAGAAGGAGAGACAAGCAGGGACAAACAGGGACAAGGAAGGACAAGGAGGGACACGGAGGGCCAAGGAGGGAAAAAAAGGGCCAAGGAGGAGCAAGGAGGGACCAGGAGGGACAAGGAGGGACAAGGAGGGACAAGGAGGGGCAAGGAGGGCCAAGGAGGGACAAGGAGGGATAAGGAGGGAAAAGAAGGGGCAAGGAGGAGCAAGGAGGGACCAGGAGGGAAAAGGAGGGAAAGGAGTGACAAGGAGGGACAATGAGGGACAATGTGGGACACGGAGGGCCAAGGAGGGACAAGTACGGACCAGGATGGACAAGTAGGGATAAGGAGGGATAAGGAGGGATAAGGAGTGAAAAGAAGGGGCAAGGAGGAGCAAGGAGGGACCAGTAGGGAAAAGGAGGGGCAATGAGGGACAAGGAGGGACAAGCAGGGATAACGAGGGACAAGGTGGGAAAATGAGGTAAAAGGAGGACAAAGGAGGGACAATGAGGGACAAGGAGGGACAATGAGGGACAAGGAGGGACAATGAGGGACAAGGACGGTCAAGGAGGGACAAGGACGGACAAGGAGGGACAAGTATGGACCAGGAGGGACAAGGAGGAACAAGGAGGGACCAGGATGGACATGGATGGACAAGGAGGGACAATGAGGGACCATGAGGGGCAATGAGGGACAAGGAGGGACAAGTACGGACCAGGAGAGACAAGGAGGTTCAAGGAGGGACAAGGAAGGTCAAGGAGGGATAAGGAGGGACAAGCAAAGACATGGAGGGACAAGGAAAGATAACGAGGGACAAGGAGGGAAAAGGAGGAAAAGGAGGGACAAACAGGGACAAGGAAGGACAAGGAGGGTCAAGGAGGGACAAGCAGGATCAAGGAGGGACAAACAGGGACAAGGAGGGACAAGACGGGACAAGGAGGGACCATTAGGTATAAGGAGGTACATGGAGGGGGCATGAGGGACATGAAGGGGCACTGGGGGACAAGCAGGGACAAGAAGGGACAAGCAGGATTAAGGACAAATAGGGACAAGGAAGGACAAGGAGGGACAAGTAGGGACAAAGAGGGACAAATACGGACCAGGAGGGACAATGATGGTCACGGAGGGACAAGGAGACACAAGGAGGGACCAGGAGGGTAAAGGGGGGAAAGGAGTGACAAGGAGGGAAAAGAAGGGGCAAGGAGGGGCATGGAGAGACAAGGAGGGTCAAGGAGGGAAAAGGAGTGACAAGGTGTGACAAGGTGTGACAAGGAGAAACAAGGAGGGAAAAGCTGGAGTAAGGAGGGACAAGCAGAGACATGGAGGGAAAAGGAAAGACAACGAGGGACAAGGAGGGAAATGGAGGGAAAGGAGGAAAGGAGGAAAGGAGGGAAAAGGAGGGACAAGGAGGGACAAGGAGGGACAAGGAGGGAAAGGATGGAAAAGGATGTACAAGGAGGGACAATGAGGGGCAATGAGGCAAAAGGCGGGAAAAGGAGGGGCAAGTAAGAGCAAGGAGGGACCAGGAGGGTCAAGGAGGGTCAACGAAGGACAAGTAGGGACTAGGAGGACAGGAAGGGACAAGGAGGGAGAAGCAGGATCAAGGAGCGACAAACAGGCCCAAGGAAGGACAAGGAGGGGCAAGGAGAGACAAGTAGGGACAAGCAGGGTCAAGGAGGGACAATTAGTGACAAGGAGGGTAAAGGAGGGACAATGCGGGACAAGGACGGACATGGAGGGACAAGGTGGGACAAGGAGGGATAAGAAGGGACAAGGACGGGCAAGGAGGGACAAGCAGGGTCATGAAGGGAAAAGGAGGGCCAAGGAGGGACAAGGAGGGACAAGTACGGACCAGGAGGGACAAGTACGGGCCAGGAGGGACAAGGAGGGAAAAGAAGGGGCAATGAAGAGCAAGGAGGGACCAGGAGGGACAATTAGGGGCAATGAGGGACAAGGAGAGACAAGGAGGGAAAAGGAGGAACAAGGAGGAACAAGGAGGGACAATGAGGAACAAGGAGGGCAATGAGGGGTCATGAGGGACAAGGAGGGATAATGAGGGACAAGGAGGGAAAAGAAGGGGCAATGAGGAGCAAGGAGGGACCATGAGGGGCAATTAGGGACTAGTACGGATCAGGAGGGACAAGGAGGGTCAAGGAGGGACAAGGAGGGACAAGGAGGGACAAGGAGCGACAAGCAGGGATAAGGAGGGACAAGCAGAGACATGGAGGGACAAGGAAAGACAAGGAGTGACAAGGAGGGAAAAGGAGGGACAAGGAATGACAAGGAGGGAAAAGGAGGGACAATGAGGATCAATGAGGGAAAAGGAGTGAAAAGGAGGGCCAAGGAGGGGCAATGAGGGACAAGGCGGGAAAAGGAGGGGCAAGTAGGAGCAAGGAGGGACAAGCAGAATCAAGGAGCGACAAACAGGCCCAAGGAAGGCCAAGGAGGCGCAAGGAGAGACAAGTAGGGACAAGCAGGGTCAAGCAGGGTCAAGGAGGGACAATGAGTGACAAGGAGGGACCAGGAGGGACAAGGCGGGACAAGGACAGACAAGGAGGGGCAATGAGGGACAAGGTGGGACAAGGAGAGATAAGAAGGGACAAGGAGGGACAAACAGGGACAAGGAAGGACAAGGAGGGTCAAGTAGGGACAAGCAGGATCAAGGAGGGACAAACAGGGACAAGGCGGGACAAGGCGGGACAAGGAGGGACAAGGTGGGATAAGGTGGGATAAGGAGGGACATGGAGGGGCAATGAGGGACATGGAGGGGCAATGAGGGACAAGGTGGGTAAAGCAGGGACAGGGAGGGACAAGTAGGGACAAGCAGGGTCAAGAAGGGACAATGAGGGAAAAGAAGGACAAATGAGGAGCAATGAGGGACAAGCAGGGATAACGAGGGACAAGGAGGGACAATAAGGGAAAAGGAGTGACAGGAGGAACAAGGAGGGAGAAGGACGGACAAGGAGGGAAAAGGAAGGACCAGGAGGGACAAGGCGGGACAAGGACGGACAATGAGGGAAAAGGAGGGGCAATGAGGGACATGGAGGGGCAATGAGGGACAAGAAGGGACAAGCAGGATCAAGGAGGGACAAATAGGGACAAGGTGGGTCAAGCAGGGACAGGGAGGGACAAGTAGGGACAAGGCAGGGCAATGAGGGACAAGTACGGACCAGGAGGGTCAAGGAGGGATAAGGAGAGACAAGTAGGGACCAGGAGGGTAAGAGAGGGAAAGGAGTGACAAGGAGGAACAAGGAGGGCATAGAAGGGGCAAGGAAGGGCATGGAGAGACAAGGAGGGACAAGGAGGGAAAAGGAGTGACAAGGTGTGACAAGGAGAAACAAGAAGGACAAAGAGTTACAAGGAGTGACAATGAGAGACAAGGAGAGACGAGCAGAGACTAGGAGGGACTAGGAGGGTCAAGAAGGGACAAGGAGGGAAAAGGAGGGGCAAGGAGGAACAAGGAGGGACAAGGAGCGTCAAAGAGGGAGAAGGATGGTCAAGGAGGGACAAGGAGGGACACGGAGGGCCAAGGAGGGACCAGGATGGACAAGGAGGTATAAGGAGGGAAAAGAAGGGGCAAGGAGGAGCAAGGAGGGACCAGGAGGGAAAAGGAGGGAAAGGAGGAAAAAGGAGTGACAAGGAGGGACAATGAGGGGCAATGAGGGCCAAGGAGGGACAAGTACGGACCAGGAAGGATAATGAGGGATAAGGAGGGAAAAGAAGGGGCAAGGAGGAGCAAGGAGGGACCAGGATGGACAAGGAGGAACAATGAGGGACCATGAGGGACAAGGAGGGAAAAGAAGGGGCAAGGAGGAGCAAGGAGGAACATGGTGGGACAATGAGGGGCAATGAGGGACAAGGAGGGACTAGGAGGGTCACGGAGGGCCAAGGAGGGAAAAGTACGGACCAGGATGGAAAAGGAGGGATAGGAGGGAAAAGAAGGGGCAAGGAGGAGCAAGGAGGGACCAGGAGGGAAAAGGAGGGACCAGGAGGGAAAAGGAGGGAAAGGAGGAAAAAGGAGTGACAGGAGGAACAAGGAGGGACAAGGAGGGCAGGAGAGCCAAGGAGGGAAAAGAAGGGGCAAGGAGGGACCAGGAGGGACAAGGAGGGATAAGGAGGGAAAAGGAGGGAAAGGAGTGACAAGGAGGGACAATGAGGGGCAATGAGGGACAAGGAGGGAAAAGGAGGACAAAGGGACAAGGAGAGACTAGGAGGGACAAGCAGGGTCAAGGAGGGACAAGCAGGGACAATCAGGGACAAGGAGGGACAAAGAGGGACCAGGAGTGACAAGGAGGGATAAGGAGGGGCAATGAGGGACATTGTGGGGCACTGAGGGACAAGGAGGGAGAAGGAGGGACAAGCAGGATCAAGGAGGGACAAGGATGGTCAAGGAGGGACAAGTAAGAAGAAGGAGAGACAAGCAGGGACAAAAAGAGCCAAGGAGGGACAAGCAGGATCAAGGAGGGACAAGGAAGGACAAGGAGGGACAAGGAGGGACACGGAGGGCCAAGGAGGGAAAAGAAGGGGCACGGAGGAGCAAGGAGGGACCAGGAGGGACAATGAGGGACAAGGAGGGGTAAGGAGGGATAAGGAGGGACAAGCAAAGACATGGAGGGACAAGGAAAGACAACGAGGGACAAGGAGGGAAAAGGAGGGAAGAGGAGGGAAAGGAGGGAAAGGATGGAAAAGGAGGAACAAGGAGGGACAATGAGGGGCAATGAGGCAAAAGGTGTGACTAGGAAGGCCAAGGAGGGGCAAGGAGGGACAAGGCGGGAAAAGGAGGGAAAAGGAGGGGAAGTAAGAGCAAGGAGGGACCAGGAGGGTCAACCAGGGACAAGTAGGGACTGGGTGGGACAGGAAGGGACAAGGAGGGAGAAGCAGGATCAAGGAGCGACAAACAGGCCCAAGGAAGGACAAGGAGGGGCAAGGAGAGACAAATAGGGACAAGCAGGGTCAAGGAGGGACAATTAGTGACAAGGAGGGTAAAGGAGGGACAAGGAAGGACAAGGATGGTCAAGGAGGGACAAGTAGGAAGAAGGAGAGACAAGCAGGGACAAAAAGAGCCAAGGAGGGACAAGCAGGATCAAGGAGGGACAAACAGGGACAAGGAATGACAAGGAGGGACACGGAGGGCCAAGGAGGGAAAAAAAGGGCCAAGGAGGAGCAAGGAGGGACCAGGAGGGACAATGAGGGACAAGGAGGGACAAGGAGGGGCAAGGAGGGCCAAGGAGGGACAAGGAGGGATAAGGAGGGAAAGAAGGGGCAAGGAGGAGCAAGGAGGGACCAGGAGGGAAAAGGAGGGAAAGGAGTGACAAGGAGGAACAAGGAGGGACATTGAGGGACAATGTGGGACACGGAGGGCCAAGGAGGGACAAGTACGGACCAGGATGGACAAGTAGGGATAAGGAGGGATAAGGAGGGAAAAGAAGGGGCAAGGAGGAGCAAGGAGGGACCAGTAGGGAAAAGGAGGGGCAATGAGGGACAAGGAGGGACAAGCAGGGATAACGAGGGACAAGGTGGGAAAATGAGGTAAAAGGAGGACAAAGGAGGGACAATGAGGGACAAGGAGGGACAATGAGGGACAAGGACGGTCAAGGAGGGACAAGGACGGACAAGGAGGGACAAGTACGGACCAGGAGGGACAAGGAGGAACAAGGAGGGTCAAGGAGGGACCAGGATGGACATGGATGGACAAGGAGGGACAATGAGGGACCATGAGGGGCAATGAGGGACAAGGAGGGACAAGTACGGACCAGGAGGGACAAGGAGGTTCAAGGAGGGACAAGGAAGGTCAAGGAGGGATAAGGAGGGCAAGCAAAGACATGGAGGGACAAGGAAAGATAACGAGGGACAAGGAGGGAAAAGGAGGGAAAAGGAGGGAAAGGAGGGACAAGGAAAGACAAGGAGGGAAAGGATGGAAAAGGAGGGGCAATGAGGCAAAAGGAATGACAAGGAGGGCCAAGGAGGGGCAAGGAGGGACAAGGCGGGAAAAGGAGGGGGAAGTAAGAGCAAGGAGGGACCAGGAGGTTCAACGAGGGTCAACGAGGGACAAGTAGGGACTAGGAGGGACAGGAAGGGACAAGGAGGGAGAAGCAGGATCAAGGAGCGACAAACAGGCCCAAGGAAGGACAAGGAGGGGCAAGGAGAGACAAGTAGGGACAAGCAGGGTCAAGGAGGGACAATTAGTGTCAAGGAGGGTAAAGGAGGGACAATGCGGGACAAGGACGGACATGGACGGGCAATGAGGGACAAGGTGGGACATGGAGGGATAAGAAGGGACAAGGACGCGCAAGGAGGGACAAGGAGGGACAAACAGGGACAAGCAGGGACATGAAGGGAAAAGGATTGCCAAGGAGGAACAAGGAGGGACAATGAGGGGCAATAAGGGACAAGGAGGACAAGTACGGGCCAGGAGGGACAAGGAGGGAAAAGAAGGGGCAATGAAGAGCAAGGATGGACCAGGAGGGACACTTAGGGGCAATGAGGGACAAGGAGTGACAAGGAGGGATAAGTACGGACCAGGAGGGTCAAGGAGGGACAAAGAGGGACACGGAGGGTCAAGGAGGGACAAGGAGAGACAACGAGGGACAAGCAGGGATAAGCAGGGACAAGGAAAGACAAGGAGGGACAAGGTGGGAAAAGCAGGAAAGGATGGTCAAGGAGGGAAAAGATGGAACAAGGAGGGACAATGAAGGGCAATGAAGGAAAAGGAGTGACAAGGAGGGCCAAGAAGGGGCAAGTAGGAGCAAGGAGGGACATGGAGGGTCAAGGAGGGACAAGTAGGGACAAGAAGGGACAAGGAGGGACAAGCAGGATCAAGGAGGGTCAAACAGGGACAAGGAAGGACAAGGAGGGACAAATAGGGACAAGGAAGGACAAGGATGGACAAGTAGGGACAAATACGGACCAGGAGGGACAATGAGGGTCACGGAGGGACAAGGAGACACAAGGAGGGACCAGGAGGGTAAAGGGGGGAAAGGAGTGACAAGGAGGAACAAGGAGGGAAAAGAAGGGGCATGGAGAGACAAGGAGGGTCAAGGAGGGAAAAGGAGTGACAAGGAGAAACAAGGAGGGAACAGCTGGAATAAGGAGGGACAGGCAGAGACATGGAGGGACAAGGAAAGACAACGAGGGACAAGGAGGGAAATGGAGGGAAAGGAGGGACAAGGAGGGAAAGGATGTACAAGGAGGGGCAATGAGGCAAAAGGAGTGACAAGGAGGGGAAGGAGGGGCAATGAGGGACAAGGCGGGAAAAGGAGGGAAAAGGAGGGGCAAGTAAGAGCAAGGAGGGACCAGGAGGGACCAGGAGGGTCAAGGAGGGTCAACGAGGGACAAGTAGGGTCTAGGAGGACAGGAAGGGACAAGGAGGGAGAAGCAGGATCAAGGAGCGACAAACAGGCCCAAGGATGGACAAGGAGGGGCAAGGAGAGACAAGTAGGGACAATCAGGGCAAGGAGGGACAATTAGTGACAAGGAGGGTAAAGGAGGGACAATGCGGGACAAGGACGGACATGGAGGGACAATGAGGGACAAGGTGGGATAAGGAGGGATAAGAAGGGACAAGGACGGGCAAGGAGGGACAAGCAGGGTCATGAAGGGAAAAGGAGGGCCAAGGAGGAACCAGGAGGGACAAGGAGGGAAAAGAAGGGGCAATGAAGAGCAAGGAGGGACCAGGAGGGACAATTAGGGGCAAAGAGGGACAAGGAGGGACAAGGATAGATAAGTACGGACCAGGAGGGTCAAGGAGAGTCAAGGAGGGACAAGGAGGGACAAGGAGGGACAAGGAGAGACAACGAGGGACAACGAGGGACAAGGAGGGAAAAGCAGGGAAAGGAGGGAAAAGGAGGGTCAGGGAGGGAAAGGCGGGAAAAGGTGGATCAAGGAGGGACAATGAAGGGCAATGAAGGAAAAGGAGTGACAAGGAGGGCCAAGAAGGGGCAATGAGGGGCAAGTAGGAGCAAGGAGGCACCAGGAGGGTCAAGGAGGGACTAGTAGGCACAAGAAGTGACAATTAGGGACAAGCAGGATCAAGGAGGGACAAACAGGGACAAGGAGGGACAAGACGGGACAAGGAGGGACCAGGAGGGATAAGGAGGTACATGGAGGGACAATGAGGGACATGAAGGGGCACTGGGGGACAAGCAGGGACAAGAAGGGACAAGCAGGATCAAGGAGGGACAAGTAAGGACAAGGAGGGACAAATAGGGACAAGTACGGACCAGGAGGGACAATGAGGGTCACGGAGGGACAAGGAGAGACAAGTTGGGACAAGCAGGGATAAGCAGGGACAAGGAGGGACAAGGAAAGACAAGGAGGGACAAGGAAAGACAAGGAGGGACAAGGAAAGACAAGGAGGGAAAAGGAGGGTCAAGGAGGGAAAGGAGGGAAAAGGTGGAACAAATAGGGACAATGAAGGGCAATGAAGGAAAAGGAGTGACAAGGAGGGCCAAGAAGGGGCAATGAGGGGCAAGGAGGGACAAGGAAAGACAAGGTGGGAAAAGCAGGGAAAGGAGGGAAAAGGAGGGTCAAGGAGGGAAAAGATGGAACAAGGAGGGACAATGAAGGGCAATGAAGGAAAAGGAGTGACAAGGAGGGCCAAGAAGGGGCAAGTAGGAGCAAGGAGGGACATGGAGGGTCAAGGAGGGACAAGTAGGGACAAGAAGGGACAAGAAGGGACAAGGAGGGACAAGCAGGATCAAGGAGGGACAAACAGGGACAAGGAAGGACAAGGAGGGTCAAGGAGGGACAAGCAGGATCAAGGAGGGACAAACAGGGACAAGGAGGGACAAGACGGGACAAGGATGGACCATTAGGTATAAGGAGGTACATGGAGGGGCCATGAGGGACATGAAGGGGCACTGGGGGACAAGCAGGGACAAGAAGGACAAGCAGGATTAAGGACAAATAGGGACAAGGAAGGACAAGGAGGGACAAGTAGGGACAAAGAGGGACAAATACGGACCAGGAGGGACAATGAGGGTCACGGAGGGACAAGGAGACACAAGGAGGGACCAGGAGGGTAAAGGGGGGAAAGGAGTGACAAGGAGGAACAAGGAGGGAAAAGAAGGGGCAAGGAGGGGCATGGAGAGACAAGGAGGGTCAAGGAGGGAAAAGGAGTGACAAGGTGTGAAGAGTAGAAACAAGGAGGGAAAAGCTGGAATAAGGAGGGACAAGCAAAGACATGGAGGGAAAAGGAAAGACAACGAGGGACAAGGAGGGAAAAGGAGGAAATGAGGGAAAAGGAGGGACAAGGAAAGACAAGGAGGGAAAGGATGGAAAAGGATGTACAAGGAGGGACAATGAGGGGCAATGAGGCAAAAGGAGTGACAAGGAGGGGCAATGAGGGACAAGGCGTGAAAAGGAGGGGCAAGTAAGAGCAAGGAGGGACCAGGAGGGTCAAAGAGGGTCAACGAAGGACAAGTAGGGACTAGGAGGACAGGAAGGGACAAGGAGGGAGAAGCAGGATCAAGGAGCGACAAACAGGCCAGGAGGGGCAAGGAGAGACAAGTAGGGACAAGCAGGGTCAAGGAGGGACAATTAGTGACAAGGAGGGTAAAGGAGGGACAATGCGGGACAAGGACGGTCATGGAGGGACAATGAGGGACAAGGTGGGACAAGGAGGGATAAGAAGGGACAAGGACGGGCAAGGAGGGACAAGCAGGGTCATGAAGGGAAAAGGAGGGCCAAGGAGGAACAAGGAGGGGCAATAAGGGACAAGGAGGGACAAGTACGGACCAGGTGGGACAAGTACGGACCAGGAGGGACAAGGAGGGAAAAGAAGGGGCAATGAAGAGCAAGGAGGGACCAGGAGGGACAATTAGGGGCAATGAGGGACAAGGAGAGACAAGGAGGGACAAGGAGGAACAAGGAGGAACAAGGAGGGACAAGGAGGGACAAGGAGGAACAAGGAGGGACAATGAGGGACAAGGAGGGATACTGAGGGACAAGGAGGGAAAAGAAGGGAAAAGAAGGGGCAATGAGGAGCAAGGAGGGACCATGAGGGACAATTAGGGGCAATTAGGGACAAGTACGGATCAGGAGGGAGAAGGAGGGTCAAGGAGTGACAAGGAGGGACAAGGAGGGACAAGGAGGGACCAGGAGGGACAAGGAGCGACAAGCAGGGATAAGCAGGGATAAGCAGGGATAAGGAGGGACAAGGAATGACAAGGAGGGAAAAGGTGTGAAAAGGAGGGCCAAGGAGGGACAAGGAGGGAAAAAGGAGTGACAAGGTGTGACAAGGAGAAACAAGAAGGACAAAGAGTGACAATGAGAGACAAGGAGAGACGAGCAGAGACTAGGAGGGTCAAGAAGGGACAAGGAGGGAAAAGGAGGGACAAGGAGGAACAAGGAGGGACAAGGAGCGTCAAAGAGGGAGAAGGATGGTCAAGGAGGGTCAAGGAGGGACCAGGAGGGACAAGGAGGGACACGGAGGGCCAAGGAGGGACCAGGATGGACAAGGAGGTATAAGGAGGGAAAAGAAGGGGCAAGGAGGAGCAAGAAGGGACCAGGAGGGAAAAGGAGGGAAAGGAGGAAAAAGGAGTGACAAGGAGGGACAATGAGGGCAAAGGAGGGACAAGTACGGACCAGGAAGGATAATGAGGGATAAGGAGGGAAAAGAAGGGGCAAGGAGGAGCAAGGAGGGACCAGGATGGACAAGGAGGAACAATGAGGGGCCATGAGGGACAAGGAGGGACAAGGAGGGACAAGGAGGGAAAAGAAGGGGCAAGGAGGAGCAAGGAGGAACATGGTGGGACAATGAGGGGTAATGAGGGACTAGGAGGGACTAGGAGGGACAAGGAGGGACAAGGAGGGTCACGGAAGGATAAGGAGGGAAAAGTACGGACCAGGATGGAAAAGGAGGGATAAGGAGGGAAAAGAAGGGACAAGGAGGAGCAAGGAGGGACCAGGAGGGAAAAGGAGGGAAAGGAGGAAAAAGGAGTGACAGGAGGAACAAGGAGCGACAAGGAGGGCAGGAGAGCCAAGAAGGGACAAGGAGGGACAAGTAGGGACCAGGAGGAACAAGCTGGGTCAAGGAGGGACAATGAGGGAAAAGGAGGACAAAGGAGGGGCAATGAGGGACAAGGAGGGACAAGCAGGGATAACGAGGGACAATGAGGGACAAGGAGGTAGAAGGAGGGACCAGGAGGTACAAGGCGGGACAAGGACGGACAATGAGGTAATAGGAGGAAAAGGAGGAGCAATGAGTGAAAGCAGGGATAATGAGGGACAAGTGGGACAGTGAGGGACAAGGAGGGACAAGCAGGAACAAGGAGGAACAAGGAGGGACAAGTTGGGACAAGGAGGGACAAGGAGGGTCAAGGAGGGACAATGAGGGATATTGAGGGACAAAGAGAGACAAGTAGGGAAAAGGAGGGAAAATGAGGGAAAAGGAGTGACAAGGAGGAACAAGGAGGGAGAAGGAGTGACAAGGAGGAACAAGAAGGGACAAGGAGTGAAAAGGAGGGGCAAGGAGGGACAAGGATGGAAAAGGAGTGACAAGGAGAGGCAATGAGGGACCAGGAGGGACAAGGCCGGACAAGGAGGGACAAGGTGGGACAAGGAAAAACAAGAAGGGACAAGGACGGGCAAGGAGAGACAAGGAGGATTAAGGAGGGACAAGGAGTGACACGGAGGGTCAAGGACGGACAAGGAGAGACAAACAGGGACAAGCAGGGACAAGGAGGGACAAAGAGGGACCAGGAGTGACAAGGAGGGATAAGGAGGGGCAATGAGGGACATGGTGGGGCACTGAGGGACAAGGAGGGAGAAGGAGGGACAAGCAGGATCAAGGAGGGGCAAGGAAGGACAAGGATGGTCAAGGAGAGACAAGGAGGGACTAGGGGGACAAGCTGGGTCAAGGAGGGACAAGCAGGGACAAGGAGGGTCAAAGAGGGACCAGGAGTGACAAGGAGAAATAAGGAGGGGCAATGAGGGACATGGTGGGGCACTGAGGGACAAGGAGGGAGAAGCAGGATCAAGGAGGGACAAGGAAGAACAAGGATGGTTAACGAGGGACAAGTAGGAAGAAGGAGAGACAAGCAGGGACAAAAAGAGCCAAGGAGGGACAAGCAGGATCAAGGAGGGACAAACAGGGACAAGGAAGGACAAGGAGGGACACGGAGGGACACGGAGGGCCAAGGAGGGAAAAGAAGGGGCAAGGAGGAGCAAGGAGGGACCAGGAGGGAAAAGGAGGGACCAGGAGGGAAAAAGAGGGAAAGGAGGAAAAAGGAGTGACAGGAGGAACAAGGAGGGCCAAGGAGGGCAGGGACAGCCAAGAAGGGACAAGGAGGGACAAGTAGGGGCAATGAGGGACAAGGAGGGACAAGCAGGGATAACGAGGGACAATGAGGTAGAAGGAGGGACCAGAAGGGACAAGGAGGGACCAGGAGGTACAAGGCGGGACAAGGACGGACAATGAGGGAAAAGGAGGGGCAATGAGGGAAAGCAGGGATAATGAGGGACAAGTGGGACAGTGAGGGACAAGGAGGGACAAGGAGGAACAAGGAGGGACAAGTTGGGACAAGGAGGGACAAGGAGGGACAATGAGGGACAATGAGGAGCAAGGAGGGACAAGGTGGGACAAGGTGGGACATTGAGGGACAAAGAGAGACAAGTAGGGAAAATGAGGGAAAAGGAGTGACAAGGAGGAAAAAGGAGGGACAAGGAGGGAGAAGGAGTGACAAGGAGGAACAAGAAGGGACAAGGAGTGAAAAGGAGGGGCAAGGAGAGACAAGGAGGGACAAGGATGGAAAAGGAGTGACAAGGAGGGACAAGGAGAGGCAATGAGGGACCAGGAGGGACAAGGCCGGACAAGGAGGGACAAGGAAAAACAAGAAGGGACAAGGACGGGCAAGGAGAGACAAGGAGGATTAAGGAGGGACAAGGAGGGACACGGAGGGTCAAGGACGGACAAGGAGAGACAAACAGGGACAAGCAGGGACAAGGAGGGACAAAGAGGGACCAGGAGTGACAAGGAGGGATTAGGAGGGGCAATGAGGGACATGGTGGGGCACTGAGGGACAAGGAGGGAGAAGGAGGGACAAGCAGGATCAAGGAGGGACAAGGAAGGACAAGGATGGTCAAGGAGGGACAAGTAGGGACTAGGAGGGACAAGCAGGGTCAAGGAGGGACAAGCAGGGACAAACAGGGACAAGCAGGGACAAGGAGGGGCAAAGAGGGACCAGGAGTGACAAGGAGGGATAAGGAGGGGCAATGAGGAACATGGTGGGACACTGAGGGATAAGGAGGGAGAAGGAGGGACAAGCAGGATCAAGGAGGGACAAGGAAGGACAAGGATGGTCAAGGAGGGACAAGTAGGAAGAAGGAGAGACAAGCAGGGACAAAAAGAGCCAAGGAGGGACAAGCAGGATCAAGGAGGGACAAAAAGGGACAAGGAAGGACAAGGAGGGCCAAGGAGGGAAAAGAAGGGGCAAGGAGGGACCAGGAGGGACAAGGAGGGACAAGGAGGGACAAGGAGGGACAAGGAGGGACAAGGAGGGATAAGGAGGGAAAAGAAGGGGCAAGGAGGAGTAAGGAGGGACCAGGAGGGAAAAGGAGGGAAAGGAGTGACAAGGAGGGACAATGAGGGGCAATGAGGGACAAGGAGGGAAAAGGAGGACAAAGGAGGGACAAGGAGAGACTAGGAGAGACTAGAAGGGACAAGCAGGGTCAAGGAGGGACAAGCAGGGACAAACAGGGACAATCAGGGACAAGGAGGGACAAAGAGGGACCAGGAGTGACAAGGAGGGATAAGGAGGGGCAATGAGGGACATTGTGGGGCACTGAGGGACAAGGAGGGAGAAGGAGGGACAAGCAGGATCAAGGAGGGACAAGGATGGTCAAGGAGGGACAAGTAGGAAGAAGGAGAGACAAGCAGGGACAAAAAGAGCCAAGGAGGGACAAGCAGGATCAAGGAGGGACAAGGAAGGACAAGGAGGGACAAGGAGGGACAAGGAGGGACACGGAGGGCCAAGAAGGGAAAAGAAGGGGCAAGGAGGAGCAAGGAGGGACAAGGAGGGGCAATGAGGGACAAGGAGGGGCAGGGAGGGAAAAGAAGTGGCAAGGAGGAGCAAGGATGGACCAGGAGGGAAAGGAGTGACAAGGAGGAACAAGGAGGGACAATGAGGGGCAATGAGGGACAATGTGGGACACGGAGGGCCAAGGAGGGACAAGGAGGGACAAGTACGGACCAGGATGGACAAGTAGGGATAAGGAGGGATAAGGAGGGAAAAGAAGGGGCAAGGAGGAGCAAGGAGGGACCAGTAGGGAAAAGGAGGGGCAATGAGGGACAAGGAGGGACAAGCAGGGATAACGAGGGACAAGGTGGGAAAATGAGGTAAAAAGAGGACAAAGGAGGGACAATGAGGGACAAGGAGGGACAAGTACGGACCAGGAGGGACAAGTACGGACCAGGAGGGACAAGGAGGATCAAGGAGGGTCAAGGAGGGACAAGGATGGATATGGATGGACAAGGAGGGACAAGGAGGGACCATGAGGGGCAATGAGGGACAAGGTGGGACAAGGAGGGATAAGAAGGGACAAGGACGGGCAAGGAGGGACAAGGAGGGACAAGGAGGGACAAGCAGGGAAAAGAAGGGGCAATGAAGAGCAAGGAGGGACAATTAGGGGCAATGAGGGACAAGGAGGGATAAGTACGGACCAGGAGGGTCAAGGAGGGACAAAGAGGGACAAGGAGGGTCAAGGAGGGACCAGGATGGATAAGGAGGTACATGGAGGGGCAATGAGGGACATGAAGGGGCACTGGGGGACAAGCAGGGACAAGAAGGGACAAGCAGGATTAAGGAGGGACAAATAGGGACAAGGAGGGACAAGACGGGACAAGGAGGGACCATTAGGGATAAGGAGGTACATGGAGGGGCCATGAGGGACATGAAGGGGCACTGGGGGACAAGCAGGGACAAGAAGGGACAAGCAGGATCAAGGAGCGACAAATAGGGACAAGGAAGGACAAGGAGGGACAAGTAGGGATAAAGGGGGACAAATACGGACCAGGAGGGACAATGAGGGTTACGGAGGGACAAGGAGACACAAGGAGGGACCAGGAGAGTAAAGGGGGAAAGGAGTGACAAGGAGGAACAAGGAGGGAAAAGAAGGGGCAAGGATGGACAAGCAGAGACATGGAGGGACAAGGAAAGACAACGAGGGACAAGGAGGGAAATGGAGGGAAAGGAGGAAAGGAGGGAAAAGGAGGGACAAGGAAAGACAAGGAGGGAAAGGATGGAAAAGGATGTACAAGGAGGGACAAGGAGGGACAATGAGGGGCAATGAGGCAAAAGGAGTGACAAGGAGGGACAATGAGGGACAAGGCGGAAAAGGAGGGGCAAGTAAGAGCAAGGAGGGTCCAGGAGGGTCTACGAGTGACAAGTAGGGACTAGGAGGACAGGAAGGGACAAGGAGGGAGAAGCAGGATCAAGGAGCGACAAACAGGCCCAAGGAAGGGCAAGGAGGGGCAAGGAGAGATAAGTAGGGACAAGCAGGGTCAAGGAGGGACAATTAGTGACAAGGAGGGTAAAGGAGGGACAATGCGGGACAAGGACGGACATGGAGGGACAATGAGGGACAAGGAGAGACAACGAGGGACAAGGAGGGAAAAGCAGGGTCAGGGAGGGAAAGGAGGGAAAAGGTGGAACAAGGAGGAACAATGAAGGGCAATGAAGGAAAAGGAGTGACAAGGAGGGCCAAGAAGGGGCAATGAGGGACAAGTAGGCACAAGAAGGGACAATTAGGGACAAGCAGGATCAAGGAGGGACAAACAGGGACAAGCAGTGACAAGGAGGGACAAGACGGGACAAGGAGGGACCAGGAGGGATAAGGAGGTACATTGAGGGACATGAAGGGGCACTGGGGGACAAGCAGGGACAAGAAGGGACAAGCAGGATTAAGGAGGGACAAGGAAGGACAAGGAGGGACAAATAGGGACAAGGAGGGACAAGGAGGGACAAGTACGGACCAGGAGGGACAATGAGGGTCACGGAGGGACAAGGTGGGACAAGCAGGGATAAGCAGGGACAAGGAAAGACAAGGAGGGAAAAGGAGGGTCAAGGACGGAAAGGAGGGAAAAGGTGGAACAAATAGGGACAATGAAGGGCAATGAAGGAAAAGGAGTGACAAGGAGGGCCAAGAAGGGGCAATGAGGGGCAAGTAGGAGCAAGGAGGGACAAGGAAAGACAAGGAGGGATAAGGAGGGACAAGGAGGGAAAAGCAGGGAAAGGAGGAAAAAGGAGGGTCAAGGAGGGAAAATATGGAACAAGGAGGGACAATGAAGGGCAATGAAGGAAAAGGAGTGACAAGGAGTGACAAGGAGGGACAAGGAGGGCTAAGGAGGGACAAGGAGTGACAAGGAGGCTCTCGGAGGGAAAAGGAAGGACAAGGAGGGAAATGGAGGGACAAGGAGGGGAAATGAGGGTCAATGAGGGACAAGGAGTGAAAAGGAAGGAAAAGAAGGGATAATTAGCGACAAGGAAGGTCAAGGAGGGAAAAGGACGGAAAAGGAGTGACAAGGAGGGAAAAAGAGTGAAAAGGAGGGAAAAGGAGGGATAAGGAGCGACAAGGAGGGACAATCAATGACAAGGAGGATCAAGGAGTGACAAGGAGGGTCTCGGAGGGACAAGGAGGGGCAATGAGGAAAAAGGAGGGGCAATGAGGGTCCAGGAGGGAAAAAGAGTGACAAGAAGGGTCAAGGAGGGGTAAGGAGAGACAACGAGAGAAAATGAGGGAAAGGATTGAAAAAGAGTGACAAGGAGGGACAAAGGGGGAAAATGATTGAAAGGAGTGACAAGGAGTGTCAAGGAGGGACAAGGAGGGAAAAGCTGGACAAAGGAGGGGCAATGAGGGTCAAGGAGGGACAATGAGGGTCAAGGAGGGATAAGGAGGGACAAGGACGGGCAATGAGGGACAAGGAGTGACAAGGAGGGACAAAGAGGGAAAATGATTGAAAGGAGTGACAAGGAGGGAAAAGGAGGACAAAGGAGGGGCAATGAGGGACAAGGAGGAACAAGGAGGGGCAATGAGGGTAAAAGAGGAACAAAGATGGAGAAGGAGTGGCAAGGAGTGACAAGGAGGGAAAAGGAGGGGCAATGAGGGACAGGGAGGGACGAGGAGGACAAAGGAGGGGCAATAAGGAGCAATGAGGGATTAGTAGGGAACTAGTAAATCAAAAAATTTTTTTTTTCAAATCCATGCTTTAAGCAAGCAGAATTCTATTGGGCCTAGAAATTCTTTTTTAGTTATCTTTTGTAGAAGGAAAAATTACTGCAAAATTTCAGTTTTTTATCTGCCATAGAACGGCATATATTCGAAAATGGGTTTTAACTTCTTATGGGAGGTGCCACGCCCACATTTCCATTACCGCCCATTTTTGTCACAACTACGCACATTAATGCTAGATGCACTTACACAAAATTTGAGCACTATACGTGTCTTAGAACTGACACTATTCGATAATATGTTTTAACTTCGTATGGGAGGTGGTACGCCCACTATTCCAATACCGCCCATTTTTGGCAGAACTACGCACATTGATGGTAGATGCACTTACACAAAATTTCAGCACTCTAGGTGTCATAGAACTGACAATATTCAATAATAGGTTTTAACTTCGTATGGGAGGTGCCACGCCCACTTTTCCAATACCGCCCATTTTTGGCACAACTATGCACATTGATGCTAGATGCACTTACACAAAATTACAGCACTCTAGGTGTCATAGAACTGACTATATTCAATAATAGGTTTTAACTTCGTATGGGAGGTGCCACGCCCACTTTTCCAATACCGCCCATTTTTGGCACAACTATGCGAATTGATGCTAGATGCACTTACACAAAATGTCAGCACTCTAGGTGTCATAGAACTGACAATATTCAATAATAGGTTTTAACTTCGTATGGGAGGTGCCACGCCCACTTTTCCAATACCGCCCCTTTTTGGCACAACTATGCGAATTGATGCTAGATGCACTTACACAAAATTTCAGCACTCTAGGTGTCATAGAACTGACAATATTCAATAATAGATTTTAACTTCGTATGGGAGATGCCACGCCCACTTTTCCAATACCGCCCATTTTTGGCACAACTATGCGAATTGATGCTAGATGCACTTACACAAAATTTCAGCACTCTAGGTGTCATAGAACTGACAATATTCAATAATAGGTTTTAACTTCGTATGGGAGGTTCCACGCCCACTTTTCCAATACCGCCCATTTTTGGCACAACTATGCACATTGATGCTAGATGCACTTACACAAAATTACAGCACTCTAGGTGTCATAGAACTGACAATATTCGATAATAGGTTTTAACTTCGTATGGGAGGTGCCACGCCCACTTTTCCAATACCGCCCTTTTTTGGCACAACTATGCACATTGATGGTATATGCACTTACACAAAATTTCAGCACTCTAGGTGTCATAGAACTGACAATATTCAATAATAGGTTTTAACTTCGTATGGGAGATGCCACGCCCACATTTCCAATACCGCCCATTTATGGCACAACTATGCGAATTGATGCTAGATGCACTTACACAAAATTTCAGCATTCTAGGTGTCATAGAACTGACAATATTCAATAATAGGTTTTAACTTCGTATGGGAGGTGCCACGCCCCTTTGTCCAATTGGTCAAATTTTTCCATTTCCTTGTATTGTCATCGAAAATGATTAAGTGTGCAAAATTTGAGCAAAATTGGTTGAGAAAAAAGCTTTCAAAAATTGATTTCAAATTTTGTGGCACACAAACATATATAGAAAGTAACCTTATATAAAGCATGGAAAAAGAGTGAGAAGAAGGGACAAGGAGGGGCAAGGAGGGAAAAGGACGGAGGGACAAGGAGGGAAAATGATTGAAAAAGAGGGAAAAGGAAGACAAAGGAGGGGCAATGAGGGTCCAGGAGGGAAAAAGAGTGACAAGAAGGGACTAGGAGGGGTAAGGAGAGACAAGGAGATAAAAGGAAGGAAAAGGAGGACAAAGGAGGGGCAATGAGGGTCAAGGAGGGACAATGAGGGTCAAGGAGGGATAAGGAGGGACATGGGCGGACAATGAGGGACAAGGAGGGCCAAAGAGGGAAAATGATTGAAAGGAGTGACAAGGAGGGAAAAGGAGGACAAAGGAGGGGCAATGAGGGACAAGCAGGAGCAAGGAGGGGCAATGAGGGTCAAGGAGGGATAAGGAGGGACAAGTACGGGCAATGAGGGACAAGGAGGGTCAAGGAGGGTCAAGGAGGGACAAGGACGGGAAAGGAGAGACAAAGAGGGAAAAGGAGGGAAAATGAGGGTCAAGGAGATACAAGGAGGATCAAGGAGCGACAAGGAGGGACAATGAGTGAAAAAGAGGGACAAGCAGGGACAAGGAGGGAAAAGAAGGAGCAATGAGGGACACGCAGGGACATCAGGGACAAGGAGGGCCAATGAGGGACAAGGAAGGACAAGGAGGGACAAGTAGGGACAAGGAGGGACAAGGAGGGGCAATGAAGCACAAGGAGTTCAAAGGAGGGGCAATGAGGAGCAATGAGGGACCAGGATGGAAAAAGAGTGAGAAGAAGGGACAAGGAGGGGCAAGGAGAGATAAGGAGGGAAAAAGGAGTGACAAGGAGGGAAAATGATTGAAAAGGAGTGACAAGGAGGGAAAAGGAAGACAAAGGAGTGGCAATGAGGGTCCAGGAGGGAAAAAGAGTGACAAGAAGGGAGAGACAAGGAGGGAAAGGAGTGACAAGGAGGGACAAGCAGGAACTAGGTGGGTCATGGAGGGAATATGAGGGTCAAGGAGGCGTAAGGAGGGAACAGAAGAAAAGGAGGAGCAAAGAGGGACAAGGAGGGATAAGGAGGGATTAGGAGGGAAAAGGAGGACAAAGGAGTGCCAATGAGGGACAAGGAGAAACAAGGAGGGACAAGAAGGGATAAGGAGGGTCAAGGAAGGAAAAGGAGTGACAAGTAGGGACTTGGAGGGACAATGAGGGTCAGGGATGGTCAAGGCTGGTCAAGGAGGGACAAGGAGGACATAGGAGTGGCAATGAGAGACAATGAGGGACAAGCAGGGACAATAAGGGACAAGGAGGGATAAGGAGGGAATGGAGTGACAAGGAGGGAAAGGAGTGACAAGGAGGGACAAGCAGGAACTAGGTGGGACATGGAGGGAATATGAGGGTCAAGGACGGCCAAGGAGGGGCAAGGAGGGAACAGAAAGAAAAGGAGGAGCAAAGAGGGACAAGCAGGGACAAGGAGGGACAAGGAGGGATAAGGAGGGGCAATGAGGGACAATGAGGGACAAGGAGGGACAAGGAGGGATAAGGAGGGATAAGGAGGGACAAGGAGGGAAAAGGACGGAAAAGGAGTGACAAGGAGGTTCAATGAGGGACAAGGAGGGAAAAGGAGCGAAAAGGAGGGAGAAGCAGGGAAAAGGAGGGACAAGGAGGGCAAAGGAGGGACAAGGAGTGACAAGGAGGGAAAAGGAGGGACCAGGAGGGACAAGGAGGGAAAAGGAAGGAAAATGAGGGAAAACGTGTGACAAGGAGGAACAATTAGGGCGCAATGAGGGACAAGGAGTGACAAGGAGGGACCAGGAGGGACAAGGAGGGACAAGGAGGGACAAGGAGTGACAAGGTGGCTCTCGGTGGGAAAAGGAAGGACAAGGAGTGGCAAGGAGTGGCAAGGAGAGACAAGAAGGGTCAATGAGGAAAAGGAGTGAAAAGGAGGGAAAAGGAGGGATAAGGAGCGACAAGGAGGGACAAGCAATGACAAGGAGGATCAAGGAGTGACAAGGAGGGTCTCGGAGGGACCCTGAAGGGGCAATGTGGGAAAAGGAGGGGCAATGAGGGACAAAGAGGGAAAAGGAGTGACAAGGAGGAACACGGAGGGACTAGTAGGGGCAAGGAGAGACAAGGAGGGACAAGGAGGGACAAAGAGGAACAAAGAGGGACAAGGAGGGAAAAGGAGAGAAAAGGAGGGAGAAGCAGGGAAAAGGAGGGACAAGGAGGGCAAAGGAGGGAAAAGGAGGGGCCAGAAGGGACAAGGAGGGAAAATGAGGGAAAAGGAAGGAAAATGAGGGAAAACGTGTGACAAGGAGGGACAATTAGGGTGCAATGAGGGACAGGGAAACAAGGAGTGACAAGGAGGGATAAGGAGGGACAAGGAGTGAAAAGGAGGGAAAAGAAGGGATAATTAGCGACAAGGAGGGAAAAGGACGGAAAAGGAGTGACAAGGAGGGACAAGAAGGGTCAATGAGGGACAAGGAGGAAAAGGAGTGAAAAGGAGGGATAAGGAGCGACAAGGAGGGACAAGCAATGACAAGGAGGATCAAGGAGTGACAAGGAGGGTCTCGGAGGGACCCTGAAGGGGCAATGTGGGAAAAGGAGGGGCAATGAGGGACAAGGAGGGAAAAGGAGTGACAAGGAGGAACACGGAGGGACTTGGAGGGACAATGAGGGTCAGGGATGGTCAAGGAGGGACAAGGAGGACAAAGGAGTGGCAATGAGAGACAATGAGTGACAATAAGGGACAAGGAGGGATAAGGAGGGAAAGGAGTGACAAGGAGGGATAAGGAGGGAAAACAACGGAAAAGGAGCGACAAGGAGGGGCAATGAGGGAGAAGGAGGGACAAGCAGGAACTAGGTGGGACATGGAGGGAATATGAGGGTCAAGGATGGGCAAGGAGGGGCAAGGAGGGAACAGAAAGAAAAGGAGGACAAAGGAGGAGCAAAGAGGGACAAGGAGGGACAAAGAGGGAGAAGGAGGGGCAAGGAGGGACAAAGAGGAACAAGGAGGAACAAAGAGGGAGAAGGAGTGGCAAGGAGGAACTAGGTGCGACATGGAGGGAATATGAGGGTCAAGGAGGGGCAAGGAGGGAACAGAAAGAAAAGGAGGAGAAAGGGGGAGCAAAGAGGGACAAGGAGGGATAAGGAGGGGCAATGAGGGACAAGGAGGGACCAGGAGGGATTAGGAGGGAGAAGGATGGGTAAGGAGGGGTAAGGAGGGAAAGGAGTGACAAGGAGGGGCAATGAGGGACAGGGAGGGACAGGGAGGGACAGGGAGGGACAGGGAGGGACAGGGAGGGACAGGGAGGGACAGGGAGGGACAGGGAGGGACAGGGAGGGACAGGGAGGGACAAGGAGGACAAAGGAGTGACAAGGAGGGACAAGTAGGGACAATGAATGTCAAGGAGGGATAAGGAGGTACAAGGACGGGCAATGAGGGACAAGGAGGGTCAAGGAGGGACAATGAGTGAAAAAGAGGGAGAAGCAGGGAAAAGGAGGGACAATGATTGACAAGGAGGGAAAAGGAGGGACAAGGAGTGAAAAGGAGGGACAAGGAGGGAAAATGAGGGACAAGTAGGGACAAGGAGGGAAAAGGAGCGAAAAGGAGGGAGAAGCAGGGAAAAGGAGGGACAATGATTGACAAGGAGGGAAAATGATGGAAAAGGAGGGACAAGGAGTGAAAAGGAGGGACAAGGAGTGACAAGGAGGGACAAGGAGGACTAAGGAGGGATAAGGAGGACAAAGGAGTGGCAATGAGAGACAATGAGTGACAATAAGGGACAAGGAGGGATAAGGAGGGAAAGGAGTGACAAGGAGCGATAAGGAGGGAAAACAACGGAAAAGGAGTGACAAGGAGGGGCAATGAGGGAGAAGGAGGGACAAGCAGGAACTAGGTGGGACATGGAGGGAATATGAGGGTCAAGGATGGGCAAGGAGGGAACAGAAAGAAAAGGAGGACAAAGGAGGAGCAAAGAGGGACAAGGAGGGACAAAGAGGAACAAAGAGGGAGAAGGAGGGGCAAGGAGGGACAAAGAGGAACAAGGAGGAACAAAGAGGGAGAAGGAGTGACAAGGAGGGGCAATGAGGGACAAGGAGGGACAGGGTGGGACAGGGAGGGACAAGGAGGACAAAGGAGTGACAAGGAGGGACAAGTAGGGACTTGGAGGGACAATGAGGGTCAGGGATGGTCAAGGATGGTCAAGGAGGGACAAGGAGGACAAAGGAGTGGCAATGAGAGACAATGAGTGACAATAAGGGACAAGGAGGGATAAGGAGGGAAAACAACGGAAAAGGAGTGACTAGGAGGGGCAATGAGGGAGAAGGAGGGACAAGCAGGAACTAGGTGGGACATGGAGGGAATATGAGGGTCAAGGACGTTCAAGGAGGGGCAAGGAGGGAACAGAAAGAAAAGGAGGACAAAGGAGGAGCAAAGAGGGACAAGGAGGGATAAGGAGGGAAAGGAGTGACAAGGAGGGATAAGGAGGGATAAGGAGGGATAAGGAGGGATAAGGAGGGATAAGGAGGGATAAGGAGGGATAAGGAGGGATAAGGAGGGACAAGGAGGGAAAAGGACGAAAAAGGAGTGACAAGGAGGGGCAAGGAGGGACAAGGAGGTTCAATGAGGGACAAGTAGGGAAAAGGAGTGAAAAGGAGGGAGAAGCAGGGACAAGGAGGGAAAAGGAGGGACAAGGAGTGACAAGGAGGCCCAAGGAGGGACCAGGAGGGAAAATGAGGGAAAAGGAAGGAAAATGATGGAAAACGTGTGACAAGGAGGGACAATTAGGGCGCAATGAGGGACAAGGAGGGAAAAGGACGGAAAAGGAGTGACAAGGAGGGCCAAGGAGGGTCAATGAGGGACAAGGAGGGAAAAGGAGTGAAAAGGAGGGATAAGGAGCGACAAGGAGGGACAAGCAATGACAAGGAGGATCAAGGAGTGACAAGGAGGGTCTCGGAGGGACAAGGAGGGGCAATGAGGGTCTCGGAGGGGCAATGAGGGACAAGGAGGGAAAAGGAGGGACAAGGAGGAACACGGAGGGACTAGTAGGGACAAGGAGGGACAAGGAGGTTCAATGAGGGACAATGAAGGTCAAGGAGGGATAAGGAGGTACAAGGACGGGCAATGAGGGACAAGGAGGGACAATGAGTGAAAAAGAGGGAGAAGCAGGGAAAAGGAGGGACAATGATTGACAAGGAGGGAAAAGGAGGGACAAGGAGTGAAAAGGAGGGACAAGGAGGGACAAGGAGGACAAAGGAGTGGCAATGAGTGACAATAAGGGACAAGGAGGGATAAGGAGGGAAAGGAGTGACAAGGAGGGATAAGGAGGGAAAACAACGGAAAAGGAGTGACAAGGAGGGGCAATGAGGGAGAAGGAGGGACAAGCAGGAACTAGGTGAGACATGGGGGGAATATGAGGGTCAAGGACGTTCAAGGAGGGGCAAGGAGGGAACAGAAAGAAAAGGAGGACAAAGGAGGAGCAAAGAGGGACAAGGAGGGATAAGGAGGGGCAATGAGGGACAAGGAGGGACCAGGAGGGATTAGGAGGGACAAGGATGGGTAAGGAGGGAAAGGAGTGACAAGGAGGGATAAGGAGGGATAAGGAGGGATAAGGAGGGACAAGGAGGGAAAAGGACGAAAAAGGAGTGACAAGGAGGGGCAAGGAGGGACAAGGAGGTTCAATGAGGGACAAGTAGGGAAAAGGAGTGAAAAGGAGGGAGAAGCAGGGACAAGGAGGGACAAGGAGGGAAAAGGAGGGACAAGGAGTGACAAGGAGGCCCAAGGAGGGACCAGGAGGGAAAATGAGGGAAAAGGAAGGAAAATGATGGAAAGCGTGTGACAAGGAGGGACAATTAGGGCGCAATGAGGGACAAGGAGGGAAAAGGACGGAAAAGGAGTGACAAGGAGGGCCAAGGAGGGTCAATGAGGGACAAGGAGGGAAAAGGAGTGAAAAGGAGGGATAAGGAGCGACAAGGAGGGACAAGCAATGACAAGGAGGATCAAGGAGTGACAAGGAGGGTCTCGGAGGGACAAGGAGGGGCAATGAGGGTCTCGGAGGGGCAATGAGGGACAAGGAGGGAAAAGGAGGGACAAGGAGGAACACGGAGGGACTAGTAGGGACAAGGAGGGACAAGTAGGTTCAATGAGGGACAAGTAGGGAAAAGGAGTGAAAAGGAGGGAGAAGCAGGGACAAAGGAGGGGCAATGAGGGTCCAGGAGCGAAAAAGAGTGACAAGAAGGGTCAAGGAGGGGTAAGGAGAGACAAGTAGAGAAAAGGAGGAAAGGATTGAAAATGAGTGCCAAGGAGGGACAAGGAGGGACAAAGGGGGAAAATGATTGAAAGGAGTGACAAGGAGTGTCAAGGAGGACAAAGGAGGGGCAATGATGGTCAAGGAGGAACAAGGAGGGACAATGAGGGACAAGGACGGGCAATAAGGGACAAGGAGGGACAAAGAGGGACAAGGAGGGACAAAGAGGGAAAATGATTGAAAGGAAAGACAAGGAGGGAAAAGGAGGACAAAGGAGGGGCAATGAGGGACAAGGAGGAACAAGGAGGGACAATGAAGGTCAAGGAGGGATAAGGAGGTACAAGGACGGGCAATGAGGGACAAGGAGTGACAAGGAGGGACAAAGAGGGAAAATGATTGAAATGATTGAAAGGAGTGACAAGGAGGGATAAGGAGGTACAAGGACGGGCAATGAGGGACCAGGAGGGACAAGGAGGGAAAATGAGGGACAAGTAGGGAAAAGGAGCGAAAAGGAGGGAGAAGCAGGGAAAAGGAGGGACAATGATTGACAAGGAGGGAAAATGAGGGAAAAGGAGGGATAAGGAGCGACAAGGAGGGACAAGCAATGACAAGGAGGATCAAGGAGTGACAAGGAGGGTCTCGGAGGGACAAGGAGGGGCAATGAGGAAAAAGGAGGGACAATGAGGGACAAGGATTGACAAGGAGGGACAAGGAGTGACAAGGAGTGACAAGGAGGGACAAGGAGGGCTAAGGAGGGATAAGGAGGGACCAGGAGGGACAAGGAGTGACAAGGAGGCTCTCGGAGGGAAAAGGAAGGACAAGGAGGGAAATGGAGGGACAAGGAGGGGAAATGAGGGTCAATGAGGGACAAGGAGTGAAAAGGAAGGAAAAGAAGGGATAATTAGCGACAAGGAGGGTCAAGGAGGGACAAGGAGGGAACAGGACGGAAAAGGAGTGACAAGGAGGGTCAATGAGGGACAAGGAGGGAAAAAGAGTGAAAAGGAGGGAAAAGGAGGGATAAGGAGCGACAAGGAGGGACAAGCAATGACAAGGAGGATCAAGGAGTGACAAGGAGGGTCTCGGAGGGACAAGGAGGGGCAATGAGGAAAAAGGAGGGGCAATGAGGGACAAGGATTGACAAGGAGGGACAAGGAGTGACAAGGAGGAACACGGAGGGACTAGTAGGGACAAAGAGAGACAAGGAGGACAAAGGAGGGGCAATGAGGAGCATTGAGGGTCCAGGAGGGAAAAAGAGTGACAAGAAGGGTCAAGGAGGGGTAAGGAGAGAAACGAGAGAAAATGAGGGAAAGGATTGAAAAAGAGTGACAAGGAGGGACAAAGGGGGAAAATGATTGAAAGGAGTGACAAGGAGTGTCAAGGAGGGACAAGGAGGGAAAAGGAGGACAAAGGAGGGACAATGAGGGTCAAGGAGGGACAATGAGGGTCAAGGAGGGATAAGGAGGGACAAGGACGGGCAATGAGGGACAAGGAGTGACAAGGAGGGACAAAGAGGGAAAATGATTGAAATGATTGAAAGGAGTGACAAGGAGGGAAAAGGAGGACAAAGGAGGGGCAGTGAGGGACAAGGAGGAACAAGGAGGGGCAATGAGGGTAAAAGAGGAACAAAGATGGAGAAGGAGTGGCAAGGAGTGACAAGGAGGGAAAAGGAGGGGCAATGAGGGACAGGGAGGGACGAGGAGGACAAAGGAGGGGCAATGAGGAGCAATGAGGGATTAGTAGGGAAAAAGAGTAAGAAGAAGGGACAAGGAGGGGCAAGGAGGGAAAAGGACGGAGGGACAAGGAGGGAAAATGATTGAAAAAGAGGGAAAAGGAAGACAAAGGAGGGGCAATGAGGGAAGGAAAATGATGGAAAACGTGTGACAAGGAGGGACAATTAGGGCGCAATGAGGGACAAGGAGTGACAAGGAGGGACAAGGAGGGAAAAGGACGGAAAAGGAGTGACAAGGAGGGCCAATGAGGGACAAGGAAGGACAAGGAGGGACAAGTAGGGACAAGGAGGGACAAGGAGGGACAAAGAGGAACAAAGAGGAACAAAGAGGGAGAAGGAGTGGCATGGAGGGACAAAGAGGAGCAAAGAGGGAGAAGGAGTGGCAAGGACTGACAAGGAGGGAAAAGGAGGGGCAATGAGGGAAAGGGAGGGGTAAGGAGAGACAAGGAGATAAAAGGAGGGAAAGGAGTGACAAGGAGGGACAAAGAGGGAAAATGATTGAAAGGAGTGACAAAGAGGGACAAGGAAGTACAAGGAGGGATAAGGGGGGGCAATGAGGGACAAGGGGGGACAAGGAGGGACAAAGAGGGATAAGGAGTGGTAAGGAGGGACAAAGAGGAACAAAGAGGGAGAAGGAGTGGCAAGGAGGGAAAAGGAGGGGCAATGAAGCACAAGGAGGTCAAAGGAGGGGCAATGAGGAACAATGAGGGACCAGGAGGGAAAAAGAGTGAGAAGAAGGGACAAGGAGGGGCAAGGAGAGATAAGGAGGGAAAAAGGAGTGACAAGGAGGGAAAATGATTGAAAAGAAGGGACAAGGAGAGAAAAGGAGTGACAAGTAGGAACACGGAGGGACCAGTAGGGGCAAGGAGTGACAAGGAGGGACAAGGAGGGACAAGGAGGGAAAGGAGGGAAAAGGAAGGCAAATGAGGGAAAGGAGTGACAAGGAGGGCAATGAGGGACAATGAGGGCCAAGTAGGGTCAAGGAGGGACAAGGAGGCAACAGGAGGTATAAGGAGCGACAAGGAAAGTCAAGGAGGGAAAAGCAGGGACAAGGAGCGACAAGGTGGGATAAGGAGGTAGAAGGAGGGACAATTTTGGAAAAAGATGGTCAAGGAGGGACAAGCAGGGACAGGGAGGGACAAGGATGGAAAAGGAGGGGCAATGAGGGACAAGGAGTGGCAAGGAGTACCAATGAGGGACATGGAGGGTCAAGGAGGGACAAGGAGGGAAGAGAAGTGACAAGGAGGAACACGGAGGGATCAGTAGGGGCAAGGAGAGACAAGGAGGACAAGGGAGGAAGGGCAATGAGGGACCAGAAGGGAAAAAGTGGGACAAGAAGGGACAAGGAGTTAAAATGATTGAAAATGAGTGACAAGGAGGGACAATGAGGGACAAGGAGGGAAAAGGAGGACAAAGGAGAGGCAATGAGGGACAAGGATGAAAAAGGAGGAACAAGGAGGGATTGTGAGGGACAAGGAGGGGCAATGAGGGGTAATGATGGACAAGGAGGGGCAATGAGGGACAAGGAGTGACAAGGAGGGACAAGGAGTGACAAGGAGGGTCTCGGGGGGAAAAGGAGTGCAAGGAGGGACAAGGAGGGTCAAGGAGGGAAAAGGACGGAAAAGGAGTGACAAGGAGGGACAAGGAGGGTCAATGAGGGACAAGGAGTGAAAAGGAGGGAAAAGAAGGGATAAGTAGCGGCAAGGAGGGACAAGCAGTGACAAGGAGGGACAAGGAGGGTCTCGGAGGGAAAAGGAGGGCCAATGAGGGACAAGGAGGGAAAAGGAGTGAAAAGTAGGGATAAGAAGCGACAAGCAGTGACGAGGAGGGCCAATGAGGGAAAGGAGGGACAAGGAGGAAAAGGACGGAAAAGGAGTGACAAGTAGGTTCAAGGAGGGTCAATGAGGGACAAGTTGGGACAAGGAGTGTCAAGGAGGGACAAGGAAGGACAAGGAGGATAAGGAGGGACAAGCAGGGACCATGAGGGACAAGGAGTGACAAGGAGGGAAAATGACGGCAAGGAGGGACAAGGAGTGACAAGGATGGACAAGGAGGGAAAGGAGTGACAAGGAGAGATAAGGTGGGATAAGGAGGGACAAGGAGGGAAAAGGACGAAAAAGGAGTGACAAGGAGGGGCAAGGAGGGACAAGGAGATTCAATGAGGGATAAGTAGGGAAAAGGAGTGAAAAGGTGGGAGAAGCAGGGACAAGGAGGGAAAAGGAGGGACAAGGAGTGACAAGGAGGGACAAGGAGGGAAAAGGAGGGACAAGGAGGGAAAAGGAGGGACCAGGAGGGACAAGGAGGGAAAATGAGGGAAAAGGAAGGAAAATGATGGAAAACGTGTGACAAGGAGGGACAATTAGGGCGCAATGAGGGACAAGGAGTGACAAGGAGGGACAAGGAGGGAAAAGGACGGAAAAGGAGTGACAAGGAGGGACAAGGAGGGTCAATGAGGGAAAAGGAGTGAAAAGGAGGGATAAGGAGCGACAAGGAGGGACAAGCAATGACAAGGAGGATCAAGGAGTGACAAGGAGGGTCTCGGAGGGACAAGGAGGGGCAATGAGGGAAAAGGAGGGGCAATGAGGGACAAGGAAGGAAAAGGAGGGACAAGGAGGAACACGGAGGGACTAGTAGGGGCAAGTAGAGACAAGGAGGACAAAGGAGGGGCAATGAGGGTCCAGGAGGGAAAAAGAGTGACAAGAAGGGTCAAGGAGGGGTAAGGAGAGACAAGTAGAGAAAGGGAGGGAAAGGATTGAAAATGAGTGACAAGGAGGACAAGGAGGGACAAAGGGGGAAAATGATTGAAAGGAGTGACAAGGAGTGTCAAGGAGGACAAAGGAGGGGCAATGATGGTCAAGGAGGAACAAGGAGGGACAATGAGGGACAAGGACGGGCAATGAGGGACAAGGAGGGACAAAGAGGGACAAGGAGGGACAAAGAGGGAAAATGATTGAAAGGAAAGGCAAGGAGGACAAAGGAGGGGCAATGAGGGACAAGGAGGAACAAGGAGGGACAATGAAGGTCAAGGAGGGATAAGGAGGTACAAGGACGGGCAATGAGGGACAAGGAGGGTCAAGGAGGGACCAGGAGGGACAATGAGTGAAAAAGAGGGAGAAGCAGGGAAAAGGAGGGACAATGATTGACAAGGAGGGAAAATGAGGGAAAAGGAGGGACAAGGAGTGAAAAGGAGTGAAAAGGAGGGACAAGGAGGCACCAGGAGGGACAAGGAAGGAAAATGAGGGACAAGTAGGGACAAGGAGGGAAAAGGAGCGAAAAGGAGGGAGAAGCAGGGAAAAGGAGGGACAATGATTGACAAGGAGGGAAAAGGAGGGACAAGGAGTGAAAAGGAGGGACAAGGAGTGACAAGGAGGCTCTCGGAGGGAAAAGGAAGGACAAGGAGGGAAATGGAGGGACAAGGAGGGGAAATGAGGGTCAATGAGGGACAAGGAGTGAAAAGGAAGGAAAAGAAGGGATAATTAGCGACAAGGAGGGTCAAGGAGGGACAAGGAGGGAAAAGGACGGAAAAGGAGTGACAAGGAGGGTCAATGAGGGACAAGGAGGGAAAAAGAGTGAAAAGGAGGGATAAGGAGCGACAAGGAGGGACAAGCAATGACAAGGAGGATCAAGGAGTGACAAGGATGGTCTCGGAGGGACAAGGAGGGGCAATGAGGAAAAAGGAGGGGCAATGAGGGACAAGGAGGGACAAGGAGTGACAAGAAGGGATAAAGAGGGTCAAGGAAGTAAAAGGAGTGACAAGGAGGGACAAGTAGGGACAAGGAGGGAAAAGGACGGAAAAGGAGTGACAAGGAGGGTCAATGAGGGACAAGGGGGGAAAAAGAGTGAAAAGGAGGGAAAAGGAGGGATAAGGAGCGACAAGGTGGGACAAGCAATGACAAGGAGGATCAAGGAGTGACAAGGAGGGTCTCGGAGGGACAAGGAGGGGCAATGAGGAAAAAGGAGGGGCAATGAGGGTCCAGGAGGGAAAAAGAGTGACAAGAAGGGTCAAGGAGGGGTAAGGAGAGACAACGAGAGAAAATGAGGGAAAGGATTGAAAAAGAGTGACAAGGAGGGACAAAGGGGGAAAATGATTGAAAGGAGTGACAAGGAGTGTCAAGGAGGGACAAGGAGGGAAAAGGAGGACAAAGGAGGGGCAATGAGGGTCAAGGAGGGACAATGAGGGTCAAGGAGGGATAAGGAGGGACAAGGACGGGCAATGAGGGACAAGGAGTGACAAGGAGGGACAAAGAGGGAAAATGATTGAAAGGAGTGACAAGGAGTGACAAGGAGGGAAAAGGAGGACAAAGGAGGGGCAATGCGGGACAAGGAGGGGCAATGAGGAACAAAGATGGAGAAGGAGTGGCAAGGAGTGACAAGGAGGGAAAAGGAGGGGCAATGAGGGACAGGGAGGGACGAGGAGGACAAAGGAGGGGCAATGAGGGATTAGTAGGGGAAAAGAGTGAGAAGAAGGGACAAGGAGGGGCAAGGAGGGAAAAGGACGGAGGGACAAGGAGGGAAAATGATTGAAAAAGAGGGAAAAGGAAGACAAAGGAGGGGCAATGAGGGTCCAGGAGGGAAAAAGAGTGACAAGAAGGGACTAGGAGGGGTAAGGAGAGACAAGGAGATAAAAGGAGGGAAAAGGAGGACAAAGTAGGGGCAATGAGGGTCAAGGAGGGACAATGAGGGTCAAGGAGGGATAAGGAAGGACAAGGGCGGGCAATGAGGGACAAGGTGGGACAAGGAGGGCCAAAGAGGGAAAATGATTGAAAGGAGTGACAAGGAGGGAAAAGGAGGACAAAGGAGGGGCAATGAGGGACAAGCAGGAGCAAGGAGGGGCAATGAGGGTCGAGGAGGGATAAGGTGGGACAAGTACGGGCAATGAGGGACAAGGAGGGTCAAGGAGGGTCAAGGAGGGACAAGGACGGGCAAGGAGGGACAAAGAGGGAAAAGGAGGGAAAATGAGGGTCAAGGAGGTACAAGGAGGGTCAAGGAGCGACAAGGAGGGACAATGAGTGAAAAAGAGGGACAAGCAGGGACAAGGAGGGAAAGGAGTGACAAGGAGGGATAAGGAGGGAAAACAACGGAAAAGGAGTGACAAGGAGGGGCAATGAGGGAGAAGGAGGGACAAGCAGGAACTAGGTGGGACATGGAGGGAATATGAGGGTCAAGGACGGTCAAGGAGGGGCAATGAGGGAACAGAAAGAAAAGGAGGACAAAGGAGGAGCAAAGAGGGACAAGGAGGGATAAGGAGGGGCAATGAGGGACAAGGAGGGACCAGGAGGGATTAGGAGGGACAAGGATGGGTAAGGAGGGGTAAGGAGGGAAAGGAGTGACAAGGACGGATAAGGAGCGATAAGGAGGGACAAGGAGGGAAAAGGACGAAAAGGACGAAAAAGGAGTGACAAGGAGGGGCAAGGAGGGACAAGGAGGTTCAATGAGGGACAAGTAGGGAAAAGGAGTGAAAAGGAGGGAGAAGCAGGGACAAGGAGGGACAAGGAGTGACAAGGAGGGACAAGGAGGGAAAAGGAGGGACCAGGAGGGACAAGGAGGGAAAATGAGGGAAAAGGAAGGAAAATGATGGAAAACGTGTGACAAGGAGGGACAATTAGGGCGCAATGAGGGACAAGGAGGGAAAAGGACGGAAAAGGAGTGACAAGGAGGGGGAAAATGATTGAAAGGAGTGACAAGGAGGACAAAGGAGGGGCAATGATGGTCAAGGAGGGACAATGAGGGACAAGGACGGGCAATGAGGGACAAGGAGGGACAAGGAGGGACAAAGAGGGAAAATGATTGAAAGGAAAGACAAGGAGGGAAAAGGAGGACAAAGGAGGGGCAATGAGGGACAAGGAGGAACAAGGAGGGACAATGAAGGTCAAGGAGGGATAAGGAGGTACAAGGACGGGCAATGAGGGACAAGGAGGGTCAAGGAGGGACAATGAGTGAAAAAGAGGGAGAAGCAGGGAAAAGGAGGGACAATGATTGACAAGGAGGGAAAATGAGGGAAAAGGAGGGACAAGGAGTGAAAAGGAGGGACAAAGAGGGACCAGGAGGGACAAGGAGGGAAAATGAGGGACAAGTAGGGACAAGGAGGGAAAAGGAGCGAAAAGGAGGGAGAAGCAGGGAAAAGGAGGGACAATGATTGACAAGGAGGGAAAATGAGGGAAAAGGAGGGACAAGGAGTGAAAAGGAGGGACAAGGAGTGACAAGGAGGGACAAGGAGGGCTAAGGAGGGATAAGGAGGGACAAGGAGTGACAAGGAGGCTCTCGGAGGGAAAAGGAAGGACAAGGAGTGAAAAGGAAGGAAAAGAAGGAATAATTAGCGACAAGGAGGGACAAGGAGGGAAAAGGACGGAAAAGGAGTGATAAGGAGGGTCAATGAGGGACAAGGAGGGAAAAAAATGAAAAGGAGGGAAAAGGAGGGATAAGGAGCGACAAGGAGGGACAAGCAATGACAAGGAGGATCAAGGAGTGACAAGGAGGGTCTCGGAGGGACAAGGAGGGGCAATGAGGAAAAAGGAGGGGCAATGAGGGACAAGGAGGGACAAGGAGTGACAAGGAGGAACACGGAGGGACTAGTAGGGACAAAGAGAGACAAGGAGGACAAAGGAGGGGTAAGGAGAGACAACGAGAGAAAATGAGGGAAAGGATTGAAAAAGAGTGACAAGGAGGGACAAAGGGGGAAAATGATTGAAAGGAGTGACAAGGAGTGTCAAGGAGGGACAAGGAGGGAAAAGGAGGACAAAAGAGGGGCAATGAGGGTCAAGGAGGGATAAGGAGGGACAAGGACGGGCAATGACGGACAAGGAGTGACAAGGAGGGACAAAGAGGGAAAATGATTGAAAGGAGTGACAAGGAGGGAAAAGGAGGACAAAGGAGGGGCAATGAGGGACAAGGAGGAACAAGGAGGGTAAAAGAGGAACAAAGATGGAGAAGGAGTGGCAAGGAGTGACAAGGAGGGAAAAGGAGGGGCAATGAGGGACAGGGAGGGACGAGGAGGAAAAATGAGGGGCAATGAGGAGCAATGAGGGATTAGTAGGGAAAAAGAGTAAGAAGAAGGGACAAGGAGGGGCAAGGAGGGAAAAGGACGGAGGGACAAGGAGGGGCAATGAGGGTCCAGGAGGGAAAAAGAGTGACAAGAAGGGACTAGGAGGGGTAAGGAGAGACAAGGAGATAAAAGGAGGGAAAAGGAGGACAAAGGAGGGGCAATGAGGGTCAATGAGGGACAATGAGGGTCAAGGAGGGATAAGGAGGGACAAGGACGGGCAATGAGGGACAAGGTGGGACAAGGAGGGCCAAAGAGTGAGAAGAAGGGACAAGGAGGGGCAAGGAGAGATAAGGAGGGAAAAAGGAGTGACAAGGAGGGAAAATGATTGAAAAGGAGTGACAAGGAGGGAAAAGGAAGACAAAGGAGTGGCAATGAGGAGCAATGAGGGTCCAGGAGGGAAAAAGAGTGACAAGAAGGGACTAGGAGGGGTAAGGAGAGACAAGGAGGGAAAGGAGTGACAAGGAGGGACAAGGAAGTACAAGGAGGGATAAGGGGGGCAATGAGGGACAAGGGGGGACAAGGAGGGACAAAGAGGGAGAAGGAGTGGCAAGGAGGGACAAAGAGGGAGAAGGAGTGGCAAGGAGGGAAAAGGAGGGAAAGGAGTGACAAGGAGGGACAAGGAGGGACAAGCAGGGAAAATGAGGAACAAGGAGTGCCAAGGAGGGACAAGTACGGACCAGGAGGGACAAGGAGGGAAGAGGAGGGACAATGAGGGAGAAGGAGGGAAAAGGAGGACAAAGGAGGGGCAATGAGGGACAAGGAGGAACAAGGAAGGACAAGCAGGGAAAATGAAGAACAAGTACGGACCAGGAGGGACAAGGAGGGAAAATAAGGAACAAGGAGGGACAAGTACGGACCAGGAGGGACAAGGAGGAACAATGAGGGACAAGGAGGAACAATGAGGGACAATGAGGGACAAGGAGGGGCAATGAGGGACAAGTAGGGTCAAGGAGGGGCAACGATGGGCAATGAGGGACAAGGAGGGCCAAGGAGTGCAAGTTCGGACCAGGAGGGATAATGAGGGACAAGGAGGGAAAAGATGGGCAAGGAGGAGCAAGGAGAGACCAGGATGGACATTGAGGGACAAGGAGGGAAAAGATGGGCAAGGAGGAGCAAGGAGAGACCAGGATGGACATTGAGGGACAAGGAGGGACAAGGATGGCCAAGGAGGGACAAGTACGGACCAGGAGGGACAAGGAGAGTCAAGGAGGGACAAGTAGGATCAAGGAGGGACAAGGAGGGACAAGCAGGGACAAGCAGGGGCAAGGAGGGACAAGAAGGGTCAGGGTGGGACAAGGAGGGACAAGGAGGGACAATAAGGGACAAGGAGGGACAAGGAGGGACTAGGAGGGAAAAGGGGGGAAAGGAGGAAAAGGTAGTGACAAGGAGGAACAAGGAGGGACAAGGAGGGACAAGGAGGAAAATGGTGGGACAGCAGGGGCAATAACGGACAAGGAGGGATAAGGATGGAAAGGAGTGACAAGGAGGGAAAGGAGTGACAAGGAGGGATAAGGAGGGAAAAGGACGGAAAAGAAGTGACAAGGAGGGGCAATGAGGGACAAGGAGGGAGAAGGAGGGACAAGCAGGAACTAGGTGGGACATGGAGGGAATATGAGGGTCAAGGAGGGGCAAGGAGGGAACCGAAAGAAAAGGAGGACAAAGGAGGAGCAAAGAGGGACAAGGAGGGACAAGCATGGACAAGGAGGGATAAGGAGGGCAATGAGGGAAAAGGAGTGACCAGGAGGGACAAGGAGGGGCAAGGAGGGAAAGGAGTGACAAGGAGGGATAAGGAGGGACAAGGAGGGAAAAGGACGGAAAAGGAGTGACAAGGAGGTGCAATGAGGGACAAGGAGGGGCAATGTGGGACAAGGAGGGACAAGGAGGGATAAGGAGTGACAAGGAGGGGCCATGAGGGACAAGGAGGTTCAATGAGGGACAAGTAGGGACCAGGAGGGACAAGGAGGGAAAGGAGTGACAAGGAGGGATAAGGAGGGACAAGGACGGAAAAGGAGTGACAAGGAGGTGCAATGAGGGACAAGGAGGGGCAATGTGGGACAAGGAGGGAAAAGGAGTGACAAGGAGGGGCCATGAGGGACAAGGAGGTTCAATGAGGGACAAGTAGGGACAAGGAGGAATAAGGAGGGACAAGGAGTGACAAGGAGGCTGTCGGAGGGAAAAGGAAGGACAAGGAGGGAAATGGAGGGACAAGGAGGGGCAATGAGGGACAAGGAGTGAAAAGGAGGGAAAAAAGGGATAATTAGCGACAAGGAGGGTCAAGGAGGGAAAAGGACGGAAAAGGAGTGACAAGGAGGGACAAGGAGGGTCAATGAGGGACAAGGATGGAAAAGGAGGGATAAGGATGGAAAGGAGTGACAAGGAGGGAAAGGAGTGACAAGGAGGGATAAGGAGGGAAAAGGACGGAAAAGAAGTGACAAGGAGGGGCAATGAGGGACAAGGAGGGAGAAGGAGGGACAAGCAGGAACATGGAGGGAATATGAGGGTCAAGGAGGGAACAGAAAGAAAAGTAGGACAAAGGAGGAGCAAAGAGGGACAAGGAGTGACAAGGAGGAACACGGAGGTGTTAGTAGGGGCAAGGTGATACAGAGTGAAAAGGAGGCATAAGGAGCGACAAGCAGTGACAAGGAGGATCAAGGAGTGACAAGGAGGGTCTCGGAAGGACAATGAGGGAAAAAGAGGGTCAATGAGGGACAAGGAGCGACAAGGAGGGACAAGGAGGGAAAAGGAGGTATAAGGAGCGACAAGGAAGGTCAGGGAGGGACAAGGAGCGACAATTAGGGAAAAGGAGGGACAAGGAGGGATAAGGAGGGGCAATGAGGGACAATGAGGGACAAGGAGGGACAAGGAGGGATCAGGAGGGATTTCGTGGGACAAGGAGGGGTTAGGAGGGAAAGGAGTGCCAAGGAGGGATAAGGACGGATAAGGAGGGACAAGGAGGGAAGAGGAGTGTCAAGGAGGGGCAAGGATGGAAAAGGAGTGACAAGGAGGGACAAGGAGGTTCAATGAGGGACAAGTAGGGACAAGGAGGGAAAAGGAGCGAAAAGGAGGGAGAAGCAGGGAAAAGGAGGGACCAGGAGGGACAAGGAGGAAAATGAGGGAAAAGGAAGGAAAATGAGGGAAAACTTGTGATAAGGAGGGACAATTAGGGCGCAATGAGGGATAAGGAGGGACCAGGAGGGACAAGGAGGGACAAGGAGTGACAAGGAGGCTCTCGGAGGGAAAAGGAAGGACAAGGAGGGAAATGGAGGGGCAATGAGGGTCAATGAGGGACAAAGAGTGAAAAGGAGTGAAAAGAAGGGATAATTAGCGACAAGGAGGGTCAAGGAGGGAAAAGGACGAAAAGGAGTGACAAGGAAGGACAAGGAGGGTCAATGAGGGACAAGGAGGGAAAAGGAGTGGAAAAGATTGAAAAGGAGGGAAAAGGAGGGATAAGGAGCGTCAAGGAGGGACAAGCAATGACATGGAGGATCAAGGAGTGACAAGGAGGGTCTTGGCGGGACAAGGATGGGCAATGAGGGAAAAGGAGGGGCAATGAGGGACAAGGAGGGACAAGGAGGGACAAGGAGTGACAAGGAGTGACAAGGAGGAACACGGAGGGACTAGTAGGGGCAAGGAGATACAAGGAGAGACAAGGAGGACAAAGGAGGGGCAATGAGGAGCAATGAGGAGCAATAAGGGTCCAGGAGGGATAAAGAGTGACAAGAAGGTTCAAGGAGGGGTAAGGAGAGACAAGGAGAGAAAAGGAGGGAAAGGATTGAAAAGGAGTGACAAGGAGGGACAAAGCGGGAAAATGATTGAAAGGAGTAACAAGGAGGGAAAAGGAGGACAAAGGAGGGGCAATGAGGGACAAGGAGGAACAAGGAGGGGCAATGAGGGTCAAGGAGGGATAAGGAGGGACAAGTACTGGCAATGAGGGACAAGGAGGGGAAATGAGGGATATGGTGGAAAAGGAGTAACAAGGAGGGACAAAGAGGGAAAATGATTGAAAGAAGTGACAAGGAGGGACAAGGAGGGAAAGGAGTGACAAGGAGGGATAAGGAGGGATAAGGAGTGACAAGGAGGGAAGAGGAGTGACAAGGAGGGGCAAAGACGGAAAAGGAGTGACAAGGAGGGGCAAGGAGGGACAAGGAGGTTCAATGAGGGACAAGTAGGGACAAGGAGGGAAAAGGAGCGAAAAGGAGGGAGAAGCAGGGTCAAGGAGGAACAAGGAGGGACAATGAGGATCAAAAGGAGAAAAAAGAGGGAGAAGGAGTGGCAAGGAGTGACAAGGAGGGGCAATGAGGGACAAGGAGGGGCAAGGAGGACAAAGGAGGGGCAATGAGGAGCAATGAGGGACCAGGAGGGAAAAAGAGTGAGAAGAAGGGACAAGGAGGGGCAAGGAGAGACGAGGAGGGAAAGGAGGGAAAAGGAGTGACAAGGAAGGAAAAGGAGGGAAAATGATTGAAAAGGAGTGACAAGGAGGGAAAAGGAAGACAAAGGAGGGGCAATGAGGAGCAATGAGGGTCCAGGAGGGAAAAAGAGGACAAAGGAGGGCCAATGAGGGACAAGGAGAAACAATGAGGGACAAGAATGGATAAAGAGGGTCAAGGAAGTAAAAGGAGTGACAAGGAGGGACAAGTAGGGACTTGGAGGGACAATGAGGGTCAGGGATGGTCAAGGAGGGACAAGGAGGACAAAGGAGTGGCAATGAGAGACAATGAGGGACAAGCAGGGACAAGAAGGGACAAGGAGGGATAAGCAGGGAAAGGATTGACAAGGAGGGATAAGGGGGGAAAAGGACGGAAAAGGAGTGACAAGGAGGGGCAATGATGGTCAATGAGGGAAAAGGAGGACAAAGGAGGGCCAATGAGGGACAAGGAGAAACAAGGAGGGACAAGGAATAAGGAGGGTCAAGGAAGGAAAAGGAGTGACAAGGAGGGACAAGTAGGGACTTGGAGGGACAATGAGGGTCAGGGATGGTCAAGGAGGGACAAGGAGGACAAAGGAGTGGCAATGAGGGACAAGCAGGGACAATAAGGGACAAGGAGGGAAAGGAGTGACAAGGAGGGATAAGGAGGGAAAAGGACGGAAAAGGATTGACAAGGAGGGACAATGAGGGAGAAGGAGGGACAAGCAGGAACTAGGTGGGACATGGAGGGAATATGAGGGTCAAGGATGGTCAAGGAGGGGCAAGGAGGGAACAGAAAGAAAAGGATGACAAAGGAGGAGCAAAGAGGGACAAGGAGGGACAAGCAGGGATAAGGAGGGGCAATGAGGGACAAGGAGGGATTAGGAGGGACCAGGAGGGATTAGGAGGGACAAGGAGGGGTAAGGAGGGAAAGGAGTGACAAGGAGGGATAAAGAAGGAAAGGAGTGACATGGAGTGGCAAGGAGGGACAAGGAGGTTCAATGAGGGACAAGTAGGGACAAGGAGGGAAAAGAAGCGAAAAGGATGGAGAAGCAGGGAAAAGGAGGGACAATGATTGACAAGGAGGGAAAATGAGGGAAAAGGAGGGACAAGGAGTGACAAGGAGGGACAAGGAGGGATAAGGAGGGACAAGGAGTGACAAGGAGGCTCTCGGAGTGAAAAGGAAGGACAAGGAGGGAAATGGAGGGACAAGGAGGGGAAATGAGGGTCAATGAGGGACAAGGAGTGAAAAGGAAGGAAAAGAAGGGATAATTAGCGACAAGGAGGGTCAAGGAGGGACAAGGAGGGAAAAGGACGGAAAAGGAGTGACAAGGAGGGTCAATGAGGGACAAGGAGGGAAAAAGAGTGAAAAGGAGGGACAAGCAATGACAAGGAGGATCAAGGAGTGACAAGGAGGGTCTCGGAGGGACAAGGAGGGGCAATGAGGAAAAAAGAGGGGCAATGAGGGACAAGGAGAGTCAAGGAGGGAAAAGGAGGGACAAGGAGTGACAAGGAGGAACACGGAGGGACTAGTAGGGACAAATAGAGACAAGGAGGACAAAGGAGGGGCAATGAGGAGCAATGAGGGTCCAGGAGGGAAAAAGAGTGACAAGAAGGGTCAAGGAGGGGTAAGGAGAGACAACGAGAGAAAATGACGGAAATGATTGAAAAAGAGTGACAAGGAGGGACAAAGGGGGAAAATGATTGAAAGGAGTGACAAGGAGTGTCAAGGAGGGACAAGGAGGGAAAAGGAGGACAAAGGAGGGGCAACGAGGGTCAAGGAGGGACAATGTGGGTAAACGAGGAACAAAGATGGAGAAGGAGTGGCAAGGAGTGACAAGGAGGGAAAAGGAGGGGCAATGAGGGACAGGGAGGGACGAGGAGGACAAAGGAGGGGCAATGAGGAGCAATGTGGGATTAGTAGGGAAAAAGAGTGAGAAGAAGGGACAAGGAGGGGCAAGGAGGGAAAAGGACGGAGGGACAAGGAGGGAAAATGATTGAAAAAGAGTGAAAAGGAAGACAAAGGAGGGTCCAGGAGGGAAAAATAGTGACAAGAAGGGACTAGGAGGGGTAAGGAGAGACAAGGAGATAAAAGGAGGGAAAAGGAGGACAAAGGAGGGGCAATGAGGATCAAGGAGGGACAATGAGGGTCAAGGAGGGATAAGGAGGGACAAGGACGGGCAATGAGGGACAAGGTGGGACAAGGACGGGCAATGAGGGACAAGGTGGGACAAGGAGGGCCAAAGAGGGAAAATGATTGAAAGGAGTGACAAGGAGGGAAAAGGAGGGCAAAGGAGGGGCAATGAGGGACAAGCAGGAGCAAGGAGGGGCAATGAGGGTCAAGGAGGGATAAGGAGGGACAAGTACGGGCAATGAGGGACAAGGAGGGTCAAGGAGGGACCAGGACGGGCAAGGAGTGACAAGGAGGTGCAATGAGGGACAAGGAGGGGCAATGTGGGACAAGGAGGGACAAGGAGGGATAAGGAGTGACAAGGAGGGGCCATGAGGGACAAGGAGGTTCAATGAGGGACAAGTAGGGACCAGGAGGGACAAGGAGGGAAAGGAGTGACAAGGAGGGATAAGGAGGGACAAGGACGGAAAAGGAGTGACAAGGAGGTGCAATGAGGGACAAGGAGGGGCAATGTGGGACAAGGAGGGAAAAGGAGTGACAAGGAGGGGCCATGAGGGACAAGGAGGTTCAATGAGGGACAAGTAGGGACAAGGAGGAATAAGGAGGGACAAGGAGTGACAAGGAGGCTGTCGGAGGGAAAAGGAAGGACAAGGAGGGAAATGGAGGGACAAGGAGGGGCAATGAGGGACAAGGAGTGAAAAGGAGGGAAAAAAGGGATAATTAGCGACAAGGAGGGTCAAGGAGGGAAAAGGACGGAAAAGGAGTGACAAGGAGGGACAAGGAGGGTCAATGAGGGACAAGGATGGAAAAGGAGGGATAAGGATGGAAAGGAGTGACAAGGAGGGAAAGGAGTGACAAGGAGGGATAAGGAGGGAAAAGGACGGAAAAGAAGTGACAAGGAGGGGCAATGAGGGACAAGGAGGGAGAAGGAGGGACAAGCAGGAACATGGAGGGAATATGAGGGTCAAGGAGGGAACAGAAAGAAAAGTAGGACAAAGGAGGAGCAAAGAGGGACAAGGAGTGACAAGGAGGAACACGGAGGTGTTAGTAGGGGCAAGGTGATACAGAGTGAAAAGGAGGCATAAGGAGCGACAAGCAGTGACAAGGAGGATCAAGGAGTGACAAGGAGGGTCTCGGAAGGACAATGAGGGAAAAAGAGGGTCAATGAGGGACAAGGAGCGACAAGGAGGGACAAGGAGGGAAAAGGAGGTATAAGGAGCGACAAGGAAGGTCAGGGAGGGACAAGGAGCGACAATTAGGGAAAAGGAGGGACAAGGAGGGATAAGGAGGGGCAATGAGGGACAATGAGGGACAAGGAGGGACAAGGAGGGATCAGGAGGGATTTCGTGGGACAAGGAGGGGTTAGGAGGGAAAGGAGTGCCAAGGAGGGATAAGGACGGATAAGGAGGGACAAGGAGGGAAGAGGAGTGTCAAGGAGGGGCAAGGATGGAAAAGGAGTGACAAGGAGGGACAAGGAGGTTCAATGAGGGACAAGTAGGGACAAGGAGGGAAAAGGAGCGAAAAGGAGGGAGAAGCAGGGAAAAGGAGGGACCAGGAGGGACAAGGAGGAAAATGAGGGAAAAGGAAGGAAAATGAGGGAAAACTTGTGATAAGGAGGGACAATTAGGGCGCAATGAGGGATAAGGAGGGACCAGGAGGGACAAGGAGGGACAAGGAGTGACAAGGAGGCTCTCGGAGGGAAAAGGAAGGACAAGGAGGGAAATGGAGGGGCAATGAGGGTCAATGAGGGACAAAGAGTGAAAAGGAGTGAAAAGAAGGGATAATTAGCGACAAGGAGGGTCAAGGAGGGAAAAGGACGAAAAGGAGTGACAAGGAAGGACAAGGAGGGTCAATGAGGGACAAGGAGGGAAAAGGAGTGGAAAAGATTGAAAAGGAGGGAAAAGGAGGGATAAGGAGCGTCAAGGAGGGACAAGCAATGACATGGAGGATCAAGGAGTGACAAGGAGGGTCTTGGCGGGACAAGGATGGGCAATGAGGGAAAAGGAGGGGCAATGAGGGACAAGGAGGGACAAGGAGGGACAAGGAGTGACAAGGAGTGACAAGGAGGAACACGGAGGGACTAGTAGGGGCAAGGAGATACAAGGAGAGACAAGGAGGACAAAGGAGGGGCAATGAGGAGCAATGAGGAGCAATAAGGGTCCAGGAGGGATAAAGAGTGACAAGAAGGTTCAAGGAGGGGTAAGGAGAGACAAGGAGAGAAAAGGAGGGAAAGGATTGAAAAGGAGTGACAAGGAGGGACAAAGCGGGAAAATGATTGAAAGGAGTAACAAGGAGGGAAAAGGAGGACAAAGGAGGGGCAATGAGGGACAAGGAGGAACAAGGAGGGGCAATGAGGGTCAAGGAGGGATAAGGAGGGACAAGTACTGGCAATGAGGGACAAGGAGGGGAAATGAGGGATATGGTGGAAAAGGAGTAACAAGGAGGGACAAAGAGGGAAAATGATTGAAAGAAGTGACAAGGAGGGACAAGGAGGGAAAGGAGTGACAAGGAGGGATAAGGAGGGATAAGGAGTGACAAGGAGGGAAGAGGAGTGACAAGGAGGGGCAAAGACGGAAAAGGAGTGACAAGGAGGGGCAAGGAGGGACAAGGAGGTTCAATGAGGGACAAGTAGGGACAAGGAGGGAAAAGGAGCGAAAAGGAGGGAGAAGCAGGGTCAAGGAGGAACAAGGAGGGACAATGAGGATCAAAAGGAGAAAAAAGAGGGAGAAGGAGTGGCAAGGAGTGACAAGGAGGGGCAATGAGGGACAAGGAGGGGCAAGGAGGACAAAGGAGGGGCAATGAGGAGCAATGAGGGACCAGGAGGGAAAAAGAGTGAGAAGAAGGGACAAGGAGGGGCAAGGAGAGACGAGGAGGGAAAGGAGGGAAAAGGAGTGACAAGGAAGGAAAAGGAGGGAAAATGATTGAAAAGGAGTGACAAGGAGGGAAAAGGAAGACAAAGGAGGGGCAATGAGGAGCAATGAGGGTCCAGGAGGGAAAAAGAGGACAAAGGAGGGCCAATGAGGGACAAGGAGAAACAATGAGGGACAAGAATGGATAAAGAGGGTCAAGGAAGTAAAAGGAGTGACAAGGAGGGACAAGTAGGGACTTGGAGGGACAATGAGGGTCAGGGATGGTCAAGGAGGGACAAGGAGGACAAAGGAGTGGCAATGAGAGACAATGAGGGACAAGCAGGGACAAGAAGGGACAAGGAGGGATAAGCAGGGAAAGGATTGACAAGGAGGGATAAGGGGGGAAAAGGACGGAAAAGGAGTGACAAGGAGGGGCAATGATGGTCAATGAGGGAAAAGGAGGACAAAGGAGGGCCAATGAGGGACAAGGAGAAACAAGGAGGGACAAGGAATAAGGAGGGTCAAGGAAGGAAAAGGAGTGACAAGGAGGGACAAGTAGGGACTTGGAGGGACAATGAGGGTCAGGGATGGTCAAGGAGGGACAAGGAGGACAAAGGAGTGGCAATGAGGGACAAGCAGGGACAATAAGGGACAAGGAGGGAAAGGAGTGACAAGGAGGGATAAGGAGGGAAAAGGACGGAAAAGGATTGACAAGGAGGGACAATGAGGGAGAAGGAGGGACAAGCAGGAACTAGGTGGGACATGGAGGGAATATGAGGGTCAAGGATGGTCAAGGAGGGGCAAGGAGGGAACAGAAAGAAAAGGATGACAAAGGAGGAGCAAAGAGGGACAAGGAGGGACAAGCAGGGATAAGGAGGGGCAATGAGGGACAAGGAGGGATTAGGAGGGACCAGGAGGGATTAGGAGGGACAAGGAGGGGTAAGGAGGGAAAGGAGTGACAAGGAGGGATAAAGAAGGAAAGGAGTGACATGGAGTGGCAAGGAGGGACAAGGAGGTTCAATGAGGGACAAGTAGGGACAAGGAGGGAAAAGAAGCGAAAAGGATGGAGAAGCAGGGAAAAGGAGGGACAATGATTGACAAGGAGGGAAAATGAGGGAAAAGGAGGGACAAGGAGTGACAAGGAGGGACAAGGAGGGATAAGGAGGGACAAGGAGTGACAAGGAGGCTCTCGGAGTGAAAAGGAAGGACAAGGAGGGAAATGGAGGGACAAGGAGGGGAAATGAGGGTCAATGAGGGACAAGGAGTGAAAAGGAAGGAAAAGAAGGGATAATTAGCGACAAGGAGGGTCAAGGAGGGACAAGGAGGGAAAAGGACGGAAAAGGAGTGACAAGGAGGGTCAATGAGGGACAAGGAGGGAAAAAGAGTGAAAAGGAGGGACAAGCAATGACAAGGAGGATCAAGGAGTGACAAGGAGGGTCTCGGAGGGACAAGGAGGGGCAATGAGGAAAAAAGAGGGGCAATGAGGGACAAGGAGAGTCAAGGAGGGAAAAGGAGGGACAAGGAGTGACAAGGAGGAACACGGAGGGACTAGTAGGGACAAATAGAGACAAGGAGGACAAAGGAGGGGCAATGAGGAGCAATGAGGGTCCAGGAGGGAAAAAGAGTGACAAGAAGGGTCAAGGAGGGGTAAGGAGAGACAACGAGAGAAAATGACGGAAATGATTGAAAAAGAGTGACAAGGAGGGACAAAGGGGGAAAATGATTGAAAGGAGTGACAAGGAGTGTCAAGGAGGGACAAGGAGGGAAAAGGAGGACAAAGGAGGGGCAACGAGGGTCAAGGAGGGACAATGTGGGTAAACGAGGAACAAAGATGGAGAAGGAGTGGCAAGGAGTGACAAGGAGGGAAAAGGAGGGGCAATGAGGGACAGGGAGGGACGAGGAGGACAAAGGAGGGGCAATGAGGAGCAATGTGGGATTAGTAGGGAAAAAGAGTGAGAAGAAGGGACAAGGAGGGGCAAGGAGGGAAAAGGACGGAGGGACAAGGAGGGAAAATGATTGAAAAAGAGTGAAAAGGAAGACAAAGGAGGGTCCAGGAGGGAAAAATAGTGACAAGAAGGGACTAGGAGGGGTAAGGAGAGACAAGGAGATAAAAGGAGGGAAAAGGAGGACAAAGGAGGGGCAATGAGGATCAAGGAGGGACAATGAGGGTCAAGGAGGGATAAGGAGGGACAAGGACGGGCAATGAGGGACAAGGTGGGACAAGGACGGGCAATGAGGGACAAGGTGGGACAAGGAGGGCCAAAGAGGGAAAATGATTGAAAGGAGTGACAAGGAGGGAAAAGGAGGGCAAAGGAGGGGCAATGAGGGACAAGCAGGAGCAAGGAGGGGCAATGAGGGTCAAGGAGGGATAAGGAGGGACAAGTACGGGCAATGAGGGACAAGGAGGGTCAAGGAGGGACCAGGACGGGCAAGGAGGGACAAAGAGGGAAAAGGAGGGAAAATGAGGGTCAAGGAGGTACAAGGAGGGTCAAGGAGCGACAAGGAGGGACAATGAGTGAAAAAGAGGGACAAGCAGGGACAATGAGGGAAAAGAAGGAGCAATGAGGGACACGCATGGACATCAGGGACAAGGAGGGCCAATGAGGGACAATGAAGGACATGGAGGGACAAGTAGGGACAAGGAGGGACAAGGATGGACAAGGAGGGACAAGGAGGGACAAGGAGGGACAAAGAGGGACAAAGAGGAACAAAGAGGGAGAAGGAGTGGCAAGGAGGGACAAAGAGGAGCAAAGAGGGAGAAGGAGTGGCAAGGACTGACAAGGAGGGAAAAGGAGGGGCAATGAGGGACGAGGATGACAAAGGAGGGGCAATGAGGAGAAATGAGGGACCAGTAGGGAAAAAGAGGGAGAAGAAGGTACAAGGAGGGGCAAGGAGGGAAAAGGACGGAAAAGGAGGGAAAAGGAGTGACAAGGAGGGACAAGGAGGGAAAATGATTGAAAAGGAGGGAAAAGGAAGACAAAGGAGGGGCAATGAGGGTCCAGGAGGGAAAAAGAGTGACAAGAAGGGATTAGGAGGGGTAAGGAGAGACAAGGAGATAAAAGGAGGGAAAGGAGTGACAAGGAGGGACAAAGAGGGAAAATGATTGAAAGGAGTGACAAGGAGGGACAAGGAAGTACAAGGAGGGATAAGGGGGGGCAATGAGGGACAAGGGGGGACAAGGAGGGACAAAGAAGGAGAAGGAGTGGCAAGGAGGGACAAAGAGGGAGAAGGAGTGGCAAGGAGGGAAAAGGAGGGGCAATGAAGCACAAGGAGGTCAAAGGAGGGGCAATGAGGGACCAGGAGGGAAAAAGAGTGAGAAGAAGGGACAAGGAGGGGCAAGGAGAGATAAGGAGGGAAAAAGGAGTGACAAGGAGGGAAAATGATTGAAAAGGAGTGACAAGGAGGGAAAAGGAAGACAAAGGAGTGGCAATGAGGAGCAATGAGGGTCCAGGAGGGAAAAAGAGTGACAAGAAGGGACTAGGAGGGGTAAGGAGAGACAAGGAGGGAAAGGAGTGACAAGGAGGGACAAGGAAGTACAAGGAGGGATAAGGGGGGCAATGAGGGACAAGGGGGGGACAAGGAGGGACAAAGAGGGAGAAGGAGTGGCAAGGAGGGACAAAGAGGAACAAAGAGGGAGAAGGAGTGGCAAGGAGGGAAAAGGAGGGGCAATGAAGCACAAGGAGGTCAAAGGAGGAGCAATGAGGGACCAGGAGGGAAAAAGAGTGAGAAGAAGGGACAAGGAGGGGCAAGGAGAGATAAGGAGGGAAAAAGGAGTGACAAGGAGGGAAAATGATTGAAAAGGAGTGACAAGGAGGGAAAAGGAAGACAAAGGAGTGGCAATGAGGGTCCAGGAGGGAAAAAGAGTGACAAGAAGGGACTAGGAGGGGTAAGGAGAGACAAGGAGGGAAAGGAGTGACAAGGAGGGACAAGCAGGAACTAGGTGGGTCATGGAGGGAATATGAGGGTCAAGGAGGGAACAGAAGAAAAGGAGGAGCAAAGAGGGACAAGCAGGGACAAGGAGGGATAAGGAGGGATTAGGAGGGAAAAGGAGGACAAAGGAGTGCCAATGAGGGACAAGGAGAAACAAGGAGGGACAAGAAGGGATAAGGAGGGTCAAGGAAGGAAAAGGAGTGACAAGGAGGGAGAAGTAGGGACTTGGAGGGACAATGAGGGTCAGGGATGGTCAAGGCTGGTCAAGGAGGGACAAGGAGGACAAAGGAGTGGCAATGAGAGACAATGAGGGACAAGCAGAGACAATAAGGGACAAGGAGGGATAAGGAGGGAATGGAGTGACAAGGAGTGGCAAGGAGAGACAAGAAGGGTCAATGAGGGACAAGGAGGAAAAGGAGTGACAAGGAGGGGCAAGGAGGGAGAAGGAGGGACAAGCAGGAACTAGGTGGGACATGGAGGGAATATGAGGGTCAAGGACGGTATAGGAGGGGCAAGGAGGGAACAGAAAGAAAAGGAGGACAAAGGAGGAGCCAAGAGGGACAAGGAGGGACAAGCAGGGATAAGGAGGGGCAATGAGGGACAATGAGGGACAAGGAGGGACAAGGAGGGATAAGGAGGGATAAGGAGGGATAAGGAGGGACAAGGAGGGACAAGGAGGACAAAGGAGGGGCAATGAGGGTCCAGGAGGGAAAAAGAGTGACAAGAAGGGTCAAGGAGGGGTAAGGAGAGACAAGTAGAGAAAAGGAGGGAAAGGATTGAAAATGAGTGACAAGGAGGGACAAAGGGGGAAAATGATTGAAAAGGAGTGACAAGGAGGGAAAAGGAAGACAAAGGAGGGGCAATGAGGTCCAGGAGGGAAAAAGAGTGACACGAAGGGACTAGGAGGTTTAAGGAGAGACAAGGAGATAAAAGGAGGGAAAGGAGGGACAAGCAGGAACTAGGTGGGACATGGAGGGACAAGTAGGGACTTGGAGGGACAATGAGGGTCAGGGATGGTCAAGGAGGACAAGGAGGACAAAGGAGTGGCAATGAGAGACAATGAGGGACAAGCAGGGACAATAAGGGACTAGGAGGGAAAAGGAGTGACAAGGAAAAACAAGGAGGGACCATGACGGACAATGAGGGACAAGGAGGGACTAGTACGGACCAGGAGGAACAAGGAGGGATGAGCGGGGACTAGGAGGGACTAGGAGGGTCAAGGAGGGAAAAGGAGGTACGAGCAGGTACTAGGAGGGGCAAGGAGGGACAAGGAGGGAAAAGGAGGATAAAGGAGGGTAATGAGGGACAAGGAGGGACAAACAGGGAAAATGAGGGTCAAGTACGGACGAGGAGGGACAAGGAGGGAAGAGGAGGGGCAAGGAGTGACAAGGAGGGACAAGGAGGGACAAGGAGTGGCAAGGAGGGACAAGGAGGGATAAGCAGGGAAAGGAGGGAAAGGAGAGTCATGGAGGGAAAATGTGGAACAAGGAGGGACAATGAAGGGCAATGAGGGAAAAGGAGCAACAAGGAGGGCCAAGAAGGGGCAGTGAGGGGCAAGTATGATCAAGGAGGGACCAGGAGGGTCAAGGAGCGACAAGTAGGGATAAGAAGGGACAAGGAGGGACAAGCAGGATCAAGGAGGGACAAACAGGGACAAGGAAGGACTAGGAGGGTCAAGGCGGGAGAAGCAGGATCAAGGAGGGACAAACAGGGACAAGGCAGGACAAGGAGGGACAAGACGGGGCAAGGGGGGACCAGGAGGGATAAGGAGGTACATGGAGGGGCAATGAGGGACATGAAGGGGCTTTGGGGGACAAGCAGGATCAAGGAGGGACAAATAGGGACAAGGAAGGACAAGGAGAGACAGGGAGGGACCAGGAGGGTAAAGGAGGGAAAGGAGTGACAAGGAGGAACAAGGAGGGAAAAGAAGGGGCAATGAACAGCAAGGAGGGACAATTAGAGGCAATGAGGGACAAGGAGGGATAAGAACGGTCCAGGAGGGACAAGGAGGGACAAAGAGGGACAAGGAGGGTCAAGAAGTGACAAGGAGGGACAACGAGGGACAACGACGGACAAGGAGGGACAATGAGGGGCAATGAGGGACAAGGAGGGACCATGAGGGAAAAGGAGGGAAAGGAAGAACAAGGAGGGACAATGAGGGGCAATGAAGAGCAAGGAGGGACCAGGAGGTACAATTAGGGGCAATGAGGGACAAGGAGGGAAAAGGAGCGAAAAGGAGGGAGAAGCAGGGAAAAGGAGGGACAAGGAGGGAAAATGAGGGAAAAGGAGGGACCAGGAGGGACAAGGAGGAAAATGAGGGAAAAGGAAGGAAAATGAGGGAAAACTTGTGATAAGGAGGGACAATTAGGGCGCAATGAGGGATAAGGAGGGACCAGGAGGGACAAGGAGGGACAAGGGGGGACAAGGAGTGACAAGGAGGCTCTCGGAGGGAAAAGGAAGGACAAGGAGGGAAATGGAGGGGCAATGAGGGACAAAGAGTGAAAAGGAGTGAAAAGAAGGGATAATTAGCGACAAGGAGGGTCAAGGAGGGAAAAGGACGAAAAGGAGTGACAAGGAAGGACAAGGAGGGTCAATGAGGGACAAGGAGGGAAAAGGAGTGGAAAAGATTGAAAAGGAGGGAAAAGGAGGGATAAGGAGCGTCAAGGAGGGACAAGCAATGACATGGAGGATCAAGGAGTGACAAGGAGGGTCTTGGCGGGACAAGGATGGGCAATGAGGGAAAAGGAGGGGCAATGAGGGACAAGGAGGGACAAGGAGGGACAAGGAGTGACAAGGAGTGACAAGGAGGAACACGGAGGGACTAGTAGGGGCAAGGAGAGACAAGGAGGACAAAGGAGGGGCAATGAGGAGCAATGCGGGTCCAGGAGGGATAAAGAGTGACAAGAAGGGTCAAGGAGGGGTAAGGAGAGACAAGGAGAGAAAAGGAGGGAAAGGATTGAAAAGGAGTGACAAGGAGGAACAAGGAGGGACAAAGCGGGAAAATGATTGAAAGGAGTAACAAGGAGGGAAAAGGAGGACAAAGGAGGGGCAATGAGGGACAAGGAGGAACAAGGAGGGGCAATGAGGGTCAAGGAGGGATAAGGAGGGACAAGTACTGGCAATGAGGGACAAGGAGGGGAAATGAGGGATATGGTGGGAAAGGAGTGACAAGGAGGGACAAAGAGGGAAAATGATTGAAAGAAGTGACAAGGAGGGACAAGGAGGGAAAGGAGTGACAAGGAGGGATAAGGAGGGATAAGGAGTGACAAGGAGGGAAGAGGAGTGACAAGGAGGGGCAAAGACGGAAAAGGAGTGACAAGGAGGGGCAAGGAGGGACAAGGAGGTTCAATGAGGGACAAGTAGGGACAAGGAGGGAAAAGGAGCGAAAAGGAGGGAGAAGCAGGGTCAAGGAGGAACAAGGAGGGACAATGAGGATCAAAAGGAGAACAAAGAGGGAGAAGGAGTGGCAAGGAGTGACAAGGAGGGGTAATGAGGGACAAGGAGGGGCAAGGAGGACAAAGGGGGGGCAATGAGGAGCAATGAGGGACCAGGAGGGAAAAAGAGTGAGAAGAAGGGACAAGGAGGGGCAAGGAGAGACGAGGAGGGAAAGGAGGGAAAAGGAGTGACAAGGAAGGAAAAGGAGGGAAAATGATTTAAAAGGAGTGACAAGGAGGGAAAAGGAAGACAAAGGAGGGGCAATGAGGAGCAATGAGGGTCCAGGAGGGAAAAAGAGGACAAAGGAGGGCCAATGAGGGACAAGGAGAAACAATGAGGGACAAGAATGGATAAAGAGGGTCAAGGAAGTAAAAGGAGTGACAAGGAGGGACAAGTAGGGACTTGGAGGGACAATGAGGGTCAGGGATGGTCAAGGAGGGACAAGGAGGACAAAGGAGTGGCAATGAGAGACAATGAGGGACAAGCAGGGACAAGAAGGGACAAGGAGGGATAAGGAGGGAAAGGATTGACAAGGAGGGATAAGGGGGGAAAAGGACGGAAAAGGAGTGACAAGGAGGGGCAATGATGGTCAATGAGGGAAAAGGAGGACAAAGGAGGGCCAATGAGGGACAAGGAGAAACAAGGAGGGGCAAGGAATAAGGAGGGTCAAGGAAGGAAAAGGAGTGACAAGGAGGGACAAGTAGGGACTTGGAGGGACAATGAGGGTCAGGGATGGTCAAGGAGGGACAAGGAGGACAAAGGAGTGGCAATGAGGGACAAGCAGGGACAATAAGGGACAAGGAGGGAAAGGAGTGACAAGGAGGGATAAGGAGGGAAAAGGACGGAAAAGGTGTGACAAGGAGGGGCAATGAGGGAGAAGGAGGGACAAGCAGGAACTAGGTGGGACATGGAGGGAATATGAGGGTCAAGGATGGTCAAGGAGGGGCAAGGAGGGAACAGAAAGAAAAGGATGACAAAGGAGGAGCAAAGAGGGACAAGCAGGGATAAGGAGGGGCAATGAGGGACAAGGAGGGATTAGGAGGGACCAGGAGGGATTAGGAGGGACAAGGAGGGGTAAGGAGGGAAAGGAGTGACAAGGAGGGATAAAGAAGCGAAAAGGAGGGAGAAGCAGGGAAAAGGAGGGACAATGATTGACAAGGAGGGAAAATGAGGGAAAAGGAGGGACAAGGAGTGACAAGGAGTGCCAAGGAGGGACAAGGAGGGCTAAGGAGGGATAAGGAGGGACAAGGAGTGACAAGGAGGCTCTCGGAGTGAAAAGGAAGGACAAGGAGGGAAATGGAGGGACAAGGAGGGGAAATGAGGGTCAATGAGGGACAAGGAGTGAAAAGGAAGGAAGAGAAGGGATAATTAGCGACAAGGAGGGTCAAGGAGGGACAAGGAGGGAAAAGGACGGAAAAGGAGTGACAAGGAGGGTCAATGAGGGACAAGGAGGGAAAAAGAGTGAAAAGGAGGGAAAAGGAGGGACAAGCAATGACAAGGAGGATCAAGGAGTGACAAGGAGGGTCTCGGAGGGACAAGGAGGGGCAATGAGGAAAAAAGAGGGGCAATGAGGGACAAGGAGGGACAAGGAGTGACAAGGAGGAACACGGAGGGACTAGTAGGGACAAAAAGAGACAAGGAGGACAAAGGAGGGGCAATGAGGAGCAATGAGGGTCCAGGAGGGAAAAAGAGTGACAAGAAGGGTCAAGGAGGGGTAAGGAGAGACAACGAGAGAAAATGACGGAAATGATTGAAAAAGAGTGACAAGGAGGGACAAAGGGGGAAAATGATTGAAAGGAGTGACAAGGAGGGACAAGGAGGGAAATGGAGGACAAAGGAGGGGCAACGAGGGTCAAGGAGGGACAATGTGGGTAAAAGAGGAACAAAGATGGAGAAGGAGTGGCAAGGAGTGACAAGGAGGGAAAAGGAGGGGCAATGAGGGACAGGGAGGGACGAGGAGGACAAAGGAGGGGCAATGAGGAGCAATGTGGGATTAGTAGGGAAAAAGAGTGAGAAGAAGGGACAAGGAGGGGCAAGGAGGGAAAAGGACGGAGGGACAAGGAGGGAAAATGATTGAAAAAGAGGGAAAAGGAAGACAAAGGAGGGGTAATGAGGGTCCAGGAGGGAAAAATAGTGACAAGAAGGGACTAGGAGGGGTAAGGAGAGACAAGGAGATAAAAGGAGGGAAAAGGAGGACAAAGGAGGGGCAATGAGGATCAAGGAGGGACAATGAGGGTCAAGGAGGGATAAGGAGGGACAAGGACGGGCAATGAGGGACAAGGTGGGACAAGGAGGGCCAAAGAGGGAAAATGATTGAAAGGAGTGACAAGGAGGGAAAAGGAGGGCAAAGGAGGGCAAAGGAGGGGCAATGAGGGACAAGCAGGAGCAAGGAGGGGCAATGAGGGTCAAGGAGGGATAAGGAGGGACAAGTACGGGCAATGAGGGACAAGGAGGGTCAAGGAGGGACCAGGACGGGCAAGGAGGGACAAAGAGGGAAAAGGAGGGAAAATGAGGGTCAAGGAGGTACAAGGAGGGTCAAGGAGCGACAAGGAGGGACAATGAGTGAAAAAGAGGGACAAGCAGGGACAAGCAGGGACAATGAGGGAAAAGAAGGAGCAATGAGGGACACGCATGGACATCAGGGACAAGGAGGGCCAATGAGGGACAATGAAGGACATGGAGGGACATGTAGGGACAAGGAGGGACAAGGATGGACAAGGAGGGACAAGGAGGGACAAGGAGGGACAAAGAGGAACAAAGAGGGAGAAGGAGTGGCAAGGAGGGACAAAGAGGAGCAAAGAGGGAGAAGGAGTGGCAAGGACTGACAAGGAGGGAAAAGGAGGGGCAATGAGGGACGAGGATGACAAAGGAGGGGCAATGAGGAGAAATGAGGGACCAGTAGGGAAAAAGAGGGAGAAGAAGGTACAAGGAGGGGCAAGGAGGGAAAAGGACGGAAAAGGAGGGAAAAGGAGTGACAAGGAGGGACAAGGAGGGAAAATGATTGAAAAGGAGGGAAAAGGAAGACAAAGGAGGGGCAATGAGGGTCCAGGAGGGAAAAAGAGTGACAAGAAGGGATTAGGAGGGGTAAGGAGAGACAAGGAGATAAAAGGAGGGAAAGGAGTGACAAGGAGGGACAAAGAGGGAAAATGATTGAAAGGAGTGACAAGGAGGGACAAGGAAGTACAAGGAGGGATAAGGGGGGGCAATGAGGGACAAGGGGGGACAAGGAGGGACAAAGAAGGAGAAGGAGTGGCAAGGAGGGACAAAGAGGGAGCAGGAGTGGCAAGGAGGGAAAAGGAGGGGCAATGAAGCACAAGGAGGTCAAAGGAGGGGCAATGAGGGACCAGGAGGGAAAAAGAGTGAGAAGAAGGGACAAGGAGGGGCAAGGAGAGATAAGGAGGGAAAAAGGAGTGACAAGGAGGGAAAATGATTGAAAAGGAGTGACAAGGAGGGAAAAGGAAGACAAAGGAGTGGCAATGAGGAGCAATGAGGGTCCAGGAGGGAAAAAGAGTGACAAGAAGGGACTAGGAGGGGTAAGGAGAGACAAGGAGGGAAAGGAGGGACAAGGAAGTACAAGGAGGGATAAGGGGGGCAATGAGGGACAAGGGGGGGACAAGGAGGGACAAAGAGGGAGAAGGAGTGGCAAGGAGGGACAAAGAGGAACAAAGAGGGAGAAGGAGTGGCAAGGAGGGAAAAGGAGGGGCAATGAAGCACAAGGAGGTCAAAGGAGGGGCAATGAGGGACCAGGAGGGAAAAAGAGTGAGAAGAAGGGACAAGGAGGGGCAAGGAGAGATAAGGAGGGAAAAACGAGTGACAAGGAGGGAAAATGATTGAAAAGGAGTGACAAGGAGGGAAAAGGAAGACAAAGGAGTGGCAATGAGGAGCAATGAGGGTCCAGGAGGGAAAAAGAGTGACAAGAAGGGACTAGGAGGGGTAAGGAGAGACAAGGAGGGAAAGGAGTGACAAGGAGGGACAAGCAGGAACTAGGTGGGTCATGGAGGGAATATGAGGGTCAAGGAGGCGCAAGGAGGGAACAGAAGAAAAGGAGGAGCAAAGAGGGACAAGCAGGGACAAGGAGGGATAAGGAGGGATTAGGAGGGAAAAGGAGGACAAAGGAGTGCCAATGAGGGACAAGGAGAAACAAGGAGGGACAAGAAGGGATAAGGAGGGTCAAGGAAGGAAAAGGAGTGACAAGGAGGGAGAAGTAGGGACTTGGAGGGACAATGAGGGTCAGGGATGGTCAAGGCTGGTCAAGGAGGGACAAGGAGGACAAAGGAGTGGCAATGAGAGACAATGAGGGACAAGCAGAGACAATAAGGGACAAGGAGGGATAAGGAGGGAATGGAGTGACAAGGAGTGGCAAGGAGAGACAAGAAGGGTCAATGAGGGACAAGGAGGAAAAGGAGTGACAAGGAGGGGCAATGAGGGGCAAGGAGGGAGAAGGAGGGACAAGCAGGAACTAGGTGGGACATGGAGGGAATATGAGGGTCAAGGACGGTATAGGAGGGGCAAGGAGGGAACAGAAAGAAAAGGAGGACAAAGGAGGAGCCAAGAGGGACAAGGAGGGACAAGCAGGGACAAGGAGGGATAAGGAGGGGCAATGAGGGACAATGAGGGACAAGGAGGGACAAGGAGGGATAAGGAGGGATAAGGAGGGATAAGGAGGGACAAGGAGGGACAAGGAGGACAAAGGAGTGGCAATGAGGGTCCAGGAGGGAAAAAGAGTGACAAGAAGGGTCAAGGAGGGGTAAGGAGAGACAAGTAGAGAAAAGGAGGGAAAGGATTGAAAATGAGTGACAAGGAGGGACAAGGAGGGACAAAGGGGGAAAATGATTGAAAAGGAGTGACAAGGAGGGAAAAGGAAGACAAAGGAGGGGCAATGAGGTCCAGGAGGGAAAAAGAGTGACACGAAGGGACTAGGAGGTTTAAGGAGAGACAAGGAGATAAAAGGAGGGAAAGGAGGGACAAGCAGGAACTAGGTGGGACATGGAGGGACAAGTAGGGACTTGGAGGGACAATGAGGGTCAGGGATGGTCAAGGAGGGACAAGGAGGACAAAGGAGTGGCAATGAGGGACAATGAGGGACAAGCAGGGACTAGGAGGGATAAGGAGGGAAAGGAGTGACAAGGAGGGATAAGGAGGGAAAGGAGTGACAAGGAGGGATAAGGAGGGATAAGGAGGGATAAGGAGGGAAAAGGACGGAAAAGGAGTGACAAGGAGGGGCAATGAGGGACAAGGAGTGAAAAGGAGGGAAAAGAAGGGATAAGTAGCGGCAAGGAGGGACAAGCAGTGACAAGGAGGGTCAAGGAGGGACAAGGAGGGTCTCGGAGGGAAAAGGAGGGATAAGGAGGGCCAATGAGGGACAAGGAGGGAAAAGGAGTGAAAAGTAGGGATAAGAAGCGACAAGCAGTGACGAGGAGGGCCAATGAGGGAAAGGAGGGACAAGGAGGAAATGGACGGAAAAGGAGTGACAAGGAGGTTCAAGGAGGGTCAATGAGGGACAAGTTGGGACAAGGAGTGTCAAGGAAGGACAAGGAGGATAAGGAGGGACAAGCAGGGACCATGAGGGACAAGGAGTGACAAGGAGGGAAAATGACGGCAAGGAGGGATAAGGAGTGACAAGGATGGACAAGGAGGGATAAGGAGGGACAAGGAGCGACAAGGTGGGACAAGGAGGTACAAGGAGAGAAAGGAGTGACGAGGGGGGACATGGAGGGCCAAGCAGGTACAATGAGGAACAAGGAGGGACAAGGAGAGACAAGGAGGGAAAAGGAGTGACAAGGAAAAACAAGGAGGGACCATGACGGACAATGAGGGACAAGGAGGGACTAGTACGGACCAGGAGGAACAAGGAGGGATGAGCGGGGACTAGGAGGGACTAGGAGGGTCAAGGAGGGAAAAGGAGGTACGAGCAGGTACTAGGAGGGGCAAGGAGGGACAAGGAGGGAAAAGGAGGATAAAGGAGGGTAATGAGGGACAAGGAGGGACAAGGAGGGAAGAGGAGGGGCAAGGAGTGACAAGGAGGGACAAGGAGGGACAAGGAGGGACAAGGAGGGACAAGGAGGGACAAGGAGGGACAAGGAGTGGCAAGGAGGGACAAGGAGGGACAAGGAGGGACAAGGAGGGACAAGGAGGGACAAGGAGGGACAAGGAGGGGCAAGGAGGGACAAGGAGGTAAAATGAGGGGCAATGAGGGACAATAAGGGTCAAGGAGGACAAGGAGAGACAAGGAGGGACCAGGAGGGGAAAGGAGGAACAAGGAGAGACAAGGATGGCCAAGGAGGGCAAGGAGTGACAAGGAGGGACAAGTACGGACTAGGAGGGATAATGAGGGACAAGTTGAGAAAAGATGGGGCAAGGAGGGTCAGGGAGGGACAAGGAGGGAAAAGGAGGACAAAGGAGGGGCAATGAGGGACAAGGAAAGACAAGGAGTGACAAGGAGGGATAAGCAGGGAAAGGAGGGAAAAGGAGAGTCATGGAGGGAAAATGTGGAACAAGGAGGGACAATGAAGGGCAATGAGGGAAAAGGAGCGACAAGGCGGGCCAAGAAGGGGCAGTGAGGGGCAAGTATGATCAAGGAGGGACCAGGAGGGTCAAGGAGCGACAAGTAGGGATAAGAAGGGACAAGGAGGGACAAGCAGGATCAAGGAGGGACAAACAGGGACAAGGAAGGACTAGGAGGGTCAAGGCGGGAGAAGCAGGATCAAGGAGGGACAAACAGGGACAAGGCAGGACAAGGAGGGACAAGACGGGGCAAGGGGGGACCAGGAGGGATAAGGAGGTACATGGAGGGGCAATGAGGGACATGAAGGGGCATTGGGGGACAATCAGGATCAAGGAGGGACAAATAGTGACAAGGAAGGTCAAGGAGAGACAGGGAGGGACCAGGAGGGTAAAGGAGGGAAAGGAGTGACAAGGAGGAACAAGGAGGGAAAAGAAGGGGCAATGAACAGCAAGGAGGGACAATTAGGGGCAATAAGGGACAAGGAGGGATAAGAACGGTCCAGGAGGGACAAAGAGGGACAAGGAGGGTCAAGAAGTGACAAGGAGGGACAACGAGGGACAACGACGGACAAGGAGGGACAATGAGGGGCAATGAGGGACAAGGAGGGACCATGAGGGAAAAGGAGGGAAAGGAAGAACAAGGAGGGACAATGAGGGGCAATGAAGAGCAAGGAGGGACCAGGAGGTACAATTAGGGGCAATGAGGGACAAGGAGGGATAAGAACGGTCCAGGAGGGACCAGGAGGGGCAAGGAGGGACAAGGAGGGAAAAGGACGGAAAAGGACGGAAAAGGAGTGACAAGGAGGGACAAGGAGGGAAAAAGAGTGAAAAGGAGGGAAAAGGAGGGATAAGGAGCGACAAGGAGGGACAAGCAATGACAAGGAGGATCAAGGAGTGACAAGGAGGGACAAGGAGGGGCAATGAGGAAAAAGGAGGGGCAATGAGGGACAAGGAGGGACAAGGAGTGACAAGGAGGAACACGGAGGGACTAGTAGGGACAAAGAGAGACAAGGAGGACAAAGGAGGGGCAATGAGGGTCCAGGAGGGAAAAAGAGTGACAAGAAGGGTCAAGGAGGGGTAAGGAGAGACAACGAGAGAAAATGAGGGAAAGGATTGAAAAAGAGTGACAAGGAGGGTCAAAGGGGGGAAATGATTGAAAGGAGTGACAAGGAGTGTCAAGGAGGGACAAGGAGGGAAAAGGAGGACAAAGGAGGGGCAATGAGGGTCAAGGAGGGACAATGAGGGTCAAGGAGGGATAAGGAGGGACAAGGACGGGCAATGAGGGACAAGGAGGGACAAAGAGGGAAAATGATTGAAAGGAGTGACAAGGAGGGAAAAGGAGGACAAAGGAGGGGCAATGAGGGAGAAGGAGGAACAAGGAGGTGCAATGAGGGTAAAAGAGGAACAAAGATTGAGAAGGAGTGACAAGGAGGGAAAAGGAGGGGCAATGAGGGACAGGGAGGGACGAGGAGGACAAAGGAGGGGCAATGAGGAGCAATGAGGGATTAGTAGGGAAAAAGAGTGAGAAGAAGGGACAAGGAGGGGCAAGGAGGGAAAAGGACGGAGGGACAAGGAGGGAAAATGATTGAAAAAGAGGGAAAAGGAAGACAAAGGAGGGGCAATGAGGGTCCAGGAGGGAAAAAGAGTGGCAAGAAGGGACTAGGAGGGGTAAGGAGAGACAAGGAGATAAAAGGAGGGAAAAGGAGGACAAAGGAGGGGCAATGAGGATCAAGGAGGGACAATGAGCGACAAGGTGGGATAAGGAGGTAGAAGGAGGGACAATTTTGGAAAAAGATGGTCAAGGAGGGACAAGCAGGGACAGGGAGTGACAAGGAGGGAAAAGGAGGGGCAATGAGGGACAAGGAGTGGCAAGGAATACCAATGAGGGACATGGAGGGTCAAGGAGGGAAGAGAAGTGACAAGGAGGAACACGGAGGGATCAGTAGGGGCAAGGAGAGACAAGGAGGACAAGGGAGGAGGGGCAATGAGGGACCAGAAGGGAAAAAGTTGGACAAGAAGGGACAAGGAGGGAAAAGGAGGGACAAGGAGTTAAAATGATTGAAAATGAGTGACAAGGAGGGACAATGAGGGACAAGGAGGGAAAAGGAGGACAAAGGAGAGGCAATGAGGGACAAGGATGAAAAAGGAGGAACAAGGAGGGATTATGAGGGTCAAGGAGGGACAAGGAGGGGCAATGAGGGGTAATGATGGACAAGGAGGGACAAGGAGTGACAAGGAGGGACCAGGAGGGACAAGGAGTGACAAGGAGGGTCTCGGAGGGAAAAGGAGTGACAAGGAGGGACAAGGAGGGTCAAGGAGGGAAAAGGACGGAAGAGGAGTGACAAGGAGGGTCAATGAGGGACAAGGAGTGAAAAGGAGGGAAAAGAAGGGATAAGTAGCGGCAAGGAGGGACAAGGAGGGTCTCGGAGGGAAAAGGAGGGATAAGGAGGGTCAATGAGGGACAAGGAGTGAAAAGGAGGGAAAAGAAGGGATAAGTAGCGGCAAGGAGGGACAAGGAGGGTCTCGGAGGGAAAAGGAGGGATAAGGAGGGCCAATGAGGGACAAGGAGGGAAAAGGAGTGAAAAGTAGGGATAAGAAGCGACAAGCAGTGACGAGGAGGGCCAATGAGGGAAAGGAAGGACAAGGGGGAAAAGGACGGGAAAGGAGTGACAAGGAGGTTCAAGGAGGGACAAGTTGGGACAAGGAGTGTCAAGGAGGGACAAGGAAGGACAAGGAGGATAAGGAGGGACAAGCAGGGACCATGAGGGACAAGGAGTGACAAGGAGGGAAATGACGGCAAGGAGGGACAAGGAGGTAAAAGGAGTGACGAGGAGGGGCAATGAGGGACAATAAGGGTCAAGGAGGACAAGGAGAGATAAGGAGGGACCAGGAGGGGAAAGGAGAGACAAGGATGGCCAAGGAGGGCAAGGAGTGACAAGGAGGGACAAGTACGTACTAGGAGGGATAATGAGGGACAAGTTGAGAAAAGATGGGGCAAGGAGGGTCAGGGAGGGACAAGGAGGGAAAAGGAGGACAAAGGAGGGGCAATGAGGGACAAGGAAAGACAAGGAGTGACAAGGAGGGATAAGCAGGGAAAGGAGGGAAAAGGAGAGTCAGGGAGGGAAAATGTGGAACAAGGAGGGACAATGAAGGGCAATGAGGGAAAAGGAGTGACAAGGAGGGCCAAGAAGGGGCAGTGAGGGGCAAGTATGATCAAGGAGGGACCAGGAGGGTCAAGGAGCGACAAGTAGGGACAAGAAGGGACAAGCAGGATCAAGGAGGGACAAACAGGGACAAGGAAGGACTAGGAGGGTCAAGGCGGGACAAGGAGGGACAAGCAGGATCAAGGAGGGACAAACAGGGACAAGGCGGGACAAAGAGGGACAAGACGGGACAAGGGGGGACCAGGAGGGATAAGGAGGTACATGGAGGGGCAATGAGGGACATGAAGGGGCACTGGGGGACAAGCAGGATCAAGGAGGGACAAATAGGGACAAGGAGAGACAGGGAGGGACAAGTACGGACCAGGAGGGACAAGGAGTGTCACGGAGGGACAAGGAGAGACAAGGAGGGACCAGGAGGGTAAAGGAGGGAAAGGAGTGACAAGGAGGAACAAGGAGGGAAAAGAAGGGGCAATGAACAGCAAGGAGGGACCAGGAGGGACAATTAGGGGCAATGAGGGACAAGGTGGGATAAGAACGGTCCAGGAGGGACAAGGAGGGTCAAGGAGGGACAAAGAGGGACAAGGAGGGTCAAGAAGCGACAAGGAGGGACAATGAAAGACAAGGAGGGAAAAGCAAGGAAAGGAGGGAAAAGGAGGGACAAGGAGGGAAAAGGAGGAACAAGGAGGGACAATGAAAGGCAATGAGGGGAAAGGAGTGACAAGGATGGGCAATGAGGGGCAAGTAGGAAGAAGGGTCAAGGAGAGACAAGGAGGGACCAGGAGGGACCATGAGGGAAAAGGAGGGAAAGGAGGAACAAGGAGGGACAATGAGGGGCAATGAGGGGCAATGAGGGACAAGGAGGGACCATGAGGGAAAAGGAGGGAAAGGAAGAACAAGGAGGGACCATGAGGGAAAAGGAGGGAAAGGAAGAACAAGGAGGGACAATGAGGGGCAATGAAGAGCAAGGAGGGACCAGGAGGTACAATTAGGGGCAATGAGGGACAAGGAGGGATAAGAACGGTCCAGGAGGGACAAGGAGGGTCAAGGAGGGTCAAGAAGTGACAAGGAGGGACTAGGAGGGACCAGGAGGGACAAGCAGGGATAAGGAGGGACAAGGAGGGACAAGTAGGGACAATGAAAGACAAGGAGGGACAAGAAGGGACAAGGAGGGAAAAGCAAGGAAAGGAGGGAAAAGGAGTGACAAGGAAAGACAAGGAGGGAAAAGGAGGAACAAAAAGGGACAATGAAGGGCAATGAGGGAAAAGGAGTGACAAGGAGGGACAATGAGGGGCAAATATGAGCAAGGAGGGTCAAGGAGGGACAAGGAGGGACAAGTAGGGACAAGGAGGGACAAGAAGGGACAAGCAGGATCAAGTAGGGTCAAACAGGGACAAGGAAGGACAAGGAGGGTCAAGGAAGGACAATGAATGACATGTAGGTACAAGCAGGATCAAGGAGGGACAAACAGGGACAAGGCGGGACAAGGAGGGATAAGGATGGGCATGGAGGGGCAATGAGGGACAAGCAGGATCAAGGAGGGCCAAATAGGGACAAGGAAGGACAAGGAGGGACAGGGAGGGACAAGTAGGGACAAGGACGGGCAAGGAGGGACAAGCAGGGACATGAAGGGACAAGGAGGGAAAATGAGGGCCAAGGAGGGACAATGAGGGGCAATAAGGGACAAGGAGGGACAAGTACGGACCAGGAGGGACAAGGAGTGACAAAGTGGGAAAAGGTGGATCAAGGAGGGACAATGAAGGGCAATGAGGGAAAAGCAGTGACAAGGAGGGCCAAGGAGGGGCAATGAGGGCAAGTAGGAGCAAGGAGGGACCAGGAGGGTCAAGGAGATTCAAGGAGGGACAAGAAGGGACAAGCAGGATCAAGGAGGGACAAACAGAGACAAGGAAGGACAAGCAGGATCAAGGAGGGACAAACAGGGACAAGGCGGACAAGGAGGGTCAAGGAAAGACAAGGAGGGAAAAGGAGGGACAATGAAGGGCAATGAGGGAAAAGGAGTGACAAGGAGGGCCAATGAGGGGCAAGTAGGAGAAAGGAGGGACCAGGAGGGTCAAGGAGGGACAAGAAGGTACAAGGAGGGACAAGCAGGATCAAGGAGGGACAAACAGGGACAAGGCGGGACAAGACGGGACAAGGAGGGAAAAGGAGGGACATGGAGGGGCAATGAGGGACAAGAAGGGACAAGCAGGATCAAGGAGGGACGAATAGGGACAAGGAAGGACAAGCAGGGTCAAGAAGGGACAAGCAGGATCAAGGAGGGACAATGAGGGACAAGGAGGGATCAGGACGGACAAGTACGGACCAGGAGGGATGAGCTGGGACTAGGAGGGACAAGATGGGATGAGCGGTGACTAGGAGGGACTGGGAGGGTCAAGGAGGGTCAAGGAGGGAAAAGGAGGTACGAGCAGGTACTAGGAGGGACAAGGAGGGAAAAGCAGGGAAAAGGAGTGACAAGGAAAAACAAGGATGGACAAGGAGGGACCAGGACGGACAATGAGAGACAAGGAGGCACAAGGAGGGACAAGTACGGACCAGGAGGAACAAGGAGGGATGAGCGGGGACTAGGAGGGACAAGGAGGACAAAGGAGGGGCAATGAGGGACAAGGAGGAACAAGGAGGGACAAGCAGGGAAAATGAGGAACAAGGAGGAACAAGTACGGCCCAGGAGGGACAATGAGGGACAAGGAGGGAAAAGAAGTGACAAGGAGGGGCAATGAGGTGCAAGAAGGGTCAAGGAGGGACAAGGAGGGTCAGGGTGGGACAAGGAGGGACAAGGAGGGACAATAAGGGACAAGGAGGGACAAGAAGGGACTAGGAGGGAAAAGGGGGGAAAATGGGGAAAGGAGGAAAAGGTAGTGACAAGGAGGAACAAGGAGGGACAAGGAGGAAAATGGTGGGACAGCAGGGGCAATAAGGGACAAGGAGGGATAAGGAGGGAAAGGAGTGACAAGGAGGGATAAGGAGGGATAAGGAGGGAAAGGAGTGACAAGGAGGGATAAGGAGGGAAAAGGACGGAAAAGAAGTGACAAGGAGGGGCAATGAGGGACAAGGAGGGAGAAGGAGGGACAAGCAGGAACTAGGTGGGACATGGAGGGAATATGAGGGTCAAGGAGGGGCAAGGAGGGGTAAGGAGGGGCAAGGAGGGAACAGAAAGAAAAGGAGGACAAAGGAGGAGCAAAGAGGGACAAGGAGGGACAAGCAGGGACAAGGAGGGATAAGGAGGGGCAATGAGGGAAAAGGAGGGACCAGGAGGGACAAGGAGGGGCAAGGAGGGAAAAGGAGTGACAAGGAGGTGCAATGAGGGACAAGGAGGGGCAAGGAGGGGCAATGTGGGACAAGGAGGGACAAGGAGGGAAAAGGAGTGACAAGGAGGGGCCATGAGGGACAAGGAGGTTCAATGAGGGACAAGTAGGAACAAGGAGGGATAAGGAGGGACCAGGAGTGACAAGGAGGCTCTCGGAGGGAAAAGGAAGGACAAGGAGGGAAATGGAGGGACAAGGAGGGGCAATGAGGGACAAGGAGGGAAAAAAGGGATAATTAGCGACAAGGAGGGTCAAGGAGGGAAAAGGACGGAAAAGGAGTGACAAGGAGGGCCAATGAGGGACAAGGATGGAAAAGGAGTGAAAAGGAGGGATAAGGAGCGACAAGGAGCGACAAGGAGGGACAAGGAGGGACAAGCAATGACAAGGAGGATCAAGGAGTGACAAGGAGGGTCTCGGAGGGACAAGGAGGGGAAATGATGGACAAGGAGGGAAAAGGAGCGGCAAGGAGGGAAAATGAGGGACAAGGAGGGGAAAGGTGAGACAAGGAGTGACAAGGAGGAACAGTGTTTTTTTTTTGTCTTTGAAGTCATTGAGCTCAAGCACCCCCTTCTGGTATTTACCCATCATATCTCAGTTGCTACTACCCTAATGTACCACTCTAATATCAGAAAATTAAAGCTGGCATAAAATCATAAAACTCTTCCTAAGGAAGTATGTCGATTTTCAAAAAAATCGGCCTCGTCGAGACAAAAACATCGATGTATCACACTTTAAAATCCGTTTATAAATGCAGAAGTTATATAGAAAAATGTAAAAGCGCGACCCCTACGTTCGGCATAAAAAAATAAAAAATTTTTTTTTGAAACTACCTTTCAATAATACTTCATATTCGAAGGTGTACGGCGAACTTTTTTTTTTTACTTGTAACCTGGTACGCTCTAAGGAACACGGAGGTACTAGTAGGGGCAAGGTGAGACAGAGTGAAAAGGAGGCATAAGGAGCGACAAGCAGTGACAAGGAGGATCAAGGAGTGACAAGGAGGGTCTCGGAGGGACAATGAGGGAAAAAGAGGGTCAATGAGGGACAAGGAGCGACAAGGAGCGACAAGGAGCGACAAGGAGGGAAAAGGAGGTATAAGGAGCGACAAGGAAGGTCAGGGAGGGACAAGGAGCGACAATGAGGGAAAAGGAGGGACAAGGAGGGATAAGGAGGGGCAATGAGGGACAATGAGGGACAAGGAGGGACAAGGAGGGACAAGTAGGGACAAGGAGGGATAAGGAGGGACCAGGAGTGACAAGGAGGCTCTCGGAGGGAAAAGGAAGGACAAGGAGGGAAATGGAGGGACAAGGAGGGGCAATGAGGGACAAGGAGGGAAAAAAGGGATAATTAGCGACAAGGAGGGTCAAGGAGGGAAAAGGACGGAAAAGGAGTGACAAGGAGGGCCAATGAGGGACAAGGATGGAAAAGGAGTGAAAAGGAGGGATAAGGAGCGACAAGGAGCGACAAGGAGCGACAAGGAGGGACAAGGAGGGACAAGCAATGACAAGGAGGATCAAGGAGTGACAAGGAGGGTCTCGGAGGGACAAGGAGGGGAAATGATGGACAAGGAGGGAAAAGGAGCGGCAAGGAGGGAAAATGAGGGACAAGGAGGGGAAAGGTGAGACAAGGAGTGACAAGGAGGAACAGTGTTTTTTTTTTGTCTTTGAAGTCATTGAGCTCAAGCACCCCCTTCTGGTATTTACCCATCATATCTCAGTTGCTACTACCCTAATGTACCACTCTAATATCAGAAAATTAAAGCTGGCATAAAATCATAAAACTCTTCCTAAGGAAGTATGTCGATTTTCAAAAAAATCGGCCTCGTCGAGACAAAAACATCGATGTATCACACTTTAAAATCCGTTTATAAATGCAGAAGTTATATAGAAAAATGTAAAAGCGCGACCCCTACGTTCGGCATAAAAAAATAAAAAATTTTTTTTTGAAACTACCTTTCAATAATACTTCATATTCGAAGGTGTACGGCGAACTTTTTTTTTTTTACTTGTAACCTGGTACGCTCTAAGGAACACGGAGGTACTAGTAGGGGCAAGGTGAGACAGAGTGAAAAGGAGGCATAAGGAGCGACAAGCAGTGACAAGGAGGATCAAGGAGTGACAAGGAGGGTCTCGGAGGGACAATGAGGGAAAAAGAGGGTCAATGAGGGACAAGGAGCGACAAGGAGCGACAAGGAGGGAAAAGGAGGTATAAGGAGCGACAAGGAAGGTCAGGGAGGGACAAGGAGCGACAATGAGGGAAAAGGAGGGACAAGGAGGGATAAGGAGGGGCAATGAGGGACAATGAGGGACAAGGAGGGACAAGGAGGGACAAGGAGGGACAAGGAGGGACCAGGAGGGATTACGTGGGACAAGGAGGGGTTAGGAGGGAAAGGAGTGACAAGGAGGGATAAGGACGGATAAGGAGGGACAAGGAGGGAAGAGGAGTGACAAGGAGGGGCAAGGACGGAAAAGGAGTGACAAGGAGGGGCAAGGAGGGACAAGGAGGTTCAATGAGGGACAAGTAGGGACAAGGAGGGAAAAGGAGCGAAAAGGAGGGAGAAGCAGGGAAAAGGAGGGACAAGGAGGGAAAAGGAGGGACAAGGAGGAAAATGAGGGAAAAGGAAGGAAAATGAGGGAAAACTTGTGATAAGGAAGGACAATTAGGGCGCAATGAGGGATAAGGTGGGACCAGGAGGGACAAGGAGTGACAAGGAGGCTCTCGGAGGGAAAAGGAAGGACAAGGAGGGAAATGGAGGGGCAATGAGGGTCAATGAGGGACAAAGAGTGAAAATGAGTGAAAAGAAGGGATAATTAGCGACAAGGAGGGTCAAAGAGGGACAAGGAGGGAAAAGGAGTGACAAGGAGGGTCAATGAGGGACAAGGAGGGACAAGGAGGGAAAAGGATTGAAAAGGAGGGTAAAGGAGGGATAAGGAGCGACAAGGAGGACAAGCAATGACACGGAGGATCAAGGAGTGACAAGGAGGGTCTTGGCGGGACAAGGAGGGGCAATGAGGGAAAAGGAGGGGCAATGAGGGACAAGGAGGGACAAGGAGTGTCAAGGAGGAACACGGAGGGACTAGTAGGGGCAATGAATGACAAGGAGGACAAAGGAGGGGCAATGAGGAGCAATGAGGGTCCAGGAGGGATAAAGAGTGACAAGAATGGTCAAGGAGGGGTAAGGAGAGACAAGGAGAGAAAAGGAGGGAAAGGATTGAAAAGGAGTGACAAGGAGGAACAAGGAGGGACAAAGAGGGAAAATGATTGAAAGGAGTAACAAGGAGGGAAAAAGAAGGACAAAGGAGGGGCAATGAGGGACAAAGAGGAACAAGGAGGGGCAATGAGGGTCAAGGAGGGATAAGGAGGGACAAGTACGGGCAATGAGGGACAAAGAGGGGAAATGAGGGATATGGTGGGAAAGGAGTGACAAGGAGGGACAAAGAGGGAAAATGATTGAAAGAAGTGACAAGGAGGGACAAGGAGGGAAAGGAGTGACAAGGAGGGATAAGGAGGGACAAGGAGGGAAGAGGAGTGATAAGGAGGGGCAAGGACGGAAAAGGAGTGACAAGGAGGGGCAAGGAGGGACAAGGAGGTTCAATGAGGGACAAGTAGGGACAAGGAGGGAAAAGGAGCGAAAAGGAGGGAGAAGCAGGGAAAAGGAGGGTCAAGGAGGCACAAGGAGGGACAATGAGGATCAAAAGGAGAACAAAGAGGGAGAAGGAGTGGCAAGGAGTGACAAGGAGGGGCAATGAGGGACAAGGAGGGGCAAGGAGGACAAAGGAGGGGCAATGAGGAGCAATGAGGGACCAGGAGGGAAAAAGAGTGAGAAGAAGGGACAAGGAGGGGCAAGGAGAGACTAGGAGGGAAAAGGAGGGAAAAGGAGTGACAAGAGGGACAATGAAGGAAAAGGAGGGAAAATGATTGAAAAGGAGTGACAAGGAGGGAAAAGGAAGACAAAGGAGGGGCAATGAGGAGCAATGAGGGTCCAGGAGGGAAAAAGAGGACAAAGGAGGGCCAATGAGGGACAAGGAGAAACAATGAGGGACAAGGAGAAACAATGAGGGACAAGAAGGGATAAAGAGGGTCAAGGAAGTAAAAGGAGTGACAAGTAGGGACTTGGAGGGACAATGAGGGTCAGGGATGGTCAAGGAGGGACAAGGAGGACAAAGGAGTGGCAATGAGAGACAATGAGGGACAAGCAGGGACAAGAAGGGACAAGGAGGGATAAGGAGGGAAAGGATTGACAAGGAAGGATAAGGGGGGAAAAGGACGGAAGAGGAGTGACAAGGAGGGGCAATGATGGTCAATGAGGGAAACGGAGGACAAAGGAGGGCCAATGAGGGACAAGGAGAAACAAGGAGGGACAAGGAATAAGGAGGGTCAAGGAAGGAAAAGGAGTGACAAGGAGGGACAAGTAGGGACTTGGAGGGACAATGAGGGTCAGGGATGGTCAAGGATGGTCAAGGAGGGACAAGGAGGACAAAGGAGTGGCAATGAGGGACAAACAGGGACAATAAGGGACAAGGAGGGAAAGGAGTGACAAGGAGGGATAAGGAGGGAAAAGGAGTGACAAGGAGGGGCAATGAGGGAGAAGGAGGGACAAGCAGGAACTAGGTGGGACATGGAGGGAATATGAGGGTCAAGGACGGTCAAGGAGGGGCAAGGAGGGAACAGAAAGAAAAGGATGACAAAGGAGGAGCAAAGAGGGGCAAGGAGGGACAAGCAGGGACAAGGAGGGATAAGGAGGGGCAATGAGGGACAAGGAGGGATTAGGAGGGACCAGGAGGGATTAGGAGGGACAAGGAGGGGTAAGGAGGGAAAGGAGTGACAAGGAGGGATAAAGAGGGAAAATGAGGGAAAAGGAGGGACAAGGAGTGAAAAGGAGGGACAAGGAGGGACCAGGAGGGAAAATGAGGGACAAGTAGGGACATGGAGGGAGAAGCAGGGAAAAGGAGGGACAATGATTGACAATGAGGGAAAATGAGGGAAAAGGAGGGACAAGGAGTGAAAAGGATGGACAAGGAGTGACAAGGAGGGACAAGGAGGGCTAAGGAGGGACCAGGAGGGACAAGGAGTGACAAGGAGGATCTCGGAGGGAAAAGGAAGGACAAGGAGGGAAATGGAGGGACAAGGAGGGGAAATGAGGGTCAATGAGGGACAAGGAGTGAAAAGGAAGGAAAGGAAGGGATAATTAGCGACAAGGAGGGTCAAGGAGGGACAAGGAGGGAAAAGGACGGAAAAGGAGTGACAAGGAGGGTCAATGAGGGACAAGGAGGGAAAAAGAGTGAAAAGGAGGGATAAGGAGCGACAAGGAGGGACAAGCAATGACAAGGAGGATCAAGGAGTGACAAGGAGGGTCTCGGAGGGGCAATGAGGAAAAAGGAGGGGCAATGAGGGACAAGGAGGGAAAAGGAGGGACAAGGAGTGACAAGGAGGAACACGGAGGGACTAGTAGGAACAAAGAGAGACAAGGAGTACAAAGGAGGGGCAATGAGGAACAATGAGGGTCCAGGAGGGAAAAAGAGTGACAAGAAGGGTCAAGGAGGGGTAAGGAGAGACAACGAGAGAAAATGAGGGAAAGGATTGAAAAAGAGTGACAAGGAGGGACAAAGGGGAAAATGATTGAAAGGAGTGACAAGGAGTGTCAAGGAGGGACAAGGAGGGAAAAGGAGGACAAAGGAGGGGAAATGAGGGTCAAGGAGGGACAATGAGGGTAAAAGAGGAACAAAGATGGAGAAGGAGTGGCAAGGAGTGACAAGGAGGGAAAAGGAGGGGCAATGAGGGACAGGGAGGGACGAGGAGGACAAAGGAGGGGCAATGAGGAGCAATGAGGGATTAGTAGGGAAAAAGAGTGAGAAGAAGGGACAAGGAGGGAAAAGAACGGAGGGACAAGGAGGGAAAATGATTGAAAAAGAGGGAAAAGGAAGACAAAGGAGGGGCAATGAGGGTCCAGGAGGGAAAAAGAGTGACAAGAAGGGACTAGGAGGGGTAAGGAGAGACAAGGAGATAAAAGGAGGACAAAGGAGGGGCAAAGAGGGTCAAGGAGGGACAATGAGGGTCAAGGAGGGATAAGGAGGGACAAGGACGGGCAATGAGGGACAAGGTGGGACAAGGAGGGCCAAAGAGGGAAAATGATTGAAAGGAGTGACAAGGAGGACAAAGGAGGGACAAGCAGGAGCAAGGAGGGGCAATGAGGGTCAAGGAGGGATAAGGAGGGACAAGTACGGGCAATGAGGGACAAGGAGGGTCAAGGACGGGCAAGGAGGGACAAAGAGGGAAAATGAGGGTCAAGGAGGTACAAGGAGGGTCAAGGAGCGACAAGGAGGGACAATGAGTGAAAAAGAGGGACAAGCAGGGACACGGAGGGAAAAGAAGGAGCAATGAGGGACACACAGGGACATCAGGGACAAGGAGGGCCAATGAGGGACAAGGAAGGACAAGGAGGGACAAGGAGGGACAAGGAGGGACAAAGAGGAACAAAGAGGGAGAAGGAGTGTCAAGGAGGGACAAAGAGGAGCAAAGAGGGAGAAGGAGTGGCAAGGACTGACAAGGAGGGAAAAGGAGGGGCAATGAGGGACGAGGATGACAAAGGAGGGGCAATGAGGAGAAATGAGGGACAATGAGGGTCAGGGATGGTCAAGGATGGTCAAGGAGGGATTAGGAGGGACAAGGAAGGAAATTGAGTGACAAGGAGGGACAAGTAGGGACTTGGAGGGACAATGAGGGTTAGGGATGGTCAAGGATGGTCAAAGAGGGACAAGGAGGGACAAGGAGGGACAAGGAGGACAAAGTAGTGGCAATGAGAGACAATGAGGGACAAGGAGGGATAAGGAGGGAAAGGAGTGACAAGGAAGGAAAAGGAGTGACAAGGAGGGGCAATGAGGGTCAATGAGGGACAAGGAGGGAAAAGGAGGACAAAGGAGGGCCAATGAGGGACAAGGAGAAACAAGGAGGGATAAGGAGGGTCAAGGAAGGAAAAGGAGGGACAAGTAGGGACTTGGAGGGACAATGAGGGTCAGGGATGGTCAAGAAGGGACAAAGGAGTGGCAATGAGAGACAATGAGGGACAAGCAAGGAGGGATAAGGAGTGACAAGGAGGGGCAAGGAGTGAAAAGGAGGGAAAAGAAGGGACAAGGAGGGAAAAGGACGAAAAAGGAGTGACAAGGAGGGTCAATGAGGGACAAGGAGGGAAAAGGAGGGATAAGGAGCGACAAGGATGGACAAGGAGGGAAAAGGAGGATCAAGGAGAGACAATGAGGGTCTCGGAGGACAAGAAGGGGCAATGAGGGAAAAGGAGGGGCAATGAGGGACAAGGAGGGACAAGGAGGAACACGGAGGGACTTGTAGGGGCAAGGAGAGACAAGGAGGACAGAGGAGGGGCATTGAGGAGTAATGAGGGTCCAGGAGGGAAAAAGAGTGACAAGAAGGGTCAAGGAGAGGTTAGGAGAGAAAAGGAGGGAAATGATTGAAAAGGAGGGACAAAGGGGGAAAATGATTGAAAGGAGTGACAAGGAGTGTCAAGGAGGGCCAAGGAGGACAAAGGAGGGGCAATGAGGGTCAAGGAGGAACAAGGAGGGACAATGAGGGTCAAGGAGGGATAAGGAGGGACAAGGACGGGCAATGAGGGACAAGGAGTGACAAGGAGGGAAAAGGAAGACAAAGGAGGGGCAATGAGGGACAAGGAGGAACAAGGAGGGACAATGAGGGTCAAGGAGGGATAAGGAGGGACAAGGACGGACAATGAGGGGCAAGGAGGTACAAGAAGGGAAAAGTAGGGACAAGGAGGGAAAATGAGGGTCAAGGAGGTACAAGGAGGTACAAGGAGGGTCAAGGAGCGACAAAGAGGGACAATGAATGAAAAAGAGGGACAAGCAGGGACAAGGAGGGAAAAGAAGGAGCAATGAGGGACAATGAGGGACACGCAGGGACATCTGGGACAGGGAGGGCCAATGAGGGACAAGGAAGGACAAGGAGGGCCAATGAGGGACAAGGAAGGACAAGGAGGGACAAGGAGGGACAAAGAGGAACAAAGAGGGAGAAGGAGTGGCAAGGAGGGGCAAGGAGAGACAAGGAGGGAAAAGGAGGGAAAAGGAGGGAAAATGATTGAAAGGGAGACATGAAGGGGCACTGGGGGACAAGCAGGGACAAGAAGGGACAAGCAGGATCAAGGAGGGACAAATAGGGACAAGGAAGGACAAGGAGGGACAAGTAGGGACAAATACGGACCAGGAGGGACAATGAGGGTCACGGAGGGACAAGGAGACACAAGGAGGGACCAGGAGGGTAAAGGGGGGAAAGGAGTGACAAGGAGGAACAAGGAGGGAAAAGAAGGGGCATGGAGAGACAAGGAGGGTCAAGGAGGGAAAAGGAGTGACAAGGTGTGACAAGGAGAAACAAGTAGGGAAAAGCTGGAATAAGGAGGGACAAGCAGAGACATGGAGGGACAAGGAAAGACAACGAGGGACAACGAGGGAAATGGAGGGAAAGGAGGGAAAAGGAGGGACAAGGAGGGAAAGGATGGAAAAGGATGTACAAGGAGGGACAATGAGGGGCAATGAGGCAAAAGGAGTGACAAGGAAGGGAAGGAGGGGCAATGAGGGACAAGGCGGGAAAAGGAGGGGTAAGTAAGAGCAAGGAGGGACCAGGAGGGTCAACGAGGGACAAGTAGGGTCTAGGAGGACAGGAAGGGACAAGGAGGGAGAAGCAGGATCAAGGAGCGACAAACAGGCCCAAGGAAGGACAAGGAGGGGCAAGGAGAGACAAGTAGGGACAATCAGGGTCAAGGAGGGACAATTAGTGACAAGGAGGGTAAAGGAGGGGCAATGCGGGACAAGGACGGACATGGAGGGACAATGAGGGACAAGGTGGGACAAGGAGGGATAAGAAGGGACAAGGACGGGCAAGGACGGGCAAGGAGGGACAAGCAGGGTCATGAAGGGAAATGGAGGGCCAAGGAGGAACCAGGAGGGACAAGGAGGGAAAAGAAGGGGCAATGAAGAGCAAGGAGGGACCAGGAGGGACAATTAGGGGCAAAGAGGGACAAAGAGAGACAAGGAGGGACAAGGATAGATAAGTACGGACCAGGAGGGTCAAGGAGGGACAAGGAGGGTCAAGGAGGGACAAGGAGGGACAAGGAGAGACAACGAGGGACAAGGAGAGACAACGAGGGACAAGCAGGGAAAAGCAGGGAAAGGAGGGAAAAGGAGGGTCAGGGAGGGAAAGGCGGCAAAAGGTTGAACAAGGAGGGACAATGAAGGGCAATGAAGGAAAAGGAGTGACAAGGAGGGCCAAGAAGGGGCAATGAGGGGCAAGTAGGAGCAAGGAGGGACCAGGAGGGTCAAGGAGGGACTAGTAGGCACAAGAAGGGACAATTAGGGACAAGCAGGATCAAGGAGGGACAAACAGGGACAAGGAGTGACAAGGAGGGACAAGACGGGACAAGGAGGGACCAGGAGGGACAATGAGGGACATGAAGGGGCACTGGGGGACAAGCAGGGACAAGAAGGGACAAGCAGGATCAAGGAGGGACAAGGAAGGACAAGGAGGGACAAATAGGGACAAGTACGGACCAGGAGGGACAATGAGGGTCACGGAGGGACAAGGAGAGACAAGTTGGGACAAGCAGGGATAAGCAGGGACAAGGAGGGACAAGGAAAGACAAGGAGGGACAAGGAAAGACAAGGAGGGTCAAGGAGGGAAAGGAGGGAAAAGGTGGAACAAATAGGGACAATGAAGGGCGATGAAGAAAAGGAGTGACAAGGAGGGCCAAGAAGGGGCAATGAGGGGCAAGTAGGAGCAAGGAGGGACAAGGAAAGACAAGGAGGGACAAGGAGGGAAAAGCAGGGAAAAGGAGGGTCAAGGAGGGAAAAGATGGAACAAGGAGGGACAATGAAGGGCAATGAAGGAAAAGGAGTGACAAGGAGGGCCAAGAAGGGGCAAGTAGGAGCAAGGAGGGGCCAGGAGGGTCAAGGAGGGTCAACGAAGGACAAGTAGGGACTAGGAGGACAGGAAGGGACAAGGAGGGAGAAGCAGGATCAAGGAGCGACAACCAGGCCCAAGGAAGGACAAGGAGGGGCAAGGAGAGACAAGTAGGGACAAGCAGGGTCAAGGAGGGACAATTAGTGACAAGGAGGGTAAAGGAGAGACAATGCGGGACAAGGACGGACATGGAGGGACAAGGTGGGACAAGGAGGGATAAGAACGGACAAGGACGGGCAAGGAGGGACAAGCAGGGTCATGAAGGGAAAAGGAGGGACAAGGAGGGAAAAGAAGGGGCAATGAAGAGCAAGGAGGGACCAGGAGGGACAATTAGGGGCAAAGAGGGACATGGAGGGTCAAGGAGGGACAAGTAGGGACAAGAAGGGACAAGGAGGGACAAGCAGGATCAAGGAGGGACAAACAGGGACAAGGAAGGACAAGGAGGGTCAAGGAGGGACAAGCAGGATCAAGGAGGGACAAACAGGGACAAGGAGGGACAAGACGGGGCAAGGAGGGACCATTAGGTATAAGGAGGTACATGGAGGGGCCATGAGGGACATGAAGGGGCACTGGGGGACACGCAGGGACAAGAAGGGACAAGCAGGATTAAGGACAAATAGGGACAAGGAAGGACAAGGAGGGACAAGTAGGGACAAAGAGGGACAAATACGGACCAGGAGGGACAATGATGGTCACGGAGGGACAAGGAGACACAAGGAGGGACCAGGAGGGTAAAGGGGGGAAAGGAGTGACAAGGAGGAACAAGGAGGGAAAAGAAGGGGCAAGGAGGGGCATGGAGAGACAAGGAGGGTCAAGGAGGGAAGAGGAGTGACAAGGTGTGACAAGGAGAAACAAGGAGGGAAAAGCTGGAGTAAGGAGGGACAAGCAGAGACATGGAGGGAAAAGGAAAGACAACGGGGGACAAGGAGGGAAAAGGAGGGAAATGGAGGGAAAGGAGGAAAGGAGGGAAAAGGAGGGACAAGGAAAGACAAGGAGGGAAAGGATGGAAAAGGATGTACAAGGAGGGACAATGAGGGGCAATGAGGCAAAAGGAGTGACAAGGAGGGGCAAGGAGGGGCAATGAGGGACAAGGCGGGAAAAGGAGGGGCAAGTAAGAGCAAGGAGGGACCAGGAGGGTCAAGGAGGGTCAACGAAGGACAAGTAGGGACTAGGAGGACAGGAAGGGACAAGGAGGGAGAAGCAGGATCAAGGAGCGACAAACAGGCCCAAGGAAGGACAAGGAGGGGCAAGGAGAGACAAGTAGGGACAAGCAGGGTCAAGGAGGGACAATTAGTGACAAGGAGGGTAAAGGAGGGACAATGCGGGACAAGGACGGACATGGAGGGACAAGGTGGGACAAGGAGGGATAAGAAGGGACAAGGACGGGCAAGGAGGGACAAGCAGGGTCATGAAGGGAAAAGGAGGGCCAAGGAGGAACAAGGAGGGACAATGAGGGGCAATAAGGGACAAGGAGGGACAAGTACGGACCAGGAGGGACAAGTACGGGCCAGGAGGGACAAGGAGGGAAAAGAAGGGTAATGAAGAGCAAGGAGGGACCAGGAGGGACAATTAGGGGAAATGAGGGACAAGGAGAGACAAGGAGGAAAAAGGAGGAACAAGGAGGGACAAGGAGGAACAAGGAGGGACAAGGAGGGACAATGATGGGTCATGAGGGACAAGGAGGGAAAAGAAGGGGCAATGAGGAGCAAGGAGGGACCATGAGGGACAATTAGGGGCAATTAGGGACTAGTACGGATCAGGAGGGACAAGGAGGGTCAAGGAGTGACAAGGAGGGACCAGGAGGGACAAGGAGCGACAAGCAGGGATAAGGAGGGACAAGCAGAGACATGGAGGGACAAGGAAAGACAAGGAGGGACAAGGAGGGAAAAGGAGGGACAAGGAATGACAAGGAGGGACAATGAGGATCAATGAGGGAAAAGGAGTGAAAAGGAGGGCCAAGGAGGGGCAATGAGGGACAAGGCGGGAAAAGGTGGGAAAGGAGGAAAAAGGAGTGACAAGGAGGGACAATGAGGGGCAATGAGGGCCAAGGAGGGACAAGTACGGACCAGGAAGGATAAGGAGGGAAAAGAAGGGGCAAGGAGGAGCAAGGAGGGACCAGGATGGACAAGGAGGAACAATGAGGGGCCATGAGGGACAAGGAGGGAAAAGAAGGGGCAAGGAGGAGCAAGGAGGGACCAGGAGGGAAAAGGAGGGAAAGGAGGAAAAAGGAGTGCCAGGAGGAACAAGGAGGGACAAGGAGGGCAGGAGAGCCAAGAAGGGACAAGGAGGGACAAGTAGGGACCAGGAGGAACAAGCAGGGTCAAGGAGGGACAATGAGGGAAAAGGAGGACAAAGGAGGGACAATGAGGGACAAGCAGGGATAACGAGGGACAATGAGGGACAAGGAGGTAGAAGGAGGGACCAGGAGGTACAAGGCGGGACAAGGACGGACAATGAGGGAAAAGGAGGAAAAGGAGGAGCAATGAGGGAAAGCAGGGATAATGAGGGACAAGTGGGACAGTGAGGGACAAGGAGGGACAAGCAGGAACAAGGAGGAACAAGGAGGGACAAGTTGGGACAAGGAGGGACAAGGAGGGACAAGGAGGGTCAAGGAGGGACAATGAGGAGCAAGAAGGGACAAAGAGTGAAGGGACAAGGAGTGAAAAGGAGGGGCAAGGAGAGACAAGGAGGGACAAGGATGGAAAAGGAGTGACAAGGAGAGGCAATGAGGGACCAGGAGGGACAAGGCCGGACAAGGAGGGACAAGGTGGGACAAGGAAAAACAAGAAGGGACAAGGACGGGCAAGGAGAGATAAGGAGGATTAAGGAGGGACAAGGAGGGACACGGAGGGTCAAGGACGGTCAAGGAGAGACAAACAGGGACAAGCTGGGACAAGGAGGGACAAAGAGGGACCAGGAGTGACAAGGAGGGATAAGGAAGGGCAATGAGGGACATGGTGGGGCACTGAGGGACAAGGAGGGAGAAGGAGGGACAAGCAGGATCAAGGAGGGGCAAGGAAGGACAAGGATGGTCAATGAGAGACAAGGAGGGACTAGGGGGACAAGCAGGGTCAAGGAGGGACAAACAGGGACAAGGAGGGTCAAAGAGGGACCAGGAGTGACAAGGAGAAATAAGGAGGGGCAATGAGGGACATGGTGGGGCACTGAGGGACAAGGAGGGAGAAGGAGGGACAAGCAGGATCAAGGAGGGACAAGGAAGAACAAGGATGGTCAAGGAGGGACAAGTAGGAAGAAGGAGAGACAAGCAGGGACAAAAAGAGCCAAGGAGGGACAAGCAGGATCAAGGAGGGACAAACAGGGACAAGGAAGGACAAGGAGGGACAAGGAGGGACAAGGAGGGACAAGGAGGGACAAGGAGGGAAACGGAGGGAAACGGAGGGACACGGAGGGCCAAGGAGGGAAAAGAAGGGGCAAGGAGGAGCAAGGAGGGACCAGGAGGGAAAAGGAGGGACCAGGAGGGAAATAGAGGGAAAGGAGGAAAAAGGAGTGACAGGAGGAACAAGGAGGGCAGGGACAGCCAAGAAGGGATAAGGAGGGACAAGTAGGGACCAGGAGGAACAAGCAGGGACAAACAGGGACAAGCAGGGACAAGGAGGGACAAAAAGGGACCAGGAGTGACAAGGAGGGACAATGAGGGACATGGTGGGGCACTGAGGGATAAGGAGGGAGAAGGAGGGACAAGCAGGATCAAGGAGGGACAAGGAAGGACAAGGATGGTCAAGGAGGGACAAGTGGGAAGAAGGAGAGATAAGCAGGGACAAAAAGAGCCAAGGAAGGACAAGCAGGATCAAGGAGGGCCAAAAAGGGCAAGGAAGGACAAGGAGGGACAAGGAGGGACAAGGAGGGCCAAGGAGGGAAAAGAAGGGGCAAGGAGGGACCAGGAGGGACAAGGAGGGACAAGGAGGGATAAGGAGGGAAAAGGAGGGAAAGGAGTGACAAGGAGGGACAATGAGGGGCAATGAGGGACAATGAGGGAAAAGGAGGACAAAGGAGGGACAAGGAGAGACTAGGAGGGACAAGCAGGGTCAAGGAGGGACAAGCAGGGACAAACAGGGACAATCAGGGACAAGGAGGGACAAAGAGGGACCAGGAGTGACAAGGAGGGATAAGGAGGAGCAATGAGGGACATTGTGGGGCACTGAGGGACAAGGAGGGAGAAGGAGGGACAAGCAGGATCAAGGAGGGACAAGGATGGTCAAGGAGGGACAAGTAAGAAGAAGGAGAGACAAGCAGGGACAAAAAGAGCCAAGGAGGGACAAGCAGGATCAAGGAGGGACAAACAGGGACAAGGAAGGACAAGGAGGGACAAGGAGGGACACGGAGGGCCAAGGAGGGAAAAGAAGGGGCACGGAGGAGCAAGGAGGGGCCAGGAGGGACAATGAGGGGCAAGGAGGGATAAGGAGGGACAAGCAAAGACATGGAGGGACAAGGAAAGACAACGAGGGACAAGGAGGGAAAAGGAGGGAAGAGGAGGGAAAGGAGGGAAAGGATGGAAAAGGAGGAACAATGAGGGGCAATGAGGCAAAAGGAGTGACTAGGAAGGCCAAGGAAGGGCAAGGAGGGACAAGGCGGGAAAAGGAGGGAAAAGGAGGGGAAGTAAGAGGAAGGAGGGACCAGGAGGGTCAACCAGGGACAAGTAGGGACTGGGTGGGACAGGAAGGGACAAGGAGGGAGAAGCAGGATCAAGGAGCGACAAACAGGCCCAAGGAAGGACAAGGAGGGGCAAGGAGAGACAAATAGGGACAATTAGTGACAAGGAGGGTAAAGGAGGGACAAGGAAGGACAAGGATGGTCAAGGAAGGACAAGGATGGTCAAGGAGGGACAAGTAGGAAGAAGGAGAGACAAGCAGGGACAAAAAGAGCCAAGGAGGGACAAGCAGGATCAAGGAGGGACAAACAGGGACAAGGAAGGACAAGGAGGGACAAGGAGGGACACGGAGGGCCAAGGAGGGACAAGGAGGGACAAAGAGGGAAAATGAGGGTCAAGGAGGTACAAGGAGGGTCAAGGAGCGACAAGGAGGGACAATGAGTGAAAAAGAGGGACAAGCAGGGACACGGAGGGAAAAGAAGGAGCAATGAGGGACAAAGAGGAACAAAGAGGGAGAAGGAGTGTCAAGGAGGGACAAAGAGGAGCAAAGAGGGAGAAGGAGTGGCAAGGACTGACAAGGAGGGAAAAGGAGGGGCAATGAGGGACGAGGATGACAAAGGAGGGGCAATGAGGAGAAATGAGGGACAATGAGGGTCAGGGATGGTCAAGGATGGTCAAGGAGGGATTAGGAGGGACAAGGAAGGAAATTGAGTGACAAGGAGGGACAAGTAGGGACTTGGAGGGACAATGAGGGTTAGGGATGGTCAAGGATGGTCAAAGAGGGACAAGGAGGGACAAGGAGGACAAAGTAGTGGCAATGAGAGACAATGAGGGACAAGGAGGGATAAGGAGGGAAAGGAGTGACAAGGAAGGAAAAGGAGTGACAAGGAGGGGCAATGAGGGTCAATGAGGGACAAGGAGGGAAAAGGAGGACAAAGGAGGGCCAATGAGGGACAAGGAGAAACAAGGAGGGATAAGGAGGGTCAAGGAAGGAAAAGGAGGGACAAGTAGGGACTTGGAGGGACAATGAGGGTCAGGGATGGTCAAGAAGGGACAAAGGAGTGGCAATGAGAGACAATGAGGGACAAGCAAGGAGGGATAAGGAGTGACAAGGAGGGGCAAGGAGTGAAAAGGAGGGAAAAGAAGGGACAAGGAGGGAAAAGGACGAAAAAGGAGTGACAAGGAGGGTCAATGAGGGACAAGGAGGGAAAAGGAGGGATAAGGAGCGACAAGGATGGACAAGGAGGGAAAAGGAGGATCAAGGAGAGACAATGAGGGTCTCGGAGGACAAGAAGGGGCAATGAGGGAAAAGGAGGGGCAATGAGGGACAAGGAGGGACAAGGTGGAACACGGAGGGACTTGTAGGGGCAAGGAGAGACAAGGAGGACAGAGGAGGGGCATTGAGGAGCAATGAGGGTCCAGGAGGGAAAAAGAGTGACAAGAAGGGTCAAGGAGAGGTTAGGAGAGAAAAGGAGGGAAATGATTGAAAAGGAGGGACAAAGGGGGAAAATGATTGAAAGGAGTGACAAGGAGTGTCAAGGAGGGCCAAGGAGGACAAAGGAGGGGCAATGAGGGTCAAGGAGGAACAAGGAGGGACAATGAGGGTCAAGGAGGGATAAGGAGGGACAAGGACGGGCAATGAGGGACAAGGAGTGACAAGGAGGGAAAAGGAAGACAAAGGAGGGGCAATGAGGGACAAGGAGGAACAAGGAGGGACAATGAGGGTCAAGGAGGGATAAGGAGGGACAAGGACGGACAATGAGGGGCAAGGAGGTACAAGAAGGGAAAAGTAGGGACAAGGAGGGAAAATGAGGGTCAAGGAGGTACAAGGAGGTACAAGGAGGGTCAAGGAGCGACAAAGAGGGACAATGAATGAAAAAGAGGGACAAGCAGGGACAAGGAGGGAAAAGAAGGAGCAATGAGGGACAATGAGGGACACGCAGGGACATCTGGGACAGGGAGGGCCAATGAGGGACAAGGAAGGACAAGGAGGGCCAATGAGGGACAAGGAAGGACAAGGAGGGACAAGGAGGGACAAAGAGGAACAAAGAGGGAGAAGGAGTGGCAAGGAGGGGCAAGGAGAGACAAGGAGGGAAAAGGAGGAAAAAGGAGGGAAAAGGAGGGAAAATGATTGAAAGGGAGACATGAAGGGGCACTGGGGGACAAGCAGGGACAAGAAGGGACAAGCAGGATCAAGGAGGGACAAATAGGGACAAGGAAGGACAAGGAGGGACAAGTAGGGACAAATACGGACCAGGAGGGACAATGAGGGTCACGGAGGGACAAGGAGACACAAGGAGGGACCAGGAGGGTAAAGGGGGGAAAGGAGTGACAAGGAGGAACAAGGAGGGAAAAGAAGGGGCATGGAGAGACAAGGAGGGTCAAGGAGGGAAAAGGAGTGACAAGGTGTGACAAGGAGAAACAAGTAGGGAAAAGCTGGAATAAGGAGGGACAAGCAGAGACATGGAGGGACAAGGAAAGACAACGAGGGACAAGGAGGGAAATGGAGGGAAAGGAGGGACAAGGAGGGAAAGGATGGAAAAGGATGTACAAGGAGGGACAATGAGGGGCAATGAGGCAAAAGGAGTGACAAGGAAGGGAAGGAGGGGCAATGAGGGACAAGGCGGGAAAAGGAGGGGTAAGTAAGAGCAAGGAGGGACCAGGAGGGTCAACGAGGGACAAGTAGGGTCTAGGAGGACAGGAAGGGACAAGGAGGGAGAAGCAGGATCAAGGAGCGACAAACAGGCCCAAGGAAGGACAAGGAGGGGCAAGGAGAGACAAGTAGGGACAATCAGGGTCAAGGAGGGACAATTAGTGACAAGGAGGGATAAAGGAGGGGCAATGCGGGACAAGGACGGACATGGAGGGACAATGAGGGACAAGGTGGGACAAGGAGGGATAAGAAGGGACAAGGACGGGCAAGGACGGGCAAGGAGGGACAAGCAGGGTCATGAAGGGAAATGGAGGGCCAAGGAGGAACCAGGAGGGACAAGGAGGGAAAAGAAGGGGCAATGAAGAGCAAGGAGGGACCAGGAGGGACAATTAGGGGCAAAGAGGGACAAGGAGAGACAAGGAGGGACAAGGATAAATAAGTACGGACTAGGAGGGTCAAGGAGGGACAAGGAGGGTCAAGGAGGGACAAGGAGAGACAAGGAGAGACAACGAGGGACAAGGAGAGACAACGAGGGACAAGCAGGGAAAAGCAGGGAAAGGAGGGAAAAGGAGGGTCAGGGAGGGAAAGGCGGCAAAAGGTTGAACAAGGAGGGACAATGAAGGGCAATGAAGGAAAAGGAGTGACAAGGAGGGCCAAGAAGGGGCAATGAGGGGCAAGTAGGAGCAAGGAGGGACCAGGAGGGTCAAGGAGGGACTAGTAGGCACAAGAAGGGACAATTAGGGACAAGCAGGATCAAGGAGGGACAAACAGGGACAAGGAGTGACAAGGAGGGACAAGACGGGACAAGGAGGGACCAGGAGGGACAATGAGGGACATGAAGGGGCACTGGGGGACAAGCAGGGACAAGAAGGGACAAGCAGGATCAAGGAGGGACAAGGAAGGACAAGGAGGGACAAATAGGGACAAGTACGGACCAGGAGGGACAATGAGGGTCACGGAGGGACAAGGAGAGACAAGTTGGGACAAGCAGGGATAAGCAGGGACAAGGAGGGACAAGGAAAGACAAGGAGGGACAAGGAAAGACAAGGAGGGTCAAGGAGGGAAAGGAGGGAAAAGGTGGAACAAATAGGGACAATGAAGGGCAATGAAGAAAAGGAGTGACAAGGAGGGCCAAGAAGGGGCAATGAGGGGCAAGTAGGAGCAAGGAGGGACAAGGAAAGACAAGGAGGGACAAGGAGGGAAAAGCAGGGAAAAGGAGGGTCAAGGAGGGAAAAGATGGAACAAGGAGGGACAATGAAGGGCAATGAAGGAAAAGGAGTGACAAGGAGGGCCAAGAAGGGGCAAGTAGGAGCAAGGAGGGGCCAGGAGGGTCAAGGAGGGTCAACGAAGGACAAGTAGGGACTAGGAGGACAGGAAGGGAGAAGCAGGATCAAGGAGCGACAACCAGGCCCAAGGAAGGACAAGGAGGGGCAAGGAGAGACAAGTAGGGACAAGCAGGGTCAAGGAGGGACAATTAGTGACAAGGAGGGTAAAGGAGAGACAATGCGGGACAAGGACGGACATGGAGGGACAAGGTGGGACAAGGAGGGATAAGAACGGACAAGGACGGGCAAGGAGGGACAAGCAGGGTCATGAAGGGAAAAGGAGGGCCAAGGAGGAACCAGGAGGGACAAGGAGGGAAAAGAAGGGGCAATGAAGAGCAAGGAGGGACCAGGAGGGACAATTAGGGGCAAAGAGGGACATGGAGGGTCAAGGAGGGACAAGTAGGGACAAGAAGGGACAAGGAGGGACAAGCAGGATCAAGGAGGGACAAACAGGGACAAGGAAGGACAAGGAGGGTCAAGGAGGGACAAGCAGGATCAAGGAGGGACAAACAGGGACAAGGAGGGACAAGACGGGGCAAGGAGGGACCATTAGGTATAAGGAGGTACATGGAGGGGCCATGAGGGACATGAAGGGGCACTGGGGGACAAGCAGGGACAAGAAGGGACAAGCAGGATTAAGGACAAATAGGGACAAGGAAGGACAAGGAGGGACAAGTAGGGACAAAGAGGGACAAATACGGACCAGGAGGGACAATGATGGTCACGGAGGGACAAGGAGACACAAGGAGGGACCAGGAGGGTAAAGGGGGGAAAGGAGTGACAAGGAGGAACAAGGAGGGAAAAGAAGGGGCAAGGAGGGGCATGGAGAGACAAGGAGGGTCAAGGAGGGAAAAGGAGTGACAAGGTGTGACAAGGAGAAACAAGGAGGGAAAAGCTGGAGTAAGGAGGGACAAGCAGAGACATGGAGGGAAAAGGAAAGACAACGGGGGACAAGGAGGGAAAAGGAGGGAAATGGAGGGAAAGGAGGAAAGGAGGGAAAAGGAGGGACAAGGAAAGACAAGGAGGGAAAGGATGGAAAAGGATGTACAAGGAGGGACAATGAGGGGCAATGAGGCAAAAGGAGTGACAAGGAGGGGCAAGGAGGGGCAATGAGGGACAAGGCGGGAAAAGGAGGGGCAAGTAAGAGCAAGGAGGGACCAGGAGGGTCAAGGAGGGTCAACGAAGGACAAGTAGGGACTAGGAGGACAGGAAGGGACAAGGAGGGAGAAGCAGGATCAAGGAGCGACAAACAGGCCCAAGGAAGGACAAGGAGGGGCAAGGAGAGACAAGTAGGGACAAGCAGGGTCAAGGAGGGACAATTAGTGACAAGGAGGGTAAAGGAGGGACAATGCGGGACAAGGACGGACATGGAGGGACAAGGTGGGACAAGGAGGGATAAGAAGGGACAAGGACGGGCAAGGAGGGACAAGCAGGGTCATGAAGGGAAAAGGAGGGCCAAGGAGGAACAAGGAGGGACAATGAGGGGCAATAAGGGACAAGGAGGGACAAGTACGGACCAGGAGGGACAAGTACGGGCCAGGAGGGACAAGGAGGGAAGAGAAGGGTAATGAAGAGCAAGGAGGGACCAGGAGGGACAATTAGGGGAAATGAGGGACAAGGAGAGACAAGGAGGGACAAGGAGGAAAAAGGAGGAACAAGGAGGAACACGGAGGAATAAGGAGGGACAAGGAGGGACAATGATGGGTCATGAGGGACAAGGAGGGATAATGAGGGACAAGGAGGGAAAAGAAGGGGCAATGAGGAGCAAGGAGGGACCATGAGGGACAATTAGGGGCAATTAGGGACCAGTACGGATCAGGAGGGACAAGGAGGGTCAAGGAGTGACAAGGAGGGACCAGGAGGGACAAGGAGCGACAAGCAGGGATAAGGAGGGACAAGCAGAGACATGGAGGGACAAGGAAAGACAAGGAGGGACAAGGAGGGACAAGGAATGACAAGGAGGGACAATGAGGATCAATGAGGGAAAAGGAGTGAAAAGGAGGGCCAAGGAGGGGCAATGAGGGACAAGGCGGGAAAAGGTGGGAAAGGAGGAAAAAGGAGTGACAAGGAGGGACAATGAGGGGCAATGAGGGCCAAGGAGGGACAAGTACGGACCAGGAAGGATAATGAGGGATAAGGAGGGAAAAGAAGGGGCAAGGAGGAGCAAGGAGGGACCAGGATGGACAAGGAGGAACAATGAGGGGCCATGAGGGACAAGGAGGGAAAAGAAGGGGCAAGGAGGAGCAAGGAGGGACCAGGAGGGAAAAGGAGGGAAAGGAGGAAAAAGGAGTGCCAGGAGGAACAAGGAGGGACAAGGAGGGCAGGAGAGCCAAGAAGGGACAAGGAGGGACAAGTAGGGACCAGGAGGAACAAGCAGGGTCAAGGAGGGACAATGAGGGAAAAGGAGGACAAAGGAGGGACAATGAGGGACAAGGAGGGACAAGCAGGGATAACGAGGGACAATGAGGGACAAGGAGGTAGAAGGAGGGACCAGGAGGTACAAGGCGGGACAAGGACGGACAATGAGGGAAAAGGAGGAAAAGGAGGAGCAATGAGGGAAAGCAGGGATAATGAGGGACAAGTGGGACAGTGAGGGACAAGGAGGGACAAGCAGGAACAAGGAGGAACAAGGAGGGACAAGTTGGGACAAGGAGGGACAAGGAGGGACAAGGAGGGTCAAGGAGGGACAATGAGGAGCAAGAAGGGACAAAGAGTGAAGGGACAAGGAGTGAAAAGGAGGGGCAAGGAGAGACAAGGAGGGACAAGGATGGAAAAGGAGTGACAAGGAGAGGCAATGAGGGACCAGGAGGGACAAGGCCGGACAAGGAGGGACAAGGTGGGACAAGGTAAAACAAGAAGGGACAAGGACGGGCAAGGAGAGATAAGGAGGATTAAGGAGGGACAAGGAGGGACACGGAGGGTCAAGGACGGTCAAGGAGAGACAAACAGGGACAAGCAGGGACAAGGAGGGACAAAGAGGGACCAGGAGTGACAAGGAGGGATAAGGAGGGGCAATGAGGGACATGGTGGGGCACTGAGGGACAAGGAGGGAGAAGGAGGGACAAGCAGGATCAAGGAGGGGCAAGGAAGGACAAGGATGGTCAATGAGAGACAAGGAGGGACTAGGGGGACAAGCAGGGTCAAGGAGGGACAAACAGGGACAAGGAGGGTCAAAGAGGGACCAGGAGTGACAAGGAGAAATAAGGAGGGGCAATGAGGGACATGGTGGGGCACTGAGGGACAAGGAGGGAGAAGGAGGGACAAGCAGGATCAAGGAGGGACAAGGAAGAACAAGGATGGTCAAGGAGGGACAAGTAGGAAGAAGGAGAGACAAGCAGGGACAAAAAGAGCCAAGGAGGGACAAGCAGGATCAAGGAGGGACAAACAGGGACAAGGAAGGACAAGGAGGGACAAGGAGGGACAAGGAGGGACAAGGAGGGACAAGGAGGGACACGGAGGGAAACGGAGGGACACGGAGGGCCAAGGAGGGAAAAGAAGGGGCAAGGAGGAGCAAGGAGGGACCAGGAGGGAAAAGGAGGGACCAGGAGGGAAATAGAGCGAAAGGAGGAAAAAGGAGTGACAGGAGGAACAAGGAGGGCTAAGGAGGGCAGGGACAGCCAAGAAGGGATAAGGAGGGACAAGTAGGGACCAGGAGGAACAAGCAGGGACAAACAGGGACAAGCAGGGACAAGGAGGGACAAAGAGGGACCAGGAGTGACAAGGAGGAATAAGGAGGGACAATGAGGGACATGGTGGGGCACTGAGGGATAAGGAGGGAGAAGGAGGGACAAGCAGGATCAAGGAGGGACAAGGAAGGACAAGGATGGTCAAGGAGGGACAAGTAGGAAGAAGGAGAGATAAGCAGGGACAAAAAGAGCCAAGGAAGGACAAGCAGGATCAAGGAGGGCCAAAAAGGGCAAGGAAGGACAAGGAGGGACAAGGAGGGACAAGGAGGGCCAAGGAGGGAAAAGAAGGGGCAAGGAGGGACCAGGAGGGACAAGGAGGGACAAGGAGGGATAAGGAGGGAAAAGGAGGGAAAGGAGTGACAAGGAGGGACAATGAGGGGCAATGAGGGACAATGAGGGAAAAGGAGGACAAAGGAGGGACAAGGAGAGACTAGGAGGGACAAGCAGGGTCAAGGAGGGACAAGCAGGGACAAACAGGGACAATCAGGGACAAGGAGGGACAAAGAGGGACCAGGAGTGACAAGGAGGGATAAGGAGGAGCAATGAGGGACATTGTGGGGCACTGAGGGACAAGGAGGGAGAAGGAGGGACAAGCAGGATCAAGGAGGGACAAGGATGGTCAAGGAGGGACAAGTAAGAAGAAGGAGAGACAAGCAGGGACAAAAAGAGCCAAGGAGGGACAAGCAGGATCAAGGAGGGACAAACAGGGACAAGGAAGGACAAGGAGGGACAAGGAGGGACACGGAGGGCCAAGGAGGGAAAAGAAGGGGCACGGAGGAGCAAGGAGGGACCAGGAGGGACAATGAGGGGCAAGGAGGGATAAGGAGGGACAAGCAAAGACATGGAGGGACAAGGAGGGAAGAGGAGGGAAAGGAGGGAAAGGATGGAAAAGGAGGAACAATGAGGGGCAATGAGGCAAAAGGAGTGACTAGGAAGGCCAAGGAAGGGCAAGGAGGGACAAGGCGGGAAAAGGAGGGAAAAGGAGGGGAAGTAAGAGCAAGGAGGGACCAGGAGGGTCAACCAGGGACAAGTAGGGACTGGGTGGGACAGGAAGGGACAAGGAGGGAGAAGCAGGATCAAGGAGCGACAAACAGGCCCAAGGAAGGACAAGGAGGGGCAAGGAGAGACAAATAGGGACAAGGAGGGACAATTAGTGACAAGGAGGGTAAAGGAGGGACAAGGAAGGACAAGGATGGTCAAGGAAGGACAAGGATGGTCAAGGAGGGACAAGTAGGAAGAAGGAGAGACAAGCAGGGACAAAAAGAGCCAAGGAGGGACAAGCAGGATCAAGGAGGGACAAACAGGGACAAGGAAGGACAAGGAGGGACAAGGAGGGACACGGAGGGCCAAGGAGGGAAAAAAAGAGGCAAGGAGGAGCAAGGAGGGACCAGGAGGGACAAGGAGGGACAAGGAGGGACAAGGAGGGACAAGGAGGGGCAAGGAGGGCCAAGGAGGGACAAGGAGGGATAAGGAGGGAAAAGAAGGGGCAAGGAGGAGCAAGGAGGGACCAGGAGGGAAAATGAGGGAAAGGAGTGACAAGGAGGAACAAGGAGGGACAATGAGGGACAATGTGGGACACGGAGGGCCAAGGAGGGACAAGTACGGACCAGGATGGACAAGTAGGGATAAGGAGGGATAAGGAGGGAAAAGAAGGGGCAAGGAGGAGCAAGGAGGGACCAGTAGGGAAAAGGAGGGGCAATGAGGGACAAGGAGGGACAAGCAGGGATAACGAGGGACAAGGTGGGAAAATGAGGTAAAAGGAGGACAAAGGAGGGACAATGAGGGACAATGAGGGACAAGGAGGGACAATGAGGGACAAGGACGGTCAAGGAGGGACAAGGACGGACAAGGAGGGACAAGTACGGACCAGGAGGGACAAGGAGGAACAAGGAGGGTCAAGGAGGGACCAGGATGGACATGGATGGACAAGGAGGGACAATGAGGGACCATGAGGGGCAATGAGGGACAAGGAGGGACAAGTACGGACCAGGAGGGACAAGGAGGTTCAAGGAGGGACAAGGAAGGTCAAGGAGGGATAAGGAGGGACAAGCAAAGACATGGAGGGACAAGGAAAGACAACGGGGGACAAGGAGGGAAAAGGAGGGAAAAGGAGGGAAAGGAGGGACAAGGAAAGACAAGGAGGGAAAGGATGGAAAAGGAGGGGCAATGAGGCAAAAGGAATGACAAGGAGGGCCAAGGAGGGGCAAGGAGGGACAAGGCGGGAAAAGGAGGGGGAAGTAAGAGCAAGGAGGGACCAGGAGGGTCAACGAGGGTCAACGAGGGACAAGTAGGGACTAGGATCGACAGGAAGGGACAAGGAGGGAGAAGCAGGATCAAGGAGCGACAAACAGGCCCAAGGAAGGACAAGGAGGGGCAAAGAGAGACACGTAGGGACAAGCAGGGTCAAGGAGGGACAATTAGTGTCAAGGAGGGTAAAGGAGGGACAATGCGGGACAAGGACGGACATGGACGGGCAATGAGGGACAAGGTGGGACATGGAGGGATAAGAAGGGACAAGGACGGGCAAGGAGGGACAAGGAGGGACAAACAGGGACAAGCAGGGACATGAAGGGAAAAGGAGGGCCAAGGAGGAACAAGGAGGGACAATGAGGGGCAATAAGGGACAAGGAGGACAAGTACGGGCCAGGAGGGACAAGGAGGGAAAAGAAGGGGCAATGAAGAGCAAGGATGGACCAGGAGGGACACTTAGGGGCAATGAGGGACAAGGAGTGACAAGGAGTTATAAGTACGGACCAGGAGGGTCAAGGAGGGACAAAGAGGGACACGGAGGGTCAAGGAGGGACAAGGAGGGACAAGGAGGGACAAGGAGGGACAAGGAGAGACAACGAGGGACAAGCAGGGATAAGCAGGGACAAGGAGGGACAAGGAAAGACAAGGAGGGAAAAGGAGGAACATGGAGGGACAATGAAAAGCAATGAGGGGAAAGGAGTGACAAGGAAAGGCAATGAGGGGCAAGTAGGAAGAAGGGTCAAGGACAGACAAGGGGGACCAGGAGGGACCATGAGGGAAAAGGAGGGAAAGGAGGAACAAGGGGGGACAATGAGGGGCAATGAGGGACAAGGAGGGACCATGAGGGAAAAGGAGGAACAAGGAGGGAAAATGAGGGGCAATGAGGGACAAGGAGGGAAGGGAGTGACAAGGAGGAACAAGGAGGGGCAAGGAGGGAAAAGAAGGGGCAATGAAGAGCAAGGAGGGACCAGGAAGGACAATTAGGGCAATGAGGGACAAGGAGGGATAAGAACGGTCCAGGAGGGACAAGGAGGGTCAAGGAGGGTCAAGAAGTGACAAGGAGGGACAAGGAGGGACAACGACGGACAACGACGGACAAGGAGGGACAGGGAGGAGCAAGGAGGGACAAGGAGGGACTAGGAGGAACAAGGAGGGACAATGAGGGGCAATAAGGGACAAGGAGGGACAAGTACGGACCAGGAGGGACAAGGGGGGATAACGAGGGACAAGGAGGGAAAAGAAGGGGAATGAAGAGCAAGGAGGGACCAGGAGGGACAATTAGGGGCAATGAGGGACAAAGAGAGACAAGGAGGGACAAGGAGGGATAAGTACGGAACAGGAGGGACACGGAGGGACAAGGAGGGACAAGGAGGGTCAAGGAGGGTCAAGGAGGGACAAATAGGGACAAATAGGGACAAGGAAGGACAAGGAGGGACCAGGACGGACAAGCAGGGACATGAAGGGACAAGGAGGGAAAAGGAGGGCCAAGGAGGAACAAGGAGGGACAAGGAGGGGAAAGAAGGGGAATGAAGAGCAAGGAGGGACCAGGAGGGACAATTAGGGGCAATGAGGGACAAAGAGAGACAAGGAGGGATAAGTACGGAACAGGAGGGACAAGGAGTGACAAGGAGGGACAAATAGGGACAAGGAAGGGACAAGGAGGGAAAAGGAGGGCCAAGGAGGAACAGGGAGGAACAATAAGGGACAAGGAGGGACATGTACGGACCAGGAGGGACAAGGAGTGATAACGAGGGACAAGGAGGGAAAAGAAGGGGCAATGAAGAGCAAGGAGGGACCTGGAGGGACAATTAGGGGCAATGAGGGACAAGGAGAGACAAGAAGGGACAAGGAGGGATAAGTACGGACCAGGAGGGACAAGGAGGGTCAAGGAGGGATAAGGATGGACATGGAGGGGCAATGAGGGACAAGCAGGATCAAGGAGGGACAAGGAAGGACAAGGAGGGACAGGGAGGGACAAGTAGTGACAAGGAGGGAAAAGGAGGGCCAAGGAGGAACAAGGAGGAACAAGGAGGGACAAGTTCGGACCAGGAGGTACAAGGAGGGATAACGAGGGACAAGGAGGGAAAAGAAGGGGCAATGAAGAGCAAGGAGGGACCAGGAAGGACAATTAGGGCAATGAGGGACAAGGAGGGATAAGAACGGTCCAGGAGGGACAAGGAGGGTCAAGAAGTGACAAGGAGGGACAAGGAGGGACAACGACGGACAAGGAGGGACAAGGAGGAGCAAGGAGGGACAAGGAGGGACCAGGAAGGACAAGCAGGGATAAGGAGGGACAAGGAGGGACAAGCAGGTACATGTAGGGACAATGAAAGACAAGGAGGGACAAGAAGGGACAAGAAGGGACATGGAGGGAAAAGCAAGGAAAGGAGGGACAATGAAAGACAAGGAGGGAAAAGCAAGGAAAGGAGGGAAAAGGAGTGACAAGGAAAGACAAGGAGGGAAAAGGTGGAACAAGAAGGGACAATGAAGGGCAATGAGGGAAAAGGAGAGACAAGGAGGGTCAATGAGGGGCAAGTAGGAGCATGGAGGGTCAAGGAGGGACAAGGAAGGACAATGATGGACAAGTAGGGACAAGCAGGATCAAGGAGGGACAAACAGGGACAAGGAGGGAAAAGGAGGGATAAGGATGGGCATGGAGGGGCAATGAGGGACAAGCAGGATCAAGGAGGGCCAAATAGGGACAAGGAAAACAAGGAGGGACAGGGAGGGACAAGTAGGGACAAGGACGGGCAAGGAGGGACAAGCTGGGACATGAAGGGACAAGGAGGGAAAAGGAGGGCCAAGGAGGAACAAGGAGGGATAAGTACGGACCAGGAGGGACAAGGAGGATCAAGGAGTGACAAGGAGTGACAAGGAGTGACAAGGAGGGACAAATAGGGACAAGGAAGGACAAGGAGGGACAGGGAGGGACAAGGACGGGCAAGGAGGGACAAGGAGGGACAAGCAGGGACATGAAGGGACAAGGAGGGAAAAGGAGGAACAAGGAGGAACAAGGAGGGACAATAAGGGACAAGGAGGGACATGTACGGACCAGGAGGGACAAGGAGTGATAACGAGGGACAAGGAGGGAAAAGAAGGGGCAATGAAGAGCAAGGAGGGACCAGGAGGGACAATTAGGGGCAATGAGGGACAAGGAGAGACAAGAAGGGACAAGGAGGGATAAGTACGGACCAGGAGGGACAAGGAGGGTCAAGGAGGGAGAAGGAGGGATAAGGATGGACATGGAGGGGCAATGAGGGACAAGCAGGATCAAGGAGGGACAAGGAAGGACAAGGAGGGACAGGGAGGGACAAGTAGTGACAAGGAGGGAAAAGGATTGCCAAGGAGGAACAGGGAGGGACAATGAGGGGCAATAAGGGACAAGGAGGGACAAGTTCGGACCAGGAGGTACAAGGAGGGATAACGAGGGACAAGGAGGGAAAAGAAGGGGCAATAAAGAGCAAGGAGGGACCAGGAGGGACAATTAGGGGCAATGAGGCACAAGGAGAGACAAGGAGGGATAAGTACGGACAACGAGGGACAAGGAGGAACCAGGAGGGACAAGCTGGGATAAGGAGGGACAAGCAGGGACAAGGAAAGACAAGGAGGGACAATGAGGGAAAAGCAGGGAAAGGAGGGAAAAGGATGGAAAGGAGGGAAAAGGTGGAACAAGGAGGGACAATGAAGGGCAATGAGGGAAAAGGAGTGACAAGGAGGGACAATGAGGAGCAATGAGGGAAAAGGAGTGACAAGGAGAAACAAGAAGGGAAAAGGAGGGACAAGGAGTGACAATGAGGGACAAGGAGCGACGAGCAGGGTCAAGAAGAGACAATGAGGGAAAAGGAGGACAAAGGAGGGGCAATGAGGGACAAGCAGGGATAACTAGGGACAAGGAGGGACAAGGAGGGAAAAGGAGTGACAGGAGGAACAAGGAGGGAGAAGGACGGACAAGGAGGGACAAGGACGGACAAGGAGGGGCAATGAGGGACAAGGTGGGACAAGGAGGGGTAAGAAGGGGCAAGGACGGGCAAGGAGGGACAAGGAGGGACAAGCAGGGACAAGTAAGGACAAGCAGGGTCAAGGAGGGACAATTAGTGACAAGGAGGGTAAAGGAGGGACAATGCGGGACAAGGACGGACATGGAGGGGCAATGAGGGACAAGGTGGGACAAGGAGGGATAAGAAGGGACAAGGACGGGCAAGGAGGGACAAGGAGGGACAAGCAGGGACATGAAGGGAAAAGGAGGGCCAAGGAGGAACAAGGAGGGACAATGAGGGGCAATAAGGGACAAGGAGGACAAGTACGGGCCAGGAGGGACAAGGAGGGAAAAGAAGGGGCAATGAAGAGCAAGGAGGGACCAGGAGGGACAATTAGGGGCAATGAGGGACAAGGAGTGACAAGGAGGGATAAGTACGGACCAGGAGGGTCAAGGAGGGACAAAGAGGGACACGGAGGGTCAAGGAGGGACAAGGAGAGACAACGAGGGACAAGCAGGAATAAGCAGGGACAAGGAAAGACAAGGAGGGACAAGGTGGGAAAAGCAGGGAAAGGAGGGAAAAGGAGGGTCAAGGAGGAAAAGATGGAACAAGGAGGGACAATGAAGGGCAATGAAGGAAAAGGAGTGACAAGGAGGGGCAAGTAGGAGCAAGGAGGGACATGGAGGGTCAAGGAGGGACAAGTAGGGACAAGAAGGGACAAGCAGGATCAATGAGGGACAAACAGGGACAAGGAAGGACAAGGAGGGACAAACAGGGACAAGCAGGATCAAGGAGGGACAAACAGGGACAAGGAGGGACCAGACGGAACAAGGAGGGACCATTAGGGATAAGGAGGTACATGGAGGGGCCATGAGGGACATGAAGGGGCACTGGGGGACAAGCAGGGACAAGAAGGGACAAGCAGGATCAAGGAGGGACAAATAGTGACAAGGAAGGACAAGGAGGGACAAGTAGGGACAAATACGGACCAGGAGGGACAATGAGGGTCACGGAGGGACAAGGAGACACAAGGAGGGACCAGGAGGGTAAAGGGGGGAAAGGAGTGACAAGGAGGAACAAGGAGGAAAAAGAAGGGGCATGGAGAGACAAGGAGGGTCAAGGAGCGAAAAGGAGTGACAAGGAGAAACAAGGAGGGAAAAGCTGGAATAAGGAGGGACAAGCAGAGACATGGAGGGACAAGGAAAGACAACGAGGGACAAGGAGGGAAATGGAGGGAAAGGAGGAAAGGAGGGAAAAGGAGGGACAAGGAAAGACAAGGAGGGAAAGGATGGAAAAGGATGTACAAGGAGGGACAATGAGGGGCAATGAGCAAAAGGAGTGACAAGGAGGGGAAGGAGGGGCAATGAGGGACAAGGCGGGAAAAGGAGGGGCAAGTAAGAGCAAGGAGGGACCAGGAGGGTCAAGGAGGGTCAACGAGGGACAAGTAGGGTCTAGGAGGACAGGAAGGGACAAGGAAGGAGAAGCAGGATCAAGGAGCGACAAACAGGCCCAAGGAAGGACAAGGAGGGGCAAGGAGAGACAAGTAGGGACAATCAGGGTCAAGGAGGGACAATTAGTGACAAGGAGGGTAAAGGAGGGACAATGCGGGACAAGGACGGACATGGAGGGACAATGAGGGACAAGGTGGGACAAGGAGGGAAAAGAAGGGGCAATGACGGGCAAGGAGGGACAAGCAGGGTCATGAAGGGAAAAGGAGGGCCAAGGAGGAACCAGGAGGGACAAGGAGGGAAAGGAAGGGCCAATGAAGAGCAAGGAGGGACTAGGACGGACAATTAGGGGCAAAGAGGGACAAGGAGAGACAACGAGGGACAAGGAGGGAAAAGCAGGGAAAGGAGGGAAAAGGAGGGTCAGGGAGGGAAAGGCGGCAAAAGGTGGAACAAGGAGGGACAATGAAGGGCAATGAAGGAAAAGGAGTGACAAGGAGGGCCAAGAAGGGGTAATGAGGGGCAAGTAGGAGCAAGGAGGGACCAGGAGGGTCAAGGAGGGACTAGTAGGCACAAGAAGGGACAATTAGGGACAAGCAGGATCAAGGAGGGAAAAACAGGGACAAGGAGTGACAAGGAGGGACAAGACGGGACAAGGAGGGACCAGGAGGGATAAGGAGGTACATGGAGGGACAATGAGGGACATGAAGGGGCACTGGGGGACAAGCAGGGACAAGAAGGGACAAGCAGGATCAAGGAGGGACAAGGAAGGACAAGCAGGATCAAGGAGGGACAAGGAAGGACAAGGAGGGACAAGTACGGACCAGGAGGGACAATGAGGGTCACGGAGGGACAAGGAGAGACAAGTTGGGACAAGCAGGGATAAGCAGGGACAAGGAGGGACAAGGAAAGACAAGGAGGGACAAGGAAAGACAAGGAGGGAAAAGGAGGGTCAAGGAGGGAAAGGAGGGAAAAGGTGGCACAAATAGGGACAATGAAGGGCAATGAAGAAAAGGAGTGACAAGGAGGGCCAAGAAGGGGCAATGAGGGGCAAGTAGGAGCAAGGAGGGACAAGTAGGGCAAGAAGGGACAAGGAGGGGCAAACAGGGACAAGGAAGCACAAGGAGGGTCAAGGAGGGACAAGCAGGATCAAGGAGGGACAAACAGGGACAAGGCGGGACAAGGAGGGACAAGACGGGACAAGATGAGGCAATGAGGGACATGGAGGGGCAATGAGGGACAAGGTGGGTAAAGCAGGGACAGGGAGGGACAAGTAGGGACAAGCAGGGTCAAGAAGGGACAATGAGGGAAAAGAAGGACAAAGGAGGGGCAATGAGGGACAAGCAGGGATAACGAGGGACAAGGAGGCACAAGGCGGGAACATGAGGGAAAAGGAGTGACAGGAGGAACAAGGAGGGAGAAGGACGGACAAGGAGGGAAAAGGAAGGACCAGGAGGGACAAGGCGGGACAAGGACGGACAATGAGGGAAAAGGAGGAAAAGGAGGGGCAATGAGGGACAAGGAGGGACAAGAAGGGACAAGCAGGATCAATGAGGGACAAATAGGGACAAGGTGGGTCAAGCAGGGACAGGGAGGGACAAGTAGGGACAAGGAAGGACAATGAGGGACAAGTACGGACCAGGAGGGACAAGGAGGGTCAAGGAGGGATAAGGAGAGACAAGTAGTGACCAGGAGGGTAAAGGAGGGAAAGGAGTGACAAGGAGGAACAAGGAGGGCATAGAAGGGGCAAGGAAGGGCATGGAGAGACAAGGAGGGACAAGGAGGGAAAAGGAGTGACAAGGTGTGACAAGGAGAAACAAGAAGGACAAAGAGTTACAAGGAGTGACAATGAGGGACAAGGAGAGACGAGCAGAGACTAGGAGGGACTAGGAGGGTCAAGAAGGGACAAGAAGGGAAAAGGAGGGGCAAGGAGGAACAAGGAAGGACAAGGAGCGTCAAAGAGGGAGAAGGATGGTCAAGGAGGGTCAAGGAGGGACCAGGAGGGACACGGAGGGCCAAGGAGAGACCAGGATGGACAAGGAGGTATAAGGAGGGAAAAGAAGGGGCAAGGAGGGACCAGGAGGGAAAGGAGGAAAAAGGAGTGACAAGGAGGAGCAAGGAGGGACCAGGATGGACAAGGAGGAACAAGGAGGGACAACGAGGGGCCATGAGGGACAAGGAGGGAAAAGAAGGGGCAAGGAGGAACATGGTGGGAAAATGAGGGGCAATGAGGGACAAGGAGGGACTAGGAGGGACTAGGAGGGACAAGGAGGGACACGGAGGGACACGGAGGGCCAAGGAGGGAAAAGTACGGACCAGGATGGAAAAGGAGGGATAAGGAGGGAAAAGAAGGGGCATGGAGGAGCAAGGATGGACCAGGAGGGAAAAGGAGGGACCAGGAGGGAAAAGGGGGGAAAGGAGGAAAAAGGAGTGACAGGAGGAACAAGGAGGGAGAAGGAGGGAGAAGGATAGACAAGGAGGGCAGGAGAGCCAAGAAGGGACAAGTAGGGACCAGGAGTAACAAGCAGGGTCAAGGAGGGACAATGAGGGAAAAGGAGGGAAAAGGAGGGAAAAGGAGGACAAAGGAGGGGCAAGGAGGGACAAGGAGGGACAAGCAGGGATAACGAGGGACAATGAGGGACAAGGAGGTAGAAGGAGGGACCAGAAGGGACAAGGACGGACAAGGAGGGACCAGGAGGTACAAGGCGGGACAAGGACGGACAATGAGGGAAAAGGAGGAGCAATGAGGGAAAGCAGGGATAATGAGGGACAAGTGGGGCAGTGAGGGACAAGGAGGGACAAGCAGGAACAAGGAGGAACAAGGAGGGACAAGTTGGGACAAGTTGGGACAAGGAGCTACAAGGAGGGACAAGGAGGGTCAAGGAGGGACAATGAGGAGCAAGGAGGGACATTGAGGGACAAAGAGAGACAAGTAGGGAAAAGGAGGGAAAATGAGGGAAAAGGAGTGACAAGGAGGGACAAGGAGGGACAAGCAGGGAGAAGGAGTGACAAGGAGGAACAAGAAGGGATATGGAGTGAAAAGGAGGGGCAAGGAGAGACAAGGAGGGACAAGGATGGAAAAGGAGGGACAAGGAGAGGCAATGAGGGACCAGGAGGGACAAGGCCGGACAAGGAGGGACAAGGTGGGACAAGGAAAAACAAGAAGGGACAAGGACGGGCAAGGAGGATTAAGGAGCGACAAGGAGGGACACGGAGGGCCAAGGACGGACAAGGAGAGACAAACAGGGACAAGCAGGGACAAGGAGGGACAAAGAAGGACCAGGAGTGACAAGGAGGGATAAGGAGGGGAAATGAGGGACATGGTGGGGCACTGAGGGACAAGGAAGGACAAGGATGGTCAAGGAGGGACAAGGAAGGACAAGGATGGTCAAGGAGGGACAAGTAGGAAGAAGGAGAGACAAGCAGGGACAAAAAGAGCCAAGGAGGGACAAGCAGGATCAAGGAGGGACAAACAGGGACAAGGAAGGACAAGGAGGGACACGGAGGGCCAAGGAGGGAAAAAAGGGGCAAGGAGGAGCAAGGAGGGACCAGGAGGGACAATGAGGGACAAGGAGGGACAAGGAGGGACAAGGAGGGACAAGGAGGGGCAAGGAGGGCCAAGGAGGGATAAGGAGGGAAAAGAAGGGGCAAGGAGGAGCAAGGAGGGACCAGGAGGGAAAAGGAGGGAAAGGAGTGACAAGGAGGAACAAGGAGGGACAATGAGGGGCAATGAGGGACAATGTGGGACACGGAGGGCCAAGGAGGGACAAGTACGGACCAGGATGGACAAGTAGGGATAAGGAGGGATAAGGAGGGAAAAGAAGGGGCAAGGAGGAGCAAGGAGGGACCAGTAGGGAAAAGGAGGGGCAAGGAGGGACAAGCAGGATAACGAGGGACAAGGTGGGAAAATGAGGTAAAAGGAGGACAAAGGAGGGACAATGAGGAACAAGGAGGGACAAGGACGGTCAAGGAGGGTCAAGGACGGACAAGGAGGGACAAGTACGGACCAGGAGGGACAAGGAGGAACAAGGAGGGTCAATGAGGGACCATGAGGGGCAATGAGGGACAAGGAGGGACAAGTACGGACCAGGAGGGACAAGGAGGTTCAAGGAGAGACAAGGAAGGTCAAGGAGGGACAAGCAGGGATAAGGAGGGACAAGCAAAGACATGGAGGGACAAGGAAAGACAACGAGGGACAAGGAGGGAAAAGGAGGGAAAAGGAGGGACAAGGAGGGAAAGGATGGAAAAGGAGGGACAATGAGGGGCAATGAGGCAAAAGGAATGACAAGGAGGGCCAAGGAGGGGCAAGGCGGGAAAAGGAGGGGTAAGTAAGAGCAAGGAGGGACCAGGGGAGTCAACGAGGGTCAACGAGGGACAAGTAGGGACTAGGAGGGACAGGAAGGACAAGGAGGGAGAAGCAGGATCAAGGAGCGACAAACAGGCCCATGGAAGGACAAGGAGGGGCAAGGAGAGACAAGTAGGGACAAGCAGGGTCAAGGAGGGACAATTAGTGTCAAGGAGGGTAAAGGAGGGACAATGCGGGACAAGGACGGACATGGACGGGCAATGAGGGACATGGAGGGATAAGAAGGGACAAGGACGGGCAAGGAGGGACAAGCAGGGACATGAAGGGAAAAGGAGGGCCAAGGAGGAACAAGGAGGGACAATGAGGGGCAATAAGGGACAAGGAGGACAAGTACGGGCCAGGAGGGAAAAGAAGGGGCAATGAAGAGCAAGGAGGGACCAGGAGGGACAATTAGGGGCAATGAGGGACAAGGAGTGACAAGGAGGGATAAGTACGGACCAGGAGGGTCAAGGAGGGACAAAGAGGGACACGGAGCGTCAAGGAGGGACAAGGAGGGACAAGGAGGGACAAGGAGAGACAACGAGGGGCAAGCAGGGATAAGCAGGGACAAGGAGGGACAAGGAAAGACAAGGAGGGACAAGGTGGGAAAAGCAGGGAAAGGAGGGAAAAGGAGGGTCAAGGAGGGAAAAGATAGAACAAGGAGGGACAATGAAGGGCAATGAAGGAAAAGGAGTGACAAGGAGGGCCAAGAAGGGGCAAGGAGGAGCAAGGAGGGACATGGAGGGTCAAGGAGGGACAAGTAGGGACAAGGAGGGACAAGCAGGATCAAGGAGGGACAAACAGGGACAAGGAAGGACAAGGAGGGACAAACAGGGACAAGCAGGATCAAGGAGGGACAAACAGGGACAAGGAGGGACCAGACGGAACAAGGAGGACCATTAGGGATAAGGAGGTACATGGAGGGGCCATGAGGGACATGAAGGGGCACTGGGGGACAAGCAGGGACAAGAAGGGACAAGCAGGATCAAGGAGGGACAAATAGGGACAAGGAAGGACAAGGAGGGACAAGTAGGGACAAATACGGACCAGGAGGGACAATGAGGGTCACGGAGGGACAAGGAGACACAAGGAGGGACCAGGAGGGTAAAGGGGGGAAAGGAGTGACAAGGAGGAACAAGGAGGGAAAAGAAGGGGCATGGAGAGACAAGGAGGGAAAAGGAGTGACAAGGTGTGACAAGGAGAAACAAGTAGGGAAAAGCTGGAATAAGGAGGGACAAGCAGAGACATGGAGGGACAAGGAAAGACAACGAGGGACAAGAAGGGAAATGGAGGGAAAGGAGGGACAAGGAAAGACAAGGAGGGAAAGGATGGAAAAGGATGTACAAGGAGGGACAATGAGGGGCAATGAGGCAAAAGGAGTGACAAGGAGGGGAAGGAGGGGCAATGAGGGACAAGGCGGGAAAAGGAGGGGTAAGTAAGAGCAAGGAGGGACCAGGAGGGTCAACGAGGGACCAGTAGGGTCTAGGAGGACAGGAAGGGACAAGGAGGGAGAAGCAGGATCAAGGAGCGACAAACAGGCCCAAGGAAGGACAAGGAGGGGCAAGGAGAGACAAGTAGGGACAATCAGGGTCAAGGAGGGACAATTAGTGACAAGGAGGGTAAAGGAGGGGCAATGCGGGACAAGGACGGACATGGAGGGACAAGGTGGGACAAGGAGGGATAAGAAGGGACAAGGACGGGCAAGGACGGGCAAGGAGGGACAAGCAGGGTCATGAAGGGAAAAGGAGGGCCAAGGAGGAACCAGGAGGGACAAGGAGGGAAAAGAAGGGGCAATGAAGAGCAAGGAGGGACCAGGAGGGACAATTAGGGGCAAAGAGGGACAAGGAGAGACAAGGAGGGACAAGGATAGATAAGTACGGACCAGGAGGGTCAAGGAGGGACAAGGAGGGACAAGGAGGGACAAGGAGGGTCAAGGAGGGACAAGGAGGGACAAGGAGAGACAACGAGGGACAAGGAGAGACAACGAGGGACAAGCAGGGAAAAGCAGGGAAAGGAGGGAAAAGGAGGGTCAGGGAGGGAAAGGCGGCAAAAGGTGGAACAAGGAGGGACATTGAAGGGCAATGAAGGAAAAGGAGTGACAAGGAGGGCCAAGAAGGGGCAATGAGGGGCAAGTAGGAGCAAGGAGGGACCAGGAGGGTCAAGGAGGGACTAGTAGGCACAAGAAGGGACAATTAGGGACAAGCAGGATCAAGGAGGGACAAACAGGGACAAGGAGTGACAAGGA